>CM033354.1:3462110-4662110 GCA_019395295.1 Osmanthus fragrans | reverse complement strand
ATAATAATTCATTTTGAAATTATTTTGGCTGAATATAACAGAAATAAAAAATTGATTGGGTAGGTATGGAGTCCTGCTGTGAGTTTTTCCTCCCTTTATTTGATCGGAGTGATCTTTCTTTAGTTCAGAGCTTTGGTTATATGCAGTTTATTAAATTAAATAAACTACTGAGAAACTTGAAATTGATTATACTGATAAGCATAGGGCTTACTGATTTCTTCAAACCAGGGTTCTTCAGTTAAGGGTTCCTGGAGCAGCACGAACTAGGAGTAAATTAGAAAAGGGGAAGTGAAATGAATAGAGTTTGGGGTAAAAGGCGTGAATGGTGAACGTTAATATGGCAAAGGCGCGTTTGCTATGCTGAGTTGGAGGCTGATTTGGAAAAAAAAATTAACACCTGGAATGAATTAACGAGCCAACAGGAAATTCCGTCTGCCACGTAGGATCGTTAATTCACAGAATCGAGTCGGTGAGTGATGGGCAGTAACAGAGTAAAGTTCAATGACCAGCGGGATAAGTTTTAAAAGTTTAGTGAGTAAGTCGAGACGTGATCTAAAGTCCAGTGGCTAATGAAACATTTAACTCGGAAAAAGAAAGGCGGACCCAAAAGCAGAGAGGTCAATAAAATTAAGTTCCAATTTGACGGACATTATTTGATAAAATAAAATAAAATTGTTTTAAATAGAAAATTTTGAAGAACGTGTGATTGAAAAATGAGTGTATAGAATAAAAAATTTTTAAAATAATGATTGTCAAACAAGGGCTAAGTCCCGTTTGGTACAAATTATTTAGTACTCCTTTTTTTTAAAAAAAATTATATTTAATCACACATTATATCAATAAAATAATTTTATAAAGGAACTCAAATTATTTTCCGTATCTAATAGCTAAAAGTAGTTCTCTCCGTATTATCGCTTACAACAATTTTTCGTAGATTTTACATTTTTTAAATGAATTGTTAAAATGTGCAGTACATATTTGATAAGCAGCAATGACCACGATAATAAATAAGTTTTTCACTTTTTTTTTATTTTTTTATTTTTTATCATACAGTCGTTACTAATGACAACACAATTTCATAAAAAAAAAAAAAAAAAAAAAAAAAAAAAAAAAAATTTGAAAAATGGAAATTGTGAATTGACAATACGTGGCTTGAGACGCAAATGAAGTTACCAAGGAAATTGAGGCGCAATTAAGGAAATAGGTAAATTCCATATGAAAATAATGTGTCGCGTGCTCTAACAGGCAAGGCTCGTGGCTATATATATACACGAGGTTTATACTATTATAACATATTGTCGACGATTAAGCTCCTATCTGATGATCATTATTTGATAACTCTTTTTTACATACTTATATTTAATCACGCATTCTCACAATAAAATATTTTACATATAAATCTAATTTATTTTTTTTTTCTACTTTTGAACCACACATTCTCCTAAACCACTATTCAAAACATTGTTTTTCTAAAATAATAGTTGTCAAACTGGGACTAAATAGCCCCTCATGTGCTGTCCTTGTCGAAAGCTCCCCATCCATAAACAGAATATCTCATGAGCGCAGTGGCGGACGCAGACAATTTAAATTAGTGGGGCACAATGAAACTTGTAAAAAAGGTGACGAAAAAATTTAACTATTCAATATCTTATTACAATTGTTCTCTACGAGTTCTCATACTTTATAATAACGTTCCATAATAACGTCATTTTCAATATTGTCAAATATATTATTCTCAATATATGCAATCAAACTATTGTTCAATCATTGATTCCCGATTCGATTACGAAGATGATTTTGACAACTAGCATCGTAGAAAATGCTCTCTCGATTGTAACAGTAACCACGGGAAGAACTAAGGCTAATGTCAAAAGAGTGAATTGCTGAAGCAGCAAATCTGCAACCATAAATGACAAGAAGCTAGGCCTTATTTCCAAAACTGGTATAGGCCACATAAATATTTTTGTCGTACCGTTCAGTTCAATACTACATCTACTACAAAGTAACTAGCAACTAGATCCATAGAAATCAAAACCAGGTCTAATTGTGGGTTTCATAATTGTTATCTACATATGACAAGAAAAAATCAAAGTAACTTCTCCTAACGTTGTTTATGGCATTGCAAACTTTTGAAGATTTAAAGTAGCATATAGTTCCACCTATGTCAATTTTGCACCAATAGCTCAAGAATTTGTTGGCTAAATTGTTCATATGATTCAAACTTGATTCACTACCACCAATATGAACCATGACTCCAAACAATATGTAAAAATGACTAGCCTGGCCCTTGAAGGAATAGTATAGCCACCAAATTTTATGATAACTTGGCATCTTGAATAGAATAGTCAATTACATCAGATAACCCATACCTAAAGTTCAAGTATGGAATTCCATGGTTTCCTACATCTCTTGAGACCCTAAGGCCATGTTTGATAGCATCAAAATTCTATGGAAAACCTAGTGTGGTTAACCTGGTTGACGTGATTTGCAGGCTATTGTGTTAGTCCGAGGGTTTACTCAGTGCGCATCCTAAGAGTAGCAGCTGCAGGTTTCTCCGTAAAAATAAAAATAAAAATCCATGGAAAATGGAAAAGTTTTTCCAACTTCACCCAATTATTGTTGTTTGATACAAAAACTTTTCTAGAGAATTGAAATTTCACCCACACCCCCAGGCACCTTTATTCCATGAAAATGAGGAAAATCTTTTCCCACCATTTTGGTCGGAAAAGTAATTACAGTTTTTTTTTTTGGCAATCAAAAAAATTCTAGACCCATTGGTAGAAAAAATTATCCATTTAATTCTCAATTTGTATGAAAAACAAAGTTAAACTAATGATATTCGGTATGATAATTTTTTTATTTTTTGGACAATTGAAACAATTTCTATACCCAATGGTGGAAAAAAATTATCACTTTAATGGACAATTTTCATAAAAAAAAAAGTCAAACGAATACCAAAAGATTCAAAAATTCAAAAAAAAATTCGGGTAAAAATTCAAAAAAAAAATCGGGTGAAAAATTATATCAATAAAACACAATTAATCCACAATTCTCGATAAAACAAATTTTAGACAATTTAATTCTCCGTAATTCATTTTCTTTTCACCTAAATTTCACCTTTACATTCAAAAGGACCCTATCAGCTTTACAAAGTGGAATTCAAGTAACTAATAACTAAATGGCAAAAGACTTCCAAAAGCTTTCAACAAAGTTAAAAGTTCAGTGGTCCTTACCTTATGTCCTTCATCAGTTAATCCTTATCACTTCGTAGGTGGACGGTGGTGGCAACTGGTAATGGAGGGAGGCGGATGGCGACCCCGCAGCAGAAACGATAGTCGACAACTTGACGGAATGGTCGCTAACCGCTCACAGCAAAGACGCTAAATATTCCTCCAAACGTCGGCAACACTCAAGACTTGTTAAGGGAAGGGGATGCACAAAAACTGTGGCAAAAAAATCTAGTCCTTTTTTGATCCACCTATAAAATTAAATTAAAATCAGCTAATAATTTTAGTCACACATTTCATAGATTTCACAACTTTTTAATTATATATATATTCAATCAATTTTGATCAAAATCTAAGAATGACAAAAAATAAAATTATTAAATTCGATACCCGCGAGTCCCACCTCAGATTGGGCACGTTTTCCTGCCAATCGACTGCATGGGGCACGGTTGTTGCCTTTTGGTGGGGGTAGGTACAGGAAGCATCATCCCCGTCGTGTACTGCACTATTTAAAGTTCATTTCAAGATATAAGTTTTTTTATTATACAAAAAGAAAATAATCATCATCATTTTTAAAAAGAAAATGAGTTGAGTTATTCTACAAATTGAAAAAAAAAAAAGATTCTCATCAACTAAAAACAAGAAAAGAATGGCAGCAAAAAAAATTAAAAAATCTATAATATATTAAATATCAAGTGAGAATCATTTTTTGGATGATAATATCCTTAATATAATCCAATTATTTCAATAATATCTCACTTTTTTTGTTTTTAAATATACATTTAATTATTTCAATAATACCTCACTTTTCATTTTTAATTTAATATGTACTTAATTTATTAATCATTTGAACAATATTATCATTAATTATTTTTTCAATTATTTAGTTATAATGAATGTACATTTGACACATTCATTACTTTACTTTTTGTTTCGTTTTTCAATATGTATTTAATCATATATGAAAGATTAATTACCTTTTCATTCTTCAATATGTATTTGAATTATTTAATCATTTGAAACAATATTATCATGAATTATTTTGTCAATTATTTAGTTATAATCAATGTACATTTAATAGATTCATTTCACTTGATTGCATAGTAAATTAAATTCAATAATTTTTTTTTGAAACAAAATATGAATATTTTAGAGTTTTCTTCCAATTGATTTATTCAATAAATGTTAAGTTACATAGAATGTAAATGAGGAGACATAATACGTATCTATAATAAATAAATTCAATACATATTAAACTAATACAAAAAAATGATAGTATTCGTTGGATGTTCAGTTCAGATAAAAAAGGCAAATGAATTGACCATTCTAATTGACTTCCTCAATTATTTAATTTGTTTTCATAAACTGATTTTTATTCTATTTGAATCAAAAGTTCTTTCCAAATGAACAACTTCTATTAATTATTTTTTTATATTCTCATATACTACAATATTATTTTTATAACACCTATAAAATATTTCAGAATTGCACGTTCAATTATGACTAGTAAAACAAAATGGGGAAATAAGTAGGACACAAGCCCCCCTGCTTTGCCTTAATCGGCGGGGCAAAGAGACAAAAATATCCAACTAGGCGGGGGACGAGAATGGCTACCCCAATCTCGATCTACTTCGTTGCCATTTCTATTAAAATTTACAAAAAAATCTATTTTTTATTTAAATGAAACAGGGGTCTAATCTGGAGTCTGGACCGAGAAAATTTTACTTGAATCCCGATTTCTCTGAATTGACCCAAGCCATTTCAAAGTCTAGACAGCAAGTGTGAGCCACCTTTTTTCCTAAAAAATAAAATAAAGTACAATGCTGTTAAGCAGTTTTTTGAACAAAACCAGAGCAAAATATTATTTCATTACCACATCGACGATGAATATTTGAGACTCTCTAACTCATTCGCGTGATATATATATATATATATATATATATATATATAGGGAATATTACAATAATAATTTGGGTTAAAAAACTACCGGAATTGGACAGAAAAGTTCATCTTGGGGGCATTCCGCCAAAATGTAAAGATAGGGGGATATTCCACAATAAAGACAAAGATCAAGAGGATTTCGCGCCAATTATTGTAATAATTTTTGAAAATGAAAGGATAGGGGGGCACACCGTGTCTCATTCTCTACAATGTTTATGCTATGTGCATGACATTACACGAAAAGAAGAGAGCCCAACGTAGCCAAGCGATAAATTGCCGGCGAAATACCAACTAATTTTTCGAGATGTTGATGTGTTGATCGTCATTCTACTTGGTACTAATTGTTACACTGCCGGCAATTCATCCTTGGCTCTACTGCACTCTCATCCTATTCATGCAATTATTACACTCTTCTGTATTTCTCCTATACTTCTAATTCTCTGTGCAGCATTAGTATATATAGGCTGAGACAATATGCATAGGAATGGATATATATTCCGAGTCTGACCATGCAAATGCCAAGATAGCATGTGACTTTATGTGCTATATATCCAAATAACATTATGGGAATCCTCGATAGATAGCAAAAAATCTAACATGTTGTGAACTTTCCGTAAAGATTATAGATGCAAAGTTAATTCAATTATGCTACATGTACACACAACCCTCAACACAATCTCTTACACCCCCTTCACATGGAAGGGGGCCCACAAATATTTTATTATGTGTGGGCCCCCCTCCATGTGAGGGGGGTGTAAGGGATTGTGTGGGGGATTGTGTACAAGTAGCTTTATTCAAGTTAATTAGATGAGGATTGGGTCAAGTTGAGTCAGCCTGGCTCCCAATAGCCCTATTTTTCAACTATCAAGGCATAGGCGGACCAGGGGGTCCCGCAGGGTCCTGGGACCCTCCAATTTTTTCATATTTTTTTTTTTTTTTTTTTTGGGGTGGTGAAATTACAAAGAATTGTCTTAGGCGGATCCCTTAATTCTTAAGTTGCAGGTCCATGAACTTGAGTTTTCTTACTATTTTCATTCTTATCTTTGAGTTGGACTGAGTTTATTTATGCTGCATTACATTTTAGGATCCCCCAACTTTAACATCCTGGTTCTGCCACTCTATCAAGGTATGTATAATGTATGAAACATTATCGAAACAAAAATACATTCTTTTGTCCATTGGGTGCATACCTACGATCGATCGATGACTAACATAAGCTTTGGTTTCTCATGCACGACCTTCCCTTGACTCGAACAAATTCCTTCCAATGTACTTTGACAATATTTAGTGGCGGATCATGTGATGATATAGAAAAATTCTCTGTGTACAGGAAATTTTTACCAGAATTTGGACAGATTTTTGAAATCCCACTCACATGGGGTGGGCCCCATGTATAAAATATTGTAAAATTTTTTTCCCCCCATGAATGAGTGTGTTCGGTAAGTACAGAGATTTTAAATCCCGGTACATATAAATTGATTGGATGATATATATATTTATATAAGCTAGCTCGACATCTCCTATTTCGTCTAATTTTTTAGTTATTTTTTAATGAGCATAGATAATCTCCAAGCTATGTTGATTTGAAAGGAAGTCAATTCGTTATAAAAATTCAAAATTTGCTATATTCTTATTTATTAATTCTATACTTGGGTTGGGATAAAAAAAATCACTTACTCTACCAATGAAGAGATCAGAAAATAAAATGAGTATCCAGTCCACTGCCAAATAGAATTCTATGAGTTAAACCTACGTACGACTCTATCAATCGAGTCTAAACAATATGACTATAAATAAATACAGCTTTTAGTTTAATTCAAATCACAACAAAAAAAGCACTTTGAAATTTCCTATTCAATGATATATACTTTTCATAGTCATGAAATAACTTAAGCATTAGAGTGCATGCCTCCATAGGAGAATTCTTTAATTACCCTGCTTTTTTGCAGTTTTTCTTTTTTCAGTTAATTAATTCAACAGTCAATTAATAGATTATTACCCCCAAACAACTTTTTTTTTTTTTTTTTTTTTCCAATTTTCATGTTTGGTATATTGTCATAATTTTATTTCGTCGGTTGGATTTAATAGCAATTATAGTAATAAATATAAAAGATGGAAAACTAAATTTAAGTTTTATTTGTTGTAATTGTACAGTATAGATTAGATCCCTGTTTGGTTTATCTAAAAATGTTGATAAATATTTAAGTCAAAATCAACAGTTAATTTTAATTATACATTTCAGGGGAGAACTACTATTATCAATCTTTCTACTAAACATGTCATCAATTTTTATCAAAATTTAAAGTCTGATTTTTAATTAAACCAAATAGCGACTAATTAGTTTCTTCTTCTTAAGTTCTACTTTATACTAAACTCAAGTTATAGCTTTATTTATTTATTTATTTTATATATGTATTTTGCCATTTATTGAATGAAGAAAAATTGAGATTTCTCTCGAAGTTGTGCATGAAACATGGCTTTGGTTCAAATGAAGTGTTATAAATGGAAACATGGGGTTTGTTGGGGAAGGCAATTGACATGAAAGAAAAAATTGTTGAAAGTTAGGAAAGGAAGCATAAGTATAAATTACATGGCTATAAAAGTATTACTTAATCATCTTCTAATCAACAAAATTTATTTTTTTGTATTCTCTTACATAGATTAATCTCCACAGTTTGCCTACTTAAACACATATTTGGCGATTCCCCCAGTGTGTAGAAATGGCTGGTTTTGCAGAAGTAGATGGTGGAAGCAGCCACGATGCAAGAGGTAATTTGCTGGTGGCACTACAGCGCACGGCGGAAGGCTCCCTCCGCCGCCCTCGCGGAAGGCCAGCCGGCTCCAAGAACAAACCTAAACCACCAATTATCATCACCAGGGAAAGTGCTAATGCACTAAGAGTACATGCAATAGAAGTAAACTCCGGCTGCGATATTAATGAAACATTAATAAACTTTTCCCTGAGGAAACAGCGTGGCCTATGCGTACTTAGTGCGACAGGTTGCGCCACCAATGTCACCGTCCGACAGCCAGCTTCATCGGGATCAGTCATCACTCTCCATGGCCGGTTCGAGATTCTCTCGTTGCTCGGTTCAATTCTGCCGCCACCAGCACCGCCGGGAGTGGCCGCCGGTCTTACAGTCTACCTTACCGGGGTTCAAGGGCGGGTAATAGGAGGGAGTGTGGTTGGTGCTCTCATTGCTTCAGGCCCTGTAGTTATTATGGCTGCAACTTTCATGAATGCCACTTTTGATCACTTGCCATTGGAGGATGATGAAATTTTTGCCGCCGCGGCTGCAGCCAATCATAACCAGCAGTACCAAAACAACAGGCGGCGCCATCGGATTGATGTCTCTGAGATATATGAGGTGCAACAAAATTTGCTAACAAATGGTACTGTACCTTCTGAGATGTATTCATGGGCACCTGCAGGACGGACTCCATCCAAATCATAGAGTATTGCAAAATAAGATCAGGAGTCTATAATTTCAAAGTTACTAAGATCAAGAATTTTCATTTTTCAGTAATTAGTAGGGTTCAAAGTACTGAAAGTTACTGATTTTTTTAGAAAAAAATTATGTTGAAATTTATCACTCTTCATTCTTATATAATTAGTTTGAGAAAAGAAAAAGTAGCGGTGACAGTGTAGAGAGGGTTTCGCAAGATTAACTCGACAGGCGTCATAGAGGCGCCACATCGCCCCCTGTTTCCGTCGAGAAATACAACTGCTAACATACATACGTGACAAGACATTTATAAATTAATAAAATTTGATGACCTGATCATGAGTTTTCTAATGTTAAAAAAAAAAAAGAAAAAATGGAAAAGAAAAGTAAAAGTAATTAAATTTACATAACATAGATATAGGTCGACATCATAAATAGAAGTAAATGCACTCAACCATGTATTACATATCGAATTAGCGATTTTTAGACTAGTATCGTATAATTGGAAGCAATTAGACAAAATGAATTTATTTTCACCTACCTAGCTACAACCTTTAAAATTCAGAGTACTCAGTGTCTTTCTTATCAGAATCGTAAGCTAAACGGAAATCGTCACACTCGAGTATTGGTCAAGAGGACTTGTATTAATTAACCCTTGTAATTAGCTACCAGTATTGCTTAATGCATAACGTTTGAGTTCGTGGGAGCCTCCCACCAAGATAAAAACTCCATCAACTTCTTTCTATTTTTAGACAGGGGGGCTTAAAAATGAAAATCCCATCAATATTATAATTATTCACTAATACTTATTTCTGATATTTTTTTGTGAATGGTAGCTTAGATGTCAAGAGGCTGGCATGAGAAGAAGGGAGCAAAATGTAGCCAAAGACAACTTGCCGATCAAGAACAACCGCTCTTGCAGCGGTGTTTCTACGAAGAGATGGCAATGTCGGCAAGTCATCCTTGGCTGCAATCCACTTCCTACATATTCATGCAAGATTCTTAGACAAAATCATCAAGAAAAATGAAAGGGAGAACTTGCTTCATGTGTTGCTCTTTAACCACTCTATATATAGGTTGAGATTTTAATGCGCATTCTAGTGATATTCTCTTCTGCCATAATTCAAAGAAACTTTTTTGAAGGGCCAATAGAACTTTCAAGTCACTCAAAGGGCCAAATTTGGTTATGCAGAAGCATCTACACAGATGCTCACAACATCTTGGCAGATGAACTTTCTTTTGCAAATGCCACTTTCCGTCCACAACATGATATTGGCATCTCTCTATCTCCCCCTCCCTCCCTCTCTGCAGAGATTGAGTCGAGACCCTACATATCATTCAGCCTCTGTTTGATGAGTTTTAATTTAAATTTTGTAAGTACTTATTTTCAATCACACATTCGTATAATAAAATATTATGCAAGTAAACTCGAAAAAAAAATTCCTTTTTTTTTCACTACACATTCTCCAAAATTTACTATTCAAAACATTGTTTTTCCGAATAATGACCACCAAACAGGCGCTAAATAAATTGTAGCCAACATGCTGAATTAATGAGATTTGATGTGATATTAGACTTTGACGTTGGTTGACTAGAGTATAGTCTCAATGACATAGAATCAATCCAAATGTCATTTTGGCATATCTACTAGATGTATAGCATAATATTGTGGTCGAGTATAACTTTGATTGGGAGCAGTCTTGAGGACTCTATTTTTCCTCGACTAGATTCTCACTTGATTTTTCTTGTAGTTGGCTCAATTTGACACGGATATACGTATATTTGTATAACTCGCACAATTTTGTCATTAGCTCATGCATTTTCTTAGGGGAAACTTTCAAACTTTTCATTTCTCCCCAAGTTATCTTCCATCTTCATTCCATCTAATGAGATACGCCAGCTAGCATTTTAGAAGTTTATGTGCAACCTAGTTCAATCATACATGAGCATTGCATTAAACATTCCCCTATGGCTGCATTAAATGAGATTTGCGGTGATAATTAGACTTTGACATTGCTTGAGTATAGGTCTCAATCAGATGGCATCAATCCATACGCCATTTTGGCATCTCTTTAGATAGATCTATTGCATAATATTATGGTCGAATGAATATATATATATATATATATATATATATATATATATATATATATGTGACTTTAATTTGATCAGGAGCGTGATCGAGGATATCCTTCAATTAGTCTCTTTTTTCTTGACTTTTCTTTAAGTCTAGTGGACTACTTGAATATGCACATGCTGACACACGATATTTCATGACTTGCATAAATTATGTTTATTTAACTCGTACATTTTGTCACAGGCTCATGCACTTTCTTAGATCAATGGAAACCTTCGACTTTTACTTTTCTCACTTAATTATTTACCCATAGTAATTCTTATCAAGTTAGAACATGAATTACTACACCTTTCTTCATGATCAAGTGAAACTATGTAAAAATTATTTGGAGGCTGTTTTAGAGAGATTTTGAGAGAGTTTGGGGCAGTTTCTCGTAGAGAATATTGCAGAGTTAAAATGGAGGGTCCTTAAATAGAGAGGAGATAATCTATAAATACATGTATGCATAGACAAATACGAAGTTCTTGTTTACACATATACACATCCAGATTTTGATAGATTGGTCAAATTTTTCTTAATATAATAATTCACTAAAAGCAGTGACCATTTGCCTCGGTGTAGTAGGATAAGCGTATTTTATTTATGGCACTATTTTACACTGTACATTTCTAGCAAAACAACATAACTACCATTCAATGATTTTATACTTGCCCAGCAATGAAAGGTAAAAATGGCGGTCGACAAAGTGCAATCATATTTGAATTGTCAATTGTTGTGGGCGTGTAAGGTGTCACTGAAGTGGACCCATTTCAACGGTCAAAAAATCAATTATTTGTGAAAAAGAAGCGCTCCCAAATTATCATCTCTTATGCAAATCTATAAAGTCTTGCGGATCATTAGTATTTTGCAGTTTCCCTCTAAATCAAACTTTCGAACACTAAATCCTGGTTGTTAATATTGATAATTATATTATGAAGCTCAAGGCCTTAAGTGGTAACAGACACAAACACAGACACATTGGTACTTAAGTGATTTCGATACATATATAGTTGCTGACCAAATAGCAAATTTTTATTCATTCATGTGATTAAGAAGACAGCATGTTGACATTATTAATCTCAGCATTTAATCCCCAGCCCCTTATGTCATTTTTGTTTGCTTAGCACAAAAAAAAAAAAAAAAAAAAAGTGCTTCAATTATCATAATAGCATATTCGGCCCTGTTTGGGCTCCATTAA
This sequence comes from Osmanthus fragrans, assembly GCA_019395295.1. Classification (NCBI taxonomy): domain Eukaryota; kingdom Viridiplantae; phylum Streptophyta; class Magnoliopsida; order Lamiales; family Oleaceae; genus Osmanthus; species Osmanthus fragrans. The sequence continues at coordinate 4,650,182 of CM033354.1, read as the reverse complement.
AATGAGATTTTGGGGTAAGATGTATTTTAGAATAGTGACTTTTTGGAGAATGCAAAAGGAAAAGTTTTGAGTTTATTTGTAACATTATTTTATGTAAAAGTTTCAAAAGAAATGCATTTTTTGAAAAATGGAGCCAAACAAGGGCTCAATATTGAATACGACTACATAGTATAAATTTTAACTTTTTTTTCTACATTGAAGATATGTCAAATATTCCTCCCTATCAAACAAGTATTTATGACATGTTTAGTAAGTTGGAGTGGACGATGGCAGAAAAAAAGGTTCTTAAAATCATGTCTATTAACGAATCGAGTAATGTGCATTGCTGCGTGCAACTAAACATGACTTGCTCAGTAAAAATTTTAACAAAATTTATTTTGAAATAAACAAATAAAGGGTTTTTTTTTTACCATTGGATGCTGCAAGGAGGAAGCAGATGAGAAGGGCAAAGAAAATGGTGTAGGAAACTTGAGATTTAGCCATTTGCAGCACTGTGCATGGATGTTGTGAGATATTTAGTGCTTTTGAGGAATAGAGATTGAAGTCTTTAGCATTACAGTCTGCCATAACTACCAGACAAAATTTCAGTAAAGGTCATTATTTGCTAAAGTTGATATAAATTTTTTCGAGATATGTACAGTATTTTCCAGCTTAAGTTGCTGTTAAGTAAGTCATTATCTGATGGCTGCCGGCAGGAACACAGATATTTCATATCAGAAGTTTTATTTGTTTTTTGTGTGTAAAATTGTTCAGATAGGATTTGTTCAAAACATTGGACACTTACCCTATGTATCATTACTGAATTTGATGGCCTAAGAACTACCGTCCAAGCTGGACTAGCTTTTCCAAAAGTGAGAGAAAAAAAAAATGATGGCTGCAATTGTAGGATTATGGTTAAGATGATTCATTTTATTAGTCAGAGAGAGGAAAAATGTTAATAATGTCACGCTCATGTATGAATTAGTACGAAAATTCCACTCTAATTTCTTCTGGTAGTACTATTCACAATTGAAAAATGGATATGTTTTGACTATTTTCAACAAACATTATTATATTTTGAAGGTTTGACTTAAAAGAAATTGAACGAGGTTAATGCTCGGCCCACCGATTTAGCCAAAGTTATGCTTATATTAGAACATATTTATATACAAGGGAATCATAAGCAGAAGATTGAATTGCCATTTCAAATATACATGAAGTCAATGGTCAAAAAAAAAAAAAATACATTCCAATTCTGAAATTTTTTTTGGACAAGGCAATCTGGAAATAAACAAAAGAGATTACATGTTATGGGGATTCCCATATGAATTGAATAGAAATTATTTTAACCGCAGCAAGATTTAGTGGCTCACCGAGAAGATTGTGCAAATATGTCTCGGTTCGTACTTCAACGAATTTCTTGTTTTTTTTAGTAATCTTCAATCTTTCATAATTTCATTATTGTTGCAAATGTATGGATCAAGCTGATTCTAACTTCAAAAAGCATGCAAAGTTTTCTTAAATTGTTTCTTTGGCCCGATCACTATTTTATGTCCCAATTTGACGTTTATTATTTGGGAAAAATAATATTTTGAATAGTAAGTTTTGGGGAAATGTGTGGTTAAAAAGTAAGGAATAATTTTGGATTTACGTACAGAATATTTTATTGTGTGAATGTATTGGTTAAAAATAAATATATAAAAACAATAATTTTCAAATAATGATCATCAAACAAGGACCATATATTGCATGCAATTTCTTTTGTCGTTTCTTCATATTTGAATATCTTTAAATAGAGTACCGTATCTCCACGCAAACTTCAATCAAAATCTAAGATTATTTAAGCGATGGCCCAAGGACACATGTATTTGAGGAAGGCCCCAAAATTTTGAAAATTTCATATCTTTACCCTTTTTTCGACATAATTTCATTAGAATAAACCCTAATAAAACACATTCCACCCACTAGTTAAGAGATTTTTGCTCTTCCCTTTTTATTTTCCCCGTTTCTTCTATTCTTAACATATTTTAAGGTTTATTCAAAGCTTGCAATCTAAGCATACCATTTTCTCTAGTTTTTCTTGCAATAGATTTTTTTTTTTTTTTTTTTTTTTATGTATTTATTTTAACGTTTTCTTTAATACTCGTTAGAAGGATTATTATTATTATTTTTTTGGTACGTACTAATCCTTGAATAACTAGAACATAATTGCACAATTTTTTTCTTAGTTTATATTTTATATTTTTCTCAACCTGAATAACGTATGATTCATCAAAATTTGAGTCTACTCTCATTACGATTCAATTGGTCCAACTATAACTAAAATGTTTATTTGTATAAGCACTAGAATTCAAATGATTCTCAGTGAAATAGACGTGACTGTGAAGAAGTGCAATTACTTTACAGCTCCCAGAGTTCGGGGTTAGCGTCAATTTGATGCCTTGTGTAAGTGGAGGCAGGGTCGAATTTCAGACATTTGAAATTTGTGTAGACTAATTTCAATGCTTTAAAGAAAATATGAATCGAGGGACTCGACCACATTTGAAGATTAATAAACAAATTTCAACATCTTAAAGAATTACCATGATTGCGGTGGATAAGTGGACATTTCTCATACGGTCCGTTGAAATGTTGACAAAAAAAAAAAAGGGTTTGAGAGTTTATAAATAGTTTATAAGCATGATACATGAGCCAAGCATATAGAGAGTGAACTCCAAGCTAATGTCTCAGCTTTTTATTTTTCTTCAAAGAACAATAATTCCCAGTTTTTCACAACCAATATATATTTGCCCTAAAAATAGCACCAACTCATGATATGAAAAGAAATTTCCAAAAATTTTTCCATGCAAAAATGAAAGTGAAAATAAGAAAAAGTACCCTGATTATGCATGGTGAGAAGCACCTGACAATGTCTATCTTGTTGATGGGAGTTGTGGTTTTAGTCATAATTGATAGCATCATCATCATCTTCAAGTTCGACTTCAGCATCATCAGATCCACCGAGTAGAGAGAGGAAAACTAAAACAGCAACCAGTTGAGTCACCAAAAAGTATTTAGCCCGTCTTCTGAACTTCTTCTCTTCCTCTGTTTTCTCCCTCTTAGGTTTGCTCTTCGGCTTTGATCCTAAAATGAATTGCCAAAAAAAAAAAAAAAAAATTGAAATATAAATACTTGCTTTCCGTTCAAATCAGTCCAGAACGTTCAAGCCAAGATTAAGAAAAAGGAACTGAATGTTTAATAACGTATTCTTGAAAATTAAATATTGCAATTTTTTTCTGATATTTTTCCATTTTTCTTAAGCAGGGGGACCCAAGAAAACCCAAAAAAAAATAAATTTAAAAATGCAACAGATAACAAAGTTTTCAAGGCAGGTAAGGATATTCAACTTTCTGGAATTAAATACAGCAAGAACAACATCCTATAAGTCCTATCACATATATTTTAAATATAATACATGCAATTAGGTATTACTTCTACACAGCAATCAGACATGACCTGACAGATACTCAAAAAAAAAATGCTTATTCATCCTTGCTGACATGTAGCGAAAAAAAGGGCAAACACAATGGCTCACTTCATGGCGTGAGATAGGGATAAATGCTACAAAATGTCATTCAAAAATCAAAGGTAGCAAAAATTAGAGCTAAGAGATGCAAAGATGTTTTTTAGGGCATAACTTCATTCAAGGTCAGCAAGCTAGTAAATTTAATTCATGTATCAGCAACATGTCCTGATTAATTAACAAAGACAAAATGCAATTCCAAAAGCTATAAGCAGAAAAGTTGCAAGTGACTCACTCCACTGTGAAGGATCTCGCCTTGAAGCAGATGTAGAGGGCCCTGATTCAGGAACAGATGCAGATGAATTGGCATCTATATTCTCTGCTTTATGGCTTTCAGCATAATTTACAAGATTAGTATGATCTAAGAGCTTGCTTCGGAGCGACGACGTTTCCTATCAGGCAGTGTCAAATAAATCATAGCCCGTTAATAAATATCACAACCATAAAGTAACAACAAATGTCAAATTGATTCAAAATGGTAGTCCACGAACCGTTTATCAAAATAAAGAAAACAATATTTGCAAACATTATATGAAATACATAGTTACGCCGATGATCAAAGCTAAACTTCCATTACTTTCAATGGATCAACAGTGGCAAAAAAAGATTTTCTTCAGATGAGTGAAGGAATGTATATAGTCAAGAAGAAACATCGAATCAATTGTTATCACAAAATCATCACTGGATATTTTGACCCCATTCGTCGTGCTAACTAAGATATATGAAGATTCAGCCAAATACGATAAGTTGAACTGACGGAGAAATCAAGGTTACCCCTTTACGTATTCCATAAGAAATTATTAGAGGGAAGTTATGAAAATGCTCATCCATGACGAGATAACGAATGCCTAAAATACCATACAGACATTATTCATACACTGAACTAGGTTCAATTCAACTTCTTGGTATCAAATATAGTGAATTATGCTATATAAGTTGACCAATACATAACAGCTCTAATTCTTGAGAAGTCAACAGATGCCTTGTTACTAGCTAGAGATGAATTATACAGAGGGAAATGCATTTTTCATTATCATCAAACTTTTGTGCTATTGATCATTCGAACTGATTGATTACTTGTGATCATTTCAGTTAATTTGACAGAGATAAAGAATCAAAATATATTGTGCCCTTGGATTGAATAATTCCAATCCTATACTGGCCGCAGGCTCAACCAAAGTAAAATTTTAATGAATTTTCCAGTTTAATAACATGGATATACTAGAAAAGATATTGCCAGGAACTATAAGATTTAAAAGCTGAAAACCTCAGGGATTCTGCCTTTTTGGCCCAATATCTTCTTCTTTAAATGATTATTCAAATCGGATTTTGAACATTCTGCATGAACCAGAATTAGGATAGATTATTCATCATAGATGCTTTATTATGAGTATGGAGAAAACTGCTTTTAGATCAAACGGAAATTAAATTGATAAGAGAGAGAATGTAAGGGGCGAAGGAGAAATGTCCTCTAAATGGAAAGCAAATTATCCAAACATAAGTCAAAATTGGAAAAATAACATCAACCGCACTGTAAATCTATCAAATAGACCAAAACAACAATTCAATCCAAATTAAGGGACATCGGTAAATTGATCTTGGAAAATCCAAGAATTCCTCTCACAAGTTAAATCCACTTGATGTTGCCATTATTGTGCACCTCTACAAAAATTTGTGGTCCTAAAAAATCCTCAAAAAACAAATTGAAGTATTTTCTTCAATGAATTTGGAATAACCGTGCAAAGAGTTTGTATTATTGATTATAAACTAGTAGTCATGGTATCTTAAAGCACCAGCAGTTGAGAGGAATTCAGAAATGATCAAGTAGCGTTATAAAATTACGGAGATCTAGTGGCAGAATTTAGTATGTGAAATAAAACAGGAGTTTTTAAGGTACCAAATCAATTTTGATATTGTGCAGGAGTGTTAAATTAGTACACAACTGACAACAAAAAGGTTCTTAAACACCGCAGCAGGTTCTACCTTCAATGGTTTCTCTATTTATTTGTCAAATATCCAACTTTTTCCTTTTGTATCTACTTTCATATTGCATGAGACAGCCATAATTTTTGAGCAAAATTCAAGTACAAATCCAACTCTGAGTGCAATCAAATATTATAATAATTACTCACAAACAGCGTATATAAAGTACTCACAGGTAATGCATGAAGTGTGAAAAGCACATGGCCAAGAACCACTGCATCCAAACTTGTAGGCCTGCATTAAAAACAATTGCTTTAGACAGCAAATTTCCATACAAAGCTAAAAAAATATACAATGAATATAATCGTGTCTGGATCATGGAGGAATTACCTATTCTCAAAGAAAAAGGACTCCTCACCTAGCCTAGACGACAAAGCATCATAAGCACTGGTAGCTCTCCTGTAAATCTGTCCAAAAAATTCTTTAGTAACTGTACACGTTCTGCTTTGTGTAATTGCAACATAAATTGACATAATTTTTACTCAAAAAGTTGACAAGATTTTATTTATTAAGGAACCCAAGTACCTAACCTTTAACATGCATTTTATCTCCAGTAAGCATTGATGCTTACTATTCAAATATCTAATTAGATGATCCTGGCTAGGGGACCCTTCAAGTCAGGGGGGTGACCAACATATCATTCTATCAACTGGTTAGTTTTCTACTATTGCCTTAATTATAGCAGCCACTTTAGCCGCTTATTTAATTTCGTACATTGACTGTTGCATCTCATATTTGTGATGCATGAAATTGCTTCTAGAGACAGAAATTTTTTTATTGCTTTTCCTTCTTGCGTCTTGTGACGACACCTTTACATAATTAACAAGTAACATGCCATTTTCTTGTACGTTTTATGGAAGGACTATATAACTTAACCTGCAATTACATGAAACAACTTCTACAAGAACTTTTCGGTCTTTACAGTTCATCATCCTCAAATTCACTAATTTCATATTAATTTATACCAGATTAATAAACTCCAATAATGATATTGGCGGGATTATAGTACAAGCAATGGCCAACGAAAATTACAAAATGTACAATCCAGTATAAATATGGCATTTTTAATGTTAAGAATTCATCATTTATTCTGCCTTACACATTGAACCCATCCAATTGGATTCTTATCTTTTGGGAGAACAATTGTAAGCTAAAAGATAACAATGATTGTTTCAGTATTTACTTTAATATTTAGTTTTATATTATTTTCCTGGATTTTATTATATTACGAGTTCATCAGATATTATAATACAAAACCTAATGTAATCCCAATAAAACAATTGGTGTTCTCCTGTTTTAATTTCATGATTTATCTTGTTCAAACTTATACCACCAAACTTGCATTATTCATACAAATCACAAAATTCTTGTAGATAATATATAGAACACACCTAATTGGATTCTACTCTTTTTAGAAAACTATTGTGAATGAGAAATCATCTTTCCTCCTAGATTTTTATTACACTAAGTTATATGGACATGGCAAAACGTGATTTTTTTTAAAAATAGAACACAATCACATCGATTAAATTCTTCATTTCTTTGAAATTCAAAATTCAAAATTTATATATTATATATTTATTTTTGTACTTTTTACTATAGGACACGGCATGTGCCATGTCGAATACTTGATAAAGAATGTCCCTAATGTATCCTTAAAGTATCCCTGGAGTGGTACAAAATTTAAAAATAGAACATGACATGTAGCTTGTCATACCCATGTCATGGAGCGTCCGAGGAGCATCATTGTCTGACACAACACAATAAGTGTTGGATAGGGACATGTCATCATAGAAATAGTGTCCATTGCATTATAGTTATTACATTATGAATTCAACTTTAGACAAAACTTAATGTAATCTCAAAAATCAATTGGATTTCTCCTGTTTTAATTTACATGAATTTAAATAGAAATTCTTTCCACCAAGCTTATGAAAGACTAAGTTTAAATGCAAATGGAAAGTACCTCTTCTTCTCTTCGCTCTGCATTCTCTGAAGTTATCCCAAGTAGTTGTTTCACAGCACGAACTTCCTTTAAGTATAAGACTTTTCCTATTGGCCATGGGAGATCAGAGTAATAAATCTTGTTTGCAGACTTACCATCAGAACCCACCCAAAGTTCATACATGATTGCATCCGCAAGCCATGACTCAACCATTGCCTTGGTTGATACCCATTCAGGCATACCACAAACCTCAGCGTCCAAATCAACAATACCATCTTCCTTCAAACTACAAATAACTCCACCCTTCTCATTGTTATAGGCCACATAATTACCAGATTCAATGAAAGGTATTTGATCTGGTAAAAATAGAACCAGTACTCATCAGATCAGATTCTCCTTCTTTTTTTTTTTTTTTCAATTTAATTGCACAGATAAAATAACAGATGTAAGCTAGAGAACATACCACATTTTGAACGTATTAAAAACTAAAGTCATATGGTCAAGCAATGGTTTACCAGTCTTGCAGATTTAAAACCTGCTAAACCACAACTCGATCCATATTCTTCCAAAAAGTTGTACCACTAATATCTGAAATTTGTATTAACTCAATATAACAAAAATCAAAGAATTGGCTTCTTACTAAGTATTCCCCTTCTGCATTACTTAGGTCATATACAATATGGTAATACCAATCATGTTGCTATATTTTGCATTGTTCAAACTAATGTTGAACTAAATACTCTTAAGCATCCCCAAATACATATAAAAGAGCTCAGCCCCAAAAACATTAACGAACAGCCACACAAAGTACAATATTCTAGCACAATGCACTGCTTCTCAAATCTAAATTCCCCCCCCCCCCCCCCCCCCCCCCCCCCCCCCCGCTTCCCACCAATAAATAAATAAATAAATAAATAAATTGAGCTTCAGAGCTTGCACCTTCAAAATTAAACATAACAATTACCAGTAGCTAACAAGAATTCTCGACGGATGCACAATAGCTAGATAAACAACAGACTCTTGCAAGCAGTACCCAACAAAAAAAAATGTTTTTTTTTATAAATAATACGAATTACCAGAATCAGGGTGAATGAGATTGAACTCCAAATTGAAAGGGAGGTGGGATAATCTAAGATAAATGTAAACTGGCAAACAGGTCGGACATGCAGTTGGCAGCCCAAAACAAGGTTTCCTTGCTACCAGGGTCAGTTTTTCTCTCTCTACATTCCCAGCTTCCATATCTCGATATAGATACAGATGCGTGTAAATTGAATTTGAATTGGACTGATAATTTGTTGGAGAATAGAAAGGGGAAGAATCAAAGAAGTAGAAACCCTAATAAGGGTTTGAACTTATGATAATAAAACGGCAATACACGTGGCCGGATTATTTCGTGAAATGACGATGACCCCGCTTCATTCCCTTTTCATCATATTTCCGTCCGCCCCTATATATATTGAAATTACCACTATTTTGCAACCAATGTTAAAAATAAGGGTGCGATCTCTTCATGTTTTTGTTTTGTGTTTTGAGTTTTGAAATTCGTTTTGTATTTTGTGTTTTCAGTGTCTGTTTTGAAATTACTGAAAATACGTTCTCTTTGTTATTTTGAAAAACAGTTTCTCAAAACAGAAAACAGAAAACGCGTTCTCTTTGCACTTTTTTAGAATATTATTTGATAATATTTTATTCAATAAATCTGATTATTCAATTAACTTTAATTGTTTCATATTAATATATTATAAACCTGAAATTTCTTTGAATTTTGAAATATCTTTGAATCATAAAATATTTTTTCATATATTAAAATAACATATAAATTTGCAAAATTTTTTATTAATATTATTTTATTCTAGAAATCTGATTATTCAATTAATTTTAATAGTTTAATATTAATGTAGTATAAAATAATATATAAGTGTGAAATATTTATGCATTTTCAAACAAAATTCCACTTTTAATAAAATAACATATACATTTCGATAATAAACACTTTTATAATATTTTATAAATACATTTCTCTTTTCCTCCTTTTTTTTTGTTGACAAGTAGAGAATGTGCCCAACTATGAGACTTGTACTTCTTAAATATATCAAACACGAAACAAGTCATGATATTAACTATAAGAGAGAAGACTACACAACTCCACGGATTTTGGAACAATGAGCAAGTCTTGTTTAGATAGACATTACAACGACAATTTCAGGCCCTTATGCAAAAAAAGCAAAAAGGGTATTCTGTTTGCTTCTTATGCAAGTAGACTACTATACTTCCTTGAGAGTAGCCCAAAAATTTGTCAGCTCTGATAGATCCAACTAATACTGTCAACCGCACAAAAATAAGCCATGCTTTGTCTTCCAATATCTTCCTCAGCAAATGATGAGACAGCCATGCTTTGTCTTCCAATATCTTCCTCAGCAAATGATCCTAAAATTGAGCTTATTAGCAAAATGGTTTTAGCTTTTCAAAATAAAAGAGAGAACTAATGACATTTGAACCTTTATACGGTCTTCTAACGACATTTGAACCTTTATGAAAGTTAGTAGAGGTACAACACATCTTGGCAAATAAGCATTAAATATATATACCCATATCATATAATCGTCCAAGTAACTCTTTGATATGGTCATCAAATAAGTCGAGCTTCATTTTGTAGTAGAGTAGCCTTTTAGATAAGGTCATCAAAGAATTTAGGATTCCATTTGTAGCATAATAACCATTTATTGATGTGGTTTTCATGCGCTGAGCGAATCAAATTCATAAAGACGAATAAGCCAAAGTCAAGAGTGATCTCATATGCTAGTAAAAGTATTCTTTATAAATTGATCTTTTACATGGCTTCCTTTTTCTGGGATTAGATACACGAGTAGGAAATCTATACAACCTTAACATAACATTTTTCACTCAATATTTAAATGCTTAATTCAATCACACAAAACCGAAGTAATCAATTAAAAGTTTTACTCAAAATTCAAAAGAGAATCTATCCCACCCCCTTTCTCCCTCCATCTCTTGGGATTTTATTGCAAGGTTAAACTCATCCATACTAGATCCTAGAATATAGATCACTAATCATGACAAATCCCACTTTGATCTAGATAATAGTCATACCCCAAAAAGGGCCTGAAGAGTTACGAATAAATACTAAATTTCTTCTTCATCTACTTAATAAAACAAAAACAAATTCCTTCAAGAAAACAGATTTGAAAGAAGATAAAAATGGATTTATTTACGACATATCATTGCTAACGTCTCATTTGGTAAACAGATCAGATTAACAGAATGGTTCATAGAATGTAGCAAAAATAAAATATGATCTTAAATTTCACAGACAAAACTGATGCATGAAGTAGGGGTAAATTTGGAAACCACGAGAACACGACAAAAATTATATCTACAGTAATATAATTTACAAGCTTTTACATTTATAACTCATTGGCATGAACCTTATTTTTCCACTTAAAGGTTGAAAATTGAACAGCAAAGCATGTTTGTTTTGCAGCAAATTTAGTTTATGGAGTTGAACAAGAATTTCATAAGATAAAAGTAAAGATAACTGTGGCCATAAAATGAAATATTTACTCATAATACAAGATTATAATCTAAACAGATCTTGTTCCTCATATATACAAGAGTTCGCATCAAATTTTCATACTTTCATAACAAACTCTAGAAACCAAATATCTTGAGGGAGTCAAGGTCACCCCAGAAGCAAGCAAAGTTATTTGAGGCTTATGCCTTCAAGAATGAGAAGTAGCTTGAACACCAAAAACTACAATATTGTGGTAGGAGAACTTACTTAAACCTTGTTCTAAAGCTTTTGCCTCCATACAAAGAACACTTTTACATGCTATACAATAAACAGCATTGTGGAGGTATTAACAACATACGATTTATTTATTGCGTTACATGTTTCAGCGAAGAAGTATATTGCATTTCCCCATGTTTTTTTCCACTGAGTTACTTCTACATTTTCATTTTATATGACAAAATCAAAAAAGATATAACCACGCCAGATGGCCTGTCTTGCGCTTCACCTTTTGTAATGCTGCTAAAAATAATAGATTAATAAAATAAAGAGTTATGTTTAGAATAATTACGGAGAGCTAAAATTAATACTGTACTCTTTGAGCTGATAGAAGTGAACAAAACTTATCAATTTAGCTTTCCATCAAAAGATTGAAGTCTGTTTTGGTTAGACTATGTTAATTCCTTAACTCTCTTGTCACTTCTTATTTTCAACAAATGCTGCTGTTCCATGTGATTTACAATAAAAATTCTATAGTATAGTTGATGAGTATCTCCTGCCAATATTGGAACTTCAGGTAACTTAATACATTCTTGGATTTTGAAAAATCGTGAAATTTACACGAGTTCAGTATTATTTCTTTAATAGATACACGGTAGCAAAACAGATAAAATTATCTATGGGTTGAAACAAACCAAAAAGTCACTCAACATACTTGAATACAAGAACTGAACAAAATAAGTAGTTTGACAAAATTCCAAGAGGATGGCTATGTTTCTTCAAGAGGTCAACACTGATAATAAAAGAACGACAATAGAGAACATGTTCTAACCCGTTCTCATTTTCAAGGAAACCCCAGAGAACAAGAAGGCAGAGAAGTACCAAATAATCGAGACTGTAAAGTTTATCTCCTTGCTGCAATCCTAAGCATTGGAGAGATTATACCCTGTATTTCTAGCATGGACTGTTGTATTCTAATTTCCTCTTCAACATCTCTCTTCAAATTTCTAATATTACCTCTTAGTTGATCAGAAGCTTTTATATCATCAGCTCGCATTTCAACAACCTTCTCCGTGAACCTCATAAAAAACCCAGCATATCTTGGCACTGTAGAGTACTTCAGCAGAAATCACACTAACAGTCTGAGCTCTTCTTCGTCCAAATTAGATACACATTTCAGCAACTTTCTCCTAGCCACTAACTCCTCCATAACAGCCACCACATTCTCCGGATTCTTCCCACTCAAAGCCGCCACCAACGCCTCCTTATGCCTAAACTTCTTCAATAACTTATCATGCTCGGCGAACTTCATTTTCCTTGGTCTTGTAATCAAGTAATCCCCTTCCGAAGGCTTCGTATTTTGCCCTCGATGGAAGTACCTAAAATACTTAGGCCCTAAAATACAAACAGTAAAGTAAGTTAATGTTTGGTTTAGCTTAAAAATTTTGATAAAAATTTAATTCAAAGTTAACAATTAATTTTAATCGTCATTTCATTGAATCCTTGACTTTTTAATTTTATAACTAAACATTTCATCATTTGTTTTATCAAATTTACAAAATAATAATAATAATTTTCAAAATAAGTAAGTAAATTTTTAATTAAAAATAACAAAAATTAACATGTCCAAATATGTTTGGATGCAAAAAGAAAAAAAAAAAAAAAAAAAAATCTTTTTGCTCAAAATTTTTTTTTTAACGCACAGCAAAACCTATTTTATGAGGTGTCAAATACGAGTAGGGGTGGACAAACCCAACTCGCTAGAACCCGATCTAGTTCTATCGGTTTTTTGTAATTTTTTAGGTAGGTTCGATTTGTGGGTAAGTTAAACGGGTCAGATTATGTAACAACCCACCCTACCAGATATAACCCACACAACCCAACCTGCTTAGTTAAAAAAAATATCAATTAAAAACTCTAATGTATAAGACATTGGATAAATATATTAATATTACTTTAAATCCAAAAATTGGATAATTTTAATCTTTGTATGATAAATTGTCAAAAATCAACCAACCCAATCCAACCCGATTGACACATGATTGAGTTGGGTTTCAACGTTTACATGGATTGGGTTGGATTGAATTTCGAAAAAATCGACAATGTTAGGTTGGGTTTGGGCAAAATTCGACCCAACCACGCCCGCCCCTAAATACGAGATTACAAAGCAAGAAATATTGTATCAGTTGATATCTTGAAAGTTAAATTTGTTTGTAAAATATTATATAACAATTAAAATCTTGTTTTCAATAAATTTAAAGTTGATTAACCATTTGATTCACATTATTTGTAAGATGAGAATGAAAAATATAGCCGTTATGATCCCACATAAGAGATAGAAAGTAAAAAATAGTGGCTGAATGTAATTAATAACGATAATATTTTTCATTTTTATGAAATAAAATGAGAATGAAACGGAACCTAAAGAATTAGTTTCAATTTCAATCTGTTACTAAAAATTTACTGGAGTGTTTGTGCTCGGGAGTTGTATATGGAATGAGTTAACCCTCAAGGTAAACTATTATTTATATAGTAAATCGAAACCTTTGAAGATGCAAACGCTTGACTTCTAAAAATCCTTTTCAAAAAAAAATATTTTTAGTAATTTTATTTACAGTCGCTCACTGTCGTAATCATCTTATGTGAGATACATGTGACTGTTAGTGATTTAATGCATTCATATAGTAGTTTGATGCATTAAATCACTAATTGTCACATATATGTCACGTATGACGACTACGATAGTAAGCAATTGCAAATGGCATTGTTTATATTTTTATCACCATAAGAAAATATGAATTATGCTACTTGTACATAAAAAATTACATAAAATAATGTGGAAAAAAAATTAGATGAAAAATTGACTATATTTTAAACTAACAAATAATAGAGTAACATGTCACATGATATAATTCATTATATAAAGCTTAATGTGTGTGTAGCAATGGCAAACTGCCAGAAATATTCTAATTCAGCATCCACGTTGCAAAACGGAGTGCGGAAGGAAATCTCAAGAGCTCCAATTAATCCAAAATTATCTTTCACAATAGATATTTGCGATTCAAACAAAACTCATATGAATTCGCGAAGAGAACCCAAACCCAAGAAGGCTCTATAATAAAACTCGATTCTATTCAAAATTGTCTGGAAAGTAATGAGCGTCTGGGAAGACAGTACTACTCTGAAATCCAGGATAAAATTTGAATCTAATCAAAGAGGGAGAATCCCATGTCATCATCGCTCTCCTCTTTCTCTTCCTTCTTCTCCTCGGCTGGCGGTGCCTCAGCAGCTGCGCCACCAGCAGGAGCTGCTGCTGCTGCTCCACCACCTCCAATGAATGCACCACCGCAAGCACCACCAACAATCACCTGCATCATCATTAAAATTTCAAGTAAATATTAAACAACCAACATCTTATCTTTGTAGGTTGTTAAGGTTTCAGTCCACGGGGCAGAGGGACGGCCACATTTGGCTAAGCATAGAAGAAAAATAAGCATCAGTTATTGCTGAAGCTGGTTGCGAACCTTGGATAAATTAGCAATCGAAATACAATCAATCGAGGAGTAACCAATTAGACTCGAAGTAGTAGATTTGAAGCTACTTTATTAGCCAGGTGTGAAAATACAAGTGCCACAACCAATTTCGAACAACAATTCTACAATATCCAAACAGATTAGATGTTCATAAACCAGAAAGAGCAGAGCAATAAAAATTGCTTCGTACAACTTTGGAGCAAAACATGCAATACATCGATGTAGAACCATGTACAAACGGAGATTGTACCTCGACATAACTAATTGAATAATAAACCGAAAAAAAAAAAAAAAGACTGGTGAGCATTAATCAGATCTGCAACTGCAATATACTTCTGATGAATTGACTTGAAAGATTTCTGATTTTTTTGTGTGCTTCAATAAAAGTTTGAGATATAACTTAAATCACATCAACAAAATCCTACAATTATTTAAATGCAAACTACAAAAAATCCCGTTTCTAACCAAGTCAATATATTTTCAATTTAATTCTGTCCATTGCAAAGGTTAAAGTAGTATATTGAATAAAAAGATTAAATAAAAAAATAACCTGGAAAACGGCGGAGGACGGGGTTATGTATGAAAAAGAGGATTGAACGGCGCCGGATGAGTCAGATGACAAGGCGGCTTGGACAAGCTTCCTTTGGAGGTCATAGGTGGAGCCAGCCGATGCCTCCAGCTCGCCGCTGAGCTGCTTAGCCGTCCACTCTTCGGCGGATTCCCTGCACACGAAGGTAAATACTCCCATCTCTCTTGGTTTCGATTCTTCTTTCAGATTGATTGCTTCTGCAACTTAGAGAGATACTGTGTGTGAAACGCGGTATTGGAATGTTTTATATGAAGAGACGGGCGGAGAAGGTGAAATGGAAACCCTATGGGTCAAATGACGAATTTACCCTTCAACTAAACGCTATATTACCATTTTTATATTTTTTATTCTGTTGTGCGCCGGGTAGTGTTTCCATAAGTCCGAATCCTGACTGGAATGGAACGGGCCTTCAGCTGGATATGGGTTTGATTTGGAGGAAATTACATAAAAACAGGGGTTTGAAGAGCAAAATTCAAAAATAAGGGACCAAGTTTCATTGTGCAAAAATCAGATAAGAATAAAAAGATACAATATCGACCCCAAATCAAATCCTAACCCTAATAATTTCATTTCTCACCCATTTCTCACCCTAGCTCAACTCTCTCACCGTCTCTCACCATTTCTCTCCACCGTCTCCACCGCCACCTCTCCACCACGGCCTCTCCTCTCCTCTCCTTCTCCCTCTCCCGCTCCCTCTCCCTCCCTGTGATGTGAATGGCAGCAGCGTCGCGATGCTGGCGATCCACTTGATTTGTGGTGGTGATTTTTTGGTGGTTTTCTCGGTCTCCCTCTCCCTCCTTGTGATGTGAATGGCAGAAGCGTCGCGACGCTGCTGTGGGTGTGCAGCGTCGCGATGCTGGCGATCCACTTGATTTGTGGTGGTGATTTTTTGGTTGAGATTTTGCGGTGGTTTTCTCGGTGGTGGTGTGGTGGATCTGTGTGTTTGGCTGTGGCGGGCGGATCTGTTGGTTGTTGTTGATGGCGGATGTGTGTGTGGCTGTTGTTGGTGGCAGATATATATGTTCGACAGTGGGTTGTGTGTTTAGTTCTGGTTGGTGATGTAATGGTGGTAAGGTGGCGACAGCGGTGGCTGTGGGTTTATTGGTGGTTGGGCGACAATTTTGTTGATTTTTTGGGTCGCGATTTTGTTGGTGGTAGTTCTTACTGTGGTGGTGGCTCTGTTTGATTTCGGCTTGCTGTGTTCTCAGTTCTGGGAGTAGTTCGAATTCAGTGGGCTTGGTCACAGGTTAATGTTCAGCTGCAGTTTCGGTGGTGTTGGCGGTTTGTGGTGGTGGCTATGGTATTTTGTGTGGTGGTGGTGATGATGTTTGTGTGGTGGCGATTTTGGTGGTTGGTTAGTGTAACTGTAGTGGTGGTTTTGCGTTGCAACGGTGATGGGTGTTGGTGTGCTTACTGTGGTGGTGGTGGTGGTGGTGTTACTGTAATCGTGGTGTTGGTGATGTGGTGGTGGTATCAGGCGACGGGATAACAGTGACACTGGTGGGTTGTGTGGTGGGGGCAGCGGCGGTGGGTGTGGGTGTGACGGTGGGTACTGTTTGTGACCATGTATTGGTGGTGAATCGGGATCGTGATCGGACTGTGACCATAAAATTCGATAATTTGTGACTATAAAATTAATCTGTGACCTAAAAAATAATCTGTGACCACAAAATTGAAAATATGTGACCTATCGTGACCACAAAATTGAAAACATGTGACCTATAAAATAATCTGTGACTATAATTTTTTTGGTTTGTGACCTCGAGATAATCTGTGACTTGCAAAAATTTTGACTTGTGATTTCGAAATAATTTGTGATCAATTAACTTGACAATATGTGACTAATAGTTAAATTGTGACCTATAATTATGTATATGTGATCATTATTTGTATAATTGTGACCTTATTTTATTTAATTAATAAATATTTTTAATTAATTAGACAAAAACCTGATTTTTGCATTAACCAAACTTAAAACTTGATTTTTGAACTTTGCATACTTAATACATGGTTTGTGAATTCTTCCCATTGATTTGGCTACAACCCGGCCCAATTTGTAAAATAAATGACTTTTTTAATTAAAAATATTAATCAGTTTTGTTCAAATTTACTTTAACGTTGCATCAATTTCGACAGCGTGGATAATCGAGTTTTAAGACTTAGATCGAATCACAAAAAAATACTGTTAAAGACGAAACTTGGAAGTGATATGATCACCAAGTATAGAATGTCGAGCTAGAAAAGGGAGATGACAAAAGATGCATAATGCATGAGCAATGTATCCCGAGTTCAAACTAGCAAAATGTCCCACAAGCTTCGCCCCGTTTTGTTTTGATAAGGATAGATAAAAATTGATAAAATGTGATTGGAAATTGATAAAAAAAAAAAATAATAAATATATAAATATCATGAAATGTGTTGCTGAAAATAAATTTTAAGAAATGGGAGCCTAACTTCACATCAAAGCCTTCCATAAAACCATACACTTCATTGTTAAATATTGCACAAGGCATACGGAACACTATTTCAAGAAACACATTGAGCAAAACACAAATAATTTTGTTAAAAATAAACACAGGTAACATAAGAAAAGAAAAGGAGAAAAAAGTTTATTTTGATTTAATTTAGAGATCAATATTATTTTTGGCAATTGATACATATATAAGTTGTGTTGTAGTTACAATAATCTGTACAAGTAACCGAATTTTCATACTTTAATAAGAGATACTAAGACATTAATGCTTGAGTGGGTTCGGTTCAAGATTACTATCAGGGGAAAGTAAAAGAATAATTGAGGAATAACTAAGCATGGGATAAAGGTTGCTATCAAGAAAATGAGCATATTGCCTGATAGCCAGATCTTTCTCCGGGAGATCATCTGAGAGGAAGTCGAATGGTGGTGGCTTGCCGGTGTCCACCAAGGGCTCCCACCTGTAACCTGGGCGTCCGGGTAAAGAAATGGTGACAGGGACATGGCTAGCATTAAAGGCGACATATAATTCTCCATTCGAAGAGTCGATCTGGAAATGTCCATGTCAAAAAAAAAAAAAAATCAATTAATAAAATGATAAGCAGAGGGAAACATGATCGTGATTTAGGTACGTGGGAACAAATCAGAACCAGATAATTTCGTAAGAAGTCTATCCTTGTATAACGGAGGAGAAAAGAATTAAACTCAAATTAGCTAATGCAGAAGATCATCATGCTACTGAATTTAACAATAATTTCAGTAATATATTTGGCAATCAGTTTAGTTTATTTGAACCATCAAGTATCTAAGTCAGCAATAATAACATTAGTGAATTCTTGAATAATATTCTAGATAAATACTACTGAGAAAAATACCAATGTAAATGCAACAAATCGGTTTGTCTCAGTCCAATTTGGCAATCCTGGAGTATGACCATGCCATTGCAATCGCTCTGCCGTCGGGAAGTCGTTTAAACCAAGTGATTCGCATTCACTGGAAAAGTAAAGATCACGTGATTAGATCCTTTGAGGCTAAAAGCCCAAAAAGTTATCTAAATAGGATGGCAAAAGCTTACTTGCGGAACTTGGTCATGTGACAGCAAAATCTGAAGAAATCTGATGACGACTCCTCCATCTTATCCCACCGGAAGTAGTTAATCTGTAGCCAATGCTTCAGTTACGCCCCTCAAAAAGGGAAATGAAACCATGTGCAGTGTGGGGGTAGGGAGAGGAGTAATTATGATATTTATGGTGTCAGGGACAGAGAGTATTACAAAGTTATCATGGCAATATGTATTGTTGTTACCCCCTTTTGTATGACCATATTCATCGCCCATGTAGATCATTGGAACACCCTGGTCATACAACAAAGGATTAAACAGCAAAAATGTAGGCATGGTATGTAAACATGTTTTATTAAAATAGAGAGGAAAAAAAAATTCACATCTATCTATCTCTTCTTGTAGCTGTCATGATTAAAACGTCCACGTAAAAGTATGCCCATTATTTTTATTTTTATGAGCTTTTGATGATCTTCTAGCAAACCTCTTTCTGGTCCCCGCACATTTAGGAAAAAGTTTGATAAAGATGTTGTTTCCTATTATTTACTAACAAAGCAAGTGAAAAAATTAAGGGGAGAGAGGATACAGAGTCCTATCCTGGAGAGCATATATTGTTCTACAGGCTAAACAAACTCATGTGCGTCGGCAAACAGTAGGGTAACATCATAGTCTAAGCCTAAGATTTTTATGTCAAATTGGGGACAGAAGACAAACTAAACGATTTTAACACATTATAGAATAAGCAGTTGCAAAACACTAGTGAGAGTTTAAAGATGATAATTCTTACTTGGGAAACCATGAGACAAAGGAAAAAATTTCTCATTTGCCGTCTCCTCAATTTCTTCACAGAAGTACTCACAAATTCTCCCTCCTGTGCAACTTATATAAGTATAAAAATTAGAAATCTTTGTCCATGGGTCATCAAAGAAAATGAGCTGAGGATCAAAACTGAACTATCAAAGCTAGTCAAATTGAAAGTTCTCTCACAAATTCAGAGTATAATTGTTATTATTCTAAAGCATAAAATTTAAGGTGCATTAAAATACATGCAAATAAGCTTCCACTCCAGACCATGCTCTAGAGTCACAAAACTCTTGCAAGGTATTAAAAGAATTCCAGAACTATGCAAAAGAATATTTAAATGTACAACTTTGATTTGGTTATTTAAGCTTATAATTGAAAGTATTTCTAACTCGTATAAAGAAACAAAGATACTGCAGAAGTTTGCTCCAACATATTGTCAAGACTCAAAGTCTTACCTGGCCACAATTCCAACTATTATTTTGATTCTCTCCATCTTTGTTTTCTTCACCATTTGCCAAATTGTGCTTGGTATTATATGTCACCAAATCAGCCAAAGTAAAACCATCATGAGCGCATACAAAATTGATACTGTTCCAAGGTTTTCTTCCACCTTCCTGATTTAAATCATTCGTCAGTGATTTCAAACAAGAAATAGACACAGTGTATGCATACTCAACATTTTATTATATAAGAGATGCATCACATTTTGACACTCCTAATGGTAACGAGAAATGAGTTGCATAACAGCATTATGTATCACATTCAACTACTGAGTAACTAATATGGTCGAAGTACCTGATATAAATTAGGGCTTCCACAAAGACATTCAGCAAAAGCTCCGGAAAACCCATCGGTACCTTTGATGAACTGTCGTACAACATCACGATACTGCAAAAGGATTAAAATGAATGGTTCAATTGAGGTTTTGAAACTTATCCAGGTAGATGGGCGCGAAAGAATATATACAAAGAGAGAGAGAGGATGAAAACTAAAAGATAATGGGATAAGTTGGTTGAAGGAACTACCTTATCATTCTGTTTCTCAATCTAAATTAAGACACTACAAAGATTTCGTTAAAATGGTGCATAGAAGCAAGGACACCATAGATCATCAGCAAATAAATGAAATGCAAATATTTCTTTATCGAAAGTCTAATAATATGGGACTTTTCAGGAAGTCTCATCTTACTATCAAAAATAACAATGTGCCAGTACAGAATAAACAATGAAAAGCTTTGTTATTTATTGATTAAAATCTCTCTCTTTATAGAATCCAACAGAAACTAAATTATTTGGTATTGAAGAAACCTCGAGAAGAAATACATGCATTCTGTCAGTTGTTACAGACATAATGAACCATTATTTTTTTAGAATTAAAAGTTTTTCTAGAACCCCAGGAAAATGTTTTGGGACTGGAATATTAAAAAAAAAAAAACCTATATAAGCTCAACCATGTTGTTTGAAGTTGGAACAATGCCGTACTCTCAACATCAATTCTCAGCATTAATCATGATGATGAAATAAAGTTCCTTTAAAAAGAAAAGCAGGTTGAAAGCCGATAACCAGGATGCTCATATTTTATTAACAGCCATATCTCTTTATAAGCCACTTCCCATAACTTCCAGTCATTTAAATACTTGAGATGATGATCAGAGACCGAGATTAGCATTTAGACCTACCTTCCCATTCCATTCAGACCACACACCCCAATGGGGAAACATGCCGACTTGATAGAGGCCTCCACAATCCCATGCTTCAGCTATAAGCTGTTTGAGCAAGCAACAAAGATGTATTAAGGATGAAAAACCATACATGTGCTAATGCCAAAGAATAAACCACTTAAGGATGCATTGTATAACTAAAGATAAACCAAAACTGTGTTAATTAAAGAAAATTGATTGGTAGTTGTTTCACCAAAGACTGAATGTGCCTGATGAAAAGGACATTATTATCCTCCATTGCATTTATTTAGATGAAGAAGTGCTAAGCAACATGTAACTATTTAGTGATAGTATTCTAACTCCTCAGACAGAGTCCTTTATTATGCTCCTGTTTGGTACAAATTATAATCTAGATTTTTATTAAAGTCAAAGTCATCAATAAATTTTAACCATATAATTCATGGGACCCACAACTTTTCAACCACACAATTCATTAACTTTTATCAATATCTGTTAAAAATCTGATTTTAATCTTCACCTAACAGGGGCTATCTCTTTTTTATGAAAAAATGGCACGCTAAAAAGTTCAAGCTGTTAAATGAGCATAAAAATGAACCAACTCACCTTCACTCCATGAAGTATTGGATCATTGCTAATCATGTCAATCAATGGTGGGCTACTGAGAGGAGCTCCAGTAGTGAGTATATCGCCTTCAACAGCATTTCCATATACGTTTACTGCATCCCAGAGACTGGACACATAAAAATCCAAAGCAAAAGAAGAAACAGTTAGTACCTAAAGACTAATCATATAAGATAAATGATTTATCCATTAACCTGCTACTCCTTGTCAAGATCGAAGCAAGATCGAAGCGGAAGCCATCTACATGCATTTCTGTTACCCAGTATCTGTTGAAAATCAATAACAGTATAACTAAGGATTAAATGTGGTAAATTGAATAGGTGTAGAATATATGAAAAGTGTCACATAAAGCAAGTTGTACAAACTATAAGAACAAGAATACGTTCTGCACACTTCTAACAGAATGGCAAAAACTTTTCTTCTGGAGTAGAAGATAAAGAATAAAGAGCATACCCATCAACCTAATTAATTCAAGTTTGCAGTGTAATTTTTCTATAAAGCAGAAAGCCAAACTGCTGTTCCACTGTAATACCAATGCACAACTAATTATGTCAAGATTGTGTAATAGCAAAAACAACTTCCTGGATACACTGTTTCTAAAAGCACACAAGGCTTAAGCCTTGAGTTTTGCCTCATTCGAGCCTTCATTAAGATCCTCACATCTTACTCGAGTTCTATTTAGTCATTTACTATGGTGCAAGCCTTAGGACATAAGCCTCATGGTTATTGGGCTATGCACTCCCTAGTATTGGTTTTTCAAGATTTTTATTTTTTATTTTTTTACCTCCGACTTTTGAGTTGGCTTTCCACAACCTAAAATATTTTATTGGTGTATTTTTCTTTTCTTTTTTTATCCTAAAGTTAGAAAGAAATGAATTGACAATTATAGAAGAGAGATGATCATGCCTATGGAAGGAACAGTGGTGGTTACTTGTTACTCAATTGAAACAGCAAATGGGACACTGATCATGACGTCTTGAGAAATGCAAGTCCTGGTATCAGTTAATCAGTAGTATTCAGAAATGGAACAGTAATAAGGTTTTGTTTTCCATTAATCTCTTGTTAAAATAAAGGGAAACTAGAATGAGAACTTTTCCACTAATCTTTTGGTAAAATAAAGGGGAACTAGAATGGGAACTTGTTTCATTCCCAATAAATAAATAAATAATAATAATTGTTTGCTTAACAAAATTCAGAGGCTAGTTTAGCACTCAAATAGAAGGTTTTAAAGACTGCAAATTAGGTATGATTGACAGCAAATATACCTCAAGCATTCCAATATAAACTGGCGTGCAATAGGATGATTGCAGTTGAAGGTGTTTCCACAACCTGAATAATTGTAGAACTCTCCCTGTGACATAGATTATATGAGTCCAGAAAGATTATGCTTTATAAAAACAATTAAATACAGTATCAAGAATTTTCTGAATCACTGCAGAAGCCAACATCGTTGCATTTAAGTTGTTGAAGCAAGCCAAATGTAAGACTCAAAAAACTTGACCGAATTGCTTTGTACTATGTGTCAATTCGTCATTGAACTAACTTACATATCAGAAAGTTATAACTAAAAGAAGTTTACTAATTCAGCCCATTCAGGAAAAGAAAAACAAAACAAAATCAGTATGTTATTCTCAGCAAGGTTTGATATCCTTATTTTTTCTATTATTTGCTCAGTTCCACAAGCAATTTGTTTATTGAAATGATAGAAGACCATTGCACCAGCCTCTATTTATCATGAGCCATAATGCGATATCACGTGGCAGTGTCAGATACGAGGGGCATCATATGAAAATAAACCGGGGTTCAAATTCTAAACTTGAGAGGCTGCTGCATTATATGTGAGCATGAGGCACTTCTTTGAGAATCCCAATACGCCCATGTCTACAATGGAAGCCATTTACGAACTAGTTATCATCAGGAAAATAGGAACTCATCAAAGTGAATTAGAGAAACAAAAGATATCCCACCAAATCCAACCATCTGGTTTTATTTACTAAAGAATTACTATGTATAAACACCAAAAAGAAATAACAAGCATTATTCCCCTTCTATTGTTTCCCATCACACTTACATGAATAGCAAAGCCCCTCTACTTGGGAAGAAGCTCACTTTTACATCGTTAATTTATTTACTTATTATTGAAAAGCTACATGCCTAGAGATAAAAATTACTAATTATCAAAAAGTCACCATAGATTTTATCAGTATAGAGAACTTATAGGCCTTGGAGAAGAAAATTTATTGAACGGAATATTTGAGGAGAAGGCATGAGCAAATTTCTGGTTTTAAATTATAACGTCTTTTCAAGAAATAAACACGGTACATGTAGTTACCTTAGGTGCAAGCATATAAAAGACACTATTGTCAACACCTCTAAATGAGAGGACGGGACCATTTTCATTTCCTTCAGCAGTGTGATTGAAAACGATGTCCATGATCACCTGGTAAATCAAAATCACGAAAGGAAAAAGAAAAAATTCATCAAATATTCACAAGAAATTCTAGTGAATGTCGAAAGAAGTTGTCACCTCAATTCCTTGTTTATGCGCTTCTCTAACAAGATGCTTGAATTCATTTACTGCGCCAAGGCCATATTTACCAATCCCAGCAGATGAATATCTTGCCATTGGTGAAAAGAAATTGACAGTAGAATACCCCCAAAAGTTCATCCTGACAAGAAAACAATATTAAAAAAATTACAGTATTTTCTTGTTGGCAATGATAACATCATAAACTTCTTAATGTGGATAAAGCCATTGATGTTTACTACGAATGATAAAAATGTATTTAAATCAACCCAGTACCCACTATCCAGTAAGAAAAGGTGTTGAGTAACATCAATAAATTTTCTATCAAGAAGCAATGAAATTGTAAAAATTTAGTATAATCCTGTTGTGTAATGGACCAGAGAAGTTGCTAGCAATCTGTAAATTTAAAATAATTTAAAAAAAAAAAAAAAAAAAAACCTTTTAAGGAAAGGACAATTTATAAGGATTATGAAGTTCAAAATTTTCAAAGTGTATTAGCTATTAAAATTTCAACCAAACAGATAAAGAGTTAAAATAACAATTTCAACATAATGAATCACGGAAAAGAAGATGTAGTTAAGAGTTACTAAAGAGAGATATTCATGTACTGATTTTCCCTTCCACTCGTAAGGAAATCCAAGTAAGTAGGTTTCCAGTCTAGTAGATTTTTCAAATTAGTTGCAATACTGTGATATCCAATTTGTGACACTATAGGATCAAGATTGAGGCGTTTGCATGATCATGCACTGCATATCATGGGTTTAGAATGCCAAAAACAGCCTCTATCCACACTGTGGCAGAAGCCTTGTGCACTACACCCTTTTTCCACAAGCAACTTAGATGTGTGGTGACTGCTGATGCAAAAGATGCAATATTTGACACACATGTCAAAGATTTCGTAGGTATCTTAAACTATATAAGTCATTTTAATGTGCAAAAGAAGTTCCCGTCTCCCCAAAGTTTGTCTTTTAATGATATGACATTGTCATAGTCATGTATATATTGAAACTTGTGGACAGCTTCACATGCTAGCAGCACAAATTCATGTAGAAGAAGCAGGGATGACACAGATGAAGGAAGAAGCCATTCCATCGAAGACAGCTTTACGAGTAAAATATTTCAATAATGGACAACGCGGATGATGGAAGAAACTAATCCATCAAAGAAAGCTTCTGATGAAAGGTAAAAGATTTTTAATAATATTTAACTGCATAGATTACAATTTACAATACAAATCCTTATGATGCAAAAACGAAAGCAATATCCATTTAATAAAAAATAAATATATGTACTCATCAGACTCGAACAATCGAATTCCTGAAATTGAATCTTTATTCTGAATTTGACCATATACACCGGTGGGTATCCTTAATTCTCTCATCTCTTAAACCTATTCGTCCCACCAAAAAAATAAAAATAAAAATCTAGGTTATGAGACACATCACAATTTAGCCCTTGTTTGATTCCCATTTTTCCCAAAATTCATTTTTCTCTCTCTTCTTTTCAACCACACATTCTTCAATAAAATAATATTACACGCAAAGTTGCAAACCCAAAACTTTTCCTTAATTTTTATACACACATTCTCCATCAATCAACTATTCAAAATATATTCTTCCCCCAAAATGGGAATCAAATGGGAGCTTAATATAAGTCCCCAAAATAAAATGAAAAAAAATTAGAGGAACGTAGAATCTATGTTGAATCACCATTTAGCGAGGCTACTAGGACTTGGGTCTCTCTCTTGGGAAGGACATCAAGTACATGTATCTTTACCGATTAACCAATTTTTAAACACTGGAGTAGATCCTAAAGAGATACCACTTCCTTATGAATTTATCTCGAATCGAGAACTTTTGGCTCAACTTTATCAAGTTTTGACAAGGGAGAAACTCCATTTTTCACCTTGAATTGGTCAAAATATGTAGAATTTCTTTCTTTTCGTGAAGGATTAGATCCAGTAACGAGGGGTCTATGGCTGACCAATATTGCACACCATCATTTAGCTATTGCAGTTTTGTTCCCGATAGCTTGTATAGGACTAACTGGGGCATTGACCATGGCCAAAAAGATATTTTAGAAGCTCATAAAGGTCCATTTACTGGTCAAGGTCATAAAGGCCTATATGAGATCCTAACAACATCATGACATGCTCAATTATCTCTTAAAAAGCTATGTTAGGCTCTTTAACCCCATTGTATAACAGTACAAGTCATTATAAAGTTCTAAAAGAGAGGGAAAAGGAGGTTGAATTTACTTGTAGTCGCCCAAGATAGAATTGTAGCTATAGTACTCCAACTCATTGAATTCATGACATGGCATTATTTCAATACAGTTGACGCCAAGTTTCTGCAAGGAAGACAACAATATAAGATGGCTGTCAAACAACAAATGCTAAAGGAATAAATGAATAGGCAAGTGAATATTACCGTGAATATACAAGAGTTGCAATTTTTTAAACCATAAAGATAGTTAAATCTTACATGGCAAAAGAGCCATGTGCCTTCGCTCATTTCCAGCTAATCTATTACCTTCGTAAAACCATACTTTTCTGAAGATGTTTTAATTACATCTAGGAGTTCTACGAATTTCATTTAATTGGTAATGTTAGCTGGTTGCCGATCCCACATAAGATGGGATAATGTTTCATGAGCTGAGCTGAGTCTTTCCTATGTTTGGACTGGCGTAATCGTAGTAAGTTATGAACACCATTTCTTGAATCCGGAGGGTTCATCTCATGTTATATATATGTCTTTTGGGAATGAAATTTTGAAATTCAAAATCATTTCTGAGCAAAATTCTTGAATCAACTTTGGGCGTATTTCACATTTGCAATATTTCAAAATGCAAATAAGGTATAACTTAAAAGATTTCATACTACAATTGACATTAAACAGTAAAATATCCAGATAAAAAATTTACACGTGCTTGCTCCACAAAATTCAAGGGAAAATAGTATTAACCTTTAAATGATCAAGTTTCTCTACCACACCAAGATAAGTACCAGGGTATTTTGCCTTGCTTGATTCATGTCTTGTGTATCCACGAACATGCATTTCATAAATAATTAGATCTCTCTGTGGAAAGTTCAGGGGCAAATCTCCTTCCCAGTCAAACTGTGAAAAGGAAAAATAACCTAAACATGATAGCAATGTGAGAGAAAAAAAACCATATGAATACATCTTCAAATGTAAAACGCATCTAAGATATATTTAAGTCAAAATTGTCCAACGCTTCAGAATTCAGGTATGGCAATCAAAGACTGGTACTCAAATTGAAATGATGGTAGAGGACAGACACTGGAAAAGGAATCCAAAATAGGAGGAAAAAGTTAAGATACATTCATCCTCACCCATAAAATAATCGTTAAACAATAAAATGAATCTTAAAAAAAAAGGTTCTTCAAAAATTTGAGGATTGATTCAGATGTACCTCAGGCGGCTGATGCCATTGTTTAGCCCAGCACAGCACAAGTGACGAGAAACATAAAAATAAAAATAAAAATCTCAAGAAGTAGTGTTGACATTCAACAGCTAATGATTTCCCGGACTAATATCTTTTAGTCCCCAGCACAACCAAAGATGCAATCGAAATATTATAAAGTTTGAAAGAAGTCCCCGACATTGTTAGAAAACATAGCTAACAACTGATGTCATGCCCTAAGACCATTGCGCTCATGCGAGAGAGAGAAGTCTCAGCACTAACTGCTTGTGCCATGGAAGGTCAAGGCCAAAAATGTTTCACACAAGTTAACCTTGGCCCGTGGTTAATTGCTTATAAGTTCCCTTTCTCTTCCCAGTTCCCCCTAATGTGGGACAAACCCTGCTTGAGGTATCAAAATGGAAACGGAGTGCAAGTCGAAAGACTTGATCTAAACATTTTAAGACATATTCTTTCATATTTTACATTTCCCAAGAACAACTCTTTTTTCCAGTAAAACACACCTCTCATAATTTCGCGTAGTATCAACGCAATTCATCAGATACCTCATCATTATCAGAAGGCACTGCACATGCCATCTGGGGCCAACAATCCTCCTCAGGTCCTATAGTACCATATTCCCCTCTGCTTACAACGGACTGCATCAAAAACCAAAAATTGCTGAGTTATAATAGCTTATGCAATCATGATGAAATCCTTCTTTTAATAAATATAACCCTCCTTTTAATAGCTTATGCTATGATACTCGGACTCGGGTACAGGTATCGAGTATGGATACATATCTAAATGTCGGATATTTTATTTTCTAAACTGTAGGATACAGGGACATGATTAAAAACAGCTCAAATTTCGGATACGGGTACATGGGTACGTTATTCAAACTTCATTTTTTTACTAATTTAAGATGTTATTTTGAATAGACCAAAATCTATTATTCACGAAGAAGGAAATCAATATTGAATAAGGGGCAAAAAATAATAAAATAGAATTTTGGAGCTTAGTTTTTAATTATGGGAATTACTAAATGTTATATAAAATAGAAAACGAGAGACTTGATTGCAATTTGGACTTAGCGGAGCACTAAGTAGCACTATATGGAACCCATTTTCATTTTATACAATAAAATCATAAACTATCGATATAGAGAGGAAAAGAAGGAAAAAAAAGAACAAAATGGAAAGAAGAAGAAAAAGAAAGGAAAACCTAGCGTTGCCGCCTTTCTCCACCCTCTTGGCGGTGATGCTAGGTTTATAAGGAGCGAAAATGGGAAAGAAAAAAAGAGAAAGAAAATGAAAACAAAAAAAGGAAAGAAGAAAGAAGAAGAAGAAGAAGAAGCAAAAACAATGAAGTGTCTGGTTGAAATTTGGAGGATCCGACACATATCTCATACCTATATCCATGTCATGTCCGACACGGGTACTCCAACTGTTTCGAAGAGTCCGAGCATCAGAGAGCTTATACAATCATGAAGAAGAAAATGCATCATGTTTCTTCCACTATGACATGGGTATGATATGAAAAACCATAATGTTTCTTTCAAGTAGCCATAGAACGCTAACCTTAGCATAAGGATCAATCAATATATGTGAAGAATCAAAGTGATGCCCTTCTTCTGGGGAGAACTCCCCATCAAATTTGTATCCGTAAACCATATTTTCAAAGTCTCCTGTCAGAAACACATGCCACACATCTCCAGTTTTATTGGTCAGGGGATTCAAAGAGATCTGCTCAGTCACTCTTTTCTGCAATACAATAACTAGGATCAAGAAATACACAATTAAAAGAAGATTATTCCAAAACATGATAAGCAGAACCTGAACACTTTCTACTGAGATTTTTTTGGTCTGTCCTACTAAACTTCTTTTTTTTTTTTTTTAAAACTTCTTTTTGATTACAGGGTAATAATATTCTCTTATCTACAGTAATACTTGTTCACTGATGCTTCAAATTAAACCAAATCAAACGTTATCCAACTGAATTTAACTTGAATATAACAAAACAATCTTATTAGCAAAAAATCAGAAAAAGTACAAAAATTGAGAGCAAAATTTGCGGCAAAAAACTAATGACCTCGGATAAATCAGAGAGATTGATCAAGCAAAGAATAGCAGCCGTAGCATTGCTGGAGAAAATAGCAAAATTAACGCCGCCATCTCTCAGCGTGGCACCGAAGGGCATCGGATGACCCGAAAACACCTCAAAACGACGCAGCTTTGGTGGAGGTTTCTCGACCACCACTGAAGTCTCTGCATCACCTCTATCGATAGCATCATTCACGATCAACAAAGAATTGGGCTTTTTTACGGAAAATTCAAAAGATTTTTGGGAAACTTCAAAATTTATTTTGCTTTTCCCAAAATGGAAAGAATTTGTTGGAGGGAATTTGGGTGTGCAATTTGAGAGTGAAGAACAATGAAGTAACTCCATATTTCATAACCGAATGCGAATTCAGGGAATCAAAAACCTCTTACACATAAATCTTAGATGGTAGATTCAAGATTGTACAGTGTGTGCGTAAAGTCGTACTTGGGAGTTTGGAGTAGCAGAAGAGAGTGGGGAGTGATATGAAGTACGTGGCAGTGTTTTTATCTCTGGGTTAAGGTACTATTTTATTATTTTGAGTAATTTTTAAATTAATTTACTTTGACTGTTGTTATTTTGAAAAAAAAAAATGATATTTTTAATAATATTTTTTTAGGAATGTATAATTAAAAATATTACGAAAGAAGTCGGCTCCATTCTAGTGCTTCTTATCTAACATCTTGTGAAAAATTATCTAAACATTGAGCAATTTAAGGAGGAAGAATAAATTCTCTTAATTTGGCAATTCCATAATAATGGCTACAGCCATCAAGAAAGCCAATATGATCATTCAAATTGTGCAACTCAATCAAATTGTTCAACGCTGGAAAACAAAAAGCCTCAACCGTCTCCTTTCCTCCTCCATTGCCGCCTCAGATTCTGAGGAACCAATCGGATCAACCTGGCGGAGGACACCCTCTGGTTCTTTTGCTCTTTTACGTGGGCTTAGAACGCCATTTTTCCATGATCATCACCCTCTTCCTCGACTCATCTGGTATTGCTTCTTTGCTTCATAATGCAGAAGAAGAGTTTGGGTTCCAGGCCAATGGTGCTCTGCTTTTGCATTGTGAAGTAGATTTTTCGAAAAACCTTGAAATTTCTTGAAATTGATGAGCAGAAATTTGGTGGACTAAGTTTGGATGAGTTCTTGAAGATGGTTTCTGAAGTGGGTGTTGCATCTTTTTATCATTCTTTTTGTAAACAAACTTCGAAAGCAGCTTCTTGTCATGGTTTCATCCCATTACTGCAGAAGACTAGGGTTTGGAACTTTACCAATGCCTACATTCCACTTTTCCAGTGTAAAACAAAACTAGATACTATTGTAACAATTTATGATAAGTGTGCACTTATTTATGTTCCGTTTGTTTCTCATAAATTATCCATAAAAATGAAAAATATGATCGTTATCAATCACATTCAGCCACCATTTTTTACTTTCCATCTCTTGTGTGGGGCCCATAACGACTATAGTTTTCATTCTCATTCTACAACTAATGAGAATCAAACGGGACCAATATTTAAACTAAACATAATATTGATTAAATGAGTGAATTTCTACTCACAACTGTATAATTTATGATTTTATAGGCAAAAATCATCCAAAGGAAAGAGAACATGACAAAATGAGAAAAATGGACTAAAAGTGTGCAAAATTGTGAAGTCGGGGACCAAAATGCACAAGTGCTGAAAGTTGAGACCTTGGACTGCAATTTGTGATGTTGATCGAAGTAAAAGTCAAAATATGATGACCAAATTGGATGAAATCAAAGCTGTAAGACCAGGCATGCAATTCTTTAGGGGCCAAAATGAAGTAAATGGAAAAGAGGGCTAATTTTAGGTAACGAGGGCAACCAATGGGATAAGGCGCAAGCCTAATTTTTTACTAGGCGCTCGCCTTAGTTTGAAAAGAAGGATCCGTGCACACACTTTAATTTCTTCAGGGCCTCGTCTTGTAATTATAGGGGACAGTTTTGGGGCAAACTTATATGGTTTTAAAAGACCCATTTCATCCACTTGAGCCACAATTCTCATTTTACATATTCTTCTTCCTCTTTCATTGTACATCGCTTAGGTCATGACCTTAGTGATACAGTACATTTGATTGGTTATGATGGAACTATTTGCAACATACAACTGGAAAAAGTTTATGATAACATATATCTTGCTGCTGAATTGCCACAATTCTTTGACCACCATAATTTACAAGATCGTTATGTTATCGTCTTTGAATACAACGAAAATTCTACTTTTGATGTTTTATATTCGACCATTTAGGCGTAGAAGTAACGTACAACTCTGATACGTTTAAGGTAGAGATTTCACGTACTAGTAATCCTATTTTTCGAGTAATATTAGAGGTTAATCGCGATGATCATTGAAAAATTGTGAGCTCTTCTTTAACTTAAATCTTTTCTAAACTGTATATTTCTTGACTTTTTATTGTTCTAACCTAATTCTAAATTTCGCTATTTATAGATTTGTGAATTTATTTTGTATTATGTACCTGGGGCCTTCGATCAATTGTATCTACCAAAATTGTTCAGAATGTTTAAATCCATGATTGTTCACATCATAATTGGCCAGTACGAACAAATCTAAGAATAAATGATTATGTACGATGTTTCACCATAGCTTGAGTAGACTATGTTAGAAAGAAACAACTTCAAATAGGTGACACGTGTGTATTTGAACTTGTAAACGATGAAATCCCCATGTTCATGGTGTACAAAGTGTGTCGCGCAGATTGAAGTTTGACTCTTGCATGAATTATACATTTTCATTTGTACCGTTCATGTTTACTTATTATTGAACAGTTTTTTTTTTTCTTATGTATGAACACTACATAACTAAATCCATTAGGATTTGGATTTCCAATTTGCGAGTGCTATTTTTACTTCAAATTTACGCTCAATTTGTACATTTCATTTATTTTGAGTAAAGTGGTTATAGAAATTTGATTTTAGTACTTTTAATTAACTTATATAATGAAATCCTACATTTGGATTTCGTTTAATGCTATATCATCGTCATTCGGAGACTAGCATCCTTTTGGTTAAAACTATTCCAAGTAAAAAGTTTTAAGACTTGTACTTTTATATATATATAGATTTCTACTCTTAATATCTTCACAACAATCTAAACAAGATATTCTAAGTCTATATGAAGAATATTTTGCCATAGCTCAAATGTTTGATACTTGTTTTGGTGTTCTTACTTTTGGCTTTCAAAACTATACCTTTGTGGGGAAGTTTTTTCTCACTTATGTAATTATTCTTCTCTGTATTTCTATTTGATGTATGTTTTCATTCTTACACTTCCATTTACTTAATCAAACTACACATTTTGCTATAGATAAGTATAAGGAGTCCAATATTGACAATAATGCTTGAGCCTCTTCCACATCATTTATCACTAAATTTAGAAAGAAGTCTTCCAAAAACCTACTATAATTTAAAAGAGCGATAAAATATATTCAAAGAAAACTTCCCTTTTGTTTGTAGCTACAAAATAAACATTATAGAGCTCAAACCAATGGCGACTTTTCTGTCAACATGTTTGATTGTTCTTTTAAATTATATGTTATAATTTCAGGAGACTTCTTCTAAACTTAGTGATGATTACTTTGAAAGAGACTCAAACTCTATATTGCGACATGATTTCACATAGAGATGTGATTCTTTAACTGACATTTATTACAGTTCATTATTTTTTCTCAATTTATAATCTTAAATTTCAAATTTACTTACAAACACTTCACACCACTCTTTTACACAGAAAATTCATTTTCCTTCTCTCTTCTAGGAAAAACTAAAGATATGAGAACAGAAGATTGATCAAAGATTTGGATATATGTTTAGGTACAGATTTTTTTCATTTTCGATTTTTGAAAACATTGTCATATTGGTCCATCAAATCCTATGGACGCAAAAGATGAAAAAATTAGGCACAAATGTGCTTTGCCAACTTATTTGAAAATTTCATTCCTCATAAAATTTATGTCTTAAGTCCGTCCTACGAGGCATTCAGCTTTCTACTTGATGCAAAAATACGTGGAGTCGAATTATTTGCGTACTAATCTACTACACAACATTAGCATTTGCAATTGATCATTTGAAGAGTTTTATTTATATTAAAGTCGACAAATAGTATGGTATTAATGAGGCTCATATTTTGCTATTTTGTATTTTATTATTATTATTATAATTTTTTATATTGCATTTCTTGGTCTTCGATCTCTGAAAACATGCATGTAAAGTACTTGCAAGATGTATCCAAGCAAAGTCGTCTATGTTCCCTCCCACAAAATTTGTAATTTGCTCTTGGGTAAAAGCAAGTCTAACGTACTCTTTAGGAGCATGCGAGTCCGTGCGAATAATGAAAAATATAATATTGATTTTGCTTCGCGCTAAAATATTAACAGTGATATACGTAGTTTTATGTATACTTCACAATTGTTATTCAAATGCATTATATTTTGTCTTTTATCAAAAAAAAAAAAATTATTATTATTATTTTACATTGTTTCAACTATACATATACTTCTAGAATGCAACTGTTACAAGAGAAAAATATTTTGTGAATATGATTCTTTATATAATTAATTGCAAATGCAAATAATTTCTTTTACATGGTAAGGATGTGTTGTCAACATGTATACATATCATTTGTCTTATATATTTTTCTATTGTAATTCACATTATTTGTATTCACATGAACATGTTTGTGAAATATCATAAATTTCTTATATTTGGAGCAAACTTAAATATTAGTTTATACTGCATATACTGTTGCTTAGATTTCACAAAAATTAGATCTCGTGATGCAAAAAATAAATATAAAATATATTTATCTAATTCTATGAATCAACCATTTATCTGATTTTTTTTTCTTTTCTTTTTTTGTTTTTTTTTTATGTTTTGTTTTACAGAAAAAACTTGCTCAAGTTACTTTTGAATATGAAAGATACATTGCTATCGAATTTGGGGGAATATATTAGGGGGCGTTCTTTTCATGTTTTAATTTTGGGTTTTGAATTCATTTTGTATTTTGTGTTTTGAGTATCTTTTTTGAAATTTCTGAAAATACATTCTTTTTGTTATTTTTGGAAATTTTTCTCAAAACATAAAACTGAAAAACTCGTTTACTTTGAAATTTTGAGAATCTTTTTTTTATAATATTTTATTCAAAAAATTTGATTATTCATTCATTTTAATAGTTTAATGTTAATCGATTGATACAGAAAAATTAATGAGATAGCATTACTAAAATTTTATTGTCAAATTCAAATGTTTTGTTATATAAATTTTTTATGAAATTACGACTTCTATGGATTTCATGGACTTTTTATAGATTTGTTTCAGTTTCACCATAGACTTTTTGTAGGGATTTATTTGTCTATAATATCTCTCAAGATTCTATTTATGTAACCATTGCTATTACAAAACTATTGTCAATAACATAAGCATGTGCTTCAGCTCAATGAGAAAAGGCAAAATATGTAACCATTACTTATACAAAACTATTGTCAATAACATAAGCATGTGCTTCAGATCAATGAGAAAGGGCAAAACTTCGGTTAAGCCATCGCGCATTATTTCCAAATCCCAACCCAGAGAAGCAGAACATGAAGCAGCATACAGGTAACCTTGCCAATGAAGGTACGATTTCACAGAAAGCTCCTGAGAAGGTTAAGCAGAAAAAACTTCGAGTGGTTCAAAATTCTACAGAAGTTGAAAATGCTAAACCAACCAAGGAGAAAAGATTTTAGCTCTTACAGATTTTTAGTATCAATGCATTTTAACTCTCCCAGAAAGTCTCCAATGAGCATAACCACTACACAATTTTAACTAAAATTCGTAAAGTCTTATTTTCTGCTTTATCACTATGAATAAAGTTGGCTCGAGCTTTCTTCTTCATATGGAACATTGGAGGCAAGTACTAAGAGATAACGCTACCAATTGTACGCAAGCTAAGCTCAGGGAAAATCTGTTATTCAATCAAAAGAAATGCAGTCTATAATTTATTCGCGAGGGAATTACATTGAAAAATTCCCGATACTAAAACATGCAGATGAAGATATTTTTTCCTAGAATGACATAAAGTCAGGACCAAGTAAAGATTAAAAAAATAAATAAATAAATAAAAATCTCGAGCGAGGATTAAAACTGGAATTGCATCTCTGAGGCATATCCAAGAGCTTCTAAATGAGCAGCCATGGACTTGTTCATAGGAACTGATAATTCAATTTTGTCACAGCCAAAATACTTCGTCACTTTACATGTGAAAAGCTTTTCTGCAATTCGATCCCTTTTCAATTTGAAGTCATTGGGACAATCAGAGGCTGCAACCATAATTGAATGCTTAATTATATAAAATATATCTGAATTTGCACTCCTGAAATACTCCCTCCATTTATCAAGACTTTTCGAACTATTTCCCATGGGGAAAAATGAAAATTCAATTCAATTTAAAAAGCCTTCTAAAATGAAATCACAATAGCCTAAACTCTGCCTACTTACGGGTCGATCCCAAATCTGAAGGCAAAAAGAATCTGCCATCAAAGCAGAGGACTCCACAATTGAATTGCCCATGGGAATAATTCCTAGTGATGAATAGATTATTGTCATTTGAAGGCCAATCTGAAGCCATGTTAGTTGCATGGTAGTTCATAGGATTCTCATTTCCAAAATTCTGGCTCAATGTTAGCATCCTTTCCAGCATATCCATCTTTTCTTTCAAAGAGTAAGAAGCTACCCCCAAAAGAGTCGGAAAAATCTCCTTGTAGTCTTCTTCAAGAATCAACTAACACTTTAAGAAAAAGCAAAATTTAGAAAATCAATTAATCGAACACCCTCAGAAAAGCCCCTAAATTTGTAAAACCAGTCAAAATTAAACCATGAAGCGGAAACAAGCTGATTGCAAATGGATTCATGGAGTGAGTGAAATTGGTCATATTTCTATCTTCATTTGGATAATAAATGAGCAAAAAAATTGATTGGGTAGTGGGTACAGAGCATTAGATCAATCCCACATCACACGTGAGGAACAAATTTAACCACTCTTCTAGAACATAAGGCGAACGGTTCTACAAGAATGATAGCACACAAAAATCTGGTAATGGTTTGAATTACAGGCTTGCAAAATAATTGAGAATTAATAATTGAGAAAAAAATTTAATTATCGGCGATTTCAACATTCCCTTATTAACATTCATTATAGGCTTGCAAAATAATTGAGAATTAATAATCTTACGGAAACTAAAAGTAAAAGGCCAAAAAAGAACAGTATAGAGCACTAAAAAATTGGAGGAGATAAAGCCCTAAGTAACATAATTGAAATTGAGCCCTCATATCACTATATATCTCAAATCTATGCAGAGTTCACACACGCAGAGAGGTGAAGTTACCATTTCTTCCTTCAATTTGGTGCAAGAGAGAATTGGTCTAGCTAGCTTGCTTTCTACAGAGATGGAAGTATGCAAGACGCTGAGGAGAGAGTGGGAGTTAAAAAAAAAAAAAAAATTCCTCTTGCAGTGACCCAACTGAGCTATCACACAATGAAATTAAAAATGCGCTTTCCGCGTTTTTGAAGTTTTTCATAGGTTATAACTAAAAACAACCCAGATGACTTTCCTTTGTCTTCTGTTTTCTTTATAAATTTTTAACTCGTTTTCAAAAATTCATTTTCGAATAGGAAAGGAAATGCATTTTTACAGTTTTGAAAAATCGAAAACAGAAAACAGTTTGAAAACGACAAAGAGAACGGCCCCTTAGTTATTGTCCTGTAATCCTCTGTAATATATTTTTTTCTTGTGGTGAAGTTCTTTCTTTTTATGATCTCTACCACTTTTAAGTAATTTTATCACTTCATTAACAGTCAATCTCTGTCATGACTCAATTTGACTTTGCAGAACTCATTGAATTTGACCCCATTAATGGAACTCACTTACAAGTTCCTACTGGTAAAATTTTCTTCATAGTCATGGCTAAC
Organism: Osmanthus fragrans; assembly: GCA_019395295.1. Lineage (NCBI taxonomy): Eukaryota > Viridiplantae > Streptophyta > Magnoliopsida > Lamiales > Oleaceae > Osmanthus > Osmanthus fragrans. The sequence continues at coordinate 4,612,168 of CM033354.1, read as the reverse complement.
TTATATATATATTTGGGACAATACTACATGTATATAATTTTTTTACATAATCATTTACGTACTACTCACAATAGGAGGTGATGATCACATTTGAAAATTTTTATATTCATGCGAAGCCCGCGTGCATTGTGACTTGTGAGAGGGGAGCAACTTTCGGTACATTCCATTTGTTACAAATGGAATTGTCCTATTTTTTGACATAGTTTCCACATGATGGATAATATAATTCTATGTTGAGAAAGGTGATGGTGTTGCGCATTATATAATTGTTCAAACTCTTTTTATTTTGTTTCCTATCTTATAGAAAACTTATTGTTATACTATATCGGATTGTGCTGGCAATAAAGCTTGCTACAAAACCTCGACGATAGCCACAATCAAAACACTCTCATATGTTCAAGGACTATATATATCATTCTTATATGTATATTGCAACAAACAAACATATAGTAGTGAAGATATCGACAAAATCACTTAAAGAAAGCTTTGAAACTACTTCTAAATTCTCATGTTTTCTTGGTCTTTCCTTCAAATTAGGTTTTTCACTGTGCTTTTCCTTAGATGTACTTTTTTTATTATGTAATCATTCTCTTGAGCTTAATTAAATCATGAATATTGTATCAATTATACCATAAACTCTCTTTATCATTTACCACTTAACGTGTGTCTGTGTCTAATCCTTCGTGCTAAGTGTAAATAATTATATGCTTAAATTTTCTAAAATATATTGTCATTCCAACAAGTTAACTTACAAAAATATAACAATCATAAGATACACCACTAGTAACGCATAACTTATATGGTAAAAAGTAATAAATTTCATTTACTATATACCTCAAAATGGGGGAAAAGTTGTATGATACATATAACAGCATGGCCGTTTCAATTTTATGATGGTTAATCAATTTCTATTCATATTTGGATTCACATCACCCATCATATGTGTACAATAATAATTACATAAAAAATGGGTACAAGCTGGTCAACCTAATAAATAATTTATAAAGAAATTATTGAAAGAAAATTTAACAATAGTAATTAAGTCGCTTCGTTGTAATTTTTTATTAACTCGAGCAATAAATTATTGATGAGCCATGAGGACAAGTGATTTATTTTGTTTAAGTGACGGCTAGAGTTTTTTTTTTTAATTAGAGCGTCTTTTAAAAAACATATTTTATAATTTAAAGAGTAAAAGATTTTAAGTACTCCAACAAGATCTTTATCTTCACCATTTAATTTTACTACTCTAAAAAAAATATTGATTATTTTTCCATACTTTTTATTTTACATATTAGTCTGGCTTGTAATACAGTCCTAGATATGTTGCTTCCTATAGTTAAGTAACAAAGTGGCAAAATGGCCGAGGTGTTCCAATGGTATCCCCTAAGGCGAAACTTGGGCGAAGTGACTAGTTGCCAAGTTTGCGAGGGGTAATAGTCATGATGATGCTATTAAAAGCGCATAACGTTAAAAAAAACACTATCAAAATCCTATGATACTTAATTGTTGAATTTTGATAGTAGTATTAGTTGATCATTAAAATCAATACAAACTCCAAAGTGATGTTGCGACATATAAACCTAAGAATAATGATATTTACCACAAACGATGTTACAATATTATTCTATGTATCTTAAATGATAGATAATTTAACATAAGGATTAGATGATTTATTTAATGAATTCTATCATTTAATGTCATCTAATGTTATTTTAATTGGTATTGTAGCATTACAACCTAATCGAAAAAATAATAAAAAATGCTTTCTTATTTTCTACCTACTTAAGAAATTATAAAATTGACCCTAATGCATTAGCCCTTATTTGGTAGTCATTTTTTTCAAAATGTATTTTTTTCTCTCTTTTTTTCAACCACATATTTTTCAATAAAATAATATTACACGCAAACCTAAAATTTTTCTTTAATTTTTAACCACACATTCTCTATCAATCAACTATTTAAAAATATATTTTCTCTCCCAAAATACTATCAAATAGGGGCTAAATATGACCGTTGTGAGCCTCAAGTCCCAATTACTCAATCAATAATTCAATTAATCCATATATTTGGTTGGTGTTCAATCAATGTCGGCAGCATGAAGCCATGTGCGCTAGGCACGTGTCAATGGAAGATTGAGATGGAAAAATGAGTAAGATTTCACATTTGCCCACCTGACTATTCAACTGAAGAAGTTTATAAGAAGTTGTGTTTCTTTATAGTTTATTCCCAAATATAAGTGACTTGTCCAACCTACCATTTCACTGAGCAATTATGTTATTTGTACAATCATATTCAACGATAATGATTAATAATATTGGTGTTGTCAAAATTCAGGTTACTGATTTAAAAAATAATTTTTAAAATGTATGAATATGATGTTGTCAAATATAAGTTGTCATCCAAAATTCTCAAATTAGATTATTCGTATAACATGATTCTTCCACTTAGTTGTAGTTGTGAACTCGTATGACAAAATTTTTAATTTTTTTTTTTTTTTTTTATCTTTTTTGTAGAAGAGCTTCTAAGAAAACAATCTTAAATTAATTTCCTCTAAAATCTCTTTTAATCAGATAAAATATCTTCAAAAAATTATCCAAATACATTCAAGAACAACTTCTTAATCTTGGAAATAATTTTTTTACTTTTCAAAAGTCTTGCCAACCAAACACAGTGTTTCTGTTGACCTATAATTGACTACTCGTTTTGATTATAACATACAAATTATGTTTATCTCTAACAAATTGAATTCGAGTCTCTGTAGCCTTTATTGCAAGTCTATAAATTGAAGACTCAAAGATCGCTACCAAAAAATTTGCAATTAACAATCAAACTATCTATATGGAGACAAATTGACAATCGATAGACATGGAGACAAAAATCAAGCACGCACGACAAATCACTTTGAAGAACTACAATCGTCAAACATCAAAGACATTAAATTTAGACGCTTTAAATTTATATGTAAAGGTAAAACACTTTAATTTTTAACATTGAATCGCCATAGCTCAAAAATAATATTTATGCACGAGAAAATCACGTTTTTAAATGATTGCATTATTAGTTTCAAAAGGAAAACTGGACGGTTAAACTTTGTACACAATTACTTATCCTGCAAAATTAAGTGGAAAAGTTCTTTAGAGCGTATCTGGTATCGATTTTTTGCCAAATTTTAAGCAGAAACCATGTCGTTACATGCGAAATATGGGCCCCATGCTGCTGCTGCATTAATCGATTGCAGCAGTCCAGTCCATTTTAAATTTAAGGACAAGACCAATGTGTCCCTAAAATTTTAACATTCAATACGTTAGCAAGGACATTTTAGACATTTCATAAACTGAAAATCAATTTTTTATCCTTTGCTTGTCCTTGTTCTGGGCCCCACTATGAGAAATTGCTAAAGACGTGTTGCTGCAATAGGCCTACTCACGGTCAAAAAAGCTATTCGATTTTTTTGCCAAATTTCTACCAGACACGCTCTTAAAAGCCCTTTTTTTTTTCAAAACTATCAAAAATGAAAATTTTGGAGTTTTCCTGCCCTGCTGGATGTCCAGTTGGTTCCAACGGTAAATTTTTTACCGTTTTGAAAATTGACGCATAACGGCTAGTTTTGCACTGTCTGGTTCAGATCTGGACATTCGGATGTCTTGTTCGATTCTACAAAAAATCTGACATTTTGACTGCTATAAATATCACCTCACTTTACATTTACCAAAAACTTTTCAAGAGCGTTTAAGTGAAATATTGTTGAGCCAAACTACTTTGTTTTTCATTCATTGAGGATCAAATCATTCATTTTTTTATTTTTTTTTGAGTGGATCAAATTAATAAAAATCACTTTTCTCACAAAAATTGTTCTCATCTAACACTTAAACTATATTCATTGCCATATTTTATAGTGTTAGCAAATTTCTCTCTTGGTAATTAATTTTGATTATATCATTTATTAAAATATAATTTCAAATTGTAAACTCAATTATTCTTTGAATTTGTATGTCATATAGAGATCTCGTAAAACTCTATATTGTAAAAGAATTGATGTTCATTAGTTGTAATTCACTGGAAGCGTTGTAAAAGGTTGGATTACATCATAAGTCAATTAACATAGTGTAAAAGGTCTTACTCGTCACGGAGAACTTGATAACGGAAGACATAGATCATTGGTTGAAATCAAACCTCCACAATAATATTGTTTGCACACTCTCTTCCCTTTTACTTATTGATTTCATATTTGTACATTTTTGTTTAATTGTCTCATTCGCTATCATATTAGTTTAAATATAGAATTAATTTTGAAAAAGTTTTAATAATCAGTTCACCCCTCTTGGTTAGCTATTTTTGGACTTTCAATTTCTTTATTTCTAAAAAAAAGTAACTTTCTCTTTATAAGCTCCTGTTTGTTGCACATTTTCGAGAAATTAGTAGAATTTTTTTTACCTTTGCTAGGTCCCACAATAGAGTGCTGAAGTAAAAAAAAAAAAAAAAAGTGGACTGATTTGATGGATAACGGTTCAATAATGCATTTTTCTGTCTTAAAAATGTGCAACAAACAGGGCCTAAGTAAGAAAATGATAAGGATAATTACACAATAACAAACCTTTAAAGATCACTAATAAAAAAACAGGACTGAAATTTCATTATGCATAAATCAGGTGTCAATATAATAATTATTCCCCCAATTATTCTAAACCCTAAATTTAATTCTCACTCTCCTCTCTCTCTCTCTCTCTCTCTCTCTCTCTAAACTGGCGCCTCTTCATTTTCTTTCACTACTTTCTTTCTCTTCCTCCGTCCAAAATCGCAGCTCCATTGGGAAGGAGGCTGCCACCGGCACACTGCAATAGCACCTCACTAACGATGATTCTGTTAATCTTTTCTCTCTATTCACCAGCGATTCGATCTCCATTTGGGTCTTCGATCTCCCCGTCGGCAGCGTTCACTCCGACGATGACCTTATTTTTGCAGTCTATTGTGTGGTTGGATACAATCTCGATGCTGTGGTTGGCTACTGTCGCGGCGCTGTGTAGTTTGTTGATTTGGTGACGAGATTTGTAGATTTTTTTCATTGTTTTGGTGGTTGGTTTGTGTTATTGTAGTGGTGTTTTTCAGTTGCAACAGTGATGGGTGGTGGTGTGCTTGCTGTAGTGGTGGTGGGTTTGCGTGGCGATTGGGTGGTTTTTTTTTTTTTTAAATCGGTGGTGGTGGTTGTCATAGAGGTGGTTTGTTTGAGACGGTGGTTTGGTGGTTACGGCGGTGGTTTTGTGGTCACAACGGTGGTTTGGTGATCACAGCGGTGGTTTGTTTGAAATTGGTGGTGGTGGTCACGTCATCTGGTGGTTTTTTTTCACTGTTTTGGTGGTTGGTTGTGTTACTTTGGTGGTGGTTTGCTTTGGAACGGTGAGGGGTGATATTGTACTTGCTGTTGTGGTGGTGGCAGACGACGATGATGGTAGGTTCCGAAATTTTTTAGTTGGTCGCGGTGGGTGATGTGGCGAAGATGGTGGCTACAAGTGTTCGTGGTGGTCACAAATTATTTGGTTAACTATGACCATTAAATCGATTAATCTATGTCCAAAAAACAATGTGGCCAATGATTTGTGCCGAATGAATAAATTGTGACGTATAAAAATTTAAATCGTGACCGTAAAATAATTTGTTACATATTAAAATTTAGATTTGTAATCTCAGAAATAAACTTTGACCTATAAAATCTTTGATTTGTGACATCGAGATAATATGTGACCTATAAATTTTTTGATTCGTGACCAATTAGTTTAATAATATATAACCAATGAATTAATTGTGACCTTAATTAAGTGCGTATCTGTAATCATGAATCGCATAACTGTGACCTTAAAATAATTAATTAATAAAATTTTTTAATTAATTAATGAAAATCTGATTTTTGCATAGATCAAATTTTAGGGCTGAAATATGAATTGGTCATACTTAAAACATGGTTTATGAATTCTTCCCAAGGATATGTCATACTCATATGTGGGGGAAAAAATTACTTTAAACTTAGGGGACATCATGCAATATTCATCCATCTGATTAAAAAATTATACTCATATCTTAAACGTTTGAAAAAAACAAATAAAAAATTGGGTTAATACTTAAGAACTACCCTTTATAAATTGATCTCCTATCCATGTTTCCTTGCAAGCCAAAAGCCTAAAATATTTGAGTAAAACAAGGATGAAGATGTTAACCATTTATGGAAAGAACTTGCAAAATCTTTGTGGTGGTTCATATTCAAAAATTTCCCTTTTTTTTCAATCAACATGCTTCCTAATCACTTGTTTTTATCGTTATCTCCTTTTCCGAATCAACTCATTTGCATTCCAGATTTTTTATTTCATTTTCCTTTCTCTTCTGGGTTTTTTGGTTCTCAAATCTTTGAATCCAAGAACAGAATTCAGACCAAGAGCCCTAGATTTATTTTTCACATCAGTCTCTGCAACTACAGTCTCAAGCATGTCCACTGTAGAAATGGAAGTTTTTTCAAATTCTCAACTTCTTGTTATGACTATTTTAATGTTTATAGGTGGGGAGGTATTTACTTCCATGGTTGGACTTCATACGAAGAGATCAAAAATTATTAAATCATGGAAAAGTGAAGGAAGAGTCACTTCTGTTGATAGAGATCCACCTTCGCCACGTCCTTCTGATTTTCTTGATCAAATTGAGTTGAGTATAGTGACAATTCCTGATTCTGGGGTTCCTAGGATTGAATCCCAGAATGATGTTTTGTCATCATACAACACCAACAACCCTTGTGGAGAAAATGTTACAATGGAGCTGGGCTTTTACTGTAAGTGGGCTGGAGGTTTTTATCAAATGGAGCCTGACCCGGTTTCTGCTTAAATATTGCTGATCCCGTGTTTCACTAAAAACACGATTTTAGCTATTATAAGGGACGGTCGAGATGGAGATAAAAGATGCCAAATCAAGGGTTGGATCTAATAGCTTCTCGAGACTTCCATAAAGGACCTAGGGCTTGAGATATTTCAGAACTCTCACTTCTCTCTCTCAAAAACGGGCTGCTCTCTCTCTCTCGCAACACTCTCTCTCGGTTCTCTCAAACCCGCCGCCCCTGTTCTTCCCTCTTCTTGTGTTCTCTTGTAAATCAATAGTATAGGCTTGTTATACCATGGTTCTTGTGTGAATCTATGGAAAGCTTGTGTTGATTCCTTGTGTGGATGTGTGATTTCGAGTTCAAGGGAGTATTATTTAGGGCTTCTTCTTTGAAACCGAATCTTGAGTGGTTCGAGTGGATCTTTGTGGTGTAATCGGTTTTGGAGACTTTGATCTTTGCTAATATAGTGATTTCTTCCGGTTTGGCGGAAGCTCAAAAGGGGATTAGAGATTTATCTCGAACCTCTTGCCTTAGGGCGAAAATCTTGTGTTCTTTACTTGCTTTATTGTTGTATTTCTCGCATTTTGAGTTCGGTTTTTCGTGATTTATTGTGGTTGAAGTTGGCTGATTTTTGATCTAGTCTTTACAGTGGTATCAGAGCTTCAGGCCGAGGTGCTTGGGGTTCCGTGCAGACCGATCCCGTCCGGTCCGATTGGTCGAGTTACTGTACGGCTGAAAATAATTTCGCGATTCACAGTATACGATTTTCTGTTCTGTAACCCATCAAGGGGGTTTTGGTGAGATCTTTACAATTTGAGTTTATTGTAATGATTCATTGCATATAGTGTTTATACATTAGAGCGTATTGTACATTGTGTTTTTTCAAAAACTCGGTTTAAGACTCTTCTTGGCAATACCTTTGTCCAGAAACCGTGAGTTGTCTGGAATTTGAGGGTTGTCTTGATTTCGAGTCAAGAATCGTGATTCAAAACCCCTGCATGTGCACTTTAATCTGGTATATTGCATTTGTGATGATTTATGCAATAGATCTTACTTGAAACTGTTCTTGTGAATCTGTGAAAAATTGAATACCCTGTCTGGCATTTGTATAATTCTAATTGTGTGTCTCTTGAGTGTTGACATTCTGGTTTTATAACTTGCTGGGTAATAGTTCTTTGTTACAAGACTTTTCAAACTACATTCATTAACTTTGTCACTCAAATCCTTTGAAAATAATGCCTGCTTCAAAATTTGAAATGGAAGTTTTTAATGGTAAAGGAGACTTCAGTCTCTGGCGCCAGAAAATGCGAGCACTTTTAATGCAACAAAAATGTGCAAAAGCACTTGATGAGTCATGGCCTGAGGGTCTAGATGAAAACAAGAAAACAGAACTTGATGAAACTGCTTGGAGTTCTATTTTCTTGCATTTGTCTGATAATATTTTGAGAGAAATTGGTGAAACAAAAACTGCTGCTGAATTGTGGAAAAAACTTGAAGATACATATCTGATAAAAACTATTCCAAATAAAGTGTATCTTCTAAAACAGTTTTTTGGTTTTAAAATTGATTCTTCTCTTGATCTTGATGCAAACTTTGACAGATTCAATAGATTATCCCGTGACCTTGCCAACTGTGATGAGAAACTCTCAAAAGATCAGTTGGCTGTGGTTTTATTGAATTCAATTGGTGACAAATATAAGGATGTCAAAAATGCTATTGAATATGGTAGGGAAACTCTAACCACCGAGGTGATAATTAATGCTTTAAGAAACAAAGAGTTAGAGTTAAAATCTGATAGGAAAGAATCTGTTAGTGGTGTTAATCTGATGGTAAAGTCTAGGTTTACTCCTAAGACTAATCACCCCAATAAGAAGTTTGGTCAAAAGAAAAAGGTTTTTCAAAAGGATAAAGTGAAAATCAAAGGCAAGAAATGTTTTTACTGTCAAGAGGAAGGTCATTTTATCAAAGATTGTCCTAAGAGGCTTAGTGACAATAGGAATAGGTCTAAATTTGATGGTGATGCAGCTCTGGCCTGCAATAATGAAACTGATATAGATGAAGTCTATGTTGCTGTTACTCACCAGCCATGTCAAGAGTGGATTTTAGACTCCGGTTGTACTTTTCACATGTGTCCAAATAAAGAGTGGTTTGCTGATTTTGAAAATGTAAATGGTGGTCAAGTTTTAATGGGTAATCATATGGCATGTCAAGTTAAGGGCATAGGAACTATCACTTTAAGAGTAAATGATAATAGTGTCCTTGTCCTAGAAAATACCAGATTTGTTCCTGACCTTCAAAGAAATCTGATCTCTTTAGGTGTGTTAGATGACCTAAACTATGACATTATGATCAATTCGGGATACATTAAAATCTTGAGGAATTCACACTTGATTGTGGAAGCTCCCAAGAGACATGGTCTTTACATTTTGCAAACTAAAAACTCTTTTGATTCCACTTCAGCAGCACTTACTGTTTCAAATGATAAATCACAAATATGGCACAAGAGATTGGGTCATATTAGTGATAAAGGGTTGCAGATTTTGAAAAAACAAGGTGCATTTGGTAAAGATAACATTGAAAAACTCAGTTTTTGTGACTATTGCATTCTAGGAAAGCATAATAGACTACCATTTCTGCCTGGAATGCATTAATCTGTGTCTATTCTTGAATACTTGCATGCTGATCTTTGGGGACCAGTCAATGTGCCTACTCATACTGGTTTTAAATATTTCTTGTTAATCATTGATGACTTTTCAAGAAAGAATTGGGTATTTCTGTTGAAAACAAAATCTGAAACTTTTATTGCCTTTAAAGAATGGAAAAATCTGATTGAAAATCAGACAGATAAAAGGATAAAAGTTTTAAGAACAGATAATGGGCTTGAATTCTGCAATTATGAGTTTGATGAGTTGTGTAAAATGCATGGTATTTTAAGACACCGAACTGTCACACACACTCCACAACAAAATGGCTTAGCTGAAAGAATGAATAGAACTTTGCTTGAAAAGGTTAGATGCATGCTTTTAAGTCTGGTCTTCCTAAGCTATTTTGGGGGGAAGCTACAAAAATTGCCAGTTATCTTATTAATAGGAGCCCCGCTAGTGCTATACAATTTAAAACCCCTGAAGAAAAGTGGAGAAATAAGCCTATTGACCTTAGCAACTTAAGAGTATTTGGATGTGCAGCCTTTGCACATCAATATGAGGGGAAACTTGAACCTAGAGCTCTTAAGTGTGTCTTCTTAGGTTATGGTGAAGGGGTAAAAGGGTATAGACTATGGGTAAGGGAAACTAAGGGTTATAAGATCATAATAAGTAGAAATGTGATTTTTAATGAATCTGATCTGCCTTGTTTAAAAGTGAACAGCAACTCTGATCCTATAAATCAGACTGATAGCATAGAAAGAGAGGCTGAAATTGAGGTGGAGCAAGTTGAAAATGATAATCATATGCCTAATATTTAGATTGGAGAGCTAGAAACTGAAACTGATATTGAAACACATAGTAATAATGAGATTGAGCAATCTGAAACTGATTTAGAGACAAATCAGACCTTAGATGATTATCAACTAGCTCGTGATAGGCAAAGAAGACAGATTAGACCACCCGTGAGGTTTGATGATGAAGTATCTTTGCTTACCGTTCAAAGTTTTATTGAAAATGAACCTAGTTCTTATAATGAGGCTATGAGTAGCCAAGATTCCAAGCATTGGCGTGATGCAATGCAAGATGAGATGGAATCTCTTAAGAAAAATAAAACTTGGATTTTGACTGAAAGACCTAAGGGGAAACGGGTTGTTGATTGTAAATGGATCTTCAAAATAAAAAGAGGTGAACAAAATGAAAATGACATTAGATACAAGGCTAGACTAGTGGCTAAGGGCTTCACTCAAAAGGAGGGGATAGATTTTAATGAAATTTTTTCTCCTGTTGTGAAATTTACTACCGTTAGAGTGATACTAGCCTTAGCTGCTCAGTTTGATTGGGAATTGGATCAATTGGATGTAAAAATCGCTTTTTTAAATGGTGATCTTGATGAAACAATTTACATGGAACAACCAAAAAGTTTTGAAATAAATAAAAATTCTGACCTTGTGTGCCTTCTTAAAAAATCTTTATATGGTTTAAAACAAGCTCCAAGACAATGGTACAAGAGATTTGATACCTTTGTGCTTGGACTTGGTTTTAAAAGAAGTAATTTCGATACCTGTTTATATTGTAAAGGAAATGGTGGTGAAAATGCACTCTATCTTCTTCTTTATGTGGATGACATGATTTTAGCAAGTCATGACATAAAAGAAATAGAGTTCATTAAAAACAGACTGAAATCTGAATTTGAAATGAAGGATTTAGGTCCTGTGAAAAAAATTCTGGGTATTGAAATTAAAAGGAATAGAAAAGAAGGCATACTTAGTTTAAGTAAAAAATCTTATGTTTTGAAATTGGTTGAAAAGTTTTCTATGATTGATGCTAAAAGTGTGAGCTTACCTTTAGCAAATCACTTCAAACTTTCAAGTGATCAATCTCCCAAATCTGAAACTGAATTAAAAAGAATGTCAAAAGTGCCTTATTCTAATGCAGTTGGGTCTGTCATGTATCTAATGGTCTGTTCCAGACCTGATTTAGCCTTCTCCATAAGTGTGTTGAGTAGATTTATGTCAAATCCAGGTGAAACACATTGGGAAGCGATGAAGTGGCTTCTTAGATACATTAAGGGAACTTGTGACTTGGGAATTCACTATAGAAAACAATCTGATGGTGTTATCTTGAGGGGTTACACTGATTCAGACTATGCGGGGGATAGAGATAATAGGAAGTCTACTTCTTCTTATGTTTATACCTTATGTAATTCATGTATTAGTTGGAAATCACAACTACAGAAAATTGTTGCTTTATCTTCAACCGAGGCTGAATATATTGCTGCAACTGATGCTATAAAAGAGGGTATTTGGCTGAAGGGTTTGTTAAATGAATTTGGTTTTGTAAAAGATGTGGTTTTATTTTCAGATAGCCAATCTGCCATTTATTTGAGTAGAAATCCTGTTTTGCATAATAGATCTAAACATGTTGATGTTACATTCCATTTCATTAGAGATGTAATATCACAAGGTGTTGTGAAACTTGAGAAAATTTCTACTCATTTTAACCCTGCTGATGTTGGAACTAAAATTCTGCCTTTAAATAAGTTTTTGGACTGTTTAAAGATGCTGAATATTGATACTTGCTGATTTGTGTATCAGGTACCGAGCAAATGATGTCAATAATGGGGAAATCACTATAAATGAAGCTGAGATCATTGTACCAAGGTGGAGATTGTGGAGAAAATGTTACAATGGAGCTGGGCTTTTACTGTAAGTGGGCTGGAGGTTTTTATCAAGGCCCTGTTTGATTCTCATTCTCATTCTTCTACTCATTTTCAACCACACATTCTTCAATAAAATAATATTTTTCATCACATCAATAACTTTTCAACCACATATTCACCATCATTACATAAAAAAAATGCATTTTCTTCAAAATAATGTGCATCAAACGGGCTCCAAATGGAGCCTGACCCGATTTCTGCTTAAATATTGCTGATCCCGTGTTTCACTAAAAACACGATTTTAGCTATTATAAGGGACGGTCGAGATGGAGATAAAAGATGCCAAATCAAGGATTGGATCTAATAGCTTCTCGAGACTTCCATAAAGGACCTAGGGCTTGAGATATTTCAGAACTCTCACTTCTCTCTCTCAAAAACGGGCTGCTCTCTCTCTCTCTCGCAACACTCTCTCTCGGTTCTCTCAAACCCGCCGTCCCTGTTCTTCCCTCTTCTTGTGTTCTCTTGTAAATCAATAGTATAGGCTTGTTATACCATGGTTCTTGTGTGAATCTATGGAAAGCTTGTGTTGATTCCTTGTGTGGATGTGTGATTTCGAGTTCAAGGGAGTATTATTTAGGGCTTCTTCTTTGAAACCGAATCTTGAGTGGTTCGAGTGGATCTTTGTGGTGTAATCGGTTTTGGAGACTTTGATCTTTGCTAATATAGTGATTTCTTCCGGTTTGGCGGAAGCTCAAAAGGGGATTAGAGATTTATCTCGAACCTCTTGCCTTAGGGCGAAAATCTTGTGTTCTTTACTTGCTTTATTGTTGTATTTCTCGCATTTTGAGTTCGGTTTTTCGTGATTTATTGTGGTTGAAGTTGGCTGATTTTTGATCTAGTCTTTACAACCCTTTTATCAGATACAATTCCATCAAATTTTTAGGGTTCTTAGTTCTAGGGTATCTTCTGGTGATTCAAATTCTTGGCATTGCATCAGTTTTGATCTATTTAGCCATAATTCCAAGTGCAAAAGATGCGTTAAGAAAAAAAGGGCTTAAAACCTTTACTTTTGCCATTTTTACAGTAGTGTCAACTTTTGCTACTAGTGCATTTGTACCCACAAATGAAAACATGATGGTATTTGGTAAGAATTCTGGGCTGCTTTGGATTCTCATCCCACAAGTTCTTCTTGGGAACACTTTATTTCCATCGTTTTTGCGATTTTTGATATGGGTTTTGGGCAAGAAATTTAAGAAAGCCGAGGCCAATTATTTGCTGAAGAAGACAGCAGAAGTTAGATACTTACATTTGCTTCCTGGGATGCATTCTTCATTTCTGGTTGCTACAGTTTTGGGATTTATCTTTATAGGGTTAATATTGTTCTGCTCTATGGAGTGGAATTCAGCAGCCTTAAGTGGATTAAATACTTACCAGAAAGTCGTCGGCGTGCTTTTTCAATCGGTTAATGCAAGACATACCGGCGAAACTATAGTCGATCTTTCAACAATCGCGCCAGCCATCTTAGTACTCTTCGCCGTTATGATGTGAGCCCCTCTCCCTCTCTCGCTCTCTCTCTTTTAGACTATGCTCTTTAATTTTGTGAAGGACTCAACTCTAATTCCTACTCAAGTGAAAAAAAAATAAAGTTAGAAAACAAAATACACGCAAAGAATTCCAGTCGTCGACCCTTAATATGTGAGCTACAATGAACAAGAAAAATAACATCTCGAGAAACCACGTAGAACCCCCACATTAATTTTAGTCCAAGTTTGCATTAATTAAAGTCAATATATAGATTTTATTTTTTAAAAAAAACTGCCCAGTTGCATGAGTCCTAGAAGCAGCTAGGACATCGCACTTCCACGAAGTGTGGCATCAATTAAATAAACAAATAAATTTACTTTTTGGTTACTTAATAATTAAAATATTGAATTATTGTTCTAAGACCAAATCTGATAATTCGCAGGTTTGAATACTTTATTGGGAAAAGTCGTTTGTACATTAATGTTGACATTCCCCTCACATGAGGAGATCCCACCAATTTTTTTATTCAACATGGGGCCCCTTCTATATGAGAGGACTGTCATCCATAATGTCAAAAAAATTGTACATGTAGCTTGGTTCTACTTTATTTGCAATATTGTTTGATGATTGACAATATTCTAAGAATTCCTTTACTCCGTGGAATTCTTCAAGTCAATTAAGATTGTCGTACCATAAATTATTGTAGTTTGACATCAACTGTAGTATTATACATATAAATAAATACCAATTATTGGTCAAAACGAGGTATCATTTATGTATTTAATTATTGTTTAAAATAGACCAATAAAAATGATAAGCTAAGACCTATACTTTGAAAAATAGTTAAATCAGATGTTTGTCAGGTCAATATTTTATTTGCATTACTGCTTCACAATTCCATCTTAAAAAATTAACTTTACTGAAAACGAAGACCGAATTCTTATTTTTTGATAATTACTTTCGTAAAAGCAACTTATGATTTTACCTTAATATGCCCCTAATGATAGTAGCTCATTTGATATACTATTATTGAATTTTGATTGCTCGTCTAAACTTTGTCGACTTTGGTGCTATATATATTGAGCCAAGGGTTCCATCTTAAAATGACGTTCTTCGCTGAATTAAGTCGTTGTTTTTTGTGACATGCAGGTACCTTCCTCCATATACTTCATTTTTACCAGTTAATAGGGACCCACAAAGCCAAACAGATTGCCAAGAGAGGAAGAATCAAAGAAGAGTTGGAGAAAATTTTATATTATCACAGCTTTCTTATTTAGCGATCTTCATTATTCTTATATGCATCACAGAGAGGAAGAAAATAAAAGAGGATCCACTCAATTTCAGTGTGTTGAACATAACACTTCAAGTCATAAGGTAAATATTTCAAAAAAAATAATATCTTTAGTTTTACATATATGTATGAAATTGTGCAGTCAGTCTCCAAGTTATGACTTCTTTTGTAATTAAAAAATAATTAATTTGACAGCATTTTTAACCAAATAATCCCACCACCAACCAATTAAATTGTTTGTCCCCTTTTTTAATTGACCAGTATTTGTCCCGTTAGGATTAAGACAAATTCTTTTTACCCATTCACGAGATTTTTTTTCTTGTCAAAGCTTTCACTATGTGAAAAATTATTACGATCATATAGATTTCCACTCACTCAAACCTCCAAGTACCACACCCATCAATTTTTACTCAACATACGAAGGGATCAAGAAAAATCAGAATACTAGACTTACTATTTTTTCTCGCTAAAACTCTCTAATCACGTATTCAAGAAACACGATCATGAGTTTTTTGGGGACAGGCTTAAAAACATGGGCGTCATTTATTGGAGGGGCTGCCAAATGTTTTTAAACTTGTCCCCAAGCCAGGACAGACGGTGTTTTTCATTCTACATTATTTAACTCTATATTTTATATTTTATTTTTATTTTTTTTATTGGCAGTGCATATGGAAATGTGGGTTTCACAACTGGGTATAGCTGTGATCGTCAAATAAAGAGCGATCCAACTTGTGTGAGCAAATGGTATGGGTTTAGCGGGAAATGGAGTGATGAAGGCAAAGTAATTCTCATCATAGTCATGTTTTTTGGAAGACTCAAGAAATTCAAATATGAATGGAGGTCAAGGATGGAAACTCTTGTAAATAAATGTATACAATATATGTGAGGGGGCTAGCTTTTATGTATGCAAGTGTGGTAAAAATTAACAACGCTTTTACTTATTTAAATTTAAAATTTTAATGTGCTTCATTACGTGCAAGCTGAATTCATATTCTATCAAAACTCATATGAGAGCGCATGTTAGGCTAAGCTTATAAGAAGCTTTCTTGAGCTTTTTCCGGGGCAGTAATCTGCATTTATTTAGCACGGTTTATTCGAATATCATTTTTCAATTACACGTTCTCTCAATAAAGCAATTTTGCACATAATCCCATAACATTTTCCCTATTTCAAATCAGTCATTCTCCCAAAAATTCATTTTTCACTTCAAATAATCTCCTCCCAAACAAACACTAAAATGATCTCCAAATAAGCTACTCAATGTCAAGAGAAAAGCTTTCAGTATGACCATCCTATATACTTATGTGATAGGACCTTTAATTCAATCACAAAATGTGTTTATTTTTATCATATTTAATTGTTACTTTGTTTCTTGCTCTTACTTTCCCAAACCATCCACTCATCACAACACGAGTAATTTGTGTTGGATTTTATTTTACTTTATGTCTCTTTTTTACTTTTACATGATTTAGTTTTTAAATCTTTATTTTTTATTTAAAAACTGATTTGAGCAAAGATTGAACATTTTCGATTCTAGTATTTTTAAGACCTTATCTATAAGGGATAGGATTACCTTGTTTCATTTCGAGGAACTATATAAAGGTTTACGCTGATTACTCATTTACATGTTCAATTAAGGAACATTCTAAAAAGGTTGGTAACTCATTCGGAGCAAGGGATGTCTAATATACATGAGATTATAATGTATCCTGTCTTCAAACTAGCGAAAAGACCTCAGATACCACTACTACTTTTCCCTATAAAATAATTTTGAACATGGACCCTAAACTTTTTCATACCTTTTAACCACACATTCTCCAAAAATAATTATTTTTCACAAAATTTATTCTAAAAAAATCTCTGGCTAACTCTTAAAGACCCTACCTAGTTTGGAAAATCTTCTTCCATTTTTATTGTATGCCACTTCTAAGCCTTGGATTGTCAAGCAAAAAAGAGAGGAGGGCAGACGATATTACCATCACAAAATAATTATTTTTTCACAACAAGGTTCAACGCACAAGGAAAAAAGAGAATGAAAAACAAAAGTTGTTGAAATGGGTTAGTGACAAATCATGTGATTTATAGAAGGCTACAATTTTCAACTTCAGCCACTATTATTAAATGAAACTTCGGAATTCTTACAGGAACTTCCTGTGCGGCCTCCCTGCATCCTCATCTTGCATGTGCTGCCATTAAAATTTCCAGAGTCATATACAATTGGAGAGTTTCTAGAAACTTCTGACACACAGATCACACGGAATTGAAGGGGGTGGGGTGGGGTGAGGGGTGGTGGGGAGGGGGGTCCTACAGGGGAAAACATAAGAACATAAAATGTATATAAAATATTAAAAAAATCAAGTTTTTCAAAAAATCAAATGCAATGATTAGATAACTTGTTCCAGGTCTACTTGTCCAAAATCAACTTAGCAAGTAATTATCGGCGCTTACAAGCATAGAAAGAGCACAATGAAATAGAGATATGTGTGTCTAAGAACCAGTTGAACCTCAAAATGAATTCAGCTTAACAATCAAATTTCAATGCACAGTATAATACACACATGGAAACTTTGTTGAGAAGGAATGAAGACAAACAAAACAAAAGAATTGATGGGCTTATCAACCCAAATTCTGGAAATGGGTTTAGATCCAAAGGAATACCCAAGTTCTTGGAGGGTGAGTGGAGAACCTATACAATTGTAGGCTCGGGAAAATGCGAGAGCTGCCTCTGCCCACCAGCTCAAAACATCTCGAGTTGGGCTTAATCAAAAAATTATTTTCTTTGGGAAATTCTTTAGAAATGTAAGCAATATCTTAAATTAAAGACTGGCCAAAGATATTTTAATTTGCAGATAAGGCCAGGCCAAATGATGGTTAAACTAAGACAGTCAACATTCTCACCCATGACTGGACCTGACCTAAATGATGTGAATCTGTGATCATTTAAAAAAAAAAAAAAAATCAAAAATCAAATGTTACGGTTTTTATAATCTGGTGGTGTGTCTTTTCTTATTTAAAAGACTTTTCAGCCCAAATGATGCGTAAATTCATGAAAAATTGCTTCCTTTAAATTTCAGTTTTTCACATCTTTCTACTTGTATATTTCACTTTTTCATCCAAACAATTCAACTATCTGAAAACCATGGCTTTAGTTCGAATGACCACAAAAGGGTTATAGATAAGACCATTTAAGTTGCATTTTTCCCAACCAAGAATTATCACCTTGTCTCTCTTTTGTGCAACTAATTCTTCACTTCTTACAAACATTTTTTCTTCCATTATACAATATTATGCTTCAAAGATTGATGGAAAAACATATGTTTGTAAATTGCTTCCTATGTGATTGAGTTGTTGCTTCTAGATAAGCGAAAATTGGATTCAGATTTCTACAAGTATAATTTATTTATATTTGCATGATAAAAAAATTGCAGTACACACCCTAGCATATTATAGGCAGAGAAGAACAAGCATTTCACTCCTAAAGTCTAAAATGCAGAAATACACGTGCACACAAACATGTGTCAAACTGAAAAAAATAATTATTGTTACACCTCTGATATACAGCACTATAAACCAGGTACAAAATAGCAGTAAGTTGAATATCTTTGGAGACTTGCTTAATGAGCTAGTACTCTTCATTTTTAACGAGTCCATGTAAAACTATCCCAACAAGTGACAAGAGGAAGAATGCATATTAATCATCGATTGTTTTATAAGCAGAACTAATGCAAAAATCAATACAGCGTCAAAAGAATCAGAAATTACAAAAAAAGGAGAAAATCTTCTCATAAAGCAAATTTCGTCTCCACAGTAGGTTTGTGTGATTTCGTGTGATCTTGGACATTTAAAAAATAAAAAAAAATTCAACACAGAGCAATTCAATGTTGCTCAAAAACGAATTTTTGTAGGTATTCTTCAATGCCATTTTACATTCAACTTCAACCGAAAGCTTGCTAAATCAAATAAATCCCAAGATTTCAAACATGTTCCATTACAAAAACAATACACCAGACTCGTCACGAAGACTTAAATTGACCTGAAGTTGGAGAAAAATCAAAACTAATCATCGGGGTATCAATATTTCATAAAAAATAAACTTCTGTTATTAATCTATTTAAATACCCATTACAGATTCAACTGAAAAAAATGCTAAATAAAACAAATCCCAAGGTTTCAAAAATGATAAATTGTGAAAACTAGACCTCAGAATCATCAGGAAAATTCAAAAACGAACTGAAATTGGGGCAACTATAGAAAAACCAAAACTAATCATCAGGCTATCAATGTTGCTCAAAAAAATATCTTATAGTCTATGGATCCTTCTTCAATAGCCAGATGCAATGTTCAATTCGAATTACTAAACACCGGAATCATCAAGAACACTCAATATCGACCCAAGATTAGGGGAAAGTGATCGACACTTATGGAAAAAGCAACCTGCTAAACCATACAATTCACAAGATTTCAAACACGTTCAATTCCAAAAAGTTACATCGGAAACATGACGAACACTCAAAATCGACCAAAAATTAGGTAAGAGATACAGACGCATTATGAAAAAACGAAGTCACGCGAGGGATGTAAAAAAATAAATGTACAATAAGAACAAAACTTACGAATTCTTTGACGATGCCCTTGTAGACAAAGACGGGGAGGGCGATACCGAATAGGCCAACAAGGGCGAGGTTGCGGCGGGTCCACCTGAAATTGTGCTCCAGATTCTCACGCGCCGACGACCAATCCTCTATCCACTTGTTCTTATGAGTTTCCATTCCTCCGCCCATTTTTTCTCTCTTGCCGAATTTTCTTTAGTCCTCGAGGTAAAGATTCAGTACGGTAGGGCTATTACTCACTTTTCTTTGGGGGATAAATTTGTAGGATTTTTGTTTGAGTTAATTCTCCCAATTGTCATTCAACTTAAGTCTGCGTCTTTAATTGTCCACTAAAATTTAAATTGTCAATTTTTAATCAATAAACTTATTCAAACGATGACGTTACTAATTGTCTTAACATCAGTTCCAAATTTTTAACGAAATTAGTGACGCACTAATGGAATGAACTTATGGCACCATGCTGTTTTAGCAAATTGACGTGTCTTCTATTGCTCACTAAATTTTGAAAAAGGTCTTTGATTGCTTACTAAATTTAGAAAATCATCTTCGATTACTTACTGAACTTTGAGGTGGTCGAATTTTGACCATTAAACTTATAAAAATGACGTCTCCACGTCATTCGTTAAAAAATGTGTATCGCAATTGTACGAGTGGCATAAAAAAGTAATGAAGTGGACAAACGAGTTAGGGTTGTCGATCTCACGAGAAATGTTTACTCAACTACACAATAGTTAAATTTAATTTTGACTTATTTTTTGTATAATTTTAAGCTATTACTATTTTTTGAAAAATATAAATTTATTAAGTCTTTCGTTATTAAAATTAAATTAAAATTTGAATTTTGTAACGAAATACACAGTGAATCTAATTAAATGGATTGTGTGTTTTGTTACAAAAATTCAAATTTAATAAAATATATAGCGTGTTTCGTAGTAAAATCCATTTAATTAAATTTATTGTGTGTTTCATTAGACAATTCAAATATTAATTTAATTTTAATAACGAAAGACTCAATAAATTTGAATTTTTCAATTGATGAAAACAACTTAAAATCTACAAATATATATATATATATATATATGTTAAAATTAAATTTAATTATTGTGTAATTGAATAATCATTTCTTATGAAATCTACAAACTGCACTCGTTTGTCCATTTTGCAGTACACATTTTTTAACGAACAATAGGACAATGGTATTTTTATAAGTTTATTGGCCAAAATTCGACCACCTCAAAGTTTAGTGAACAATCGAATATGTTTTCTAATGCGTAGTAAGTAATCGAAGACTTTTTTTGAAATTTAGCGATCAATTGAAGACATTCATTTTGTTAGCATTGTGACGGGACTCCACACGTACATTTCATTAATCACGTCGCTAATTCCATTGAAGATTTGAAATTGATATTTAGTCGGTGAATAACGTACAACGTTTGAATAGTTTAGTAGTCAAAACTTGACATCTTAAATTTTAGTGAGCAATCGAAGACAGACATAAATTTAGTGACCACTGGAACAATTAACTCGATTTTGTTTCGGTCAATCAAGTAATATTAAAGTTTCATTTAGACATTCACCTTTGTATGTTTTCAATTTAATCCAAACATTTTATTTATAACATCACCATTTACTGAAGTGGACGAGTTTTGAAATCTCCAAAGTAGATTCCTCTCTAAAGAATATGCTAGAATATTTGTAGCGGAGATTCTAAATATTTCAAAATATTGCAGCTTAGATTTAAACATCTACATCATGGTAGATATGTTCTAAATCTTTCAAAAATAAGTGGTAACATCTATATGATTTCCGTTCAAAAATTCATTAGTCGATCAAAAGTCAACCATTTGACCAATTTTAAAGAGGGCAAACTGATCTTTTAATTTTTTAATTAATTAAAATAAGAAAAAATTGCCAAAAAAAAAAAGGTCCTAAACCTTTTCAAAATATGTAGCGTAGTTCCAAACATTTAATAAATGTGTGCTAGAAGAACCTCTAACTCAGTTGAAAATCATAATTTCAATGTAAATATATTTTATATAAGTAGAAAAGTAATCTTGATTCTTAAAAAACTTGCTTTAAGCACAACCAAGCACGCTCTAAGTTTGGAGAAGAATATGGTGGGAGAAAAAAATTGAAGGAAATATAAAGACAATGCTACACTTACTCATATTTTTTTATAAACTCCTCCACTTACTACTCATAATAGGAGGTGGAGATCACATTATCGTATTATTTTATTCATGCGGGACCCGTATGTCATGTGAGTGTGAGTTAAAGATTTTGTACATGATTTTATACGTATAGATTAATCCAAAACATAAAGGTCGAGACACTGAATTGCTAAAAGGTATAATTTTGGCACCATCCATTTTCGTTCCTAAAGAAAATTTTGCTAGAGGTCCCCTAACTTATAGGTTTGTTTCCCATTGTCTCCAAACTTCATTTTTCTGTTATTTTGATCCTTCAACTTGTATTCTTATATCAATTTGACTCATTTGTCTTTGACTATTACCAAAACGGATAGAATTTGTGACATGACCTAGCTGACAAATTTTATGATATAACTGATATTTTTAATTCAATTTGTTTTGTCTATAATTGTTAATAAAATTGACTTAAGTGCATTTCGTCTATAATAGTACCATAATATTAGGCTGGATAATGTCCTATCATGAAGGTTTTCTTGTTTTTTACACTTTAGATGACCGAAAGTAGGGGTCGAGAAAGCACATACTTGCCCTAAGACACAATTACTTTGCAGTGTTAAAGAAAAGTTTAATTGAATTTTTTTTCTATATATTAGTTCAATATAATTTTTTTCTCCCCCTAACTCCGCCATTGAATGAAAGACTGATCAACTCGAATTTTTACGAGTATTGACAAGTTCTAGAGTGCCAATCAATCCACTAGCGCGTACCCCATGATGATCATCACCACTTGCACAAAACAAAAATATTAGATGAGGTCATGAATTTTACTGGTCGAGTTAGGGTTCATTTAGCTTTGGTAATGGTTAAAGAGGGAACACTCAAATTAAAAGCAGTATAAGTTGAAGGATCAAATAAAGATAATTTAAAGTTGAGTAACTAATATGAAACAGACGTGTATATTTCAGGTGTCTCTAGTGATTTTTTTTAGAATCATATATTTCTAGGGCATTCTGTGAAGTGTGAACTCTAGAGAAAGACAGAGAGCAGAAAATCAGCAGAGAGAACAATAATCGCAAATCGAGAACAAAAATGGCTTCGAAGATTTCCCTAAAGGCGGCGAAAGGCAAGAGCGTAAAGAAGGCGCCGGCTGCGGCTGAGGAAGAGGGTTCTACTGTGGCGGCGGCGGCAAAGTTCGTGAAGGAGTGGAGCACGTGGACGGTGAAGAAGGCTAAAGTCATCACTCACTATGGATTCATACCGCTGGTCATCATTATTGGGATGAACTCCGAGCCGAAACCCTCCCTCTCTCAACTCCTCAGCCCCGTCTAATGAAGTATTTAGATCGTAAAATCGCGTATTTCTGTTGAATTCGTCTACTATTTTGCTCTCTCTCCTTTTGGGTTGATTACTATTAGTCGACTTTACTTTTGGCTATTTTAAGTGAGGGTTTTGTTTTTACTCTACATATAATTGGATGATATGTGTGGTTTAAGAATTTTATTAGTACAATAAGTTTTACTGGATATTTTAATGGCTGCGATATTATCATGGATATCGAATGCCGAATAGTCCTAATCATAACTTTTCTGCTTATTGTGTCGGTGAAATCTAATAATGACATGATATGTTAGAATTTGACGGAAGAAGTAGAAGAAGAGAAGGTTAGGAGGGAAGATATGGACTTTAAACTCGATGCCTTATTGATAATAAGTCCTGACTATTTATAATAGTCTTACAGTTGCTGGGAAGAATAAACTATGCTAAGAATTAGGACAAAACAACAACCCACTAAGCTAATATCAACACTTCATGTGTTAATTAATGGAACAAACGAAACTGACAACTAACTAAGACTAATACATCCTAGTTTCCACTTCCAGCTCCCTCCACGTCTCCACTTTAGTAACAAGATTGTTTTTATGGTGGTACGTATCATTCCTCCCCCCTTCAGAATCCTTGTCCGCAAGGATAAAATCTGACTTAGTAAAGCGTCGCTCATTTTCCTAGGTTGCATCTTCCATCCTAAATAATTGTGGTCGTTCACACTTCACACCGATGGTTGGGAACAAACTTCTCATCCCAATGGTAACACAACCCTTTTTCTCAACGATCTCGTGCCTCTTGATTGGTCATTCGTAGAAATGTTGTTGGAGTAGTATTGGAACTCACCTGATACACTAGCTGTTGGGTTGGGGTTCGCTTTTGGCACCATTGAAACTGGTTGGGAATGAAATGGTTGGCTAGATTTCTTTTGTAACTGATTTTTTTTCCTCAATTAGTCGAGCAACTCTTATCCCATCTTTCAAAGTGCGGGTTGTTTTATTTTTACATCGAGGCAAATGTCATCCTGAAGTTCAGCAATGAAACAATCAACGAGAAAACTTTCAAGTAGACCATCAATTCGATGGGAAAGCTTTTCAAAATCTTCCCGTTAATCTGCTACATTTGAGTTCTGTCTAAGACGGGTTAGAGCTTCCGCTGGGTCTTCATAATCAGTTGGACCAAAACGGAGAAGGACAGCCTTGGTGAACTCATTCCACAAAATTGGTTCACGGAATTTCATCAACCACCGGTGCCACTGCAGGGCAATGCCCTCTAGATGGAAGGATGCTAGTTGAACTTGTTGGTTAGTTGCAATATTTTGGAAATCAAAATATTGTTCTGCTTTGTAGACCCAGTCAGTCGGGTCCTCACCATTGAACCTTGGGAAGGAAAGTTTAAGATGATGATGGTTGTTATTGCTGGTATTCAAACGGACAACATTTGGTGAATGGGAGGATTCTTCTGGGGCAAATGGGTTTATTTCAGGGTTACTAATTTGCATACTCCGGGAGGCATGTAGAGATCAAAGCTCGGTTAACACTGTTTGTGGGACAGCATTAATTTGATCGAAGCTTGACTCATGTCGTGCTAAGATTTCATTGACCTCATTGCAGAATTCTGCAATCATTTTGCCACGAGTGTCCACGGTCGGAACCGCGCTCTCATACCAATGATATGTTAGAATTTGACAGAAGAAGAAGAGAAGGTTAAAAGGGAAGATATGGACTTTAAACTCGATGCCTTATTGATATTAAGTCCGGACTATTTATAATAGTCTTACAGTTGCTGGGAAGAATAAACTATGCTAAGAATTAGGAAAAAACAACAACCCACTTAGCTAATATCAAAACTTCATGGGTTTATTAAAGGAACAAACAAAACTGACAACTAATTAGACTAATACATCCACGTTTCCACTTCTAGCTCCCTACACGTCTCCACTTTAATCTGGTGCAGTAACAAGATTGTTTGTATGGTGGTACGTATCATGACAATGCCTGAGCTGCCTATAAGTTGGTTTTCTTTGGTGGTTATGGGGTGGGGAGTTCAGAGCATTGTTCTTGTGAGTAGTTAGTGTCTACAGTGCAAAGATTTCTTGAAGAGGTTGGACTGCTTCTTCCCCGGTGCCCACCACCCTTTATTTAAGTAGATGTTGAGACAAGGCAAGGCCCGGGATGTATAGGTTTGCTTCGAGCTCCACCTTAGGATGCATCCTGCTCCTGAGGTGGTAGAGTCTGGAATGCACCCCAAAAAAGAAGAAGAAGAAATTGTGGCTTGGTTAGGGGCGTTTTTTCTGCTGCTGTTTATTACTGGTTTTCTTATGGTTTATGATAGGTGCAATTGATTATCTAACTGGTTCTTGGCCTGCATATATGGGTGATTCTTCTGTTGTTATTTACACAGCCCCTACTTGAGGCCATTTTCTTTATTTTATTTATCAGAATGTTTTTTCCTTTACAAAAGAATAGATTTTGGTTCAAATCCACCTCGAAAGTATGTCGCTGGGTATTAAATGTTGGGCTTTTGACATTTTTGCTTTTATGGAATAGAAATTATTTAGCTGACCAGCACTTGGGGCGAATTACAACTTATGTGCATTCCCTCACTCTGTCACGCATGCGAGTGTGTATATATGTTGAAAGTTATAGGACTTTATGAATTAAAGCTTACACGATTAATAATTATGTCTGTGGAATGCAATCAGTTTGGTACCTGGAACAGGCATGTAGATGATTTGGGTGTTCTCAAAGTTGGAACAAGCTTTTAGGATCATGGTTTTGAGTTGGCGGTGTTTGTTTCTGAAAGTACTCATAATAGCATCAATTAGCTTTCTGCTAAATAACTATCTTGGTGATTACTCGGGGTAAATGCATTAGCACACATGAATCGATACTGGAACACTTGTATTTTCAATGTGAATTTAGTGAATTGCTTATTCTGAGTTGATCTCCAATTAATAGATTCTGTTCAGGGAAGGATAGTGTAGTCTTTCTATATGCCATCCCTTGTATGTGAATTTTATGACCAATCGGAGCACGGAAAAATGAGTAAATATAATGAGCTAATATAAATTGAAGACATCTCCGCATCCAATTGAGGGATTGATGAGTACTTAAAGAATGCAGTCATGTTATATTCATTTACACTTGGGTAGGTTTAAGTCTTTTTATGGTGTATTTATACTTCCACGAGCTATCATATACTGCTAGCTAATTTTGCCTTTCAAGATATTTGATATTAGTAATATTACACTCAAATTCTCTTATATGATGACTATATTGTGAACTGATTTTCATATTCGATGATCTTTTCTATAGTTATTCTGCAATTACCGAGTATGATGTTTATGGATTGAGTAATGCTATTTATCACAATTGATGTTTAACACCCGTCTAGGCGACAACACGTGTCATTAAATTATAGGGCCAATCAAATTTGACCTAGTTAATAGAACCTATAATATACTGATACCTAAATTGGCATTCAATACCTTTGGTGCTTTATAGTATTATTCTTATGGATTTGTCAAAGTGCTTGAACATATACATCCCTCGTGCACGGGGTTCTGCTGCAATAGGTGCACGTTAGACTTGTTTTGGTTCACTGCCCTATCCGTTTTTGTTAATGCAGCAGTAATTGCCCGTCATGTCCTGAAGTCTCTTTCGCCATATTGCAAAAACATTGTTTAATTCGTTTGTAAATAGCTCGCCGATGGCTTCTTCACATTGTCTCGTACAAGGTTTGCGCTTTAAAATTGTTGTAGTTGTTACCTTTGGAATTCAATTAATCGGTTTGGAAGAAAACTCTTGTTGTTAACTATTGTCATATTGGTTGACAGGAACTCGATTAGGAAATATGAGAATCGAACAAAAGTATTAAAACAAGAAAAAAGACACAAGTATAAGTGCACTAATTGTATTCTGTTTGCTCTCTTGATAGTTAATAAAAGTGAAAAAAGGAAAAATCTTTTCGGAAAATATTACAAATAATATAGATAAAGCTGTACACATTGAGCTACTTGTGTTTTTTTTTTTCATGTTGGTCACCTAATTTTAATTGAATAAAGTTGGTTTACTAGAAAATTTTGATACCTTGATTGATCGATCTTCACATTGTGCGTGGGTCCTGTGTGAATTGAAAAATATCGACACTCTATATGTGTATTCGATCATTCTCTATGTACATGTAACAAAACTCATTTTAATTTATATGGATGTAGTTTTGTTTTTCGTCTTCACCACTCCGTTTGTCAGCATAATCCTATAACGTTTGATGGGTTCAATGACGATTAATTCATTAGATAAAACTAGGTAGCTGTTAAAATGTTACATTGAAATGTTCACACAAATTGAGGCCACTTTTCTAAAACACGATATAATATTAAACAATGTGTATGATTTGATATTTAGGCCCTTGCCATGGAAATTTTTTTTTCCACCTTTAGCTCACACGTGCACATTTTATTTGTTTTTGGTGTAAATAGTTTTCCACCACTTTGATGAGTTTTGATTTTTCAGGTTTTTTTTTTTTTTTTGACAATAAAAAAAATTCTAGAGCCAATGATAGAAAAATTTATCCTTTTAGGCCCCGTTTGATCCATATTTTCATTTTCATTCTTCTACTCATTTCCAACCACACATTTTTCAATAAAATAATATTTTTCATCACATCAATAACTTTTCCTTCTTTTTCAACCACACATTTCCCATCATATCACTATTTCAAAATTTATTTTTCCCAAATAATCTCTATCAAACACACTCTTAATAGATAATTTGTATGAAAAATAAAGCCAAACGAATGATATTCGATATATTAAAAAAAATTGTTAATTTTTTTTGACAATTGGAACAAATTTTAGACCCAATGGTGAAAAAATTTATCATTTTAACGAACAAATTTCATGAAAAACAAATCTAAACGAACACTAAACTTTCGATATTTTTCAGGTGAAAAATTATACCAATCAAACACAATTAATTACAATTCTCAGACAAACAAATTTTAGGCAAATCAAATCTCTGTCATTCATTTTCTTTCCACCTATTTTCCACCATTGCAATCAAACGGACCCTTATTGTGTTTGAATCACATTATTTTTAAAGAATTTATTTTGGAATAGTAGATTGATGGAGAATGTGTGGTTAAAAATTAAGAAAAAAAAATTTAAATTTGCGTGTAATATTATTTTATTAAATAATGTGTGGTTGAAATGATATCAAAACACTATTAAAAAATGTATTTCTTTTTTAAAATATGGATCAAACAAGGCCTACAATTCGTAAATTTTAATCTACTAAAATCTAAGTCCTTGTTTGACACACATTATTTAAATAATTGAAGAGTTTTGAATAGTATTTTTAGAAGAATGTGTGATTAAAAAGTAAATTTTTTTATTGATTTGTGTGTAAAATATTTTATTGTGTGAATGTGTGATGGATAATGATATTATAATAAACAATTTTAAATTTTAAAGAGGATCAAATAGGGGCTAACATAATTATTGTACTATAGCTTAAGAGTTTAAAAAGTTAATAAATATTTAAGTTAAAATCAACAATTAATTTTAATAATATATTTCATTAATTTTTATTAAAATTTATTGAAAATATGATTTTTAAGATGGACTCGCCATTAGTTTTAGTTACAGTGACAACATTGTGAAACAAAATTCTAAACTGGGAAAATCACTTTGACAACCCCGGAACAACACTTCTAAAGTTAAGGGGGTATTATCTTCGTATTTCAATTTTGTATTTTTAATTTTGAATTTATTTTGTATTTTATATTTTGGGTGTCTATTTTGAGATTGTTGAAAACTCTTTTTTTTTGTCGTTTTTAAAAAATATTTTTCAACCCGTATTTTTTGAGTTTTGGCAGATTTGTGAAGAAAACAGTCAAAACGTAAAAAAATTATTTTCTGTTTTCTTTACAAAATTTTCAGCCGTTTTCAAAAACTCGTTTTCTAAAATAGGCAAGAGAACGCATTTTCAATGTTTTGAAAAATCGAAAACAGAAAATAGTAAAGAAAACGCACCCTAAGTGATCATTGCGAGACAAGTTGAAATTTGTTTACTAATATAAAAGTTGGTGACATCAAAATTCAAAGAATTATTCTGTTTGTACAAAATGTAGCATTATTCCAACGGCCGCTCCTTTAATAAAAATCGTCACTTGACCATTTTGTAAATCATTTTGTACTTGTTACATTATCCAAATTTGTTGCATTATCGCAACGGCCGCCCCTTCAATAAAGACCGTCATTTGACCATTTTGTACTTATTGCATTATCCAAATTCAAATAGATATGTAGAAATGTGGCAAAGTCGTAAATTCTCAAATTGCTAAATTCTTTCGTAAATCCCAACACACAAAAGTGAAAACCATCATCAATTCGCTTCTCTCCGAACAACCTACTGAAAACACTTGTTTATTTACGATGAGTTAAAATTTATCAGTTTCTTTACGGGTTTTCTTGATCTGTATCTGCCCAGATCTGTGCCATTATCATTTTGGTAAATCTCTCTCATCGTTACTCTGTTTATGTAAATGTGGTAGATCTTTTATTGTATTTCTTGATTTATTTTATAGTGATGTGTGGATCTTTCCTAGATTTTAAAATGTTCATGTGTCTTACATCTGTATTAATCTATTTAAGTTAATTTTTCAAGGTGATTTTCGTTTGCATGTTGTTCTGAAGGATTCTTTTCCCCTATTATACTTAAAAAATGGAAAAGAATATTCTGTTTACTTTTTATTTTCTTTCGTTTCTCTCTGCTTGGAAGTATGATTTCCATGTTGTATTATCATTTATATATCTGTGCACTTCTTGTTCTTAGAGTTCTTGAATTCTGGATTCTTGTTCACTGTAATTTATCCCCGGTTTAATAGTTATTTTTATTTTTGTACAGTAGGTATGGTTTCTGTTCTTTATCTTTGCTATTTTACCTTTTTATAATCTGGCTACTTGAGTACAGCTCGTGCGTCCTGACTGTTCTTGTGTGTGCTTCTGCCCTATGTATCTTTTCATATTATAAGGTTTCTTGTATTTTAGTTAAAAAAATTAAAAAAAAAAACAAGAAGAAATTCTGTTAGGCTTTTGAGGTTTTAGAGTGAAAAATCCTCTCGTACACTTAGAATTTAGATTGGGACCGTCCATCTACTCTGTTTCTTTCTTTTAAAATCAACTGTTCAATGGATTTATGCCCCATTTGGCATGGCTTTTGAGAAACTAAAATGAGCTTTTAACACCCAAAGGCTGTTTTTTCACCCGTTTGGTTAATTTATTTTATGAAAGTGCTTCTTGGTTCAACATGGCTTTCTCTAAAAGCATTTCCGGAATAGGAAGTTCTTTTAAAAATTAGTTTCCAAACAAAAGTTAAGGTAACTTTCTTAGGAAGCTCTTCTACAAGAAATAAAAGCAAAAATAAAAGTCATGCCAAACAACCCTCATTTTCTGCCGCTATTTACCTGAATTTTTAGATTCCACTTACATTTTTTACTATATCTGAATGAGGTTGGAAGCTTACACATTATTCTGTTATAGCCTTTAATGATTATTACTGCTTTACTTCATCTTTCTGTGGATTATAATCAGTTTCATAGAAGGGATTGCTTATTTGTTCAACTTTTTATTTGGGGTTCAAGGGACGTATTTTTGTTTTTGTCAGTATGTTCATCCTATTGTGCTTGGGTCCTTTAGTAGAATGCAAAAATATCACTAAACTGATAAAAGTGTTCCTCTCTATATTGGCAGCACTTGAAGCATTTCTGGGATAAAAGTTGTATGGTTTTCTGGTAAGGTTCTAGTTGGTTGGACTATCAAGGTTATTCAGTGCAGCCACAATCGCTGAAATTTACTATCAGGTTGAATAGGGAACAAAATATTGTTAATGATTTGACTGTCCCTAGTCACCTGATTAGCATGGAAGGAGAACCAAATATCCTAAATAGTTCTACTCTTGGGGGCAGCATGGAGACCACTCCTCAGGATCCATTTTCTTCTACGGAGGGAGAAGAAATTGATAATATAGGAGATGAAGAAAATCAAGCTGAAAATGCTCAAAATCAGTTGGTGCTTTATGACCCCTCTGTTGCCAATAGTGCTCATGCTGGTGAAGCTGTCCCAGATTCCATTGCACATCAACCTCAATCTTTTTCTAGATTCCCCTTTTCAATTCAGCCATCAAGGGTGTTGCCAGCTGTAGGGGCTTTTACTGTTCAGTGTGCCAACTGTTTCAAGTGGAGGCTCATTCCATCAAAGGAGAAGTATGAGGAAATACGGGAACACATTACAGAACAACCCTTCTTATGCGAAACAGCTCGTGAGTGGCGGTCTGATGTATCGTGTGATGATGCACCTGATCTTGTGCAAGATGAAAGCAGGCTTTGGGCAATTGACAAACCCAACATTGCTAAACCCCCTCGGGGGTGGGAACGACTTCTTAGAATCAGAGGTGAAGGCAGTAACAAGTTTGCAGATGTGTGAGTATTCTGTTCCTTTATATTCTTTCCGCTTGTTTGTTTCTAACAGCTTTTGATGCCTTGACTTATGGAGCTGACTTTAATTTCATGGATGTTAGATCTTAACTTGCACGAGGAATGAGATTTTTTTTTTTGAAAGATTGAATGCCGACTATTTAACATTATTTGTAAACACTGAGACAGAAACATCTTATTTCTTCTAGCAGATGGATTATCTTAACTTTTATCCCTGTTTGAACATTGGAATTAAGTGTATGCTCGTGCCAAGCAAGAAAGCAAATTTCTATTTTAATGATTGAATAGGAAAATATTTAACATTTTATGGAAAAACTGAGGCAAAGTCAAACTTTTCTCATAACAAAGGAATTAGCTTATTTTTTCTTCCAATTCTTTCAAATATTGCTGAAACCTTGGCGGAAGGTCCTTACCTTTATAATCTATTCGAAAACCAGTGCTCTTCACCATGTCTTGAAGTTACGGTTGCTTCTGTGATTTCACCCTTTTGGTTGAATGCGAGTGCTCTTTCCTATGGTCACACGATGCTATAAGCGGAGAGATTTCTTGGTCTCAATATCGTTGTGTTTGTAAATGGACAAGAATTTTGCATGTTGATGAAAGAAAGTAAATAATTTCTTGTGTACGGAGGTGATATTGGATACTCATGTAGTTCATGTGTCTCAATATATTGTCCCAAGAGGCAAGAATATGATGCTTCCTATTTATTTTCACAAAATAATATAACTTCCATTTAAATGTGAAAGTTTATTATTGATTTATATACATTCTTGAGTTCGCTATATTTATCAAAATAAAATTGCAAATTTATTATTATGGTAAAGAACAGATCATATTTTGATCCAGATTACGTTTGTTGACACAGGTACTATATTGCACCTACAGGCAAGAGACTTCGATCAACGGTTGAAATTCAAAAGTGCGACCCTCCTCTTGATTATTACAAAATGTGTTCTTTTCTTCATTTCTACTTTGATGCACAATAGTCGTAGGATGTGTGTGTATTTTAGAGTTAAGAATGTTTGCTTGCTTACATTTGTTTTGGGGGTTTCAAGGTACTTGGAAAAACATCCAGAATATATTGAAGAAGGTGTTACAATGTCCCAATTTTCATTTCAAGTTCCAAAACCTTTGCAAGAAAACTATGTTAAAAAGCGTCGTCCTCATTCTGCACCTTCTTGTAATGCTATCGACCACGGGATGTCAGCTCCTGATCCCTCTAAAGGTACTTACTTTACGAAGTATACTTGAATTATACATTGATTTCAACTTTTGCCATCTTCAAGGAAATTGCATTACTTTGTGTCATAACGTACAATGGACGACACTTTTCCCTGCTTCAGAAAGTCTGAATGTATTTTTTGAAAATGGATGTAACAACCATGTTTTTTTCTATCTGAAACTCGTTTTCTATTTATAGAAAGTCATATAAATTGATAAAAACTTTCTGCATTGTCAATGAACTTGCACAAAACACAATTTTTGTGCTATTGTTACGCGTGGAATGTGATAACTAGCATTCACTATCTAGTAGAAAATTGGTCATCAGGTAAACTGATGATCACTTGAAGCACTTCGAATGCATCAACGGTAGACAATCTTTTTCTGCTAAAAACAGTATTATGTTTCTTGCAGCCATAACTTGGGTTGCTTCCGATGAGGACACAAACTTGCAACTTGGAGGGCCAGGGCTCTCAACTCCTATTCTTGAGCACGAAAGTCAACCAGCAAAGAAAAAGAGGACACCGACCAAATTCAGGTTTATTGATAATTTAGTTTATGATCAACACGAAGTGAGCGAGGAACAATCCCCTCAACTCTAACGATGCAGCTATGATATCTATGGCTAGTCAATTGAGCAGGCTATTTTGGTGCTTATACCATGTGAAATCTTTTTGCAAGCCTGATGTTCGGGATATTTTGCAGCTATTTTGCCTCCTTAACCAAATACAGTTCTTTCGGTAAATTTTTTGTATTTGGGACAGGTTCGGGGTCTTGAACTTGTGGGTCGGATGTTATTGTTGTATAAATGTGTTTTAAGGTTCAAAGGATTAAGTCAGCAATGTATATATATTGCTGGTGCTAATGTTCAAATGACTAACCGTTGTATGGTGCTAAATTGACGGACACTTACTTTACCGTATTAGTCTTGATTTCAGTTAGATAGGAAAAGAAAAACAAAAAGGTAAAAATTAAGTCTCCTGGCTTTGACAAAAAAAATTGTAATTGACAATATTTTATACGGTCAGACGAACAAAGTGAAAAATTAAAAAGAGAACGACGAACTCAAGTGATAATTATTTTTCAGAGTTGTGTATGACGTACCTAATTATTGGTACATAGAGGTGTTTACATTCTTATATGGATGGAGTCATTCGATTAAAATAATCGAGTGGGCTCCACATTATGTGAGGGTGTTGACACCTTTATGTATCAATAATTATGTACAAGTAGATAAATCTTATTTTTCAACACTGTATAAAATTTACTCCCAGGTACCGAAACTGGAATCCCAGGAGGGTAAGCGGAATTGGATTCCCACGAAATTCTCCAATGCTGTCTCCCATTCGTTTCTCTTGCGGAGAAGGCATCCCTCGGGGTTAAAAAAAAAAAAAAAGTCAAAAGGGACGATTTGAACAAAACCTCGTCCGTACTGGGCTGTAACAGCGAAATGATAGCCGATTAATGTTTTGGTCCAGCCACAAGTCTTTGAACATGGTTTCTTGCAGTTCCTAGGCTGAATTCTAATGTAATGGATCTGGAACAATTGCATTGGCTTCGAAACCAGACGCCAAGTTTCCAATCCGGTATCAAAACATACTCGACTAGAGTTCTTAACAAACCTGTGGAGGAGTAATCCCAGATGCAATATCCCAATCACAGTAATTTTCGGGAATAATATACTTTGGGTACTGCACCAGAAAGTATAACTCCACCAGTGCCTATTACATGGCATTTCCTGGCCGGATGATAGTAGTATCTCCAGGCGAACAAGTAACCATAATCGACACTACGAGAAAAACAGGTTTCTTTAGCTCCAAAATGCTGTGCTGCTTGCTTTTTTTGCTAGAAGAGGTCCAACTGGTGCATAAAATCTATCAAGCTCTGGAGTTTCAGTTACACGATGAAGAAATGGTTTGATCCCAACTATGCAGCTCGTCCTCTCGTATGTCCAGTAAAGTGAAAACCCTATTATTGTGCTCTGCTGAAGCTTCAAGTGTTCTAATTAATGGAGGTAGAACAGATTCTTTAGCCACTTGGAATTAGGATTCCCAATGCTTTCCTTTGCCACCAATTTATTGGTTTCTAGCCTCGACGCAGTTTTTTTTTTTTTTTTTTTCCCTGAGCTAATTTAATTTCTTAATACTCACATAAACATTTAGCCAATAAAAGAAATCTAAATTATAGGGCTACAAAAGTTTCAAAGATATATTACCAGCTGCCATCTTCTATTTAAAGTAGAAATATGTCAATGGAATATACATCGCCGGCAAGAAATTAAAGTGTGCACGCCTTTATAAGAAAAAGATAAAAGCACACAGCAAATCTTAAATACTGCAGTGTGATAATTTTGTATACTAAAATCTGTAATTTGATAATACTGAAACATCTCAGAAAAATGTATCTAGCTTTACCAGAGCTGCTCTCTTCCCTGAATCCCGCCTCGGCCAATGGAGGGGCTAGCAAATTTTAGTTATGGGAAAATTGAATTATCCTATTTTGCTCAAATTGGGTTATAAAGAGGGGGGGGGGGGGTGCCCAAGTGATGTGGCGCCCCTCCATTGGCCGAGGCGGCTGGCACCCCTCTTTTTGTAATCTAATTTGGGTGGTTTAGCATAGTTCGGGAAAATTTTATCTGCCGTCTCCAATTATTATAGGCTACTAAGAAATTGTTCTGCTTATATTATTTCTGCTTAAATTTTAGATTATTAACCGGGTAATTGTTTATCAGAAAGAGAGTGATAAGAAACATTACTAGGTTGAAGATTAAAGAAAGCACCATGAATGTTAATTCCCAAGTAGTTAAAGTATCAGGTCTCCCGCCATTGATTAAAGCGCTTAGAGCTTCAGCAGAGCTTAATGATAATCATGGTTTTCACTTTCCTGGACATAAAAGAGGGCAAGCTGCACCTTCAGAATTGAGTGAACTAATTGGGATTGGACCATTTTTTCACGATGTCACTGAACTTCCAGAGCTCGATAGATTTTTCGCCCCCGTTGGACCTCTTCTTGAAGCAAAGAGGCAAGCAGCAGATCTTTTCGGAGCAAAAGAAACATGGTTTCTTGTTGGAGGCACGAGTTGTGGCATCCAGGCCTCGATTATGGCTACTTGTTCGCCCGGAGATACCATCATTCTGCCACGAAACGCCCATGCATCAGCCACTGCTGGAGTTATATTTTCTGGTGCTGTACCCAAGTATATTATTCCTGAAAGCAACTGTGAGTGGGATATTGCAGCCGGGATCACTCCTTCACAGGTTCGTTCAATCCTCAGTAAATTTAGACTATGACTGCATAAACTTCTAGATTTTCTGAATATTTCTCGAACAGTTTCACGGATCATGTGGTGGTTATTTTTACATACAGGTAAAGACAGCAATGGAGGAATCAGAATTGGAGGGCCGAAAAGTGGCTGCAGTTTTCATAACATCCCCTACTTATAATGGAATTTGCAGCAATTTGAGTGAGATTTCACACTTGTGTCACTCATGTGGAATCCCTCTAATAGTCGATGAAGCTCACGGAGCTCACTTCAAATTTCACTCTGCCATGCCCCATACAGCCCTCGAACAAGGGGCCGATATCGCTATACAATCTACTCACAAAGTTTTGAGCTCTCTTACTCAATCATCGATGATACACATTTCAAGAGATATTATAGACGAAGAAAGACTACACAAATGCCTGCATACCCTTCAAACAACTAGTCCAAATTGGCTTCTTTTAACTTCACTGGATGCTGCTAGGCATCAGTTAAGTAAAAATCCCACAAATATTTTCAACAACGTAATGGAATTGGCTGCTGAAGCCAAAACTTTGATCTGTAAAATTCCTGGAATTTCAGTTCTTGATCCTCCAATATCCTTTCCCAATTTCCCCACCGTGGATCCTTTGAGGATCACCCTTGGGGTGTGGCAACTTGGCCTCTCGGGTTTCGAAACCAACAATATATTATATAGATCTCATGGAATTGTTCCAGAACTCATTGGCACAAGATCCATTACATTAGCATTCAGCCTAGGAACTACAAGAGACCATGTTCAAGGACTTGTGTCAGGACTAAAAGATTTATCAGATTCCCGTTTGCCATTACAGCCCAAAAGAGAGAAGATTTTTTCTCAAATTTCACCTTTTGGAAGTAATTTTCATATGAGTTTAACCCCTAGAGAGGCCTTCTTTGCAAGTAAAATGAAATTAAAGATTGAAGACAGTGTTGGAAAAATTTGTGGGGAAGTCATTTGCCCTTTTCCTCCTGCAATTCCTGTGTTGGTACCTGGTGAAATCATCACTGATAGAGCATTGGATTATCTTGTACAAGTTATAAACCAGGGTGGTATCATCAGTGGGGCTGCTGATCCTACTCTCTCTACAATAATTGTATGCAAAACTTAGTGGTCCATAATTTCCATGCCATTTATTTCAAATGTTTGCAAATTTAATAATTCAGTTACATTTTGTAATTTATTTTTCATTTTTCTCAAGTTGAAAGACTCTATGAATTATTCAAGTGAAAATTAGACATCTTTTCTTGTATCTTATTATCTTTTCGTATTTGTTTTAGTTTACAACAATATGCATTTTTCCTTTTACAAGAAAACTATCCCTTTTGATAGTAGGAGCTTAACATGAGAACTTGTATCCAAGTGACCTGTCTATGCCTTGATTGGTTTAAAGACGACAACAGAATGGTTTGCAATGTGCAAGCTGAATTGTCCACCCTTTTCACTCACATCTATCTTTTCCAAACCTGGAGGAACCAACATTTCGAAATTTGACACCAGTTTTGCAATTACCAATCCAAGAATTGGCAGTGCAAGGATGATCCCCGGGCAGCTCCGCCTCCCCATACCGAAAGGCAAGTACCGGAAATCAACTTTGCCACCAGCAACCGCCGCCTCTGTTCCGTTCTCCTCTTCCAAGAACCGCTCTGGCCGGAATTCATTAGGCTTCTTCCACCATGCCGGATTATTCGCCAGCCACCAAGCATTCACCACCACTTTTGATTCTTTGGGTATGTTGTAACCACCTAATTTAGCTTCTTCAAGATTCATATGAGGAACCAACAAAGGTATTGGGGTGTGCAACCGTAGTGTTTCATACACTGTGGCTTGTAAATGTGGTAATTCATTGAGGTTCGATTCTGTTACCGGCCGGCCTTTAAGGACGGCTGAGATTTCATTGCGGATCTTGTTCTGAACATCAGGATGGTTAACAAGCTCAGCAATTGCCCATTCCATTGACCAAAGAGTTGTTTCAATTGCTGCAACATTGATGTTTTCCACAATGTAGAGAACATTTTCTTCACTGATTTCTCCCTTCATTTGAGCATCTATTATATAATCAATTGCACAGCTTATCCTGTGTTTTTCTCCGTTTGCCTCCATTTGTTCCCTGCATTAAATTATGTAACTTCTTGATTCAGGAAAATCATATGACCAAGAGAAACAAAGGTGCATTCTCTGGAAAATAATCTATTAACAACAAAATCTGAGTGTTCTACCTAATAAATTTGAAGTCAACTAAAAACTCTTTTTTTGTCTCTGTTCGATTAAAGGGAAAGAATCTTTACCTTCTCTTCTCAACGTAATAATTGTTGAAGAATGAAAGTCTCCGCCTTTGCAAGTCCCTGCATCTGTTGAGATACCCTCTTAAAAATGGTCTAAGCAATGGGATGAAATCTCCATAGTTGTACTCAAAGCTCTGTGCCAACCGGCTTCTCTCAGAATTAAACTTGGTAGCCTCAATGAACAATGGATCATCCTGTGATTCAAATTTGGCATCAAACATCATACGGTACATGATGTTATACAACATCAACTGCAACCTCTTTCTGATCACTAAGCCTTCTTTTCTCACTTTTTCATCATTTCTCAAGTCAGAAACTACTAAATCCATTTCATCTTCCCACATATCACTATATTGGTGCACAACTTTGTTGGTGAAGAACGGAAGTGTCATTATACGGCGCATTTTGCGCCAATGCTCGCCATAGATTGTGAACACCATGTCTTGACCATTACCCGTGAAAATGTCGAACACAACATTTCGTGGGCGGGAACCGAATTCCACACCTTGTGTGTGTAGGACTTGGTTGGCTAGCTCGGGATTCGATACCACTGCCAGATTTTTCGAGCCAAGTTTGAGCAAAAATACTGGACCATAGGTTTGTGACATGGAGGCAAGGAGTTTGTGGTTCAAGTCATTGCCAACTTGAAGCCAATTGCCAAAAATTGGGAAAGAAGGCGGCCCGGGCGGGACATCGGCCGTGCGGGCGGTGGTGTGGTGGAGAAAGTGAATGATGAGGGGAAGAATAGGAAAAGTTAGTGATAAAAGCTTAAGGTGAAAAGAAATGGATAAGTGGGAGAATAAAAACTTGGTGCATACAAGAAATGCAATTGTTACAAGAGTGCAAAATATGGTTTTGTTGAGAAGACTGCCCATGGTTTTGAATCAACAGAGGGAGAGGCCTGATAGAGGAAAATGTGAGTGGCCCTTAATATAAGAGAATAATTTACGTGGGTAGGAAAGTTGGTGAGCGTGTCTAATGGTTTTGGAAAAAACCCTGTGGGCTCTCTTAAAATCTAGGTAGGAAATTGAAATGACGCTTTAAGTCAACGTGGGTTTGGTGGGTAAAATATGCATACTAGCCACTTATTTTGTCAAGGCTAAATTGCAGCATCTACAATCTTTATTATTTTTTTAAATACTTTTATCGCCAACCTTTATTTCTTGGCATTTTAAATCAAAGGTTTCAGCTTTTAGGTACAAGAAATCCCACCCTCAATTAATCTTGCTACATATACATTCTCATTGATATTAACTTTTATACTCTTCTATATGACAAGATATATACAGTTCATTTTGAACACATCCATCACATCACTGCAGAGATCTCTTTCACGTAAAGGGATATCAACCATAATTTATCAATCCAACTTACCAATGCCTTGGCAGACCCCATCGGCAATCCTCACACTTCAACTACCAATCCCAATCTTAAGGCCCCGTTGAATCGTCTTGTCTAAATTATGACATGGGCTGACACGTCAAGATAGGAGGGTTGTGCCTGGGCTACACATTTTCTAGATGTGTCCACCTACCTAAAATGTGTGCAGGATCAATGCATTTTACACCGCTAGATGAGATAAAAGTGACAACACAATGTTGGTGATTCTTGAACTAAAACTTTTTCTGGTTCTTCTTCTCTAGTGACTAGTGTCATGTATACATTTTACCAACTTGGTGAGTCTTCTTAATTGAACTACATGTTTATATTCACATTATTGTTCTATGAGAGGATATGCAAAAGGTTTGTTTGGCACATATTTTTCAACTGAAAATTGATTTTCTGGAGAATGTCTAGTTGAGAAGCGAGGAGAATTAAAAAAAATAAAAAATCAGCAATAGGATGTGAAGCTGAAATCAAATAAAATCTTAACACATTCATTTGGTTTGATTTCCAACAACTTCACGAGTCTTACAATAACAATACTCTATATTAACATACGCTTTCAAATTTCTCATGTGCACTTCTCATAGGTTTATACAAATGTCATTGCAGGTAGCAAAACCTTGTTGAGGTACACTCCAAGAGCCCAGATGGGAAAAATGTTTCTGTAGGTTGAGTAGCTTATCATACAGTTCTTATTGAATACTCCAACAATGTCCTGTCAATAGAATAGTAAGATTGAACACCAATAATTTATTTTGTTCAAACGTGTTCTTAAAAGGAAACATCTCTCTCGAGTGCACATTTGATTACAAAAATTCAAAATACCTGTTGTGGAAAGTCCCCATTTTCCATTTGTGAATTGATCAACACTTTAGCAGCACGATGCAACGGGGTTGGATCCCGGTTGGCCTAATAAATCCAATATTGATAATAAAATCATAAAAGTAGCTTCTTTATAAATCCGTAATATACACATATATGATAGTACAACACCTACTTGCCCAGCTTCAATAAGAGCCAGCATAGCCCATCCAGTGTTTACGTTATGAGATTTGTTCCCTTCAATATTTGTGTATAACTGTTCTCGCTCGAACAGACAAATAAGTAAGAATCTGATGGCCCATTTGCAATTGTTTTAAAGGCGACTGGATATCATTAAAACTTGTAGTTCCTTAAAGAGGTAAAAATGAACGTACTTTTACACTTTTTTACCTTGTCTCGGCATGAACGATAGCTTTCGCCCCAGCCACCAGATGAAAGTTGCTTTGATAGAAGGAAATCACAAGCTTTTCTGATGCTATAGCTATTTTCGTAGGTCTTACCACCGGCAATCAATCCAGTTATGCCAAACCATGTCCCGTAGGTGTAGCATACTCCCCAAGATCCGTACCTTGTGAAATTAATTAACAATACTTTTCATACCAAACCAACAATTTTACCAACATAAAATATGAAGGCAAGTATCAAAAAGAAACTCATTTTTCCTCTGTATAATGTGATTCACATGCTAAACAATTTGTACTCCATCATGGACTTGGAAGTGTTAAATATATAGGATTTGGGATCAGTGTATCTTCTTTTGAATATTTTGGTTGAATATTATATTTTGTAAAACCAATATGTCAATTTGATATTTAAAATTTGCCTAATCTGCTTGTTCCTACTTTGTTGAGGAACATGTTCGATGTTTTTCTAGCATGTGCTAGCATTCGACTTAGCACATTCTACTGCTCATGTTTTGCTAGGGGCATCATTTACTTTTTCTGCAGCCCCAAGAAATTATTGTGTATGATTTTTTGAATGCCCTTTCCGTTCTTAGGATGGTTCTAAAGAAGTAAACTTCCAAAACGAGAGGCATACCATGAGCCATCAGGAAGCTGTATGCTTTCGATGAATTTAAGTGCCTTCTTAACACATGCGTCGATTTCTTTACTCCGATATCCTGGATACAATGCAATAAAAGATTTGAGACTCTGTATTGCTGCAGACGTGCATTCGACATACCTGCATCATCAGGTTACTAATCTTAAAAGCAGAGAAAAGATTATTGGTCATATGAAACGTCAAATATTTTAAATGTAAATCAAAATCAGTCACAGTCGACCAGGCATTAGCCTGTGGTTTAATTTGCATTATTTCTCGAAAGAACACAGTTGAACTTGCCAATGCTTAAATTCATTCAAAAGAATTTTGAGCATTTCCCGTTTGCTTTTCTTTCTTTTTCCATGAAAGCCATGATAAAAATATACCTCAAACGTGGATAAATTAATTTATATTATGGATTCTTGGAAATTGAGAAGGTATCATGCAAATAATTTCTTGTCAAGATGAATATTCATTGATCTAACATCCTAATATCGTAATCGCGATGACAAAATGACAAGAATTAAGCAAATGATCTTACTGGTAGTCAATAACAATATCCCCAAATGTTTCTGTTGGATTGATCATCTGCAAAAACAAATCAGATGCACAAAAATCTTGATCAACGACAAAATGTGCACTTTGTAGAAACTATATATGTCGACATTTCTCTCAATTACCTCCAGCCAAGGATAGGATCTCGTGAGCTCATATGATGCAAAACCGCCACTGCTATTCTGCAGACCAATTAGAATATTATGGTGTAGAAGCACGTCATAGCTTCGTTTCATAAATGAAGAGGCAACTCTTTACTAGGAAAAAATATATATATCTTAAATCAGAACTGCCCTGCTTCATTAGTCGATGATTTCAACAATATCCTACTTGCTCTCGGTAATATTATGGTTAAGAAAAATTTCTAATTGTTGTACTAATCTTTCAGAAGAATAATAGAAGATGACCCCATATCAATAAGAGCAGAGGATGAAGCTTAAGTCGAAGATACAGACGCATCTGCATCGGATGAAGCATGTGAAAAAGCAACAGCATATGCATACGTACAGGATTTCCCCATAATGGCCATGAACAGTTGCTCCTGAAGTGGCCAAATAAGGCTTAGTTGATCACCAGATGTGTAAGATCAAGTCCTGACTACGAGAAGGGGTGGGGAAATCCATTTCAACATACTTAAACCATAACCCCATGGGATAAAAACGTAGAACCAGCAGAAACGAATCTTGGGGAAAAAAGTTTCATTTTTTGGACAAAAAATATACCTTTTTTCTTCATCCTTTGCTTTGGAAGTATAGACTAAAAAATATTCATGGATCACACAGTGAGGAAACTCCAAATAATATAATTACAAAACATAGTTGACCACAGACAAATAAATTAATGTAGTGCAAATTGTGCATGAATGAAGTGTTCCCCACAGTAAAGCTTTAAATAATAGGAATTTGAGCATAAGGTATATTGTTTAGATAAGTCTACATAGTACAAGGGTAAGAAATAAACCTGAAGGGATAGAATTAAATCAACAGCATCATAAAGATTTCTTGGTTCTATTGCTTCTCCAGCAATGTCAGATGGCATCTGTGATAACAAAAGCGATGCCTGCATGCAAGATAGATTGACAGTTCCAAATGTAATAAATATGTGTATTGTCCCAATTTTCCCAAGTTAAAAACTATAGGACCTGAGAATTTTTCCCTCGCTAAATTAATAAGCACTCTCAGATTTTTTTTAAGTACCAAAAATAGATTACATCTCATGATTATATATTTCCAATGTTCACAAGTTTGTACTCCGAATGCGCGAGATACTATCACATCATAATCTCACTTTTTAATTCCTTTTCCCAGCAAGATTGCAGGCCTAACACCATATATCTAAATTTAAAGATTTAAGTCTAAATTTCTGTCATAAACACAAGTTTCAATGCCATCACGAATCTTAGGAAAATTCAAGCAGCCTTGTGATTACACGACTAAGATAAAAACTTATTCAAAAAGAGAACAATCCAATTAATTTCCAAAAAAATTTCTGTGATTAAAGCACCAATTAAAATAAGTCATTTCAGGTTCCCCTTAAACATTCACACCTTATTTAACAATTAATGGTGGAAAAAACCTTCAAGCCTTCTGCAGTGCAGTCTGATGCTGGCCATCCACTGTCTGGAGTTGAAAATGTCCAACCACCTTTAGAAGCATGGCGATACCATGAACTAATATTTCCTGAGCTGTCTTTCCTAATCTTCAAAACAAAATTGAAATATTAGATGAATTTAAAAACAAATATGACAAAACACATACTAAAGCATGACAATTAGAACACGCTCAAGTCTTGTGTTAATTACCTGTGATATTTTGATGAACTCATGAGCTTTATTAAGCATCAAACCATAGTTGCCAGTAAGATTGGTTGCCAATATCGCTTGGACTGAAAA
This sequence comes from Osmanthus fragrans, assembly GCA_019395295.1. Classification (NCBI taxonomy): domain Eukaryota; kingdom Viridiplantae; phylum Streptophyta; class Magnoliopsida; order Lamiales; family Oleaceae; genus Osmanthus; species Osmanthus fragrans. Next base: position 4,568,129 of record CM033354.1, on the reverse strand, counting down.
AGAAACATCCCACAATTGAGATCCATTGTACCCCTGCATTGATTTATTTACAGTAGGTTACAAACTCATAAAAGTTTCTTGAGGATAGGATATAAGAAAGATTTAAAAACCAACTATGTTCTGCGCTTACATTTAAATTTCATGATTATACAACCGTGAAAAACAGTTCTGGCATGTATAATATGGAGAACTGAATAGTCTTAACAGTATCAAAGAAGAACATAAGTTAAGATCTTGTTCATTATACTGTCCTAAATCCCAAGTTTTCAAAGCATTGGAGAGGCATAGAATTTGAGCCAAGAAGCAAAATATAATGAAGACCTGCATCTTCATGCCATCTTCAGCCACCCACAGGTAATCCTTTATTCTTGAAAGATGTAATTTGACTGACATTGAATTCGGATCATCAACCCAACAACAGAGCATGTTTAGTGCCTGTTATCACATTTGAGATGATTCAGATTTCAGTTCTATACTTCTATTGTTTCATAAGTTAAAGAAAATTATATAATGTATATTATAAGAGACATTGTAACAAAATTTATGCCACTGCCTATAAAGCCAGCTACAAAATGACAGTGTAACAAGGGGAGCCTTTCGTAAGGCACAGAAAGGGACACTTGGCAGCAAGCTTCCTACTCCACTAGACCACTTCCGCCAAATCTGAAGCAGTTTGCAATCGTCACGACCACAAGCAGACTGAGATTTGGCTGAAGGAGTCTAGTGGAGTAGGCTGCCACATGGTGTCCCCTTTTTGTGCCTTATGGAAGAGGCCCTGTCTTGCAGTAGCATGTGTCGTAAATGTCAATCCTATCTGTATCAATGTCAAGCATTTGAAAGAGTTCAGACAGTTCAGACCATACTGTTTGAGATAGTAGTGATCCTTTTTGCCAAACGAAACTGAGAAAAATGGTTGCAATGGAAATCCCACACATCAACATAGTATCAGCTGAATAATGTGCAATAGCAGATACCTTATTTACAGGTCCAAGACATACATAATGAGTGTTTTTATCCTCATAATGTATATGTTGCATCACAATGCTGAGAGCCTTATGCTTTAGTTTAGAAAAAGGCCATTGCATAAGAAGAGTTTCTCCAAACTTGTGAAGACCATCCCAGATGATATCTTGAATAAATGAATGAGGGAAGTATAGATCTTCCTGCATCATAAACAGTAACATGCCAAAATGAATGAAAGGATAGTACAGCCTCCTCAAGCTTTTTCAGACGCAGTGACTGGTCCATTTATAGATTAAGCCCTAATCCCTCCTTTCGAGAGCAATAATAATCATAGAATTAGCCAAGCACACACAGGTTTATAGGTTCACCCCCAATGTGAAAGTTACATTCACTAGCTACGGCAGGTTACCACTATAAGTAGAATACTAGTTTTCCTTCATACCGGTCTTGCACAAACAGAATGACCCCGACCCCCATACAATTCAGTATAGGGAAAGAGGATAATGCTTCACGTCTTTTAGTTCTTGCCTTCAATTTTGGCGATGAAAAATGTGTGCTCTTTTTTTAAATTTATTGGATTGTCAAGTCATCATGGATCTAGATAATTGATCATCATCCTTAAAATAAAAAACAAAACAAAATAATGCTAAGCAAAAGGGAACAAGTATAGATTATAAAAGGCCCTACAAATCAGATTGCAATTTAGATTTAACAAGTGATTCAGCTAAACCAATAGGCCTGTATGTAAATAAACATGAATAACAAGTCATTTCATCTTTTCTACCCTTCAAAAATTCCAATGATTCTTGTCTTTTGAGAACAACCAAATATTTGACACCTCTAAATGCAGATCCAAAATATGGTATGCTTAGTCTTAGTGAACCTTAAACCCATCTAAGATAGAGAAACTAATCGCAATAAAATAATTATTACCTTGGCACATTTATGTCTGGCCAATTGCCAATCAATTTGATGATAAGGATGTGTATAGAGCTCTTTTCTAAGTGATAGAATAGTGTTGTTAACTGGCCCAACATACCTCTTCCTGTATAAATACGACATCGGTAGGTACACCATCCGGCAGTGACACCACATACGCCCTACATCAGTTGCAGAATTTCATAATTATCTTTGTTAGTTCTAATTATTTATTGTAACACAAAATTATAGTTTTAGTTGAACTGTTAAATAAAATGTGTTTAGAACATTTAGTCCTATAGTTTTGAAAGTTTAGCACATTGAGAACAATGGAAAAAGAAAGTAACAGGTGAGGAAAATTTGTTTAATAGATCTCTTTACAATGGCATTAGAGATTTCTAGAACAATCTCTGGATATATGAATACCTAGGGCTTGTTCAATAAGGTGAATTGTATAACATCAAAGATTTTTAAATAAGAAAAGGAAGTTAAAATCTTTTTCACTGAAGAAATAATAAAATTTTCCAAAATGTGAGTATTTTTTAGAAAAAAATAGACATGCATCTTTATATGATTTAAGTATAATCATTGTACCCAAAGTTTCCATTCCTTATGCATCTATCACGGCTAGATCGGTTCCATAGTGTTTATCAAATTCCAAATATTTGGCACACCCTTGGAAATAGATCCCAGTGTCTGCTATCATCTAATCATTGTGAATAAAATTGGATCGTGTTCAAGAAAATAAAATTTAGGATCAAAGGAAGCAGTAATAACCTGGGTGCACAGGCAAAACATAAGGAAGAAGCCATAATTCAGGAGGTAAAGGGTTATTGCCACTCCACTCATATACGCCAAGTACCTGGGAAGTTTTCAAAAGTACTCAATGTAACATCAAGTTCTAATCAAAATCTGATATGACTTTTACACACACATGCATGGGTAGGGAGGGTAATACCGAGAGCCAAAATTTTCCCCATGAAGGAATGTAGGTGGCACCACCATGATCAAGAATCCATGTTCTTGCTTTCTCAATTGCCCCATTTCCACTTCTCATATCTTCACCAAGAAGTCTTAATGTAACATAATTGAGGGCTGTACCGAACATGGTGCTGTGATCTTCAATGTGCAAGCCCCAGCCTCCATCGACGTTCTATGGTTCAGTTAACTAATTATATCAGTTTCTATAGCAACAGACTTTTTCCTTAATAATTTTATTTCATTTTTTGTATCTATCATTGCAATACTACGCCATACAAATAACTCATTTTTACAATTATATGCCAATAGTTAGTCATTATAGTATTGCTGTTTTTGTTCTCTTCTTCATTTTTCTTTTTTTCTTTTTGGCAATAAGTTCATGAATAATCATTTTTAGCATACATTTTCTGATACGTAGAGCATTAACCAAGATTAACTCGAGTATTGCACAAGACATCAGTATAACTGTAGTTATTCTCATTTAATGATATTTAATAAATAAGAACTAAGAACTACCTGATGATTATGCAAATAGCGACATATCTCCCTTTGATGTTCTTCAGGAAGGATTGTGTTTAGAGCATCCATTACAAACAAGGATATGACCTGCAAATGTTGAAGTTGCTGTGAGTGAAAAGAAGTGATTTCAAGATTAAACTAAAGAAATAGAGAAGCACAAATTTTATTATTGAAATCCAAACATTTGTATATTACACCACAAATTCAGGTGATGACTGATGAGAAAATTGTGGTTGGAACGATAAGTCTGCATGTTGTGAGGATTACACATTTTGAGAAAATCTTTTGGACAGTCAGGCAAAAGCACTAACCAGTCTCTTGCCGGAAAAACTTTTACCCCCATCCGCCGAGTCACCGTCCAGTTGCAATCCCGCCGGACAGTCTCTCGCAGGCGATTTCGGCGATCGAGTTGCCCATTTGCACGTTAATTTGTAGTTACGAGAAGCATTGGCACGCCAAAGGTGGGGCGGGGCGTATAGGTAAGTGGCCCAGGAAACTTTTTCTTTTATGTTATTATTTTTGTAATAATAAGTCCTTGTTAGATCTCATTTTTTTCAAAAAACATTTTTTTTTTTAAGTAGACATTTTTCAATAAAATAATATTACACATAAATTCAAAAAAAATTATTATTTTTTAACCATACGTTCTCCAACAATTTACTATTTCAAAATATATTTTCAAAAAAAAAAAAAAAAAAGACTCAAATACAGTGTAAACGATAATAATCTATAATATATTAGGATGCCACGTCAAGTGAGAATATTTTTTGAACGATTTTAATCCTACTATAATTCAATTATTTCAATAATACTTTACTTTTCATTTTTCAATATATAATAAATACTACAAAATTCTTGTTATGTATAAATTTTGTGTTATTAATTTTCAATTAATTAACGTTCACATTAATCTAGGCTCAATGAATTTTGACTTGGTAAATCTTGATCTACATGAATCTAGAGTTATTATAGACAGTTCAATTATTTCAATAATACTTTTCTTTTCTTTTTTCAATATATAATAAATACTATAAAGTTATTAATTCTCAATTAATTAAAGTTCACATTAATATAGTTACTTTATATTTCTTTTTTCAATATATAATAAATACTATAAAATTATTAATTCTCAATTAATTAACGTTCACGTTAATATAGATTCAATGAATCTTGATCTATATGAATTTAAAGTTATTATAGATATTTATTTATATTTCATGTATCTAAAAAATTTAATAGGTATTTAAATTCGTGTATTAGCAATTAATTCTTATGTATGAAATGTAGTTTAAAAGGTTGCTCATTTATAGTATTTCATCATCACAAAAAATTTGAATTATCGAAGTTAAGTTTTGAGAGTACAATTTTCTTCTCTCAAATTTCTATCTTAATTTATTTTTTTATTTCGTTTGAGACTCATCAAATCCTCCCAACAATGTGATATCAAATATTACTTTTATAACACTTATAAAGTATTGTCCGAATTAAGCTAGTCAAGCAGGCTCAATGACAGAGCTTAGGGGATGAGTTGTCAAATTTTTATTGGCAACCTTTTGTTTTAACTTTTTTTAACTGCAAATAAATTTTTGCTAAGTATATATGTGTAAAAAAATCTGTCTTTGAGTCTGTTCCTGTAGCAGGCTTGTTCAAAAGAACGTGCATCTAACTACTAATAACAAAATGGGGCAAAAACGTTTATATAAAAGTAAAACAATGAGAATATCGATTTCTTTTTGAAAATATAATTCAAACATTATTTATTTTAATTTTTTATTATGTATATAATAATTTAAACATTCGACTAAATAAAGTTTTTTTTTTTGTTAAATAATTTTCATTACGTACAATAATATAAAATATTTGACTAAATAAAGCTTTTTTCGTTAAATAACCTTTTTTGAATAAAAAATAATTTTAAAATATTAAATTGTCCGGTTGCTCTTTAGTGTTTGATTCGGATAAAAGTTAGATTTTGATAAAAATTTATGAAATGTGTGGTTAAAAATTAATTTGCAAAAAAATGAGTTTCAAGAAATTAGGACCAAACAGGGGCTATGATAGGTCGACAAAGTCAGACAGAGAAAAATGATGAACTGAAATAAGAGAGCTCTCACCAAGCCTGGCATGAGAAACAAAGGGCCACCATAATCAGCAGGCCAGTGTCCATCTTCAACCTGAAGAGTTGAATAGAATCTTAGGGCTCTTTTCAATGTAATTTCCACTGCTTCAACTGTTATTTCTTCTTCACTTTCTACTTTAACCTGCTGCAGCAACTCTACCTCAACAGGATTCTCCTTTGTAAGCTGTAAGAAAAAGTTATGTCCATTCACAAACACGCCCTAATATCTCGGTTTTGTTTAGTCGAGCATACCAAGCATGGTCCTAGCTACTAAAGAAAAATGTGCGATTAAGAGATGGAATATTGGTTGTCACCTGAAGTCGCATTAGCAAATCAGAACTATGTTTGATATTATAACGGTTGTTGTGAAACTCCTCGCGAATCTTTTCAATGCCAGCTTGTTCTTCGGGTGTTCCTAGGTTAGGATCAAATTCCCAGTACTGTCTACCAGAATGGTTGTTTACACTTGTAAGCCATGGATCGTCCCCTTCCGAAACTTTAAGCCTCCACATTTTCTCTTTTCTCCTTTTGTATATTTTGATCGAAACACTACTATAACTTGTTGAACTAAATATAGGGTAAGGTAGGGTGTGGTGTTGTCATTGCTTGAGAGTAATTAAGGAAGAGAAGTTTTCATGAGAAAATAAGTATCAGATCGAAGAAATTATGAGATTGGATTAAGTTTCGCAACGAAGAAAGAGTGTTGAACTTTGGAACATGTGTGAAGAAGAGTCGCGTGTATTTATAGTTGGTGGAATACGTCCACGCATAGAGATAAACGTAAATATTGTGAGCTATCTTCGGATATTGGACCTATAAAGATCGCGAATATGATCTAGTACCATATAAGTGCTTCCAATATACAATTAGCATGTTTGGGTGAGTTTAAAGTAACTTAAAATGTGGGCTTTTATAAAACTTTTCAAGAAAGTTTTTTGAGTCGCATGTATTTATAGTTAGTACTTGGTAGAATCACGTCCACGCATGGAGATAAACGTGAATAAAGTGAACTATCGTGGGATATTAGACCTATAAAGATTAGGAATATGATCGAGTAGCGTAATAAATGCTCCCAATATACAATTAGCATGTTTGAGTGAGCTTAAAGTAACTTAAAAGGTGAGCTTTTTAAAAGAGAGGGATATCAGACTGATTATGAATCAGAAGCAAAATAAATGCTTCCAATATAAAATTTGCATGTTTGGATGAGCTTAAAGGAAGTTAAAAGATGGATTTTTTAAAACTTTTCAAGAAAGCTACCTTTTAAGCTATTTGAATATGCACGATGTTCAATTAGAGTCGGATTTGCATAGAGGCAGGGGAAGCCATCGCCTCAGGCCCAAAATTTGAGGGGACCTTTTTTAGCCCAAATAATTTTTTTTTTTATTAAGTAAACATTGTAATTTGTAAAAGGAAAACTTTGTTTTCTCTCCTTGAAGGTCTCATTTATGGAGTTCGTCTCAAGGTTAAAAATCACAAGACCGACTCTGTGTCCAATCAACCATATTTCAATAAAGAAATCCATGTTGTCTTCCCACCGATTTAAATATTAAATTTGAAAATTAAAATATTGACAAGATTTGTACGTTTCCTAAGATCTAAATTGCCTTGTAGAGACCCTCAAGAAAATATTGAATACACATCTTTTCCTATCATATCTTGGCAATTTCTGTTGATAGTCTAAGAACAATCCATACATAGAGACTATAAAAATATCCTATAATTGCAAAAAAAAATAATGTTAATAATAAATGAATCTGACGGCTATCAAGATTTAGGACCATATTGAATAAGACATTTAAACTAATTAGATAATTCTTAATAATAGAGCTGTATGCTCCAATATAAAAAGTTAAATTCCTAAAGATGGGACAATTTTAATTAAATTATGTCTTGATAGCCATCAGATTCATATTTCTTGAGACTGGTACACTCACAATTTTCACGAAATGAGAAGCTACAAGACATGAACTCACGGTCTCTACCTACGTGATCTTCTATCATGATCTAAAAATTTTAATTGTAAGAAATGAAGTATTTATTCAATTATATTATGTTTTTAACGTACTGAAAGTTACTGGATAGCATTAGACCATACTAGATAACCATTTTAATTTGACCTTACGTGTGAAATTAATTTACTACAAGCAAGAAGTCACTTTTAACAGTTTCTAGATGATTAAACATACAATCCAATTTTCCTAAGTTGAATTACTGCAGTTGTAATATTTGGAAAGCAATAAATAACACACAATTTGATAACAAAGAAATTCAACGTGGGTAAAAACTCTGGGATCAAACTAGTTACCTCAACTATAAAAAATGTGTGTTACAGTTCAATTGCAGCCTAGTTCCACTAACTAGTGTAAACCCTGCAACTCCAAGATTTGCTGTTCATTCCAGTCTCACAATCTGCGACCGTATATGTTGTCTAGTCTACCCCAGTAGACCTCCCAATTTTACCTTCCAAGATTTGTTGTACTCCAGACTCACAATTTTCTATCAAGATCTACTGTTCACTCTTACAATCTTCTGCCACGTCTCTTCCAAGTGGATACACAAGAATAACCTATTCTTGTTCTTCCATCTGCGCTTGAATCTCTTCCTTAAAGTGTTAAGGAAGCTAGTTGTTTTGGATTAGGTAACCTTCATGTTTTCTCCAAAATCAAGTTGTCGGATCTCAAGAATGATATGAATGAATTCGCCAATAAATTGTGTTCTTGGATCTTTCAAAAGATGGTATGAATGCGTCATGCAATTGAAGCACAATAAGCAACCTTGTGATTTTCGTGCAAGATGCCTCTATTTATATGTAGGGTTAAACAAGTGTCATGAGTCGTGTGAAACTCTTCAAAATCGTGATTTAGGTTTGGCCACATAATATTGTCGCTTGAGAGAGGAGAACATTTCGCTTGCTCGTGCGACGGGCGACGCGAGAAACGAGCGAAGGAGGCTCTGTTTCAGCCACATCAATGCTACATACGAAGTTAGAAAAACACCTTTTAAGCAAGTATGCTTCAAGAGAACAGTATGTCATGCATGAGCATATGAGCAAGCTAGAAGATATGCGTGCATTTGAGAGTTTTGGCACCAAGTGCAGGGATGCATTTTGGTGTTTACACGTTGGTAAGTCATGTCTAGACCTCACAATGAAAATTAACGGAAGGTAGTCAAATCAAAAGAAATGAGACTAATGTTGCGTGAGTGTGAAAAATAATCCCATTGCAAAATTTAGATAGTCGACATGTATCAGTATCACTAGGTCTAGTTCAGACCATGAATTGTGACTTGTCCATATTGGCAATCTAAATAAGATTTATTTTGACAATTTTTTATTTTTTTAAATTTTAAGTGGATCAACCTTCATTTTTAATTATATATTTCATTGGATCCATAACTCTTTTTATCATTTTAATCACATACTCTCTGTGTCTTATAAAGATGGGCTTACTTCCATTTTCATACGTATTAAGAAATATAATTAATATTGTTAAAAGTATAAATTTTATTTATATTTTTTCAAATATAACCTTCATCAAATAATTGTTTAAATATGAGTATTTCATATTTGTTAATAATAAGACATTAAATAATGACATATTACAAAACCAAAAAATCAACTATACTCTCAATAAGGAAAATGACTTATAATTTGAGACATACAAAAAATGAAAGCAAATCTATCTTTATAGGACAAATGAGGTAATTCATAAGATCCACAAACTTATAATCTCAAAAAACTTTGTCAAACAAGGGCTAAGACAATGAATTGTCATAAAAATCGTGGGATAATGTTTCCACATTAATAAATATTGTAGGATAATGCTACTCTTACAATCTTTTTTTTACAACTTCATCTTACAATCACTCACATGCGGAGGGGTCCCACAGTGAATAAAAAAATTCACTGTGAGTGATTGTAAGATGAAGTTGTAAAAAAAGATTGTAAGAGTAGCATAACCCAATATTGTATTGAACCCGTAGAAATTTGAGTAATACTACTTGTACATATTTGTATACAGATTAATTTACAGATGTTTACACAATGATGTGGAATAGAGAGAATGAAATGAAATGAAGTCAAATATTATTTACATCATCAGTCTATATACTACTATGTATAAGTAGCATTATTCTAAAAATCGTGAATATGATCCAGTAGCATAATAAATACTTCCAACATAGCTCCCGTTTGAGCCTCCTTAAATTTATAATACATTTTTCTCTTTTATTTTTAACTACATATTCCCCAATAAAATAATATTACACATAAATTAAAAAAAATTCATTCTTTTTCAACCACACAAAAAAAAAAAAAAAAAATCATATTCCAAAAATTATAGCACCAACTAATGGGGCCATTAATAAAGAACTTCTCCATTTGACCAATTAAATATTAAAAATCGAGAGTAGAAACCCTCAAGAAAATATATTTTAAGTGAATCGACGTGTTCCTATCATATTATTGGCACTTTCATGTTTCGGGTGATTTACTACGACTCATAACATTATAAAATTCTCCTATGAACAAAAAAAGTGGAAAATAAATAATCTCATGTTTTATTATCATTATTTTGAAAAATGATATTTTGAGTAGAGTTTTTTTTGGAGAATGAGTGATTAAAAAGTAAGATTTTTTTTTTTAGATTTAGTTACAAAATATTTTATTATGTGAATGTATGATTGAAAATGAGTATAAGAATTTTTTAAAAAAATTATTTTAAAGAGAGACAAACATGGACTAAATGAGAAAGTAGCCGTCGGCTATCAACCTTTAGGACCATTTTGATTGAGACATTGTAATTAATTCAAGGGTTTTGCTAAGTGCATACTCGGTGTACAAATCCCTCACAAGAGAGGGGCCCCACAACATCCTTTGTGTACAAATAATTAAACCCTTAATTCAATTAGTTATTTAAATTATGTATTGAACACACCTCTTCACGCCGTACTATATTCAGCCCATGTTTGATATTCATTATTTTAAAAATATTTATTCTACATACTTATTTTTAATAAAATATTTACACAATTAAATATTCTACACGTAAATTCAAAATTTTACTAAAACATCCACATTCTCCAAAAATCCACCATTCAAAATTTTACCATCAAACAGGGATCAGTTTCTTATAAAAAATTCAATGCTGTTATGAGTTAATTTCATTTTATGAGTGGTGTTACTTGTTAGTTTTAGGGCCTGCTTGGCATATTTTTTGCCTTTTTTTTTTAATTGTAGAAAAACTTCTTGATGAAGCTACTTTAATTTATTTATTTTGGAAAATAATTTCTGAAAGAACTTCGAGCCTGTTTAGTAAGATTTTTGTTTTTATTTTTATTTTTACTTCCTGAAAAAAAGTTTTGGACGTAAGTCATCTTAAATTTTATTTGAAAACTAATTTTTAAAAGATATTTCGATTTCGAAAGTACTTTTAGAGGAAGTCACATTGGACCAACTTCCTCTAAAAATTCTTCTAATTAAAAGAAGCGCTTTCATAAAACTAGTGAAAATGGTTTAAAAGTAGCTTTTGAATTTCTAGAGCTCTTTTTGATTTTTTAAAAACCATATCAAACGAACGCTTAATATTCAAAAAGTACTTTTAGAATAAGCCAAACTGGACCCTTAAATTCATGACTTCTACTCACTCTGGTACTTGAATTATTTTATAGAAAAACTTAATTTATCAAAATACATAAGATGAATTTATTTATATTTTATATTTTCAATGTGCTGATGAATGATCTATAATATAATTAAACTGCATGAATGTGATGTGATAGATGTATATAAAATCTAAAATCACATATTTTTTCGATCAAATAAATTTTAATTGTATCGAGTCACTTTATTTAATTTTTGTCTCACTCTTCTTATAAATTTTACACCAGTCGCGCTTCTCTTGTAAACAAAGTATATTTTGATTTATAAACTTACGTGTTCTAATTGTTTAGTTATTCTTTTCAATTTTATTTTATTTTTTGTTGACGGGGGAACCTGCAACCGCTACCTTCGGATGCGTACTGAGTAAACCCTCGAACTGACGCAATATCCCACAAATCACGTCGGTCAGATTAATCGCACTAGGCAAGTCAGGTGCGACAGGTTCGACCGAAAAAGTGTTGGTAGGGGAAATTGAACTGGTGACCAAATGTCTCCGCGCTCACCTACTCCACCAACTCGATCACACCATGAGGGACGTCATTCTTCTCAAATTTTAGTTCTATGTCGACTTGTCAATACACGTTCTCATATCTAGGTCTTTAAATTGTTCCACACTCGTAACTTGACTAATAAATTTCATCTAGCTACTTTGTGTTTTATGATGGTGGGTTTTTCCCCCCTTGTACAGATGTAATTATAAAATGATTTTTTATTTTTCTGATTTCCTTAATCAGGAGAGAAGCTCCAACAAATATTTGTTGATCTATGTTTGGTTTGCTCGGGTTTGTAACTTATTTAGGTATTAATTTCTACAATGAATAATTGGGTCTTGTGTAATAGACCATACAGAGTGATAGCTTCATTTCCGTTGTTCTCTTCATTTATATTTTATACTTTACAGTATAGTTAAATCTAACGAAATTTAAGGGGTATTCTTTTCGTATTTTAATTTTGTGTTTTGAGTTTTGAATTAGTTTTGTGTTTTGTATTTTGGGTGTTCATTTTAAGATTGTTGAAAATTCGTTCTTTTTGTCGTTTTGAAAAAATATTTCTCAACCCGTGTTTTTTGAGTTTTGACAGATTTGTGAAGAAAATAGTCAAAAGGTAAAAAAGTTGTTTTCTGTTTTCTTCACAAAATTTTCAACCGTTTTCAAAAACTCGCTTTCGAAAATGGGAAAAAGAACGCGTTTTAAATATTTTGAAAAATCAAAAACAAAAAAGGACCCGAAAATATAGTAAAGAGAACGCCCCTCTGCCTTCAAAGAGAAACCAAATAAAGGACTGGAGGAAGATCCAGACCCACTCAAAGGAGCCCTGTTTAATTTTAGTTTTTATTACTAAGGTGTGTTTGTTTTCCATTAAATTTGCCCAATAATTTTTATTTTTTTTACCGTTGTCAATAATGTTGTCTGACAACCATGTGGCTTTATTGGTCAACAATTGTAGTTGTTGAAATTATTGGAGGTTTTGTGAAATTGTAATGGGAGTTGGACGTGAGAACGACAAAAGGGTAAATATGGAATTGAATGTAAGTTGAATTCAAATGAAATATAGAAAAATTGTTGAGATCCCACTACGATGTGATGGGAAAAATGCATTTTGGCTTAAAATGGGAAACAAACATGGGCTAAATATCAGTTAAGGAATATAATTCAAATAACTACAATAATTTTACAATATGTACATTTTGATTTACACTTTCGCTTACCAAATTTATACTTGGCAGATCTGCCATTATCTTTCATATCTCACACATTCAATCCAACCATAACAATCTTACCACGTCGTCCATCTGTCAACAAATATGTAAAAGTACGTATACAAATAGCTTAATTGTAACTACAATCATGGATTACTCCACAAATTTGAAATAAAAAATAAACTCAAGTCAAAGATTAAGATGTTATGCCCCTTCACCAGGGCCACATAGGCCCGGTAATATAGCATTCTCATAAGATTACTACAAATTAGTTGGCTCACATTTAGTTTTCCTCAGTGTAGCTGTTCACCACCAATGTTACTTATCACTTGCTTATTTTTAAAATATATATTTTTATTTTATTTTTAATCACATATTTTTCAATAATTCAATAAAATAACATTACATACAAATCCAAAAAAATTTCTTATTTTTTAATTACATATTTTTCATCAAAATACTATACGATATACATGTATAATATTCAATAAATAAAGCCCCTGTTTGAGCTCCTTTATTTTTATTTCCTTTCGTTTTTCAGTCATTTTTTTTTACTAAAGTGGGCTAGTCTCTGAAAAAAAGGACTCATTGGGAGACAATATTACTGTTGAAAACTGACATCTCCACTTTTAATTATTAAATTACAATAATGCCCTCAATGCATAACTCCCGTTTTGATAAAATGGTATTTGTAGGACTATTATAGTATTTTAATCATGGCTATCAAAAATTTATTGATCGGCCAAGAATCATGTCAGTTGAAATGACACGTGGGGCTCACATATTTTTGAAAAATTTGGCAAAAAAAAAGATTTGAAAGAGAAAATATAGGGGCTCAAACAGGGGCAAAATAACACTTGTCACCATCACTTTTCTATAAAAATTCTCTTGATATTAGAGTGGCTTTGATTCGAATTTGGGTTGTAGCAAGTTTACGCTTCCGGGGAGCATGTGTCACCCGAGGCGCCAATTGAGAATGAAGATGATATGCAAAATTTGAATAATTTTTACCCAAATGGTTATTTCCTCTCTTGCTCTTTATTAAGTATCAAAATAGTGAGTTTCGAAGGGAAAAATCCTAGTTCGGTGAAATGAATTTGTTGATCATCATTTAGAGGTTAACATCTATAATATTCGATTGAAGACTTTATAATTAGACATTCCCATGTGTTAAGATTGTAATAATATTTATCATTTTAGATGATCTTATACCGTCTATGAAAGAAAAATACAAAGTACCTAAGAGGAGAGTACATACGAACTACATCTTAGCAATAATTAAAACTGCACGTAAAATCCGAACATCTTAAAGTCTGATCAACTTGTTGAGACGGGATATCCGTTTAATTTTTCAAACTCATCGTATATAGAATTATCCATTTTATTTTAACTTGATCCTGATGCACGTGAATTGAAATTTTTAATTACTCATTTTTTGTTTGTTTTATTTATCTGTAGTATTATTTTATATCTTTAGTATTATTTGTGCAGGCCTGCTTTGTAATTAGTATTTTAATCTTAACACATCCTGAATTATATTATATTATTTACATCCGAATCAATTATTTGTTTTTTAGTAATAAATAAAATAAAGTTTACTTGTTGTGTTATTGCTCTCTTTAATTTTCTAACCTACGACTGTCAGTCTTATTCAAGATTTATGAAGCCTAAAGTGGATGAGAATTAATTTGGAATACATTACTAGGCGAGACTTGTAGCGAAATAAATATCGTAATTAGAGCATAAAATATATATATTTTTTTAAAAAAAAAAAAAAAAAAAAAATAATCTACTTTCCTTGTTGATTGGGAGAGGATGAGATTATATTGGTCGAAAGTTGATTCTTGATTCTAATAGTTTGTGATCCAAGTAGTTGATTTGTGTCTATCTTAACTGGGATTGTAAACTTGGTGACGATGAACTATAAATATACTGTTTGAAACAATGTGTGTCTCTAAACACAAAAATCGTGCTAGTTCAACGTTCACGTGACAAAAAATATCAAGATTAAAAAGACAGAATAATCATTAAAATATCATTGAATCATTAAGTTATCACTTAATCACTGAACAAAAAAGATTACCTTTTACTCGAATATTTTTTCAAATTGTTACTCATCGTCTCCAGAATGAGATCATGTAGCGCGCCACGAATAACTTTTATTTTTAAGATTGGGATTATACCTTAAATTGTGGATACATAGATCTCATGTAATATGAGAGATCATATGTATCCTAAGATATAAGTATTTACATCTAACATTATGGATATAGATACTCATACCATAATTGCTTAGGGTCACAACTCACAACACTGGATTTTTATTGTAATAATGACTCTCTTGATGTTGCCTTTAAAAGAAAACACTACTTTTATCTATTTATATTTTTCCGTCTTTTCCATTTGGCAACAATTTAAAATTAAATAAATTGGGTTGTGAAAATATAAAATGAAATAACGAAAATAAATGTTTTCTCCGTGGGTACAAATGCCATATGATATGGGTACAAGTATCCTCAAAAGTTTTTTTTTTTTTCTTTTGAATGAGATTAATATAAATAGAGGAATAAAAATTCCCCTTTTAAATATATCGAGATAATTTTTTTTCTTTATATATTTATATTTAATAAGTAACTGGATTACCATCAATTGTTATGCTCATACAAAAATGAACATGTAATAATAATAAATTTCTTAATACTATATTAATTATTTTTTAGAGCACATAACATTTATTTTTATTAATACTTAAAAATTTGATTTTAGTGACAAAAAAAGTGTAATTGACATGCGAAACTTGTTTTTAGTGGGAGGGATACAAATATGGGAAGAGTAAGTAATTCTTAATTATTAGAAGTAATTAGTAAAGTTCTTAAAATTGATGAATAATTTTTCCTAACTCTTTCCCTCATAAGTGTTGATTACATTTAAGCAATTTTTTATTTTCAATTTATTATCCTTGTATTTAAATAGTTATACTATCTATTATATTAATTAACCGTGTAATTTATAATTTTTGAATGAAAATGTAACAATGTTATATAAGAACAAAATGGTAAATTGAACGTTTCTCATCTATATCCACATTATATTATATATATTATTTATATATAATTATATAAGTAGATGAATGTTGATTTTAAGTAAAGCTCAAATATATAAATAATATAATATATATATACACATATACATGTACATTTGAAATAATATATTAAATGTGGTATTAATTATAGATTAATTATAATTTAATTTTATATAGTCTCATTTTAAGTATAGAGTTCATTTTTCATATTGGAAGTAATCATAAATATTATTTTATTTTGTAATTAATTTATCATTATATTAATGCAACATTTAATATATTATATTATATAATTATAATAAAATCTATGAGCTTCGATTTTAAGTAGTAATCATAATTTAGATAATGTAATTTAAGTAATTAAATTTAATTTGATTAATATAAAATTTTAAGTATTATATTTAAATGAATATTAAATGAAGTTAAATTAAATTAAATGGTACCACATTAAATATATAATGATAGAATTGTCACATAACTAAATATATAAGAGTATCTCCAATAGACTGTTTAAAAGTGGAATCTTTAAAATTTTACTCCAATAGACTCTTTAATTTAACATTTTAAAATAGAGAAATCCACCTATTTATAATTTAATATTTCAAAGATTTCAACTTCCAATGCATAGTTTATTGATTTAATTAAATAAATATAATTGAAAAATGATATAATTATTGGAGGAAAGATGATTAAAAAAAAAATACATATTGGTAATGATAAAATTAAATGTTAAAAATAAAGAGATTATTGGAGCATTTTAAAATTTTTATTCTTTAAATTTATAGATGCTTTTTAAATTGTAAAATATGCTCTTTAAAAATAAATAGTCTCTTGGAGATGCTCTAAGGATAAAATTGATATTAAAAAATTTATCATAAATTCAGACTTTTAAATTTTTAATATATTGTAGATGAATTTTGTAATAGTAATTATTATTATTATTATTTTGAAAGATGTGCAATTAAAAATAATGTGTAATTATTCCATTTTTTCTCATTGCGCATACGAGACGTTTTTCTTCTCCTCTGCAAGTTTCTCTCCCTTAACCCATTTATTCCAGAAGTTTTTACCATTAGAAATTCAGCATCATACAAGTTTTCAGGTTCTTCATGCACATAGATTTGTGAAAGTACCACAAAAAAAGCAATTTTTACTCAATTCAGAAGGTCTACTGAAGCAGTTTATTTCTAGTGTTTTTTTGATTTGATCCAGTATTCTGTTTTACATACTGTACGATCTGTTTGTGTTAGTCGAATCATAATTTTTTAATTTAATTTCTTCAACATTGTGTAAAAATGGCTCATTGGTTAAAACGTCGAGAAAAATAACAAATTCTCTCTCCAGACACGAAGATATGTAGTAATCATCATTCATTTCTATTTTTCATGAGTTAGTGGACTGATTTGTTGACGAGGAGTTTACTGCATACAGAAATGTGGAAGCTGAAATTTGCTGAGGGAGAGAACCCATGGCTGCGTAGTTTGAACGGTCATATCGGTAGGCAAATCTGGGAGTTTGATTCGAGCGACGGGTCTCCCGAAGATCTGTCGGAGATCGAGAAGTTTCGCGAGCAATTCCGCAACCAGCGATACGAGAAAAAGCACTCCTCTGATCTTCTCATGAGATTTCAAGTTCAGTGAGGCCCTTAGTTAGCTCCATTTTTGCGTCTTTATTCTTTTAATGCCAGTCGTCAATACGTTTCTATATTTTTATTTTGTACTTTGTTTAATTTTGTGTTCAGTTATTTTTTACTTAGTCTAAGTGGTTATTAGTAGTTGCATTTTGTTACTAGTGGGGGGTTATGGAGTAGTTAATGCTCCTTTCTTTTAGGTTAAATAATCTTGTATTTGAACTCTAGACCTTCAATGAGAAGGGACGTGAATGAATTATTTGCAACTCTTGATTTGGATGTTAATGATTCCTCGAGAAAACCAATGCTATTGGGAGGTCTAGATTTCCTCGAATAAATCTACCCTTCTCTTTATTTTGTTTGATTTCCCGTTACAAATAATTCCCGTTTGTAACAAAACCTTATTGAGCTCGTACAATTTATCGTGTATGCAGTGTTCACATTTATTTTCATATTCTGTAATTGTTTTCTCAGATGTAATTAATGGGTACTTAACTTGTAATAAACTTGATCCTCCAACACGCCCATAGTACATTATAAGGATTAACAAATAAATAAAGTGATTGAAAATTGTTTTATTGCTTAAAATCACAATGCCAAGCTTAAATGATAACATATTTGTATGTGCATGTATATTCAAGTAATTGTCGGAGTTTAGCGAAAGTTATGGTAATTAGTTCTATTAGCATCTGCTTGCAATAGTTATTTACTCAAATGAGTGGGAGTTTGATGAATTTGCATATTGGCTTGAGGTATACCAAATTGATGAAAAAGATCATAAAAGGAAATGGCCACTGAGACCCATTCAAAATAGGTCTATTGGTGTATCTTATTGCTATTACATTGGTTTAGCTGATAAGACTATGAGCATGCTAGTCATAAGTTGGAATTTTGGAGAAACATTTTTGGTTTTGGAATGTTAGCGTTTTAAGTTAAATAAAATTAGAATAGAATGAATCGAGTGTTCCTTTAGCCTCAACAGGGATAAGGAAATGGTGGTGGAATCACTATAGATGATCATTTTATCTTAAGCAATGATTAAATTTTTACGTATTTAAGTTCGGTTATGAAGAAGGAAAGTGGATTTTAAGATGATGAAATGCATGTGGTTAGAGTGAGTTGGACAAGAAAATATCTTTGAAGTTAAATATTAAGTTCTATAGAACAGTGTTAGACCAATTATGCTTTATAGTCCTAAGTGTTGGATAAAATGAATGAAGCAGAATGGAGTGAGTTAAAGATGGTTTGTGACTGTATTAGAATAAGAGAAATAGACCTAAAGCTCTCCTTAAAAATGCCAGTGCAGTTTGAGTAAAACAAAAAAGATGAGGGAGGGGTAGGACAAAACTAAGGCGATATGATGTGTTTGCTGTTTTAATGATATTAGTTTTCAGTAGATGTAGTGACGAACTGCACTAAGTGGTGGAAAAAGGATTCATATGGTCAACTCTTAGTTTACTGGAAATTCGATAGAATTTGTTATTATTGTTGGGGAATCTTTTGATCTCTTTGCTTCCTTGAGTCAGCTTTTTCTTATTACATGAGGGTTTTGGCAGTAGAGATGGACGGAGTTTGTGGAGATGCGCTATGATGGCGATTGTTGAGCTATTTGAATATAGAGAAATTCTAGAACGTTCCGGGATGTTTTTCTCTCCTTTGTTTGGTTTGTGGAATATGCTAGTCTTGTTTTCTTGTTTAAGGGCAACGGGAGCCAGTTCTTTATATGGTCTAACCTTAATAAGTGCTTAATAACATGGAATGCAATATTTTTGTTTGGTTTTTGTACTTCAGATCCAGTTCTTTACATGTTTTTGAGGAGTGCATTCTGTACCTTTATTACATTTCGTCTTACCAATTAACTCATTTTTCATAAAAAAAAAAGTACAATTTGATGTTTCTTCTCCAAAGTTCAGCATATATTTTTCCTTGGGCAAGTGGTTCAATGTAATTTTACCACACCTTTATGCTGAAAATGGTGAATTGAACAGTTATGTTTTCGTTTTTATTATGGAAAGAGTGCCTATTTAGTTTTTTTCTTAACATAATTCATCTTCATTTTCTTGGATTGTAGTTTTCAAAGGAGAATCAAAGCTCCTCAATGTTGCCCCAAGTTAAGGTAAAGGAGATAGATGATATTACAGAAGAAAAAGTAGTAAACACGTTGAGGAGAGCCATCAGTTTCCACTCAACAATACAGGCTCATGATGGTCACTGGCCTGGAGATTATGGGGGTCCCATGTTTCTAATGCCTGGCTTGGTAAGTGTTGATTTTTCCCTCTCATTGTTTCTTAAAATCTAAGGGGATTTCTACTCGTTGGATGCCCAAGATCTAGATTTTTCTAGTGATATTGCATTCTTTTTCTCATTTGTTTCAGTAATTGTCTCTGGCGAAGCAATTCTTATACAACTTCATGTAGTATGTATACATACTTATTTATAAATTTTCTTGTTCTTTCCAATTTGATGGAACAGGTCATTACCTTGTATGTTACTGGGGCATTAAATGGTATTTTGTCAAAGGAACACAAGCGTGAGATGTGCCGGTATCTGTACAATCATCAGGTAAGGATAGTGTATTTTTATCAGGCAAATCTGCAATGCATTTTTTCATAAAATGTGTATACATGTTATTTGGATTTTCAACATTTATTCCTGATATCATTTAATTTTCTCCTTTTGTGCTGTTGGGAAGCAGCACAGATAAATTTCTAATTTAACCCTGTAAACTGCAGAACAGTGACGGTGGGTGGGGTTTACACATTGAGGGCCCAAGCACCATGTTCGGTTCTGTGTTGAATTATGTTACCCTGAGGTTGCTTGGTGAAGAAGTGAATGATGGAGATGGTGCAATGGAGAAAGGACAGAAGTGGATTCTGGATCATGGTGGTGCCACTGCAATTACTTCCTGGGGGAAAATGTGGCTCTCGGTTGAAACTCATCCTTTACCTTGCTGTTTTTGTGATTTCCGTTTTCACCACATATATTTTCCATTTGTTAATATTCTTTCACGATGATGGTATTAGGTACTTGGAGTATTTGAATGGACTGGAAACAATCCTCTGCCACCTGAGATATGGCTTCTTCCTTATATTGTTCCAATCCATCCAGGTAATTTCACGTCTATGCTTTGCTTCTGCCCACCTTTTTTCCGTAATAATTCTTTCTTTCCTTTTTGTTCTTTTAAGTGATGATAAAGTCGCGGATTTGTATCTAACTGGACTGACTTCTATATGACCTGTGCCAACTATTTGTTCTACCTGAATGGCAAAGCTATGCTTTTGTATGAAGGTTTTTTTTTTCTTGACAGTTACCTTGGCGTACTACTATTGGTATTTTCTGTCTTGTAATGTCTCATTATGACATGCTAATATGACTAGACACATAATTGGGTATGAACTTTATATTTTTGGAGGGAGAAATGAAAAGGTACCTTTTAAGCATCAAGTTTTATCAGCAATCACCCAATGCATCAGATTTAACCCTTTTTAGCATTGCACAACTCTTCTGATTAGTGTAATCATTATACTTTGCCCTTTATTGAAATCCTTCACACTTTGGAACATTATTAACACTGCCATCATTTTCATGTGTTTGGTGCATAGTGCTTCGGCGAGGATGAATCAAATGGTTCCATGTTGTTTACTCTAATAAAGGAGAAGTGTTTTTTCCTGATATTGCAGGAAGGATGTGGTGTCACTGTCGAATGGTTTATCTGCCCATGTCCTACTTGTATGGGAAGAGGTTTGTTGGGCCAATTACACCAATAATTCTGTCGTTGAGAAAGGAGCTATATACAATTCCATATCATGAAATAGACTGGAATGTAGCACGGAACCAATGTGCAAAGGTTGGTCAGATCTATTTATTAGTTCCTAACATAAGTATTATCTCAAGTGTGTTAATGTTGTCAATTGGCATTTATCCCCCCTCCGTCACCACCACCCAAAATGGAAAAGGATTGTAGAACAGGTAGTGATATTGATTGATTTCACGTTCAACCAACATAATTTCATACACATTCAAGCAAATTGCACACATGCTGGCTTTCATCCTTTTTCAGTTGTAATTCATTATTAGTTAGCATGTTCTAGGATACTCTATCCGAACCTTAGAAGAAAAAGTCAAGAAAAGAGCACAAAAGAATGTTTCCACCACCTCAAATAGTGACATCCCACTTCATGTATAGAATGTGCCCCCACCTTTTGTTTGAAATGAATAATTTACTCTTCTGATATTAATATTCATCATTCGTCAATTGTCTGCAGAGGCAATGATTCGTAAAGTAGAATATGCTAACTGTTTCCACTCCAATGGAATTGTTCCTTTTTTACTGACATTCTTTCATTTTGTGATGTTACTGCAGGAAGATCTATACTATCCACACCCTCTTATACAGGATATTCTGTGGGCATCTCTTGATAAGCTTTTGGAACCTATTTTTATGCGTTGGCCTGGGAAAAAGTTAAGAGAGAAGGCTCTTCGTACTGTAATAGAGCACATACATTATGAAGATGAAAATACCCGCTATTTATGCATAGGCCCTGTAAACAAGGTCTGCTTGCAGAGTTCCCAACTTATTATTGTCTGGATGTGTTGAAGTTTCTGTTTACTTGTGAAAAATTGGGAATATTGATGATATTAGAAC
Source organism: Osmanthus fragrans (assembly GCA_019395295.1). NCBI lineage: Eukaryota > Viridiplantae > Streptophyta > Magnoliopsida > Lamiales > Oleaceae > Osmanthus > Osmanthus fragrans. The sequence goes on along the minus strand of CM033354.1, from coordinate 4,545,911 downwards.
TGAATTTGATGAAAAAGGTTTTGAATGACATCCTTTCTCATTAGGATGTTTCAAAATGATGAAATTGAAATAAAAAATGAACAGCTATTTACACTCGATGGACCTACACTTATTTCTTTCACACTTCCCCCTATGCTACCTATTTCTCTCCCTAATTCTAATTGGGACCCGTAAACAAGAGGAAAAATATTAAGTCTACCTTCTTTAAAATCTGATCCATTCAAAATAAACCATTCTGATTGCATAAGGTGGAGTATTTATTTGTATCTCTGTCTTGACTGATTTATGCAACATTTTAGATGGTTATTTTTCATTTAACCTTTCCCCTTTCAACTTTTATAACATATATGTTTAAACGTCTGTATGCCATTTCTTTCATTGTATTTTTCCTGTGGTTTCAATATAAAGGAGGTTGCAATTGGTAATATATTTCTTTTTTATTTATTTATATATATATTTTATTTCCCCTCCCAAAAAAATTAAAAAATTAAAAATCAACTGATCAGGTGTTAAACATGCTTTGCTGTTGGGTGGAAGATCCAAATTCTGAAGCATTTAAGTTGCATCTCCCAAGAGTCTATGATTACCTGTGGCTCGCTGAAGATGGCATGAAAATGCAGGTTAGAATTCTAGAACTTTGGGATCATTTAGCGTAGAATTGGTTAATTCTACCTCTACTGTTTCAGGTAAACATTTACCGGTTATCATTGTTTTGGCTACTTGGACATCTTTATTTTCAGATCAGAATTAATTTTTGCCCCGAGGTCATTAGGACAAAATGTAGCTCTCACACACTTAAATTTGAAAAATCTTTGGCTTTCTACTAAGGTGCTCTCAAAAGGGTCAAGTACAAAAACAAAGCCTAGTACATCTCTTTTTCTGACTTCTGAACTATGACATTTGTTTCATGCTACATCATTCGAGCTTTCAAATTAGAACATATCAACTTTGCTACAATCTCCTTTGTCCAGATATTGTGTTCTGTTCTATGCCTATAGCATCCAATTTTTGTTTGAATAGCACTTCTCATTTTTTCAAGCCTGCCTAGATTGACTTTGATTTTGCATCCTAATTGACTCGGCATGAGTAATACTCGAATAGTTGGAATTTAGATACATAATGTTTTATATGTGTCATTCTTTACATGATAATTACACTCTCACAGTGGTTTGCCTTTTCATTTGTATCGTGATTCTGCTTCTACTCAATGATCTAAGGCAGATATAAGACTACTTGGGAAATATATTGTATTGCAGGGCTATAATGGAAGTCAATCATGGGACACTGCCTTCACTGTTCAAGCCATCCTTTCAACAAAGCTTGGGGAAGACTTTGGTCTAACTCTAAGAAAAGCACATACTTACATAAAAAATTCACAGGTAAAATTCTTTTTTCCTTAATATCATTTGTGGCATTTATTCTCATATTCTCGGTTATTCTGAACTTCCATGTTAGTTGGTTTACGATTGTTTTTTTGTTGAGTGAAAGGTGTTAGAGGATTGCCCAGGCGATCTTAAATTATGGTATCGTCACATTTCGAAAGGTGCTTGGCCCTTTTCAACCGCAGACCACGGATGGCCCATTTCAGATTGTACAGCAGAGGGTTTGAAAGTATTAATAAGTTTAACATGAAGAAACACACACACATATTCGATACGTCATAATCTCTTCTTTCTAATGACCTAGTCTTTTCTTTAGGCGGTTCTCTTATTATCAAAATTACCAACAGAAATTGTTGGTGAACCACTGGATGCCAGGCGGTTGTATGATGCTGTAAATGTCATCCTTTCATTACAGGTATTGCAATCTTTTTAATTTGATTATTTTGGTTGTAATACATTACACTGTGATGTTAGCAACTATGTTAAATAGTTCTGTTGTTTTCATGTGGTCAGGGATAATTTTACAGAATTCGAAGTAAATTTACTACCATAAGAATTTAGAAGGCTATCTTTTAACTTCCTAGATTTTGTTGCTAGCATAGTTTGAATGCTTAATTGTGAAATTCAGCAGAAAATTATAGGTGAGTTGAGAGTCTTGGGACGTATCAGATTGAAAGGATAACTGGATATGGGAAAAAGATGACTCCATTTCATGGATTTCATGGATATTAAAGCTTTAGAAGATTTAAGTCGAGGACAATTCAAAAAGCATCTTACAAGACATTTCATCAATAATAAAATTGATTAAAGATGAGAAAATCTTGGTTTTAAAATGCCTAGAAATGAAAATATATAGCAAAATTTAACATATTTAAAGGTTCTTCATTGCTTGGCCCAGCATGCCTAGAAATTTCTGGGCTTGGCACGGATGCCCTGCTGGGCCTATGGCTTTTTAAATTTTCTTGAATTTAAAATGAAGGGATTCTAAGGTTTTTTTTTTTTTTTTTTGGGAAAAGAATAATAACTTCTTAAATAAAGGCAGGCGTGGGCAGCAGGACTCTACAGTTGAGTCTCAAACAGCTTGTGATAGTACTGGGCCTACTGGCCAAGCAATGAAGAAACTGGATATGTTAGCTTTTTTATCTTTCCTGGAGTTCGTTCTGGAAATTTATTTAAACATCCAATAAACACATATAAAAAATGTGGTTCACATAATGTTTTTCTCGCTATATACATTAAAATGAAGTTGAAAATTACTGAAATATTCCTAACCTGAGAATCCCAAATATATTTAACTAAATCAGAATTAAAAAATAAATAAATAAATAAAGATAATCCTAAAGTAAGAGTGTAAGATATAATTTAAAAGGAGATGACTTCCTCTAGACTATATGACTATCATTTTCTTCTTTACTGATCTCCTTATGAGCTGTATCTGTTGTATTTTCTGCATTTATGGATATTTATGCGTCAGAGAATACACATGCATTTTTGCGAATCTTTGAGGAAACCTTTTCCTGGCATACTTGCAGAACGATGGAGGTGGCTTTGCAACTTATGAACTTACAAGATCCTATAGTTGGATGGAGGTACTATGTTTAAATGGGTATCTTACTATGGAGAGGATATCCAAGCAGCCAATAATATCACTTCTATGTACACAGACTTGATTGTTTTCCATGCCTTTTCATGTTTGTGGATTCTACTATAAGCTTTTAATCTGATGCTTATGAAAATCATTTCCCTTTGTGCAGCTAATAAACCCTGCTGAAACTTTTGGCGACATTGTCATTGATTATCCGTAAGATATCTGCTTGACTACTTCTTTGTATTAATTTTTTACTTCTACACTAGGATTTACATTTTAGTCACTTTTTAATCTTAATAAAAGCATTTAGAAGAACTGTGTTGACATTATACTAGAGCTGGTCCTCGGGAGGATGTTTTAAGTGGACTTGGGTTATGGGTGTGTGCGTATCTGTCAAACCTCAAAAACTGGGATACATGGACATGACATCATCCTAATATTTCTTTATCTTTGTCTTTAATTTATCTGACAATGATCTCCAAGTTAAATAAAACTGGTTCAAATGGGCATGCCGTGCTTATTTAAAAAAGTTATAGAACAAATCAACATTTTTTATGTTTTCCTAGATCCTAGTTATGATGATGCAAAAATATCATACGTTCCTCATATTCGTCTGTTTGATATTGATACTTCAATGCATTGAGAATAAGTAACATAGTGGGAGGTCTCTAACTCGACCACGAAGGCTTTGTAGACATCAAAAGCAGCCCCTGACATGGATGGAATTATTGTCGTATATACCTCCATTTCCTTTGTAGAGTTGAATCATAAAATGTTTGGTCATAGATGCTACATTCATTGGATTTTTTTATTATAATACAAAGTGCAATGGCTATGTAGCTATGTTGAATGTACCTCGGCTTCTATTCAAGCTTTGGCAGCATTTAAGAACTTATACCCCGGGCACCGAAGAGAAGAAGTGGAATGTTGTATTGAAAAAGCTGCTAAATTCATCGAAAAGATACAAGCAAAGGATGGTTCTTGGTAAGATTTATTGCTCTCTTTCTCACTCCTTCTCATATTTGGAGGGATGTGAGACTTTCTAATATATAATTTTTTGTACCAACATCACTTTTTTCCGTTTTCCCCAGCCTATTGATTTCTGGCCTTGCTTGCTTAATGGTTATAATTATTCATGTGGTTCCAAACATTATCTTTCGTTCATGATTAATATGCGTTTAAATGTTAAAAATTTCTTCACAGGTATGGCTCTTGGGGTGTTTGCTTTACTTATGGGACATGGTTTGGGATATTAGGTCTGCTTGCTGCTGGACGAAACTTCAGAAATTGCTCTAGCATCGGTAACGCTTGTGATTTTCTGTTGTCTAAACAGCTTCCTTCTGGTGGTTGGGGAGAGAGCTATCTTTCATGTCAGAACAAGGTTGATGATGTTATCTATAATAATAATATCTTACTCTTTTTTGTGATTGTTTGTTTTTTCCTTTTCCTTTCTTTTGGGGATACATGATATATATTTTGTCTTTTTTCTTAGAAGAAGTGGTCTTGGCCCTAGGGCCACTTCAGAAGATACGTGGAAGTTGTAATGCTACAATGATAATTACGAAAGTAGAGCTTATCATAGATAGACAGAAATAGTAGGTGTGAGAGAAAAACCAAATAAATCTAAGTGTAGTTTCCTTGGCATTTTGAATCGTGGTTCTGGAGACCAGAAACTGTTCGGAAGCACTTCAAAATGTGCATAAACGTTAGACTGTTTCTTGGACACTTTTAGAGATAGATTTTGACTAAAGACTCGAAACTCTATACCAGCCTCTTCGCTACTGCTTTTCAGGACAATTAGGAAGATTTGTTTTTTGAAGATAGCTTGTTCAGACTGGTTACTGACTCGGTTGTTCTCCCTCCCTCAGATACTTTCAGTGACTAGAGATTTAAGATTTTACTTTTGCGGGAGTAATCCCACGATGTAATTCCTTGATATTTTTGAGTGATTGCTTAATCGGATCATGATCCCATTTTGGTGACTTTCTGCACTTAATGAGCAGCAACAGACTATTGAAATTTTTGCATCAGTTTGTATATTGTATATACAGTGACTAAACTGATTATGTCATTTGGACTTGCTTATTCTTGTTACTACATGGTTTTTGGCACTCTTAGACAGAATAAAAGAAGAAATAATGGATGAAATACATAACATCATTTTTTCCGACGAAATACATAAAATAAGAAACTTAACAAGAATTATTTGTTTTGCAAGTACTGCTGGGAACTGTGTTACAAGCATATTTCAATATTAACAGTCATTCAAAGTTCTTTTGCCAGAAATGTTCTCATTTCAAAATGAATTGTTGCAACTATTATATTAATGCTTTATCTTTATAGGTATATTCAAATATCGAAGGCAGTAGGTCTCATGTGGTAAATACAGGATGGGCTGTTTTGGCTCTCATTGCTGCTGGGCAGGTACCTATATACCATTTGCAATAAATCAAATGGATTTACTCCTTGCGGTCTCCTATTTTTATTGTTGTATTATATCTTATTTTTTGGTGGGGGTGGGGTGGGGGGTTAGGATGGACTGATTTGCTTTGTTTTTATGCTTACCAAAGTCAAAGAGCAATATATGGAAAAAAAAAAAAAAAAAAAAGTTGACAGTTTCATTTTGTTGAACTTGATCGTGTAATGTGGCACTTTTGCTTAACCAATGTTTTTGTTTATCATTTGGTTAAATGTTTTTTTGGTTTGGTCTAACTTATGTAATGATAGAAAGTTAGGCTAACTTTGTACCTACTTTATGTTGAGTACAATGTTAAGTATTGTCTAGTATAGTAGGTGGTATGATTATTGTTAAAAAACACTTTTGTATTGTATCTAATCTTGGCTATATATTCAGCCTTGATAAACCATTGAAAGTAGAATGAAATCATCCAAGTTTCTTCTCCTCTTGTTTGTTTAAGCTTTTTTTGTGATATCCGGTGAGAAAAGAGCTAAACCAGAAGTATAGTGAAAATCGGTAAGTTTCAGTGAAATATGGTATTCAAACCAGAGTGAAATTCAGTAAGGTGAAATACGATATTGAAACTAGAGTGAAATCCGGCATTCAAACTAGAGTGAAATACGGTAAGCAAAGACCAAATACGTAAGTGAATTGAAAATCGGTATTTTCATATCCGGTAAGTTCAAATTTTCTGTTTATTTTTCATCGTCTTTGAATAAAAAATTTAGCATGGTATCAGAGCTTTAAAACTGATCTTTGAGGAAGAAGAAAACGCAGCGAGTGAAAATTTCTGAGAGAAAACAAGTGAGGAAACCTTTCATAAAAACTTTTTCCAGAACATGTCTTCAAACAGTTTTTCAGCACTCATTCCTTCAGTGTTTGCTAGTGAGAACTATGATTTTTGGGCTGCAAAGATGAAGGCTTATCTCAAAGCCTATGATCTGTGAGAGACAACTGAAACAGGGGTTGAACCTCCACCGTTAAGAGCTAATCCAACTGTGGCTCAGGTCAAGCAGCACAGTGAAGATATTGCAAAGAAGCTCAAGGCTTTGTCTTGCATTCAATCAGCCGTCTTTGATGAAACCTTAATCAGGATCATTACATGTGAAACAGCAAAGGAGTCATCGGATAGATTGCAGGAGGAGTTTAGGGGAAATGCAAGGACAAGACAAATGCAAGTTCTCAATCTTAGAAGGGAGTCTGAGGCACTGAAGATAAAGGAAGCTGAATTTGATAAAGACTACTCATACAGGTTGATGAAAGTGGTGAACAAAATAAGGCTGTTAGGGGATGAACTACTTGATAAGCGTGTGGTAGAAAAGGTCTTTATCAGTTTGTCTGAGAAATTTGAAGCAAAAATCTCTTCACTTGAAGACTCCAGAGATTTGTCTGCAATAACCTTATCTGAGCTCATAAATGTTTTGCAAGTTACTGAGCAAAGAATGTTATTTAAACAGGAAGAACGAGTTGAAGGAACTCTATTTGTCAAGGGAAAATATAAAGTTCAAATAAGTTTTGGAGGGAAGAAGCTACAAAACGAGAAGAAGAAAGGTGAAGACAGCAAAAATACAGACAAGAATGAAGGCTTTCCACCATGTCCTCATTGCAAGAAAATCGGTCATTCTCCAAAATGGTGTTCGTATAGGTCAGGAGTTCAATGTAGAACATGTAAACAATTTGGACATGTTCAAAAAGTATGTAAAAACTAGAATGAAAAACATGACACACAGCAAGCTCAAGTGGCAGAAAATCATCGGCACGAGGAGCACTTGTTCAGGAAAATGAATGTAAAGGCCTGCAGCAATGATGAAACCTGGTTGTTGGACAGTGGATGCACTCATCATATGACCTCCAATCCCAGTATCTTTGTCAAGTTAGATGAAGGCTACAGATCAAGAGTCAAAGTTGGAAATGGAGAATTATTGGAAGTGAAAGGAGTTGGTGAAATTTCAGTGCAGACTTCATCAGGTACTAAGTACATTTCTGATGTACTTTATGTGCTTAATATTGATTAAAATCTTATTAGTGTTGGTCAATTGATTGAGAAATACTATACACTAATTTTTAAAGATAAACGATGCACCATATTTGATTAACAAAATTAGGAAGTGATGACTGTTGGAATGATGTATAGAACTTTTCTTTAGAGTGGAAAATGTGAATGATCAAGCACTTGCATGCACTGAAATTGAATCTTCCTTATGGCATAAACGGTTTGGACATGCTAACTACACATCACTCAAACAAATGCATGAATTGGAATTAGTAGAAAGCATGCTTGAAATCAATAGTGTTGATGGATGTGTGTGATGTCTGTCAATTGGGAAAGCAAGCTAGGTTGTCATTTCCTAAAAATCAGTCTACAAGGGCTTCAAACAAACTGCAGCTTATCCATTCTGATGTGTATGGTCCAATGAGAACTTCTACTTTAAACGGCAGTAAATACTTTGTGTTTTTTATTGATGACTTGACAAGAATGTGTTGGGAGTATTTTCTGAAGTTGAAGTATGATGTTGCTAGTGTATTTCAAAGGTTTAAAAACCTAGTTGAAAATGAGAGCAGTTGCAAAATTAAGGCTATAAGATCAGACAATGGAACAAAGTATTGCTGCATCCAGTTTGATAAATTTTGTGAAGATATGGAATACAACGTCAATTAACAGTTCCTTATTCCCCCCAGCAGACTGAGGCTGGGGCTGTAAATACTTCAGTCTATTTACTCAATAGGTTACCCACTATATTCTTAGACAAAACGACACCATTTGAGGCCTAATATGGAATAAAACAAGATATCTCTCATCTGAAGGTCTTTGGAAGCCTTTATTACACTCATATACATATGTGAAGAGGGATAAATTGAGTCAAAAGGCTGAGGTTGGGTACCTAGTTGGTTATTGCAGTAATGCCAAATGCTAAAGGGTACTTAACCCTTTTAGCAAGAAGGTAATTGCCAGCAGGGACATCAAAGTTAATGAAGAAAACTCATGAAACTCATCAGCAAGTAATCAATATCAAGTTTCAAATGCTATTCCTCCAGCAATTGAAACTAATGTCAATGAAGTAGAAGAAGAAGGAACTGATAATGATTCAGATTATGAGAATGAAGTGCAAAGGACTAGATCACTTGCTGATATGTATGCCAGATGTAATTCAACTTAACTAGAACCTCCAAACTTTGCTGAGGCAGAAAAGTTTGATGAGTGGAAAGATGCTATGAGGGAGGAGCTAAACATGATTGAGAAGAATGAAACGTGGGTGTTAGTTGACAGGCCAAAAGATAAAAATGCGATAGGTGTCAAATGGGTGTATAAAACTAAATTGAACACTGATGGTTCAATCAACAAGTTGAAAGCCAGGCTTGTTGTGAAGGGATATGCACAACAATTTGGCATTAATTTCGCAGATACTTTTGCACCAGTAGCAAGATATGAAACAATCAGATTATTATATGCTATTGTTGCTTGAGGTTGGAAAATTCATTAGTTGGATGTTAAGTCAGCCTTCTTAAATGGCTACTTAAATGAGGAGATATTTGTTGAATAACCTGATGGTTTTATAGTGGCTGAAGCACAGGATAATGTCTATCAGTTGAAGAAAGCTTTGTATAGCTTGAAGCAGGCTCCAAGAGCCTGGTACAGCAGAATTGATGAACATTTGAGCTGCCTTGGTTTCTGCAAAAGTGTTAATGAGCAAACACTTTATATCAAGTACTTTGAGGAAGAAATGATTGTCATTTCTTTATATGTTGATGATCGTCTGATAATTGGCAGCAATGAAGCCTTAATTGAGCAAGTGAAAGATAAAATGAAGCAGGCTTTTGAGATAACTGATCTTGAAAAAATACAGTATTTTCTCAGTATGGAAATAAATCAGTCTCAAGAAGAAATTTTTGTATATCAAAGGAGATATGCTAAGGTGATGCTAAAGAAATTTAGCATAAAAAACTGCAAACCAGTTAACATACCTTTGGTACAAAATTTGAAGTTAATGAAGGATGATGGAGGCAGAAAGACAGATGAAAAGATCTATAGGAACTTGGTAGGAAGTCCTTTTGTATTTAACAATCACTAACCTGAAATTACCTTTGCTGCAAATCTGCTCTTCAGATTCAGACAAGAACCAAGTGAAGTGCATTTCCAAGCTGCTAAGAGAGTCCTTAGATATATAAAAGAAAATGCAGAAATGAGAATTTGGTATAAAAAGTCAGAGAATCAGAGATTGGTTGGCTATATTAATAGTGACTGAGTTGGTTCCTATGATGACATGAAAAACACTTCTGGTTATGCTTTCTATTTAGGCTCAAATATTATCTGGTGGAATTCAATGAAGCAAAAAAGGTTGCTCAATCAACTGCTGAGGCAAAGTACATTGCAGTTTCAGAAACAACTAATCAAGCCATCTAATTGAGGAAAGTTTTGGAGGATGTTAACTATAAACAAAATGATGCAATTGTGATTTATTGTGATAACCAGTCAGCTGTTGCTATGGTTAAAAATCCTGTGTTTCATGGTAGAACATAACATATCAAGATCAAGTATCATGCAATCAGGCAAGCACAAAATATTTTGAAGTGAAGTTGGTGCATTGCCACTCCACTGATCAATATGCTGATATTTTGACAAAGTCATTACCAAAGGAAAGATTTGAAACACTAAGAAAATGTCTTTGTGCTTCCAACAAAAGTGTCAAGGAGGAGTGTTGAACTTGATCGTGTAATGTGACACTTTTGTTGTCACTTAACCAATGTTTTTGTTTATCATTTGGTTACATATTTTTTGATTTTGTCTAACTTATGTAATGATAGAAAGTTAGGCTAGCTTTGTACCTACTTTATGTTAAGTATTGTCTAATATAGTAGGTGATATGATTATTGTTAAAAAACACTTTTGTATTGTATCTAATCTTGACTATATATTCAGTCTTGATAAACCATTGAAAGTAGAATGAAATCATCCAAATTTCTTCTCCTCTTGTTTGTTTAAGATTTTCTGTGATATCCGATGAGAAAAGAGCTAAACCGGTAAGTATAGTGAAAATCAGTAAATTTCAGTGAAATACAGTATTCAAACCAAAGTGAAATCCAGTAAGGTGAAATACGATATTGAAACTAGATTGAAATTCGGTAGAGTAAAATCCAGTATTCAAACTAGAGTGATATACGGTAAGCAAAGACCAAATACGGTAAAGTGAATTGAAAATCAATATTCTCATATCCGGTAAGTTCACATTTTCTGTTTCTTTTTCATCCTCGTTGAATAAAAAATTCAACACATTTACAGTGATTCTCAGGATGTTGAATATAATTCATTTATGAAGGGTCTTATTTATCTTTCAAAAAGTTGACAAAGGAAGTGCAAGGACTTTTAGAAGTCTGTTTTTTAATATATATTTTTGCCTGTACGTCTTCTCCGTGATGACATTTTGTTTCTTGCACTTCATCTTTTTGGTATTTGTTTAATTGCTACAATTTTCGCGATGAACCATATGCAGCTCATCTTGACGTGATATTGTGGAGTTAGTTTTATCCTGGATCAGCATGATTCTATGTCAAATTATTGACGTGATTGGCATTTCGCTGCCTTTGCATTGCCCTTCTCGTATGTCCAGATTTTCTTAAATATCACAAACACATTAATTTCCTCATTCATCTTTACTCCTCTGCAGGCAGAGAGAGATCCTGCACCATTACACCGAGCAGCAAAACTCCTAATAAATTCTCAGTGTGATAATGGTGATTTTCCACAAGAGGTATTTTCTGTGAACTTGCAGCCTAAGTTATTACTGAGCTGAAAGGTTTTTATTTTCCCTAAACATATAATATCATAGTCAGTGAATAATGTACAATGTGTGAAATGTACATATATACTAATAAGAACTTATCACATGCAATAATGTTATGCAGTCGAACGTTAGTTTTGAAAATGCTCATCTCACAATAGGTGTTATAAGAGGGTTTTGGTGTACGCATCAGTTGATTGTTCCCATATCGTTGGACTTTTTTGGATACGATAAATGTCTTACTATGATGATATATCTAACTTCCTTGAATAATAGTTCAATTAACGACTTTTCCTCGTAACTTTTTTCCCTTTCTATCGACTTCTTGTTTCCAGGAAATTATGGGAGTCTTCAATAAGAATTGCATGATCACTTATGCCGCATACAGGAATATATTTCCAATTTGGGCTTTAGGAGAATATCGTAACCGGGTTCTTAAAACTCCGTGAATAAGAATTGCATATGAACCGTGAAGTCAGTTTTCAATTTCTTAATAATCCTTCCCAGCTTCAGAATCTTTCACTTTTTCCTTTCAGTTGTAAGATTAGCAGTGTCAAGATTTTGATTTTACACTACTTTTTTTAACATGTTACATTGCTCATGTTACTTTTGTTCTTCATTTTGTTTTTTTATTTTATAATGATAATGTCAAGTTCTGAGTGAGTTTGCATCAACTTGGTTATGACAGCGTTGTAATTGATCCTAATGCTGAAACCATTGTTATAAAACCTGGTGGGACCCCGAAGGATCGACCCGGATTGTCCAACTTCAAAATTTTCAAGACTTTAATTTTGCAATGGCCACCATATTCATGCTCCTATATATTCTCTATTAAATTACCTAGTGTGCATGGCTGGGACGTGACAAATGGAGCCGATCTGAGATTTTTTAAAAAACAAAAAAAGACTAAAGTTGAAACAATTCATGGTTCCCATCCCAAATTTCTTCACTAATTTTTGTATGGAGAAATAGATTCTTTAAAATTTCAAAATCCATTGGCTCATGTTAGAACTAGAGGTACCACAATCTGACCCATACAAAAATGCGCCAAACATTGGTGTTTGACACTAGTTTAATGTATTTCAATTTTATTGAACCATATGAGAAAATGGTCTATAATATAAATATTAATATGCTTGAGGGAGGTTTTAGGCAGTCATGAGCTGCCAAAAATGACACACACACACACACTCACATAGAGAGAGAGAGAGAGAGGATAATTAACACGAAATGTCTTTACCTTTCAATATTATCATATAAAACGTCATTCTTTTTTATTTTTTGACATTTTTATCCATATTTTCACATTTTATAATGAAAAAGGTCATTGTCATCAAATTTTTCAATAAAAAAAAATGTAAAATGATAAATATATCATCATATTTAAATAAAACAAAAATTAAATTAAATTAAAAAAAAAATTGTAATTATACTTCCCAAACTTTTTTAAAAATTGAAAATGAGTTCAAATAAATTATTAAAATGAGTAATTAGCACAAAACGTTACTACCTTTCAATATTATTGTGCAAAATGTCTCTACATTTTATTTTTCTGACATTTTCACCATTATTTTCACATTTCATTGCGAAAATCATCATTTTTATCCATTTTTCAATTACAAGTTGTAAAATGATGAATATACCCTACTGTTTAAATAAAATAAAAATATTTAAAATAAATAAAAATAAATAAAAAATTACAATTATACTCTCAAAATTTTCAAAAAATGTATAAATAAATTTCAAATAAATATTATCAAAATTGGATAAGTTAGACTGACTTAAATGGGTTAAAGTGCAAAAAACGTTAAAATAAGTCGAGAAATAGGGTCCATTTTTGGGTAAAATAATTATATGAGGAAGCTTTTAAGGTCAACTTTCTTTAATAGCTTTTAGAAAATTATTTAAATATATTAAAAAAATGTCTTCTTAGACTTTTTAAAAACTCTAACATTCGACTTGGGCATAGTCTTTTTTTTTTTTTTAAACTCTATAGTATATGCAAATAAATGGATTGGAATTACAAAAATAATCATTTTCTTTACGACCATATCTTATTTCAATAAGAAAGCGATTTTCAGCTCGATTTGATAGAATTTGGATCTTAGGTTTAAATTTTACGGAGCATGATTCTTTCTTTGTAGATCAAATTGGACTGAAATAGATTTATTCACTTGTACAAAAATTAGAATTTCACCTCGAGTGAATTGAAGAAAGGAGGAGGAGGGCCCCCTCGGGGCACATTCAAGTTGACAAAGGATAGATATTGCGGGGCTTGCAACCTCAGCGTGGGGAGTTCGATTCCTGGTTGGAGCAGCTGAGTGATGTAATAACCATTTATTGGTTGGAGCAGTTTGATGATGTAATAATCATGGAGGAGACTCCTTTGGGGTCAGGAATATAAAGGGTGCACGGATCCTGGTCAATTTGGGCATAATTCGCGGTTTATTTTCGCCAGTTACTTGGGGGTCGATGGCTGGTGGTCTAGGATATAGTCTGACGTAAGTTGAGAAACCTGAATATAAAAAAAAAAAAAAAAAGAAAGAAAGGAGGAGGAGGGGGAGGTCAATCTAATGGGTCCTGCGGTCGTTAATCTCTAAATTACCTGATTTGACTATTAACCTTTTTCTTTTTCCAACATTGAAAATGTTTTGAAAATGGGATTCTCAAATCAAATTGTTTTCTGATTTATATCAAAACAGCAAATTTTATGCAAAGAGTTGAAGAAAGGCCCACACATGGCCACGTACCAAACGCTCCCCCTAAATTTCGAAATCCGATCCCATACCGCCAAAACACACACACACTCTCTCTCTCTCTCTCTCTCTCTCTCTCTTCTCGAACTCTGCTTCTTGACTTCTTTTTCTGCACATTGAGATTCGTATATTCTATTATTATCTTCAAATTTGAACATTCAAATTAATACAAAATGCCAATTAATTTTTGAATAAAATGGAATTTTCATTCTCTCTTTCGCCAGTTCCAAAGCAATAAAATATTACTACCAATATCTGTTTTTCACTCCTATATTTCTTAGTCCATAGAACTCTCCCTAGAAGACCCTAAGTGCTCTGTCCTACTCTTACAAGTAACTCACTGCTCTAGCTACATTTCTTTGTGGATTTTTTTGGGTACTTTTTATTTTGTAAAAAAGTGATTATTTTTCTGTTTCAGAGAATATGCTGTGCTGTTTGTGTTTGTTGAACTACGTGTTTATTGTTTATATTTTGCTTGAAATTTCATTCTAAGTCTTAGTAAAGGTTATTGGTTGCTTACAAATTCTGGGTACTTCGTAATTTCTTGATTTTATTTTGTTGAGTCTTGAGAGGATTGGAGTAGAGTTGAATACTTCTTAATATGTTTTTTTCCCCTTCAAGTGTGTATTAGGTATTTCTTTTTCATCAACCAAATGGGGCATCTTCTTTTTCTAGAGAGTGAAGGATTCTCTATGCTATGTTATACCTTAATTTAAGTTGTCTGCTGTAGTTTACTATTTGTTATTTGCAACTTTTATTTAGCATAAAAAGGATATTTATGTTTTAGCAAGTAAACATTTGATAGCTTCTTGACATGCTATGTTTGAATGTTGAAGGGCAGAGCCATGGCCCATGGGTTGGAAGTTTAAAGATTAATGCCATAGTTAAAATCTCATAAAATTACGGTTTAGTGTAAAGGTGAATGAAATAAAGGCACATATAAATATGGTGAAAGGGAAAGGAAATACACGGGTGAATAATCAGCAGGTGGTCTTCGAGCTGAAAAATCGTGTGATTCTTGCACTTAACAAGCTTGCAGACAGGGACACTTACCAAATTGGGGTTGAGGAGCTTGAGGAAACCATAGAATGCTTGACCCCCGATGGGGTTGCCCCATTTCTGTCTTGCATATTAGACACTGATTCCAAGCAGAAAAGCATGGTTCGTAAAGAATGTGTTCGCCTGCTGGGCATATTCGCTAATTTTCATGAGGGTCTTATCGGAACATATCTTGGGAAGATGGTAGCTAGCATTGTTAAGCGACTAAAGGACTCAGATTCTGTTGTGAGAGATGCATGCGTAGAAACATTGGGAATCTTGGCTTCCAAGTTGAACAGCAGTGTTGGTGAAAATGATGGAGGTTTTGTTGTGCTGGTGAGGCCTCTTTTCGAATCATTGGGTGAGCAGAACAAGCAGGTGCAGTTTGGTTCTGCATTGTGTTTGTCAAGGGTCATTGACAGCATCCACAATCCTCCTGCTTCAATTTTGCAGAAGATGTTGGCAAGGACTGTTAAGTTGCTTAAGAATCCTCATTTCATGGCAAAACCGGCAATCATTGAGTTGATTAAAAGTATCATTCAGGTCTGTTTCTCCCAAATGCTCATAAATTTGCTGTTCGATTGGTTTCTCCATTCTGGTATCTTTTGCTGATATGTGTAGACGTCTTATGTATAATACATAGCATCCATTGGAAGAAACGTATTCTGGTGTAGTGGTGTTTGCTTAATAAATACCAAGCAGTTGTTCCACTTTAAGAATCGATGCATTGTCATGTAAGGCCTTCCAATTGTTCCTTGAGTTCTAAAAATTATTATGCCTGAGCATTTCTATTCAACTCTAGGAAATCAATAACCCCATACTGGAAATAGAAGGATAGTGTAACTAAGGCGTCGAAAATTTAACTTGGTCATTTAATGTATTTACGTGTGAAATTTGTTTTGTCTCTATCTAGCTATGCATTATTTGGATAGTGCATCTTGCTATATAACGTTATCATGCATTCCTAACATATTATAGAGTGCCCCTTACTATAAAATCAATATGAATTTAGTTTCTTCTCAAATTGTTTTAGGCTGGTGGTGCTGCAACACATAGCGCTTTATCTGCTGCAATAACTAGCATCCAGGAAGCACTCAAGAACAGTGATTGGGCAACACGCAAAGCTGCCTCTTCAGCATTAAGGGATATTGCTTCTTGTGGTGGAGCGTACCTAGGTTCTTTTAGGTCTTCATGCATCTGCTGTTTAGAATCATGTCGTTTCGACAAGGTTAGCTGTGTCATTCAATAATTCACTACTCCATGAGCTTCAATTTGCTGATGCTTAAGTTGGATTTTAATATTCATTTTTCTCTTTAAGTAGGTGAAACCGGTTAGAGACGCAGCTCTGCAGGCCTTGCATCTCTGGAAAAATCTTTTAGGGTCTGCCACTCCCGAACCTTCAGAAGCTGGATCTTCTGTCAAAGGTTAGGTTTAAAGTGCCATGTTCTTTTATGTTCTAGCCACAACCGGATACAAAGTTGCTACTGTATCTATTGCTTTTGTTACCCGATCTCATGTTAGCTTTACATTTTCTATTGGGAAAATTTTGAATGACTTTCTTCCTTTTACATTGTTGACATTGACTTGAAATGACTAGCGCACGTATCATTCTCTATGGATTTAGTGACGTTTTCTGAGTTAAACTTCTACAAGAACCCTAATTATTTTAACACACAGTTGATTATAATTAATTCATAAACCCTGGTATTTCTACAAATAGGATTATTAGCGATGAAGTTACACATTTTAATGAGGTTTCTGTATGTTTTAAGTTAATCCAATGTCAAACCTAGTGATGTAGCTCAATAGAAGAATTTCAGCAAGGAACTAAAACCACATAAAAAAACAGACGAAGAGAAGGAGGGGCAGATCTGGAAGAGAGGAAGAGGGAAGGGAGAAAACGTATTTAACACTCATACATCACTTCATTCATCAATTCTCTGTCTCCCATTTAAAAGGCCACACACACACACACATATATATACAAAACATAAAAAAAGGCTTGGGCTTGCCCACTTACATAATACAAGCCCAAAGCAAAAATACTAAACTAGCCCAAGTGGATGTCCTCATCACCTACTATGCTAAATTTATGTTGATTGATGTTTACAATATTTAATTGTTTCTAATTTAAGATTTTTAATGGAAGATGATTTTTCGATTTAATTGTTGATCGACCTAGACAGTGGGCCTAACACTGAATAGGGTTTTGAACAGGTTGTTGATGACATAATACAGGCTGCCCTTGTATCATGCAGCCCTTGTTTGAGCCTCATTTTTTCTATCAAAATACATTTTTCAACAGTGATTTGACCCACTTCAACCACACATTTTTCAATAAAATAATATTACACGCAAATCCAAAACTTTTCTTTACTTTTTAACCACACATTTCCGATTAATACACTATTCAAAAATTCATTTTTCTTGACAAGAATGGGGCTCAAACAAGGGCGTAGTTTTCCTTGATGAGCCTGTTTTTGTATTTGGGACTTGAAAGTTTTTTGTGTTTATACCAAGCACTAATATATCTTACACCTGAGCAATAATGTTGAGCTTCACTGATATGAGGAGTACCAATGACTAGAAATCTAATATAGGCCTGTGAGTACTGAGAAATTAGAAGATTATAGTTAACTCCACGGACCTAGAAGCAAAAGGCAGAAAAGGTAAAAAGACAAAACACAACTGCATATTGTCTTAGATTTCATTATGATAAATTTATCAGTGAATTTTAAGCAATTGCTCAATTTCTGTTGTCTGATGCAACCATGTGCATATTGTCTGTTTCATCATCTTTGGTGTTACAGGCTTTGGTATATTTGTATGTAACACTCATTCACATCATGCAGAAACTTCATATAGAGATGACTATGGTGATATTACTAGTATTGGTGACTCGATGCTGAAGGATGTCACACTGAAGAAATTTGGTGGTGACTTGTCCAAAAGAAGGGTTCTATCTTTGAGAAATCCTCTCAGAAATCATGTTGAGAAACCTCAGAATTCTGAAACAAATGATTGGCAAATACAAATTGCAGTTCCGAAAAGTCGTACAATTTCTGTGGCAGACATTCAGAATGAAGAATCTGAGGGCAGCTCGGTTACCAAGAGATGTGAAATCACCAATGCTGACGCAAGGAATAACAAACATAATGGTTATGTAGATGACAAACAGGAATCATCTTCTGTTTCTGATCTTTTCTCTGAAAGCATCAAGTCAAAGATTGTCACAGCCCATTGTGATGTTCTTGACGATGTCAGTTTGATGAAATCAACCGGAACTAGTAAGCGGTTTGCTGCTGAAGAAGTTAGTATAGAAGAGCAAAGATATGTTGCTAACATGCGTGATCGCAGGAGCTTGGATTCCACTGTTACTGAATCAAGTTCTCACGTAATGCATGGCTGCTGTTCACAAACAGAAAAAGAATTGGTGTTAATTCGAAAGCAGCTTTTAGAGATTGAAACTAAGCAGTCAAATTTGATGGATTTGTTAAAGGTAAGGTCGATTCTTCATCATAGCTGACTTAGTAGATACCTCTTCTACTCCCACAAACTGGACTTGTAATTTTTAACAACTGTATCAACTGGCGCTCCGCCTTGTTTTTCTGACCTTTTTAAGAGGAGCTCTAAGTTTTCAACAGCAGAGAAAACTCCTTTTTACAAACCAGTATTTGTGTAAGATAAGAACTTGCTACAAGAAAGTAAGCATTTGGCACGTGGTATGCCTAAAATTTTAGGCAAGAGACTCAGATCTTGAGTTCTGTTTACTAATATTAAACTGATTACATCTGTTAGTTAAATGGTTACTTGGCCTTCAAAGCATGTAAGAGGCCAAGTTGTAGTCCTGTATTTTTGTATTCCCCATTTTTTCTATCTAATGACCAATTTTTTAAAAAAAAATAGGTTTACATAATTTTTTATTCAGGTATTTTGATATTCTATTATGCTATGATTAACAGTTCCTGTATTTCTATTTTAGGTGTTCTCAAACAACATAATGGATAGCATGTCAGCAGTACAGTTGAAGGTGTCCAGTCTTGAACAAGTGGTTGATAAAATGGCACATGAACTTGTTCACGGTGGAAGTTATTCAGATGCATTGGCAACAAAACTTTTGAAAAGAAGCCCTAGCGTTGCTTCTCCTAGACTTTCTACATGCACTCCAAGGTCATCTGTGGATGTACACAATAGACAGCCTGCATTACATCAAACCAAAAATACAGAAGTTTGGGAGGACAAAACATGTACTAGGACCAGACCAAGCAACCTAAGTAAACAAGGCGTGGACATGTGGACCGATACCACTCCTAAGCTAAGCAGAAATTCTGTTGGGAAGGGCACACTGACAAGCTCTGGTCCAAA
Organism: Osmanthus fragrans; assembly: GCA_019395295.1. NCBI lineage: Eukaryota > Viridiplantae > Streptophyta > Magnoliopsida > Lamiales > Oleaceae > Osmanthus > Osmanthus fragrans. Next base: position 4,526,547 of record CM033354.1, on the reverse strand, counting down.
AATTCATGGTGACCAACCAAGAAGTGACAATGTCTTTGCTCCAATGCCAACTACTGCCAGGCTAAATAAACCAGAAACCAACAATAGCTCGTGGAACGTTGTGAAAAGTTATTTTTCTGGTGGGGATCTAGACTTGGCATATATGGAAGCTATACGTTCATGTAATGAACTTGTTTTGTTTGAGCTTCTGGATAGAACGGGTCCTGTTCTTGAAAATTTATCAGAAAAGATTGCAAGTGACCTTTTAAGCATTTTGGCATCATACTTCTTGGAGCAAAGATTTGTGAATTCTATTATACCTTGGTTGCAGCAGGCAAGTTATTTCTGGTCATTCACATTTTTTACTTCAGAAAAAAGAAAAAGGTCCTCTACCACTTTGCTTGTCTATTTCCTAGATTTAATCCAATATTGATGAAAATTTATGTTCTTGTATCATATAGTTTCACTAATCCAGTATCTGTGGTGTCTAAAGATTTTAAGTAGTCATTCTGAAAACTTACCTTGGAGGCTGTTGTGATAATTCATAATTCATTTCACAGTATGTGATATTTTTATTGAGCAATGTGCATAGTTTTCAGGAGTCATTTACCAAATGACCTAGAAAAGTAGATGCCAAGGGGAATTATTTGAAGGCTATTGACCTCTTTTGCTTGTATCAAGCTGTTGTAAAGATTTTATTTGACTCAAAACCATCTGAGAGAATTTATAGAGAGAGATAACAGTAGTAACCAATAGCCAATGTCTTTCTTTTTTGATCTTGCATTTCTTTATTCAAGCTTTTATGTTAATAGTTCGGAAGATCTCTCAAGCAAACTATTACCTCTTTCCTTCCTTCAGCTGGTGGACCTGGCTACAATCCACGGTTCAAATTATGTGATGGTCCCTGCGAAAACAAGGCGAGAGTTCTTGTCTGCTATTCAGGAAGCTGTGAAAGCAGAAGTTTTTGATCCTGCAGCTAGAAGATTTTATAGTGACCTTGGAAAGACATTGCGCCAAATCTGGGGTGAGATATCCTTGCATGCTTGAAATGCAGTTGATGTCTATCTTGTACTTGAATTATAAGCTGATTGTAACATAATAATGTTTGTGTAGTGACTGCATCAATTGATACATAAATGAATGACGTTAAAATTCCAAATTAGTCTTATGAAGCTTCCTAAAATTTGCTTTTTCTTGAATTGCTATAAACATTGAGAAGTGAACCTTATCTATTATTTGCAATTGATTCTTACTTGTCTGATGATAAAGTGTTGGAATATAGAACCAATGCCCTTGGATGTATGTATGATTTTCCGACTCATGTCAAAAAGGTGGTCAAAAAAAGATCTCATATCTCATTTCTTCGGTTTCTACAGGAAATTGATGCACCTAGTTAACTCAAGGGAGCATATTGTTGATATGAAGCTGGGGATATGCTGATATTATGATGTCCCAATGCATGATCTCCAGTTAACTTTATGTACAAGCCAAAAGGGAAATTCTGTCTATTTTGTCTCTGAAGTTGTCTTGCAATATGCTGAAGTGGAACTTCAGTTATGTAGTCGTAAGATGTTTGAAGGTGTAATTTGAAAGTTGAATAACCATAATTTTGCCTTCCAGTTGTTTTCCTCATTTTTCTTCCTCTTCATTTTCCTCCGAGTTTTCTTTGTCATGTTTAGCCCTTATTTCAGATTCTACATATATACTCTCTTCATAGATTTGCTTGGCATGATACATGATCTGTATTTTACATTATTCATCTATCTGGCTCTACGAAATCTATCTATAAGTACTGAATATGTTAAAGATTAAGAATTTTGACTAAATGCCCTGAGAATCTCCAAGCTTGAACAGCAGTTGGCAGGTGACTAAGTGCAAGTTCCATCACAGAAATGGTACCACACTTGCCCAGTGACTTCAGTCAGCGTAAGCTTTAATGGTACAATATTTGCACTTTGATCCCATGGAAATGTGGAATCTAGGCTCTAGAACCTCACTAACGTGGCACCCAACTAAGAAAATCAATAAGGCCCGCACTCCACGTCATCTCCTACTTGGCCGAGGTGAGACCATACAAGGTAGCCGAGGTGATGTATCATTTTAACAATCATACTACATGTACATAATACATCACCAAATACATTACACCCTCCTCACATGGAGGAGGGTCCACACACAATAAAATATTCGTGGACCCCTCTCCATGTGAGAGGGGTGTAAACTATTGTGTACGCTATGAGGTGTACACATAGCTTTATTCTCATTTTAATTGAGGTGCCATGTTGGGGCCAGCTCTCAATGGCCGAAGTGTCATGTATGTTGCAGGGAAGAAGTGAGAGTCTCCTAGCCTTCACATTTACAAAAGGCATTTTCCAATTCACATTCTCTCAAGAGATTTTTTGTACAAGATCGACGTGACAATTTATTTCAGCAACACTTTAAGATCAAATTGTCAACTTACATATTGAAGGTCAGACCTAAGCATTATGGTGGTTATTTTTCAGAATCATTAAACACATGTGAGTTTAGGATTGATGGAGTGATAGCTAAGAGAGGACCTCAATTGTTATGAACTTATGATGAGGCAGGTATCACTTCATCCAACGGTTTGCATTTTTCCTCTACTATTATAAAAGCTCACACATTGTGTTATTTGAAAGCAATGCAACTTTATACAATAAAACTATAATTTTGCTCTCTATATTTATTCGATACACCCTCGGGTTCGACTCTTCTATATCTAGTGGCTCACGTTTCTAGCACGTCTCACACCGCTTCTCTTATACATTGTTTGATTTGACCGTTGTAGTGCATGTGACCGCTTCCCCCATTTTGAATGTCACATGTGACTTATGATTTGTCAATTGTGTACGACTAAAGGCTTACGTGGACGCGAAAAGACTTGACATTTGTTGGCCACATTACCCCTACAAAAAACAAGATCAAGAGAATCTATGTTGCAAAATATTATCAACGGGGCACCATTGATGCCACAATTGCAGTAGAAGAGAGAACTTTCAAATGTTATGGTTTGAAAACTTGATAAAGTTGTGATATATGATTGAAAATGGAACCTTATAATTTATTATGTAGTACTTTTATTGTAAATTGATAGTAGAGTTAAAATGTGTCATGCTTTTTGAAATACAAAATTTATTTAGCCTTTGTTTTGTAGAAATTAAAATTAAAATTTTGACCCGAGTCAAAGTCGAGAATTAATTTTAACCTAATATTTCATGGGATTCATAATTTTTTCAACCTCACATTTCATCAACTTTTATTAAAATTTACTAAAAATTTGATTTTTAATATTCACCAAATAGGGGCTAATAAGACCAACATAATAATTACAATTTTTTTTACATGGATATTGATCCATGTACAATTTTATTTATTTTATTTTTTTTTTAATGCGTTGACAGCTATGAACGCTAAATGTATTGGGAACTAGACATGTAATTATCTAATTTTTAATCACATTGTTAATTTTTTAAGTTAAATAAACCTCCATTTAAATACCAAATCATAAATTACTTTTAAATTCAATCAAAGTCAAGTATTAATTTTAATTTTCAACCATACATTCATAAATAATTCATTTATTATACATTCAATGAAATTAGCTAATATTCCTCTTCATAAATGTTTTATAAAAATTTATTAAACTGAGACTAAAGAAAAGAAAAGAAAAAACAAGATAAAAGAAAAGAAAAGGCACTTACGAAATTCAATTACCTAGTTCTCGATTTTAATATTCAAAACTAATTTGAGAAGAATCGAACCGGTTCGATTTGGATTCTATTCAACGGTTCTGGTAAGTTTAACAGAGCTCTCTTCGAACTCTATACTAGATAGGCTTAGTTTTAACCCGCTAGCATTCAATTCGACGTGTTATCATATTTCTACGCGAAGCTAATAATCTCATAGTCACGGACTCACATGTCCACATGCGCTTCCACAAGTTGCTTTATCTTTTCTCTAGCTTTTCCAGTCTCCTCGATCGACCCTCTCTCTTTAATATGGTGCTATGTTTATAGCTTACTCCTTGATCTTTATGACAAGTTATTGTTCCTTGCCTAAACTTACCTGTTTTATTTCCTTTTTCCATAAATTTTCATTTAATTGCCAAAATTTCTTCCTTCAATTGAAGAGCGCGACTTGTTGCTCTCTACATGACACGGTAACACGATTGCACCCGTCTGTTTGATTAATAAATTCAAATCAGATCAAGTTTCTATTAAATTAGCTTAAGTCAAATTATCTACAGCTACTATACTCCCATATAAAGTTAATACGATCATGCTAAAAGTACGAAAAATTTTTATTGAAAATTTTTATGGACAACAAATGGCGAGGATTCATTGGAGGATGAAAAAAAAAAAAAAAAAAAAACTGACGAATCAAATGTTGGCACAACATATGTAGGAATTCTGTAAAAAATTTCGTATACTTGTGGCTTTCTCCAAAATCATATTTAACGCAATTCATTTATTTAGCCTTTGTTTGACATTACTTATTTAAATTTTTTTTTTTCTACATATTCATTTTTAACCACATATTCACACAATAAAATATTCTCCACATAAATCCAGAGCTTTTCTCTACTTTTTAATCATACATTCTTAAAAATTTCACTATTCTAAACATAATGGCATCTAACCGGGGCTTAAACTTAACATTCAACACACATTCAAGTTCTTGTCTTATTCATTTTTATAACGTACATAATTTATAAGTGAGTCGTGGAAAAACTTGAATGCTGAATGACAGTATTTAAGTTTCGTTTGGCAAATTTATAAATGATTTGTAAAAAGAAATAGCAAGATGAATAATAGTGGGTCTTGCGAATATGTGGATATTACGAGTAGTATTTATGAATTCTAGGTTGAAACTAATATTTGATTTTGAATAAAATTATAAATCATTTATAAATTAGTATCCGGAGGCTAAGATTTTAAAGCAAGAATACATATTAATTTATTTCAAAAAAGAAGTTAATTTTATTCATTTTAGTTTTACAAGGATGGTTTATTCATTACACAAATTTTTATCTTATTATTCATAAAATGGAAAATATTTTGTGTAAAATAAATATTTCGAGAAGAGTTTTATATAATAATCATTAGTCGGTTATTGCAACAAAAATCAGCAACATGTAAGCAAGTCATTTTAGTTCTAGACTTGATCAAAATGATAAAAGTGTCTACGAGGGTTCAAGTAACTACACAACAAGTGTACCATGTAAGTATTTTGGAGTTATATGACATACTTTTTGGTGTAATCCATGGTCCCATTGGAGAAGCTCTTATCATCAAGTAGTGTGAGCACCTCGTCGTGCCTCCCCCTATAATGATGAATGAGTAATGCTAATTTAGCCATCCTAGAGTTACAACCCCAATCCGGATGACTTTAATGTGACATTAAATGATAAGTGAAATTAAATAAGTCATTTAATTTCACATTTTATTTAACCTATCATCTAACACCACATAAACTAGGATTGCAATCCCAGTGAAACTACATAGCATTACTCGTGATGAATTTATGCATATATATTGAATAATGCCAAGTGTACGTTGTTTGGTTGACAATGTAGTTTACATCCCGTTGGAGTTCAAAAAGTTGTGGAACTGTCAAATTGTGTATTGCCACATGACACAATATTAAAAATGATGTACATGTAATATAATTGATATATATTTTTATCTCATCACTTCACATGCAGAGATTGATTTGGTTTTTAGAAAAAGGATGACACTTGAAATTTTCATCTAATAGTTTAGGCAGATAGGAAACGCATTTACTTATTTGCTTTTAGTTTCAAGGAGAGATTCATCTATCACATGCACTATGTTCATAAATAAATGACCATAAGACTTGAACTGAGTACTTCTATAGACTCTAATATCATGTTGAATTATTTCACTTAAAAGCTCAAATTTTTAGATAAGAACACATTTATTTTACTTTTAATTTAGCTTCTACGCAAACGTGATTCTTGTAACATCAAAGATAAGACGCTCGAAGTTTTCATAAAAGGACATGGTTAAATTATATGGTTGAACAACTAAAATGGAGACATAATGAAAAAGGTACATAAAATTGCCCTATATATACATGTAAGCTTTGTTAAACTATGTTTGTATTTCATAATATTGTTGAGCTATTGCAAGAATTTAGTCCCCGTTTGATAGCCATTATTTTGAGAAAATGAAGTTTCGAATACTGATTTTTTTTTTTAAATTTTTTTTAGAGAATGTGTTGTTAATAAGTAAATAAAAGTTTGAGATTCACGTGCAAAATATTTTATTGTTTAAATATGCGATTGAAAATGAGTATGAAAATTAAAGAATTTTGAAAAAATTGTTGTCAGACAAGGTAATTTCATATTGCAAGTGACAATACTAGTGAGAGGTGATAATATTGTGAGACCCTCAAAGTTGGGTTCAACTTTTTTTTTTTTTAATAATATTGTGAGATAAGATTGTCATAGATCATTAACTCATGTTTGTCTACAATAAAAGTAAGAAAATGAGTTTTGAAATAGTGAATTTTTGAAAAATGTGTAGTTAAAAAATAGGAAAAAAATTTAGATTTATGTGTAAGATATTTTATTATAAGAATGTATGATTGAAAATAAATTTAAGAAAAAAGAATTTTAAAATAATAGTAGACAAATAGACGCTAAGGGTGTGTTTGATTTGCTATTTTCAAGTTATTTTCATTTTCAGTTTTACAAAACTCTGAAAACGTGTTTGGTGTGATATTTCAGAAAACACATTTTTGAAAACATGGAAAAACTTATAAAATATAACTCAAAATGCATTTTTGACGTTTTGAGTATTTTCAGTGACAAATCTGAAAACATTCAAAACATGAAAAATATTCATTTGAATAAAATTTGAATAATTAAAAATTTAAAAAATAGAAATAAAAATTTATAATATTAAAAAATAAAATTCAAGAAAAATAGATTCAAAAAATAAAATAAAATTTTGAAAAAATAAAGTCTAAAATTTTGAAGAAACTAAATTCTAAAAAAAAAATATATAAATATTTTGAAAAATAAATTTATTAAAAATTATAGAAAGATAAAAAAAAATAAAAATAAAAATAGTTTAAGCTCTTAACGATTGTTTAAAAATTTTAAAAAAATATTTAAAGAAACATAAATAAAAATATTTTCAGTTCAAGCCATTAATTTTTATTTTTGTTTCCTATATTTTGAATTCAATTTAGGTCCACGTTGTTAATTTTTATTTTTATTTCTTATATTTTGAATGCAATTTATTATTTGGTTTTGTTTTACTTTTGTAACGAGAAAAAAATATTATAAGATTCACCAACTTTAAAATGTATTTAATATTTAATAATATATCGATATAAAATTATTTTATTTTTATTAAATAATCAAATTTAATGGAATAAAATGTTATAAAATAAATTTTCAAACCAAATGTGTTTCTAATTTTCTATTTAGAGAAATGGTTTTAAAATGACAAACGAAACGCATTTTTAACAATATTTTAAAATATATCCTCAAAATAGAAAATTAAAAATAAACTCAAAACTCGAACACAAACCAAACCGCCATATATCCGAAAAGCCATTTATGACAAGAAAGATTTTGCGTATCATATTTTTTGTCCTATTATTTTTCTGGCTTTTTTAATAAATAAGGAAAAGATGTGTGCTATAATAACTTCTTCAGCACGAATTTTGTCATTGGCGCAGCAAATTTATAGAACCGGTCGGTCAAAATGGATGACTTTTCTATTGCATACTGTGCATTTGCTAATTTTGAAACTGAAATCAACAACTAAAGGGCATCTCTTTCTGTGCATAGAACTACACAAAACTTCGTATTCTGCAACCTGATGACTAAGTTAGAAAGATTCTGCTGAAACCCTTGCTGTAATATTTATTTCATTTTGTATTTTCTTAGTCGTTCTTCATCTTAAAGTTGTTCGATGGGTATCAACCTAGTTAGATGAGCCTTTCGACTATAAGAGTCTCGTGTGCGTGTTTGGAAGGAAGGCTGGGTGTGTGGGGAGGGTGGCTCAAATGGTCTAAACTATTTTTAAGATTTACGAGTTGAAAGTAAACTTGTAGAGTTCATCTGATTTTTTATTTTTATTGTTTTGATAGGTAAATGTGATATTGATCAAAACTCATATATAAGGACACTCGGCATACTCGAGCAAAACAAAGATCAAGTGACAAATACAAGTACTATACAACATACCCGGACAAACAAAATGAAAAGATGTACAAACGAAACAATCTAATAAACCAATGTTAGAGACTAAAAATAAAACAAAACATTCTGATATAAAGAAAACATAACTTTTATATACATGTATTTTGATCCGTCTCATTATGCTATCACCCTGTGGTCTAAGGTCATCAAAAGTTTTCCTATTTCTTGTCATCCAAATGTAGTAGACTGTGTTTGCGAGAGCGATATGCTTAGCTTTGCTATGCCAAGTCGTCCCCAAACCTCCTTAGTCAACCATTTTAATGCACTTAGAATTGTAGACATAGAATGTCAAATGCCCATCCATACACGAATATGTTCCCAAATAGAGGTACTACGAACATGTGAAGAAAAGGTGTTGCACGGTTTCGATAGAACATCCACAAAATACGTAACTTCGATCAATAGCTTGGATTTAGCTCCCAACCAAAGGACAAAAGCATGTTTCGGTCACCTGATTTTTTATTTACTAAAACTTTATATGACTCGGTAGCTAATTTTGTGCACTCTATCAAAGAGCATAACTGCATAAGACAGAAAAGATGGCCCCAAGTAAGGGTGCCTAGTATAGTCAACATAAAGATATCGTATCAAACAAATTTCATCGACTTGTTTTTTATGTTATAGAAAAAGATGAATTCATGTATGCTGTAAACAGAACAAAGGACATGTATAAATAGTTAAATATACATCAAATCACCACTGTTACTATTAATTTATTGTATCTTCAATCCAAACATTTGGAACAGAAACACAAAACAAGCAGTTATTATCATAAATTTCGTCTCCTTTTCTTCTGATAATATTTCGTCTCCTTTTCTATCTGAAGAAAATAAATTAAGCCTGGTACATACAGAGATGACATAAAAATCAGATTTCAGAGTTTCCTTTTCAATTCTTTACTCTCTCTGCATCAATCTATAGTCATCGGCCGACTCATGCAGCACCTGAAACGAGCCTTTCTTACTGTGGTCATGATATCAGTTTCTGCAGCCTCAAGCATTCTGACCACCTCGCTGAAGGATGGCCGAACATCGGGATTAGCATCCCAGCAACGGGTCATGATCTCACTGAGAACAGGCAGGCAGTCATTGGGGATGTTTGGACGGACACCTTTGTTGACGACAGCAAATGCTGCCTGAACAGCAGTCATGTTCTGAAAGGGAAGCATCCCTGTGATGAGCTCTGACAGGACAATCCCAAAGCTATACACATCAACTTTCTGTGTATAAGGCCTATGCTGGATCATTTCCCTGTAAATTCAGAATAAAATGCACTCAAGTAGCCATAGTAAAAATTGAATACTTATAAAGAAATTAGAAAAAAACTGGAAAGCAGTGAGGTGGTGATGTTGAATATCAAGTTCCAATCTTTTGAAGGGAACATTCTGTAGACTTCCATTGAGCAACCCAAGGAAATGTCTAAGCACCATTGTGAACTTCAATGGTGTCTGTATAGATGCAAAAGCAACATCATAGACTTGTTGCTTCTATTAATCATTTGACACTAGAAAATAACCATAGTCAGCAAAGATGAAAAGCCACAACTTAAAGCCCCACATTTAACTATGGAAACATCTTTCAAGTAAAAACAAACAGCATCACCAGTCAAATATCAATATGACAATCATAACGACCACCGCTGATCTGATGACAGACAAGACTTATTTAGAATTACTTGTCCATCCATCACTGGCACACTAATACCTCCACCAAGAACTACATAGATCCAGATTTGACGTCTTCAACTTACAAGCATAACATTCATTTAAGTACAGCATATTAACATCTAATTGCACCATGAACACTAGAGGCCTGTGCATCACAGATCAGAGATAGTTCTAGCAAAACTTTGCAAATGAATAATCATATGACCTCCATAATACCTGACAAGTATCAAGTGGACAAAGTCTATACAATAAATACTTCTCACTGTACAGTTATTTATCCAGTAGAAAAATAAAAAGGGTCACTAACAGAGATGTATACTATCCATGCCTGAACAGATGATGCTGTTTCAAAAAGAACAAAATGCATTTAATGCGATGTAATTCATATCAAAAAAGGCACAAATGAATGTGAGCCCACAATAAAGTTGAGCATTTATAGTAGTAACATATTTTCTCAAAAAGTTTAAGAGTCTAACATTGTCTCTCATGAGAAGGTTGATAATTGTTATTCCATCTGATGATTACTGACATAAAGTACACCATTTCACAACATTCTAATTACCTAAAGAACAAATTAGTAATTTAGCGAGCATCCGGATCTGGATTCATTTAACGGACTGTTCATTTTCACATTTTTCTAACAAAGCTTCCAATTTGAAACTGACAACAAATTGCAAGGAGAACCATTGACGAAATCTTGACAATTTCTCCAGTGACAGGTTTAAGGCCACTTCTCATTGAAATTGTAAAATTTATTTAGTAACAAACTAGAATTTAATTTGAGACCATCCACTTTATGCAAAAATATCATCATATTAGTAGCAAATAGTCAGCTAGATCCAGTCTAGATAGACTGAACCTATCCTGAGGAATTGAGTATTGCAATTATCTTGTATTGTCCCACTCCTTGAGGCAAGTGACAAATTACTAGGTCTGGTAGGTTCCATCCAACTAGACTGAGTTCATATAAAAGGGTGCCTAAATTATTTCAGCTTATGTAAAACTAGTCTCCTTCACTTTATCAGTTTACTGCTGACAGTTAAAAGCATACTGCATATGAAGAGTAACAGGATCGTCAGCTATAGACAATATAATCACTGTGCTCATTGTCCAATACATGATGGTTAAACAGAGTTTTGAACACTTTCCATCGTCGTGGTTGATTTTACAATTATAACGAAAGGTTGACCGTTGACGATCACTTGCTTTTTTCTAAAAGTTGCAGACCAACTTGCTACTCGGCAATAGGTTGGTGATCAATGGTGCAATTTTCCCTGCACTATAACATAATTTTTTGTTAAAAAGAATGTACCTTCCTCAATGCTTGGTTGAACAATCATATGATTCATATCCACCCGTTTAAATTTTTTTCAGCTTTGCTTCCTATCATACTATTTTAGCCACTCAAAGAGAATCCTCCACCTCTTGTATCTTTCCAATAAAATGTTGATAAGTGAATAGAGTCAAGTTTGTTCTAACATGGCGTGCATAAAGTAATATATTATTTTTTATTATTACATGCAACTAAGGTATAAACCTTACCCATCATAAATCCTATGCTGAGCTGACAAAATCTTTCAATTTGGTAAACTCATATCTACGGATGACTTCTGTAAATTTTGTTATATTGAGTTATCAATGGATGTATGGTGATAGCTGAGCTGTCACAGAGTAGGATAATAATTCAATTGACACTGGAAATAAGTTTTACATTAAATCCTTGAGTGATGTTGACCTTTTGACATGTGATTTTGTGAAACGTGATTTTTTTTTTGAGAAAATATGGTTAAAAGGAATGGAAATGTTATGGTCCACGTGCAAAATTATTTTATTGTGAGGATGGTTGAAAATTAGTTCGAGGAAAAGTGAATTTGAAAAAATCACTTTCAAACAAGGGCTGAATGAATATCCAGATTTGTGTGGAGAAGAACATTTCTAGCAAAAACTTGAAAAAACTAGAAAATTCATCAAACTATAGAACTCCCAGTTATGGTTAAGATATTTTGCCTATGTAACTGCAGTTCCTCAGTTTTAATCGCACAACGAATTTTGCTCATCTTCTTTGGAAGGAAAAACAATCTTGTGAAGTTACAGCAACATTCTTATTTCAGGGTTAGTGATTAAAGTTGACAGCATGAGAGTAGAAGCATGAGGAACAACTGCCATGAAATAGTATAGTGCGTAATATAACAGAGACATACACAAATTAATCAGCCAAAACTACAAAAGGAAACACAAACTCCCCCTCCAATTGCTTTTCCCTTTTCTTAGGGGTAGGTAGGGGGGAAGAGAAAAAAAATTGAAACGACCCGAACGCAATCAACGCTGAGACTTATTATATAATTAGCAAGGAATAATCGTAGCAGAAGTAAGAAAGAAAATGAAGAAACTTACGGGGCCATCCAACGGTATGTCCCTGTTTCCGGTGTCATTCCTTCAGTCTGCACCTCAATACGGGCAACCCCAAAATCGGCAATCTTGATTGACTTGTCAGCAGCTATCAAAAGATTGTCAGACTTCAAGTCACGGTGAATCAAATTTAAGCCATGCACATATTCCATCCCTCTAGCCACATCCAACGCCTGTTTTACAGCCAATTTCAAAGGCACAGATCGGTTTCGCCGCTTTGTCAAGAACTGACGCATTGAACCCCCCTTCGCATATTCAGTCACAATACACCAAACCATGCGTTTGCGGCACGCACCAATAAAGCGAACGATGTTTGGATGCTTCAACCTGGCCAACATCATAACCTCCTGTTGAAACTGCTGCTCCATCAAGTGTGCTCTCTCCGCATCATTCTCTGGTCTCTCCAGAAGCTTAATCGCTACATCCTCACCATTATAAATACCCTTGTAGAGCTTCCCAAAAGCCCCCTGAGCGAAAGCAGGACCCATGTTAAGCTTCCTCAAGTCAATCATCCACTCGTTGTAATTCCCAAGCCCCTCTGTAGGGTATTGAGGGTCCATCAAAGCTTGAGCTAGAGCATCATCACTCTGCCCATGAGAGACTCTCCCACGATTGACACTTGCAGCATCAAAATAGTTTTTAACATGTTTGAGGCCTTGATGGCCCAAGATGCGTGTGCGGGAACCATTTGATCCAACACTGCTGTTGTCTGTCGACATGTCCACAGAACCTCCACCATTGCTCATCCGCAAGCTTCCATAACTATCAATTGACATGTGTGACCCCTCATTGAGCTTGTGATAAAAATTTTTGAGAGAGATTATAATTGTCAGGGGCATAGTTTAGGTCTATAATCCCGGTAAATTTTGGACCCTCCAACATTGTCCTTTCTAAACAGTTTCACAAATCCTTGAAACTTCTCTTAGATCTTCTGCATGAGGGTTTCCAGACTAAAAACCTCACTCACATAAACTCTATAAAAAAGGAAAAAAAAAAAAGAAGAAGGTAAAATTGCATTCCAAAAAAGTCAAATCAAAACAAAATCATTTAAATGTTCTATTAAACTGTATTTATTCACAATCATAAAAGAAGCCACCCAACTGGAGCTTCAAAACAAATTAAGCATAACATTTAAATTTGATAACATCCCCTACAGGGATAGGAACCATTCTCAATTTAATAAATTTTTTACAAGTCAATATTTTCCATTTTTCTTCTTTTCGAGTGTCCATCAATTTTTTCTTCACCATGAATCTGTGAAAATATAGGACATGGGTCAAGTAGACATGCATGCATAAACTGTTAACTGAATGCCAAGTAAGTCAATAGGACCAAATCAACACCCGTTTTGTACTTCTTTCCATTTTCCACTACATGGCCGTTCTTCTATCTTGGTGATGTCAACTTTCATCCTCCACTATGCCAACTATGCTTCCAAAAAATCAGTAATGTGCTTTATTTTCACACCATTGAGGTCCACCTCCATTTCCCTCTTAAATCAAATTCCCAAATAATATTAGAGTTTTACTGGCACTTAAAATACATAGAGCAAACCAACAGATGCTTTTCGAAGATCTAGTTACATGGGAAAGGGGGATTAGGGTTTGTGAAGAATGGGTAGAATGGAGAAGTAAATACAACCGCTTGCCGTAGTCCCTTCCGCACTTAACTTGTAATAATGGCAAAAATTAATGAAGAGGAATGAAAAACGAAGAGGTAGAGGATATTTTAGACAAAAATAATTGAGTAGATTAAAGACGACTCTTTCTCATATCACAAAGTGACGGCCTTTTCACACTTCTCCTGTCACCGTTGAGCCATTTCAGATAACTCCTCTAAAATTAAGTGTAATAAATGAATTATCCACAAATCAATTAGAACTTCAAATAAAGTAAAACAATCAAACCCCAATTTTCATTTCACATTTAATTTTCTTCCTTTTTATATCTCCGCTTGACTAAAAATTGCAGCTATCACAAGTCTATTTCAGCTTCGATTTTGACATCCAAAAAGGAAAACTTTGATTCAAAAACTACATAAATTAAACACTTCATGACAATCAACAGCCCCAAAGAAAGCCGGCAAAGTTTCTTCCAAGTAAAATCATATAAAAAAAAACAGCAACACCCTTCACAAGAACCCCATAATTGAACAACATTCAATGCTCCGATGTTAAAATTAAGGGGGAAAATATGAAAACATACCTCGATCGAAAACGTTTGACGTTGCTATAATCTATGGCCTGAGAAAAACCCAATTTATTTCCACCGCAGCTCAGTGGTTCAAGTGTTCCCCTTATTTCTTCACTTCAACTGTACAGCACACAAAGATAAAACAAAAACCACGACGCCCTCAGAAATTAAGTGCAACATACGTAGAGTTCTAGAGAGAGAGAAATTAGCACTTCTAGAGAGAGAGAGAGAGCAATGGGAAGCGTATGACTATAGAGAAATGGAGGAGCTCTAGTCTTCGTCTTCTTTTGTTTTTTCTTACCTTTATTAATTAATAAGAGAAAGTTGCAGTACAGTCCCAAACATTGTCCTCCGAGAGTAAATTAGCCTATTAACTTTTCATTACTGTCTTACAATCACTTCGCAATAGAGACGTACTGCAATGGTCCTCCTCTTTTCCAACCCTATCGGAAAATTCAAAAAACGAGGCGATGACAGATAAGACTAGAATAGCACCAAGGAAAATGCCATGTTATCCCTCCTCACTCGATTGCTCCACAAACAGGGAATTTCATCCCTAACAGGATGTCCAACTCTCGAGGTGGAATGCAACATTTCTTCATCATTAGTTCACAAAATAAACAATCAAAATATTTATTAATATGCCATGCTATCCTCAGGAAAATGTATATGAAACAAATCTTTCCATTTATCTAATTTATATAAATATTTATCATTCTATTTATATGGAAGCTTACCTGAAAATTTAGAAGGAAAAAAAAACAATGGCATTTCTTTTTTTAAACCTTTTTTTGTATATTTTAATCATGCAAAAAGAAGATGTAACTCTTCCATCAGACTTTGGAAAGGCACCAATCCAAGTGGGAAAACAAAAATCAGATTAAAAGGGCTAACTATGTAGTTATCGAGACAATTGTACAATTAGAATGAGACGTTG
Source organism: Osmanthus fragrans (assembly GCA_019395295.1). NCBI lineage: Eukaryota > Viridiplantae > Streptophyta > Magnoliopsida > Lamiales > Oleaceae > Osmanthus > Osmanthus fragrans. Next base: position 4,511,104 of record CM033354.1, on the reverse strand, counting down.
AAACACAGGATGTGTATCGCATTTTGTCAATATTTCACAAAAACAAAACCGGTCAATGTATTTATTAATATGTCTTGTTATCCTCGGGAAAACACACATAAAATAAATCTTTTTATTAAATTGATTTAATCCAAATTTATTTATCATTCTATTTATAATGGAAGCTTCCCTTGAAAATTAGGAAAAATAATTTTTTTTTTATATTATTTGCAATAACACGAAAAGAAGGTATGGCTCCTTCATGTGACTTTGGAGAGCACCGATCCCAATCGAGACACAAAAATTAGAGTAAAAAATGTCCCTAGGGCACATCTCCAAGTGGTAAAAGAGGAAGGTGGAGAAATCCAGCTTTGCTTAAGGCTGCGACGTCAAGAGTTCGAATCCTGAAACATGGATTTAGTTTTTGAGTAAGTACAAGTGTACAAGCAGCATTCCACCTTATATCCTTGGATGTATAACCTACGATTTACCTCTTTCATCAAGGTCCAGGACAGGACAGGTAAAGGCGTCAGTAATGGGGCGTAATCCAAAAAAAAAAAAAATTAGAGTCAAAAAGTTGAAAAGGTTGGGTAGGGATTCACTTGGCGCTCAGATAATAAATTGGGGACTAATGAATTAAATTCCCTACTAATAATATTCGTGTATTAGCGTCTGAAGTGGGGCCCAAATACCATCCAATGACACACGCCGTCCATTGTAATCAGCGTGACACGACGATGACGACTGAAAGTGGGCCCACAAAAAGTTGGGAGTACTTACCAATTAGAATTTGCCTGCAGGTACAGAAGCAGTGATACCAGAATTTCATCAAATGTTGTTGTGGCAGCATATGACTGGCCTGCCTTTTTTTCCTGTCATTGTCAAACAAAAAACTGTCAAGTATACTCTGGCAAAACTTTGCAGAATTTTTACATACACGTAGTAGGCTTGGACCGACTCTCGACGAGCCAGTCAATAGTCTCCTCACCTGTGGGCCTACTTGAAGATAAATTGACCATCAATTCTCAAATGAATTTGCTTAGAAAGTACAATTGATTATACTCGATCAATTCTCGTTCTAAAAAATATAGAAAATAAGGATCTCGATTCATGAATTTCTCAAAAATTAAACTGGTTGCACAGGGTCAATGATCTATTTCCAGATGCTGAAATGACAGTTTTTGATTGGTTACTTTTTTTTTTTTTTAACTGTCAATGAAATTTTGTCAAATATACATATCTGTATAAAATCCTTCGATCGACCATGTTCCGCAGATCTAATTTCTCAATTCGAAAAATCAAGATACTGAATTTCCTTTTATTCTTCTCGAAAAGTCCTATTATCTGAAGCGCAAGCTGTTAAATTCTTTACAGGAAAATAAATAATTAATAGAGGGATGTCTTTATGTGCGACCCACGTACAGTCAATTTTGAAGAAAAAAAATTGTTTATAATAAGCTCAACTTATTGACTATTAGTTTTTTTTTAAAAAAGTTTATAAAAAAATAATTAAGTTAATGATTAGGTTTAATCATAATGTCATATAATGGGACTTACCATTTTTATTAATTTTTTAATCATATATTTCCATCAGTTTTATCAAAATCTATTAAAATTTTAATTTTTTTTAATGAAATGTGAGCTAAAATATCTTAATTTAAAAAATAATTATTAAACATAATTAAACACGTATAATTAGCACAACCCACAACACGTCTAACCAAAATCCAAACCATTTGTTGGGTTAATTACATCAATGGTCAATTGGTCATTTAAATTTTGAGTAATTTCGTCAATCGTTGAATTTATTTTCTTACATTAGTAGTCGCTCGGACAAAAAATTAATATTAAATCATGCATAGCATAATAAATATCAACGCTTCACCAAATAATGTTATTTATTATGTTGAGTCAATAAAAATCGTTGTTGAAAGCCAAAATAGGTTTAATACATGATTTGAACCTAAAAAATTATCAAAACTAAAGTCGCATTCTGTCTTTCTCATGTGAACGTGTTTTAGAATTGAAGACGAACGAAAATTGACATAATGAAATTTTATTAGCTTGCACAAGGATAAGCTTACTTATTAAAAAAAATTATTCTATATTTAATAAGTGTCGTTATTAATATTATATTAAGTACAAATGACACGATATATCAATTCGTAAATTTATCTATGAATGATTTATTATATCACGTCATCGATGTTTAGCATAAGATAATCATCGGAGCTGGTTAGATCATTACTCCTAATTACATTATTCACAATATCTTATCCTGGGGCCAGGCATTTTGCAATTTAAAATCCTAGAAATGGAATATACTGGTTCATTATTAAAATCCCAATGGGTCACTCAATCATCAATCAACCTTCAACATAAATCTCTGAATTTCTGCTCTAAAATTTATTTACTTATATCCTCCTTTTTGCGTATGCATAAAATGGTAGTAGCATAACAGAGAATTACAGTACACAAAACTTTTTGTTAAAATGGATGTATACACTGCCACTTCAATTACCAGTAATTGCTTCGCAAATTTGTTCTTGCTGCCAAATCGAAGGAACAACAGTAATATCTATTGCCGTTTTTACAACACCAAGAAAAGGGTCAGGACACTGAATCACGATTTCACTTCGCACAATTTCAAGATTCAGGCTGTTGAAAATAATGCTCCTCAGGTAAATTACTCGAAGCTGCACATGCCAATATTCACAAATAATTCTAGTGGCTTTTTTGGCAGCCATTGTTTCAAGATCAAGAACATGTTTGCTTAGCTTAAGAGCATTTTAAGTAATGATTTGTTTCCAAATACGTTTGGATATGTTGTATTAGTAAAAAAATTGCTTACTTTTATTTATTTATCCCAATTTTAAGCAACAAAAAAAATTATTTGGTTTACAAGAAACTTTTAAGCTTAGGCAAACATGCTTAAAATTGTTGGAGTAATAGTAGAAGTAAAAGTAGCAGTTAATCTTGTTTTTGTCGCCTTATTGAAAGTTTGGTTTGAGATTGCCTTGGAAATATTCCATGTAAAAGAAGAATTTATTCGTGAATTATTCCTTTTGGATCATAGAGCCATTAATACTATGCAAAAAAAAAAACAACTGATTTGTCCGCGTATCTTGTTAAGGTAAATAACTGTGAAGAATTAGTAGTGATCTACCAAAATTATTTTCCATCCTCCAAATATAATAGCTCAATTGATTCTTTAGATGGTCCTATACAGGTCATTGCACTTCCCAAGTAGTTGAACTGGCAAGAATAGAAGAGAAGATTCCTAATTTAGTATGTTGGTTTAATATCAAATTTTGATTTTGAAAATTTGGAGCTACTTACAAATAGCAGGAAGGTGGAACAATGACAAAAAATTCGATAACTAGGAATAAAAGGGTATAACTATGTTTCTGCAAGTCACACACTCGTATGGTTTTAAAATGAGATGCCTTTTCTTTTATCAAATTTTTCGATGTAAGATTCAAAGTCGTTGACATTATAATGTTTGAAATAAAAGTTAATCGATAGAAAGTGAAAAGAAATCTGGTGTCCATATTACCATTTTGCTTAATTCTTATTTTAACATTAATTCTTGCATTTGTGTTTTAATTGTTATTCTAATTTTCTAATTTTAAGTCTTACAGTTGGATGTTGAAAAGTTAGAGGTTTCAACAACTAAGTCTGGATTTAATAGTTTTAGTTGGCCTTCTCCCGAAGATGAAATTCCATTTTGGAAGAGAGAATTTCCATCATGGGATATCAACTTGGATGGTCCTGTTGACATCAAGAAGGATTCTGATCTTATACACATTGTTCACGTGACAGCTGAAATGGCACCCATAGCAAAGGTTGGAGGTCTTTGGTGATGTAGTGACTGGACTTGCCCGTGCATGTTTGTCACGTGGCCATAAAGTGAATGTTTTTTTACCCTTCTACGAGTGTATCAACAGGCAGCAGATCAAAAACTTGAAATTGGTGAATACATATGACTCTTATCATGATGGGAGTTGGATCTCTACTAATGCATATCAGGGAGTAGTTTCGGGCATCCCTGTGATATTTATCGAACCATCCAACCACTTCTTTAAGGGGCAATATGTCTATGGAGGTTCATACAATGAACTGGAAGCATATCTATTCTTTAGCCGTGCTTGCCTTGAATGGATGCAGGTTTGTCCTGATAAACCAATTTTTTCTAAGAGTTGAAACCATGACGAGCCACTTATTTTTTATTAAAAATCGGCCAGACTTTCTCTGACCTGAGTAGAATTTCTTGCATATATCTAGTGGGGCATGCTTGTGTGTCCAGAAGAATGCAAAGGAGGTAAAACACTACTTTGTCAAAAGATGCTGAATAATTGGTCCAAACACTTAAAAATGTCAATAAAAGATTTTTGAATAAATGTTTTACTAACATACATTTGTTGTGTGCCATAGCTGTTGCAATGCAACTATTTGCCTCAGTTAAGATAATGTTCTTTTGGGTTCATAATTCTATGTTTTTTCTGTTATTTTCTAGTTAAAATTTTAATTTCAATTAACATTGCCAAAATTCGTGAAAGAACTTGATCTTATTGCAGGTTACTGGAACCCAGCCTGATATCATTCATGTCCATGAATGGCAGACTGGTGCTTTGCCTCTGCTTTACTGGGATATGTACCATCATCTCTCACTCAAGGTAAAATATATTGCACGTCGGATTTTTTTAAAAAGATTGCAACAGTTGGTATAGTATATTGATTGAATTATGATGCTGAAATATTAAATTTTTAGAAACCAAGAATAGTGTTGACTATTCACAATATGGAGCATTATGGAGAGTGCAGGTACACTATAAGTTATCACATTTTTTTGGAAGTACATTGATGATATATTTACTGTATTTGATTTGCACTATTCTCTTGCATGTCCAAGTAGTTTTTATCATTGATTAACTCTTCTACTGATGCAGTCTTTATGTACCTTCACAAATCCTAAAATTTATTGGTTTCAATCCAGATAGGAGATATAAAAATTCTTGGAACCTGATAATACCAAAGGCATTTATGCCTGGTGACTGTCTTCGACATGCTTTCAGAATTATTGACTTGTACCAATAGCATACTAGGGTATTGGATTTCTTGGTTATGTCCCCGCTCCCTCTCTTGAGTGGGTGGTTTCTCTTTTGATTACTGCTTGCTGTGGACATTTTTTGGTTTCTGTTTCAAAAAAAAAAAAATGCCTTTTTGGTTTTTGTGAGCAGTGAACAACATTGAGTTCTATTGACTTGCTGGTGCAACTAATCACTTTAGAATTGAAATAAAACTACTTATCGATTGGTTTTTGATACTGCCAAAAATATAACATCGGAATTTGTATAAACCTGTTTATGGTGCTGTGTCTTTGTCAGCAAAGAGCAGCTCAGCAAATGTGGCCTTGATGGATCTATATATGCAACTGAAGAGAAGGTGGTATTTTTATATCTTTTTTATCATAAACACACGACACATAAGAGTTTCATGTCTTGTTTATTCATGATCTCCATAACATTCTAGTCACTTGACTCTCATGTACTTGTTTGTACTTCATAAAAGCAAAGAGAGAGAGAGAGAGAGAGAGAAATTCGTCAACATTAGTTTTTAAAGGAAAATATTTAATTGCTAGATACCTATGGTTTCTAACCAAAAATAGGTATCGACTTCTTAACTGGATATTTTAATAAGATAAAGTATGTTACCATTTCTTGTTTCAAATGTTGTAGGCTATGGATGATCGAACTATTGGGCATAATCCTGAGCGGATAAGCTTATTGAAAGGAGGCATAGTCTATAGCAATGCAGTAGTGTAAGTTTTGATACATTTATGCATGCTTTCTTAACTTCTTCACTTACATTTTCACATAATTATAAATGATGTAGGACAATCCTATCGTAAATAAGATAAAAGTTAGATAATTATAATAAAGTGTCTAGTTGTAATAGGTTTATCTTTTTATTTTTATTTCTTGTTTAGAATAGAATTTCTAATTTCTTTTAGGTTATGATTTATTTTAGTTCCCTCATATTAGTTTCCTAGTAATAGTAGAAGTAAGGAATAATTTTGCCTATAAATATAGAGCCATTGTACACTTTTCAATAACAATCAATTATTATTCAATTTATACATGACATGATTGTTCAAATATCATTTTTATTAATTACATAATTCTTATTATAAGAATTTCATAACACTTCCGCACCAAAATTGGTATCAGAGTAAGGAAATTGCCTTAATCTGATGGCTGACGATGGTCTTGGAGGAGTCGAACAGTCGATGACGAACGGAGGCTTGACAAATTCGAACAACGAATCGAGGGATTGACGAAACCCTTCACAACATCACGTAAATGCTGACTGCTTTGAGTTTTGAAAGGAATCGTGAGCTCATGGAGAAGGAAGCTAACAAGAATTTACTGACTCTAACTGCTATGAACGTTAGTTGTTTCAACAAGCATAGAGTCCCAGCCAAGTTCGAAAGTACACAAGTTATCAAGGATTCTTTTCTTCAACAAAACTCGAGGACGAGTTTTTTTCATGTGGGAGAGATTGATGTAGGACAATCCTATTGTAAATAGGATAAAATTTATTTAGAATCATGTTTCTAATTTATTTTAGTTCTCTCATGTTAGTTTTCTAGTAATAGTAGAAGTAGGGAATAATTTTGCAGGTATTGTACACTTTTCAATAGCAATCAATTATTATTCAATATATACATGACATGATTGTTCAAATATCATTTTTATTTATTACATAATTCTTACTATAAGAATTTCATAACGCATCTGCACCAAAAAATTGCGGGGGAATACAATTTAGTAACTTAGTATTCAAACCTGTTTGGGTCCTCAGAATTGAATATTGTCGTATGACTGGCCCTTGGATAGTACGTATTTCTATAGGTAAGGGAGGCATTATTTTAAATCTCCTTTCCTCATATTTGGCAAAAATAATGTCACGCTGAACATCATACTTAAGAGAAATTAGTCCATTCAAGTATGTTTTAATTGTGTATTCTTTATATGTAAACATTGCAATTACATGCAAAAGAGAATACTCGATGGGTAATCCTTTTATGGTTTCTTTGTTTTTTCTATCAATTTCCAGTACAGTCTCTCCTACTTACCTCAAGGAAACACTCTGCTCAGGATGGCTTTCAGGCGCGTTGATAAGACACCGTGAGAAGTAAGAACCTCTGATTCTTGCAGTTTGAAGTCAGATACTCTTTATTTTGAATGAAGTTCACATTTTTGAATTCCTAGTACTTGGTGATTTTATGTAGCTGACCCAAATTCATTGAGAATAAGGTTTAGTTTGTGAAATGTGTTTTAAGCATTCATTTTATTAGTGAATTTCAATCGATGCTATTGAACCTTTCTAAGCAAAATCTCCATGCTTTTTTGAAGACGCTAGCAATTCAGTGTATCTTACTGAGGGCACCTTTTGTTCTTTACCTAGTTTTTGTACTTTTGGCATTTTTGATGCCCTTGATGAAGTATGCATGTTGCCCAGATAGAAGCCATACTTTCACAAAGTCCAGTTCAGCATCTACCTTGTTTTGCTGTTTGTAAATTACATTGTAGCTTATAAAAGAACCTCAAAATTTTCTCACCGAGGGTAAAAACTTTCATAGGTACCGTGGTATTTTGAATGGGATAGATACTGGAATGTGGAACCCTGCAACCGACATTTTCTTGCCTTCTAAGTTTGACGGTAATGATCCCTGCATTCACAAAGATTTTTTTTTGAAATCATAATCTGTTTCGTGTTTAATTCTTCTTGTATGCTAAAAAAAGGTGATAAGAGGTAGTATTGTGTTATTTTTTGACAAATGAAGTTCCACTCATGTATTAATCAGTATGTTTTAAAAATAGTATCTACTACAGCAACAAAGCAAGCTTGTTTCCAATAAATTTGGTTTTGGCTACATAAATCCTTTTTTGCTACTCCATTTGCTCCATCATTATATCTACTGAAAAAATCTAGTGCAATCAAATCATTCGCAACTCTATCATGCCATGAAAACTTTGTTCTACATCTCTTTTAACTAACTTGTTTTAATGGGATCGCATAATTATTGTGAATGGGAGCTTCTTTAGGTAGACAAGGCACACTCTGACCACACAAGTCGTTTTTCCCTTTTTTATCGGCGACGAAGTATAAAGATTATTGCCACAAGACGTGACAAATGTTCACTTTGGTATCTATGTGGTACCCAGATTTACACTTGTAGTTTTACCTAGTTAAATGACCACCTATGATGCACTGACACGCAATTTTTAAAAAAAGCACTGACATGATATGTTAATTAAATTCTTTAAAATTCTTTATTTATATATTATAAATTTAGTTTTATACTTGTTATTAATTTTTCATGTTGAAAATTTTCAAATATGAGTATCTATTTGTTATTTACTAATAACTTTAAGTTAAAAGTATATAATATTTTTAATAAAAAAAAAATGTTTATGGTAGAGTGTCCGATAAGTGTCGGTATCGACACGCGTTCGACAAGTGTCGAATATGAATATGTTACTCTAGTTAAAGTGTCTGTGCTACAGAAATTACTACATATAAATGACAAGCAAATTTTTGTATCATGCATAAGCATGACCCCTACCTTTTTGCAAAGTAGTTGGCATGCCCGTTGGAAAAGAAATTTAAAATGAGAAGAACTTCACATCTGTCAATCCACTTGTTTAATAACATTAAGCCACCCTTTTCTTGGCCTTGTTACTTGCAACCTGGGGACAATTACTTCCAATCTTAATATAGTTGTCAGCCAGTTAGGTTATATCTCAAAAAAAGTTAACAAGATCTCTTTTCTTACCTTTCTTCGTTTTATCCAATTATTTATAATTTTGGCAGCTCATAATATTGAAGAAAAGAAGAGATGTAAGCATTTTGTTCAACGAGGGCTTGGTCTGGCTTCAGAAGGACATCAGATGGCTAGTCATGCACCCGATAAAGTCCCTCTGGTGGTATGCATTACTCGATTAGTTCCTCAGAAAGGTCTTCATTTGATAACTCATGCGATTAAGTATGTTAAAGAAATTGTAAGTTCTCTCTTCCCGTCTCTCGTCACCCGCCACGATCCACATACATCCACATGCATGAATTCAGTTTTTTCGTTTCTAATATGTTCCTACAAGCTTATTATATATGCAATCAATGGCTATACTTGCTATGCATGGCAGCAAATATATAGTTTCTTCCAGGAAAAGCATTTTCTTAGGTCTCGTTTACTGTTGAAAGCTTAGACCCAGTGATATTTTATCGTCACCAAGCAAGAAAGACTGCATAAATAGTGCATATTAACAACATAAATTCAAGCCGCCTAGCAGAGGGTTTCCAGCCCATGATATGGAACATTACTTGATGACTTCAAATATAGGACAGTGAACGAGATCTGAAGCAAAAGAAAATTGGGGGAAATAGTAATGTTTTCAATTGTTAAACAATTGAAAGTGTATGAAAATTATGATAGAGAAATCGCTTGCCCAAATAGCGTCCCCTCTGGATTGTTAAAACATTTTACAAGAGGATGTGAAGAAGAATATTAAGGAGTTCTTTCAAAATAGGGAAATCAAAGGAGTCACAAATTCTACTTTCACACGTATTAATCGAAAAAAAATCAAATTCTAGAAAGCTTAATGATTTTGCTCGTGTCAGTTTGGTGTCGAGTTTGTACAAAGCTGAGAGGTCTTGGAACAGACGGGGACAAATCTAGATGTAGCGCCACTGGCCAACAAATTGGCAGATGAATACATGAAAATGAAGTGGAGGGTTAGTGTTTAAAGATTGATTTTTTAAAGGTTGAAGATCATGTTAATTTCAAGGTATAACACATATATTGGGAGGGCCGTAGAGTAGCAGAATCATTAGCAGCATATGCAGTGACCAGCCAATCTGATTCATGGTGGCATACAACACCACAGTTCTGTTCAAGTTTGGTTTCAAGTGATATGTTCGGTTGTTGTACTTTTCACATTTCTTAGCTTGTAGTGTCTATTTGATTGTAAATGATTGGATTGATTGTTTTCTTTTTGATAAATTTACGGGTTTGCTGGTTGGAAGGCTTAATGGTGGGTGCCAACCTAGTTTGAATGTACCAAAGAGCTCTCCAACTAGTTGCCCGAGTTCATAAAAATAGATTATGTTAATTTGCTTTCTGCATAGGGGATTGGTCTTTGAATGATGACTTGTTTAGGAGGTTGTATGGGAGAAAAAAATCTTTCTTGAGGGAGGAAGATTAACCCTTATCCAGCTGCTACTATTCAGCATTCCAATATATTATTTTTGACTTCTCAGAGTCTCATAAGGTAATGGACTAATAGACTACATTAGAAAAAAAATTATGTGACTTTCCGTGGGATAACAACATGAATGGGACCTGGTTAGTAGAAGTGAAAGAAGACGTGACTGGCAGTAGATAACCTTAAAATGAGAAGATTATGTGTTTTCATTAAAGTGGCTTGGAGATTTTCTTGGAACAATCTTCTTCGTGGGGAAGGATGTGAGGAGTAAATATAGTCCAGACCAAATCGGCGAAATTCGAAAAGAAATGTGAGGGGCTAGTTAGAAATCCTTGGATATTTGTATCCCAGGGATGTTCATCTTTATATGGTCACAAAATGGGATGTTGATATGGGGAATAAAATCCGTTTCCAGGTACATTTTTGGAAATGTAATTGGTTTCTTTCTTCACTTTCTCTGTATTGTATAGTCATCGCTGTGAAAGTTTCCTTAATTCTGCCCGTTTGCTTTGGCAAATAGAAACTTGAGTTAAAACTTTCAATTTCTTAGAAACCTACTTGGAGTAAAAATTTCAACATTATCTTTAGATATTCTTGATTTTCCCCTTGTTGCCTTGTCATTCTGATAAAAGACAGCGGACACTGGACTCCTAAGGCATATGTTCTAGTAAGTCATACTTCCAAGTTTTAGTTGATTGAAAACTGTGTAGCCTGATTGATAGACTTGATTTTCATAAGATCAATACTTGTGATTTTAGTCCAACGAGATGTCCAAATCTTTTTTTTTCTTATTCAAAGCGCATAATGTGCCCATAAGTATTCGAATGTATTGATCATCTGTTTTTGCGTTGTCAAGTTGTAAGGATAGCAGCAGATTATTCACTTTCCAGGAAAGGTCAGTGTTGAAATGTAGAAGCAACAGTAGCAGCTATCTTTTGGTAAAGTGGAATGAAAGAAATTGCCAAACTATTGAAGGAAAAGAGCAAGTTATTATTGAGTTTTAGGAAGCAGAAAAATACCTAGTTTCATTAGGGGGCTCTACGTAAGGATTTAAGGGTGTTTTCAGTTTCTCTAATTGTTTTCAATTTGAAAGAAGTATTTTCTCTCTTGAATTTAAGGATATCTTTCCTCTATACAATCTTGTCCATCAGAAGACTTTCTATGTTACTCTTTCGAAGAAGTGCTGGAAACATTTTCCTGGAGTAGGGTCAGTCAAATGCTTCTGCTTGCAGTAAAAAAGCTTGGCTTCTCACCTTGCAAGGAAATACATGTCACTAGATGTGTGCTTGGTGTAATTTTTTCTTTACTAGACTACCATCTCCGGGTTCCAAAAATGAGAAAGAACAAAAAAATAAAAAAGTTCATATAGGAATCCAAAAAGAAACAATCCAGTCAATCAATGAAAGAAAGAAAAAGATTAACAGGGATAATTTGGCTGGTTGCATTATTCATTATTCTTCAGAAGGAACACAGTTGAGTCCTCTAGTTGATAGAATTATGTAATGTACATGATTATCACCTAGCATTTGAGCTTTGTGATGCTGAGGTTCTTAATGGTACCAGAGATCTCTGGTATGGAAAACATAAAATTGTTAGAGATCTCTAGTATGGAAAACCTATAATTGTTCTTGTATGTACATTCGAGCTTGTTAGAACAAGAATGGGGGGCATGGAAGTGATCTCGTTTTACAGGTGTAACCATGTTAATGTGGGTAATGTGTCTAGCTGCTCTTTTTGATGGCATTATTGTATTACTTCGTTGATGTTCACTTATAAAGATCTTGTCTGGGTTTAGCTTGAAAACTCCAATATCTGTCTTTGGGATTGTTGCAGAGCGGACAAATGGTTGTGCTAGGAAGAGCCTCAGATAGTCGGGTGGAAAGAGAATTCAAAGATCTTGCAGATCTGGTAATGCATTTCTTTATTACATACGGCAGTTGATAAATTTTTGTTATGAAGCAATTAGATAAATTTGGTGCTAAATATTCTATAGTACCCTTTTGGAAATAAAAAGTGACACGATAAGGTTTTCTCCAGTAATAATATTCAACAGTTGCCTCTTTTGGTATTGGATACTTTGGTGAAGACAAAATGAGAAAAGAAAGAGTTCTGCCCCAAATGCAGAATTATGGAAAGACATGCAAGGATTTAATTATAGGGTCTTTGCCTAGATTGAGGGCGCACAATAACTCGTGCCGGTGGAAGTGCTGCCACTAGTGCAAACAATGAAATTGACACTCAAACACTCGTTGATTCTAACGAATACTGAGAACATAAGGTTCAAATCCTCATTGATTCAAGCGAATAAAGAATAACTAAAAGAAATAGAGAGAAATCTGAAAGAGGTATTCAATAACAACCAAAAGCAAATGAAACTCTAGATGTTGTTTAAAGAAAATAAGAAGGCCCCAGAGGAAATTTGTAAGCAATTGCAAATAAAGCCCTAAACTATCATGAAATTACAAAGACACCTATGTTAAAAATAAAAAATAAAAAGAAAGAAAAACAGCAATAGTAAAAAAGTTGTCATCTGCCTATAGCTTTGAACACCCCTTCATATGCTTCCGGTTTATCAAACACTGGTGTATTAAATAACTCCATCTTCACCAACATGAGCTAGAGAAGATTTGTTATGAACACTAAGGAAAAGAAAGGAAACTACAATGAAAGAATAGATTACACTGATGGTTAAGTAATTTAGATATCATGTGGATGGAAGCCATAGCAATTTGGTTATGCTGTTAGTAAATATATTCTCAAATGGAAAGGAAGAAATTAAAGGATGGACAATGGACTTGCTTGGTGCTGGAATAATAAATATACTTCTCCATATTTTGCCATTCAGCTTACCATATTGGTATTAACGTTTGATTATGTTTTATGACAATGAATCTCAACTTTTGAATTGTTCATTGCCATTTTGAATGATATCAAGTAAACCATCGCTAAATAAATGAAAACGAAACAATCCCTAATAGCTTCATAAATCAATCAACTCTTATGATGATATGACTTGAAGTATATTGAATCACAATTCGAATGTCCCAACAGTTTATATTCACTCTTGCAGGAAATAAGCTGTATAACTTTTTTTATCTTATTTTCAAATTTATAGAATCAACATATCAAGCTGACAAAATTACTTAAATTGAACTTTTCTGTAGCATAATACTGGTTCCAGCATCCGGATCCTTCTGATGTATAGGTAAGTTTCCTTCATACCCCAACTTATTCAGGTACCCTTATCTTCTCAGAATCTTGCCAACATCTTGCACTTGTGGTTGAATGCTTATCTAATGTCTTCCCATGTTTTACTTGATTAACATGTTTATTGCAACACATCATTCTCAAAACCATCTTTTCTATCTAAACGATACCTACTGAAGTACTGCTACTTAAACATCTATTGCATTGTGCAGCGAGGAATTGTCCCACATGCTTTATGCTGCTGCAGACATGGTGTTGGTTCCATCAATATATGAGCCGTGCGGACTTGCTCAGCTGATTGGAATGCGTTATGGAGCAGTATGCACAAGTTCTTAGGCAAAGCTATCCCTTGGTTAATATAAGACATAAAAATTATTTAATTCACACAAGTTAGGCAATTGAATGAAATGCTGGATGACTGTGGGTACTTAAAATTGTGTTCTAACATATATGTTCATTAGAATTGCTTGATCTCATGTCATATATGATTTTGACATTCGCTGTTGAGGAATTTCTTGTCTTATCTTCTGCATATTCATATTACAATAGATAAACAGTTCCAGAAGCAAAAATTCATACAAGTTATTTATGTCAGGTTCCTGTAGTTAGAAAGACAGGTGGTCTTGCGGACACTGTCTTTGACATGGATGATCAGTCACAACCTGAGATGGCAAATGGGTAATCAACTTTGCATTCCATATTCGCCTATTTAGAACTAACAATTTTTAGGTTCTTCAAGTGCTTCTTGGCATTTTCTTAATCGAGTCAGACAAGGGTGATTCTACTCTAGTCAGTTCTTGTGGATGTGTATCATTGTTGACTTTGATATTTTCAAGATCTGTAAAAGACAAACTGAAGTACTTTGGGTTTCATTTTGCTTGCAGATTTGTTTTTGAAGGAATAGATGAATCATCTCTGAACTGGGCCCTGGACCGTGCCTTTCGTTACTATCGTGAAAGTAAGTTCTGCATAATATCGAAGTAATGCTTAAATAAACTGTTTTCCCTCTCTTGCTCTTTTTCTTGTTTTCATGTCCAATTTCTGTCTTGGTCACGCAAAATATTGCGTATGATGAATTGCTTTATAATTCTTAACATAGTCTTCTCGTGCTTCAAAAACCTAGACTAGCAGCATATAATTCTCATACACTGAACAGTGTTTTCATTGACCTAGTTCTCCAACTAATTATTCATAGAGTACTTTAATGCTACATGGTTCAACCCATGGGCGTATTTGAATCCAGGGAACGTGTCAGAGTTTCGAGTTCAAGTAACCCAAAATATCTGCATGAGATCAAATACAGCATGTGTCGTAATTCTTATTTCTTATTTTTGTTATAGTTTTCAAATAATCTAACCAACCACAGTGTCACATTTGTATGCATCTCTCTCAGGCTTAATTTTTTGGGCTCCTGCAAATAAAATATTTACTTTGTGAGATGTTGTGAACACCTCATGGGAGATCTCATGTCATAGACTTTGACCCCACCAAATGAATGACAGAACATTATGGGAACACCTCATGGGATCTCCATTCTTATTCAAAAAAATTTATTATGGTTTTGATGCAGAACCTAATGAATGGAGTGCCATTGTACAGAAGGTCATGGGCATCGATAGTAGCTGGAATAATACAGCAGGGAAGTACATTGATCTCTACAACTCCATGAGAGTAAGAGAGGGGTGAACTTCAGAGCCAGCATTATTAAGTCCGTTTCCCCGGTGAACATGTTACTACTGTGGAAACTGTAGATTCAAATCTGAAAATTAAACTTCAGAAGGGTGTTGGGGTGGATGGGGATAGGGGGTATGATGGAGCTTGGGTAAAAGGGTAAACCAAGAGCTTGTATATAGCACTATCGTGTGCATAGTTTGTTCTTTGCAAGGTGCTGCAGTAGTTGATACCAGGTGCCGAAGTACATCAGATTTTTTAAATTATTGTATGTCTGTTTATCTAAATTGGATACAAAACTGAAACATTTAGGCGGAAGGCAAATTTTCTATTCAATAAGCAAGTTTTCAAAGGCTGGTCTATTTGTAGTCTGTTTTATGCATCTTTAACAAGTGCGAAACATTTGAAATGTTATGTTGGGAATGTGAGCATCAAAGGATTCTTTTGAAGTCTTATTTCAGGTTCTGAATAGGTTTAAGAGGGTGAAAAATGTTTCACAAAAGCTTCAAGGGAACAGGTGTATATGTTTGACTAAGCTTAATAAAATAAGTAGAGCTCCTAAAAAGGAATGAAGTAGCTGGACTTAAAAGGACATCATCTTTCAATCTTCTAAAAAGTTTAACATCAATCATGTTGAGATATTTTAGTTGGAGAATAAAGTTTACAAGTAATTCTACTCAATTTCAACTAAAAAAGTCATCTATTAAATTTTACTTATGACTTTTGCCATTTCGACAGACATCTTTCCAATCTTATGCTGCCTCTATTGAAGCCCACTTCCACCTTTGTACGAGCCAATGGTCATACTTGATGTGAACTTCTAAAATTAAGAAAATGGTGAAGATATAAGAATATTCAACTGTTACAAGAATGCTCGCTGCTACTGTGCTACATGAAGAAACATTACACCAAATGAATCGGGTTACTTAAAAGCTCAACAAATTTTCCAAGTAACAGAAAATAAAAGCTTGCTACAAAAGAAACCATGGTTTCAAGGACTAGCAAGAAAATCGCCAAAAACACGTACAAATCTGTAAAGATCACAATGATGAGCGACCCGTAGAAGCAAAAACTGGTTTATATTTCCAAAAACACGTACAAATCAGTAAAGATCACAGTGATGAGCGACCCGTAGAAGCAATAACTGGTTTATATTTGCATGTTCAATGGTGAGTTATAATATAAACACATGCATGTAGACAAACCCAACCATGCCCCACCCAAAACTCTTCGTCTACTAGCTACAAGGGCGGAGCAGGACAGGGCAGGGTGGGTGGGGTTTGTATACATGTATGTGTATACAATATTCAACCACCCTTCGAGATATTTCTCAAGATTTAGAAGAGAGTATAATTTTAAGATGAGCAAAGGATACAAAACAATCAAATATCAAATAATCGACCACTTCCAGCCACAAAAATGTAGAAAGCACATGCCTATAATCCATTTGCTTCATTCCTTCAATAAATTGCCACCCATTTTGGAGCTTTTACAGGCTGCTGCACAGCAGTTCAAAATAATTGTCTTGAACTAAAACTAAAAAGAAGAATACCAAAAGTACAATCAGCAAAGCATCATGCTAGCAAGATCCACAACCCTCCTTGAATTATAACTAAATGCCACCTACTTATGGAAGTAACAACTAACAATTGAAGGGGAGAGAAGTATTAGGACTGTCACAGATGTTCACCACTAATCCCAACTGAGAGAGGGAGGGAAGGAGAGAAATAAATAGAGAGAGGGTTCAGGTGAACGATAATACCACCTCAAAGATCCCCATCAGCAACTTCAAATTTTACCGAACTACTTCAGCTCAAGTCCACTGGCTACTCCAATTCTGTTTTGGGCAGCGTATTACCAATGTCCAAACGGAGTGTGTCAGCCAGGTTATCCGACAGTTGATTTATTGAATCAGCCACAGTGAGAGGAGCTACTGTATTTCCAGATGAAGTGGCTTGCTGTTTGACCTTCCTTTCCAGCAAGGATTTCTCTCGCTCATCATAGTAGGTAAAATCGTCAAGGAGCGATGTCTCAGCATTATGGTTCTTGAAAATTTTTAACATTTCAATTCCTTGTTCCAGTTTCACCTGAAAAGGAAGATTGATCAACAAAATATAAGTTAGGCAAGTGCAAGCATCACATAAATGTTTTAAACTAGTCAAGATGGGACCAATTAGGAGTTTGGCTAAGCATATTACTGGGTCAAACTGATGGATGCACAAAACACAATTACCAAGTACTAAAAGAAGAGAAAAGGCGCCGACTTGTTAACCCTCTATATAGAGGATTAAAACAAACCTAATTTAAGTATGAAACTAAGGAAATAAAACCTAATCTTAAACTAGAAAATTGCAATCTGAATAAAAATGGAAAAAAAATTAAAAATTACAATCAACTGAAACAAAAGTACCATCAAAAGATTTTTATGCCAAGTCTTCAAAATATATCTGTATTGCCCTCCATCACAGATATTCTATCTTATATGCGGTTAAAGATCATAATCAAAGGTTGAATTAAGTTGCAACAAGGCAGAGTTTTTATTTTTCCCCTTTTTTTTCCATATAAAGGTCAAGGATATTATTGATAAGTTTTATGGTGTATATAGAGGGAATATAAAGTGAAGTACTCAGTGCGCCATACTACCAAAGCTCTAACTGGCCCATAAGAGGGCCAATTCTTGTAACTAATAAACACCGTGAGGGCAAAGCAGACAAGAATGGGTTGACTGAGTGTTTGGGAAGAAAAGTGACATTCGTTATGAGAGTAAAACACGGTAATTCAATAAACAAAAAGTGTTCAACGAATTAGGTAAACGAAGGTCTCAAATAAATTCCTACGAGTCCTAGAAAAATGAGCATATTGAGTTGCGTTCAAGTCGCAGAAGAATTTGCATCATCTTCTTTTGGTAATTGAACCCTGTCTTGATCATCAGTTCCAACTACAGTGATCGAGTGCTCTTGCACTTAAGATGAACAGGACTAAGCGATCTACCGAAGTTGTGGGATGTAAAAATACATTGGTAGGGGAGCATTCCCACCTTGATGTAAGCCCCCAAGCGAGCAATGATGGACGAAGTGGAAGCGAGAACGTCGGCTTGAATAACTCAAACCCTGAAAACCTAAAGGTTCCTCCGTCTAAACGAAGAGACAACTTTTACACAGAATCGATGTGATTCGATTTCTCATTTGAAAATGAACATAGAAGGCAGGACTTGAACCACAATGAAGTTGACAAGTAATGCTCACAAAGATGTATTCATGCAGGCACTGAGATACCATTGGCGATTGAAAGATAATGCTAACAATATTCAGGAATTTAAACAGAGAGTAATTTTTAAATAAATTGAATTAATGTCACTTTCAAAGAAGAAGATTGGTAGATAAAGTATTCTAAAATTACACTAATACCTCTTGGGAATCTCGGCTGTGAGTGACAGGCTTCTTGTCATTATTTTCAAGAACTATGTGGCGGAAGCTACCATTGGGTACATCTTTAATGATATGCCACTTAACAGGAAACTGCCCACTCCATCTATCTTGCTGCCAGTACTTGGCATCATTGTCAAAATCAACAGGTCCAACCATCTCGGCTACCCCACAAAACTGTCCACTAGCATTAACCTGCAGATTGTTAAGAACCACAAGATTTAACAAGGTATCTATATGCAAGCTCCATTTAACAAATGCTTTAGTGCATACAAGATCAATGACAAAATTATATGCTTTACTAGTTAAAACAAATAAGTCAAATAACTAGATACAATGTGAGAGACTCGCGCCAAAAAAAATATACACTTCGGGACATGGAGAGGTAGATCAAGCAAAACAAAAAGTATTTCCCAGAAAAAATAACAGCGCCACAAATAATGGGTCAAAAGCAACATAACTGGTCCAAAAGCAATCAAAGCCTAGATTTAGTACATGTATAAGAGTCAAAATGAAACATAGCTATTGAAAAAAAAAAAAAAAAAAATTTTGAAATGAGGATGACGGGGAAAGGTCAGCTGAGACCGCAAGCTCAGAAATGTAGTATTTTATAACGATATAATATGCCAGTTAGAGATAAGAAAGTCACAAGTCACGTTCATCAATAAGCAATATATAATCGTGCGGACCAACTAGAAGTTAGAATCCCTACTGGATTAAATGCATATTCAGCAGACATCTACAACTAAAATTATTAGGGCGAAGCAGTTTCTAGTTCTTCTGTGCAAGCACTCATTTTCATTCAGGGTAATTTAGTACTTGTCTGACACATTTTAATTTATTTTATGGTTTGCTACATGATCATTTTCAACCACACATTCACACTAAAATATTCCACATGTATACCGAAAACTTTTGCCTACTTTTAACCACACATTCTCCTATAAATCACTATTCAAAACTCTTTGTTTACCTCCAATAATGGTTGTCAAACAGGCTCTTAACTACAAGCAAATGGAGATTCACACACACATTTTGTCAGTTACGAAGTTCAAGAAACTTACTGAGAAAAAGAGAAAGACTGGATAAATTCCATTGATTTCCTTTGCTTCACGATATGCAGCATCAAGTTTTCTGTTTCCAAGTGATGTGCTGGCCCAAACATTGTATTTAATACTTCTGTGAATATTGTCTTCACTGAAGGACTTGATGACAAAAAATCTTGCATTTTCATAGTCTGTAGTGAAATCTGGGGCATTGAACTGACTAATCAAAGCCCGAAGTAGATTCAACATCTTTATGAACACCTGAAGATGTGCCCTCTCCAGGTAAACTTTTGCTCGTTGCCTTTGAAAACCTTGGCCCTCGATTTCGATCACTTGAGATACCAAATGCATCAGAAAAAGCACTGATAAAGTCTCGATCCTTTTCACGTCTTCCACCCTTGCCAACAGAGAACTGATTCCGATTAGGAGGCAAACCGCGCTGGTAAGAGCCAGCATGCGGATAACGTCTAGCTGGAGAGCTTGGCGTCAATCCATAACCTTGAAATGATGTCTGCAATTGAAACATTAGCAATTAAATATCAAGGCCTGCAGGTATCAATAAATCTAATTGGGTAAATTGATTTCACACTCATTAAACATCCATTAGTATATCTATCCAACCACCCATCATGTCACCGTCACTGAAAGAAGACCACTATTTAATGTCAAAGAAACTTATTGAAATATGAAGAGAGATAGGTTGTTCTTTTAATGTTACAAAATGTTGTTTTACAAAACATAAAATAATAAAAGAATTACGTGTTTCCAATCCCATGTATATTAATTAGTAAGCAAGAATATTGACTAAGATTTCTGTAAACCTAGTGGTAAAATTGCCAAAATATGAACTGGAGAATCATTTTGCCAATTGGAAGGAAACATGTGAAGTGACGAAAAGATTAACAGGAAGGGATGTTAATTGACTTTTATTTAATCACCCCTTGCGCCTTGAGAAAAAAATCATCTTCTTTGGGTGTCTAATCTAAGTAAGCCAGAAGTCCTTTATTATGGAATTCATGATAGCTGTAAGATACTAATGATTCTAAAAAAAAAAAAGCTCAATATTCATTTGGAGTAACTCAATGCAAGCAATACAACAGTCATCGTGACAATAAAAATACAACATAATTTCATCCACCGTGCATGTTGATGTGTCTATTTGTTGAATGTGCTATATATAACCCACCTGTGCAACATTTTGCTCGTATGAACCAAGTATGCCAACTGACTGGGGATATACAGTCCCAGCCGCCAACGGAGACATGAACTTGCCTGTGTCGAAGGGGCTTGATTGATTTGGCAGAGATTCACTAGATCCAAAGTCGCCCGGAAATTTGTAGAGACCAACTCCACTACTTCCAGAAATATCCCCTCCACCAAAAGCTCCATAAGGCACATAGACACCAGATCCTGGCCTAAAATGTGCATAGTCCACAGGATTTTGTTGGCCACTAATTTCTGATGGCATCAGTTCTGACTGTGAAACAGGAAATGCTGAAGTAACATGGGGCAGACCAGGAGAAACTGGGGGTGGATAATAAGGTGACGACACAGGCATTTGGTGTGGAGAGTACAACTGTCCATCGAACATTATTGGAGACAGAGGGCTAGGAAGAGGAGAAAATTGCCCATATGCCATCTGGGAATCAAAGCCATAGCCAGTAGGATAGAAGAGTGACGGATTATCATTGTACATTGCCTAAATAAGGTTCAATACAACAGTCAGTATATGATGAGCTCTATCTAGCAAATTGAAAATACAGACAAGAAAAACTATTTATACCCACCGGAGGTATGACATGTAAGTTATTGACATTAACATAGTTAGAATGCTCATCCCAGTTACCAGTGCCATCGTCATAACCTGGACCAATGCAAAGGAAATATAAAATTACATTGAGGAAATAAAGAAATAGATCGAACAGAGTATATCTTAGTCTTTCAAGGAAGGGTAAAAAATGACATAATATATATCATATTTAAATAGAAAATTAAAAAAAAAAAATCCTATTTGGGGTTAAAATGAATTACAATTAAGAAAGAAAAATAGGATTTTGGGATAAGAAATAAACTAAACTAAACAAAAAAAACACAAAAAACCATGGATCTCCAAAGAACAACTCTTCTCAAAATCTCACTCAAAAGGTGCTGAGTTGGAATCACATTCTAACTAAGGATTCTTGTGGTTCCGGAGGTTCCAGCTACAGGAGATCAGAAACAGAAATCATTTGAGCAAAGCAGCATGATTGTATTTGAACAAAAAAAAAAAAGACCCAGTTTTTGGTTTCATTCAAAAAATTTCTTGCTATGAGTTGATATAAAATTAAAACTAAAATATTGGAGTTCATTTGCCTTCACAACCTTACGTTAGCTACAATGTCTTCTAAAAAATCATAGAAACTATTTATTAGAGAGTGGAAACTGATCGCAATTAAATAGATGAAGGATATGAACTTGTAACCTAAAAGGTCATCATTTATAACTACAAGTTTACAAAACATCAGGTAGCTAACAGAGATAACACACTGCAATATTCAGGCCCAAAATCATCTTTAATAATAATTCACAAATTAATAATGAAGCTTTAAACTACCACTAACAATGATAAGACAATATAATTCACAAGGAAAATTATGTTTTTATAAAATTTGCCTATTACTTCTAGATATTCTTCCAAGCAAAAATCACAGTGAGAAAATAGAATGTAATCACATAAGCGAGAATGATTATCTATTGTCACCGTCTGATGATGGGTGTGTTTTTGCATAACAAAAACATATTGTCATTATGAAGCAATGAGATTAGCAGCAATTTGGAACAAACCTCCATAATAGATGCCCTGGTCCTGCAGAGTATAAGCATTGTAAGGATACGTAGTGCTAAGAGCCCCACTTGTTACTGAGGTTGCAGGCTGATCTTTAGTGATTTCTGGTGCCCTAGATATGGCCGAGTCAGGAGAAGGGTTTGCACAAACAGTCCGTTCATCTTTCGGTGAAAGTGGCTGAAAATAGATCAAAAGAATGTACAAACGAAATACATTACCTAGTCTAACCAACACATATTGATAAAGGGAGAAAAACTCGATAATGTAAGGATGAGTTTATTGCAAACCTGTTCTGCCAAGTTATGCAGATCAGCAGCCCTGTCACCTGCATCCACCAAAGCAATCCGCAGCTTGTCAAAATGCAGATCAAGAAAAATCAAAAGAACACTGTATATGAGATTAATAAAATTGAGCTACCCATGGCCATGGTGTAGAAATTGGGATTACCATAATTTTATGATTTGTTTGGCTGAAAGAGGTAGAGGTAATAGAAAGAGAAACAGAAGACGATTGAAGAAGCAACTTATTGATAATACAAGTTCCCCAATAAAATTAACACAATGCATGAACAAATGCATCAAAATTATGGCTTGGCAACAGGCTTTCTCACCAAGTCTGACGGTCAAAACCAAATTGAAAGAAAAACACCATCTACAGAATAATAATAAAAAGGGGTAAAAAGAACAAAGGGTTTTAACCTTGACAGTAGCTAATCAATCATTTCATAAGAAAAAATTATAATTTGAAAAGAAAAATTTTAAGATTTCTCTAATTTAGGATATTTCAAGAAATTCATCTACAAAGAACTCTATTTATCAGAATTTGTATGCATTTTGACCAATATATAGCACAATAATTTCCAGCTTGTAATCATAATCCCGTCCACGGGAGAAAAATCCCCCTCAGTCACAAAATTGAACTCTGAGAAAAGCCAATTTAACAAAATTGCCCAAATTCAATTCAAAAACATTGTCACATAAAATCCCCGAGAATGCTCCTTTTGCATTTAATCTCGAAACCAGATTGGAAGCATGTAACTAGAACATCCCAAATCCTAACATGAATACATAACCTTTCCAATCCGAATGCAACATTCCGGGTACAAAAACAAGGAAGTCCAATCAATATAATTATAACTACAAATACACACACGTATATATATCAAGATGTGAACGAACCAGAAGATGGGATGGAAGCGAATCCATCGAGGCTTTGTTGACTAGCGTCTTCCATCAACACCAATTGAACTGAGTTCAAATCCAATCACAAATCGAGAAGTAAAGGAAATGAAAATTCAGATCTATTATGTTTCAAATTGAATACAAAAAACAGTATTCTAAATAAATCAAACGAATGCGAATGCAACTTTTTTGCAGAAAAAATATATATATATGAAAAGAACCCTAATTTCTTCTTTTATCGGAAGTGAAATTGCAGATAATCAAAAAAGGCAAAAGATTTGCTTCGCGGGAGGGTTTGAAAATAAACAGACAAAAGAGGGTTTTAGACAATGCTATGTGTATATATGTGCTACCCCATACCCCCAACCCACCAACCCCTAACCCGTCTTTATGAGATTCACAGGTCAGATATCACAGTCGCAGAAAATTTTAAAAATAAATTAAGAAAGGAGCAGAGCATTTTCTTTATTCGGTTGAAAAAATTTTAAGAGCCTGTTGATAGAAATTTTAATCCAATTTAATTAAAAATATAATCGTTATGTTTGAATTTTATTTTATATATGGGACCTACTAACGATTAATTTTTCAATTAAAATCTAATTTAAATCTCTACCAAACAGGCTCTAAGACCTGTTTGATTGACATATTTGTCATAGAAAATGTCACATTCGAAAAAATTATTTTTCACTTTAATCATTTAATTACAACATGGAAATAGAAAATATTTTTCAAGGTACAATCACTTTAAGTTTATTTTCAACAAATTTCATAAAAAATATTTTCCTATGATTTAGGTGGATTATTATTTTTCAACTTATATAAAAATGTTTGTCTTTTCACCTTTGCTATCAAACGAAATTTTAATGGTATATCTCACCACGTGTATAAGTGTGTTAAATTTATCAATGACCACCTAACTTTATACTTAGGGTGCGTTTGATTGTAAATGTGGAATTTGGATAGAAAGAAAACGAATTACGAGAAATTGAATTGCCTAAAATTTGTTTTAGATGAAATTGTAATTAATGGTATTTGATTAGTATAATTTTTCATCTAATCCGTTTGACTTTATTTTTCATGCAAATTGTTACTTTTTGGAATAATTTTTTTTTACAATATGTATTAAAATTTGTTTGGATTGTCAAAAAGTAAAAATAAATAAAAATATATATTTTTTCATAAATTTTTGACGGTCGTTTCACTTCATTTTTCATGCAAATTGTCAATTAAAAGGATAAATTTTTTTACCATTGGATTTAGAATATGTTTCCATTGTCTAAGAGCTAAAAAAAAAAAAAAAAAAAAAAAAAAACCAGAAAGGTGGAAAACAAATTTCCACCAAAATCATAAGAAAATAAATTCCTACTTTTGTGCTTTAAGAGGTTGTACCTAGAAATTGGTGGTAAACATTTTTCATGGCAAAAAATGACAATCAAACACCACAAAAGAGTGAAAATGAAAAATATTTTTCATTTCCACCCAACTTTCCACCCTATCAAACAGGGCCTTAATGTCATCATGACCATCAAATTCGATTTTATTTCACCATAGTCACTCAACTTCTTTCCAACTCTTTTTAAATAAAATGATAACTTTGTATTATATATATAATAAATTTAAAAGAAAAATTAAGAGGTTTTTTTTAAATTTTAAAAACATATTTTTAAATAAGTTTTTTATTTTTCTAAGTAACTTTTTTTTTTAAGTTTTTATTTTTTATTTTTAAAAAAAATCTCTTTCAAAATAAGTTTTTATTTTATTAAGGAACTTTTTTAAATAGCTTTTTATTTTATTTTATATTTTTAAGTAAATTTTTTTTAAAAAAAAATTGTATGTTATTTTATGAGTAACTTCTTTAAATAATTTTTTATTTTTTTTAAAAATAAGTTCTTATTTTATTTTTATTTTTAAAAATTTTACTCTATATATAATGCAAAGTTACTGTTTTACCCTTTTTAAAATGAGTGAAAATAAGTCGGATGACCATGGTAAAATGTTATATTAAATTGAGTAGTCATAGTGAAACAAATCAAATTGGTTGGTCATTGTGACACTAAATATAAAGTTAGATAATTATCGATGAATTTAAGTAGTAATGTACATATAGCACAACCAATACTTAAAATAAATACACAAAGACTCTGTTTTCTCTTTAAAATAATTTTTTTTAAAGAGAAAACAGAAGTGAAGAGTGTTGTATTTTGGACCTTAACATTCAAATAGGAGGAATTTAGTCCCCAACCTTTAACTTACATTGCTCCTTTAGCCTCAATAGACCGCTGTGAGCACGTGATTTAGGGGGCGTTCTTTTTGCTGTTTTTGGGCCGTTTTCTATTTTCAATTTTTCAAAACATTGAAAACGCGTTCTCTTTCCCATTTTCGAAAACGAGTTTTTGAAAACGGCTGAAAATTTTGTGGAAAAAACATAATACAATTTTTTTTACGTTTTGACTGTTTTCTTCACAAATCTGCCAAAACTAAAAAAATGCGGGTTGAGAAATATTTTTTCAAAACGACAAAAAGAACGAGTTTTCAACAATCACAAAATGGGCACCCAAAACACAAAACGAATTCAAAACTCAAAACACAAAATTGAAACACGAAGAGAATGCTTCCTTAGTTTTCAAGGGCCCAGGGGCAAAAAGAGAAAAAATAATTATTAGTAAAAATGGATTGAAAAAAGAATGAATTAAAAAGATTAGAACTCCCACTTTTCTCTGTGATTGTGGTGTTGGTTGAGCATTGTTTGCTAGTTAGTGGCGGAGCCACACGAGCGCGGCAATCGCCCATAAATATTTTGAAATCTCTCGAAATGTATGCAGAATTTTTTTGAATTTTTTTAACATATACATAATACATGTATATCTTTCTCAGTCAAATTCCTCCTCTCCCATCATGAAATTTCTAGCTCCGCTACGGGTGCTTGTGGACGAGATTTGTGTATCCTTTGTCCGGTGATGGGTTGACTGGGATAGGTGGTGGTGATTACGGTTGGTGGGAGTGAGGGGTAAGAAGTTGAAAATAAATCAATGTCTTTTCTTTCCTCTTTTTTTTTTTTTTTTTTTTTGATTCCAAGGTTTCTCAACTTACGTCAGACTATATCCTGGACCACCAGTCACCGGCTCCTCAATAACTGACGAAAGTAAATCGCGAATTATGCCCAAGTTGACCAGGGTCCATGCACCATTTATACTTCTGACCTCAAAGGAGTCTCCTTCATGATTATTACATCACCAAGCAGTTCCAACCAATAAATGGTTATTACATCACTCAGCTGCTCCAACTAGGAATCGAACTCCCCACGTTAAGATTGCAAGCCCCGCAATGTCTGTCCTTTACCAACTTGAATGTACCCGGGGGGCTTCTTTCCTCTTTCTTTTATTTTAAAGTAGCCGGATCATTATGCTCCTCTGTGTGATTTTAAGGGTATTTTGGAGATCTTCATCTAATGAGAACGTGATAACAATGGAAGTAAAAGGTCGAAGACGTATATGCTCCTTTTGAAAAGCATAGCTTCTTTCTAAAAGTTGATATGAGACTAAAGTGCAATATGAACATTATGTTGGAGCCTTTGCTGATATTTACCATTCCTAAATCTATGAGTTCGAAAATTTTTACTTAGCATGATAAGTTCAATTTTGACATCGATCTAATTACAATACAATTATTATTCAAAGTATTCCAAAAATAGGAATGGTAAAATTCTTTTCCCCGTCCAGATTAATTTCTTGAACTTGTCTTGAATATATATATACTTATCTTCATTGAAAAATAAAAATATAATATTAAGAATATATAAATGATGAAGCGATATGTCCCCTACTTCCTTCCCTCTAGCGGTGGCAATCGAGTCGAGCGACTCGTCGATTCGGACACTCGGCTCGCAAAAAACAAGCAACGAGCGGCTCTGGCTCATGGGCTCGTCGAAAATGCGAGCTTGGCTCGTGGCTCGCAAAAAAAAAGTATATATATTAATATATATTTTTTAGGTTTAATTTTTTTTTAAAAAAAAAAAAAGGGAGAGCTCTGGCTCGGCTCGTCCTCGGCCCACGAGCCACGAGCTCACCCATTTTTCAACGAGCCGATCTCAACTCAGCTCGTTGCAAAACGAGCCACTCGCACAAGCCGAGCTCGTGTGGGTAAGGACCGAGCGAACTTTACTCGACTCATTGCCACCGCTATTTCCCTCAAAAAATACTTGACAGGATGGGAGCGGGATGGTCACCCTGTCCTGTCCTGCCCTCCCCTCCCCTCGCCCATCCCTATACACAAAGGAGTTGCAATGAGCCACTGGCACGAGCCGAGCCGACTTTACTTGACTCATTGCCACCGCTACTTTCCTCAAAAAATACTTGACGGGATGGGAGCGGGATGGTCACCCTGTCCTGCCCTCCCCCATCCCTATACACAAAGGAGTTATGTTGCAATATACAAGGAACTGTATTCGCACTTGTAGACCATGCAAGTTAAATGGCACCGAAAGATGTCTAGTCAAGTATTATATTTCGAGACCATGCAAGTTAGATGGTGCCCGAAAGATGTCTAATCAAATATTATATTACCTCGAAATCCAAGAAACAATTGGGATGATCAGAGAAAATTAGATATTGATCAACAGTTGAGAAACATCGCGTGATGAGGTGTTCTACAAGGCCCTGGTACTATTGTGAAGAAAACTAGCAAAAGAATTAATACCTTGTTTGGCCCCCTATAATATCATATTTTTTTTTCTCTCTCCTACTTTCAACTACACAATCTTTTATAAAATAATACTACACATAAATCGAAAACTTTTTTTTTTTCAACCACACATTCTCCAAAAAATTACTATTTCAAATACTCTTTTTGAAAAAAGAAAAGAAAAAGAAGGGGCTCAAACAAGGGCTAAGTTACACAAATTGTTATTTTTGGAATGATATCAACTTCAGCAATGAATCATTACATCGTCAAGTTGTTGAACATATTCAAAGGAATAGAATTTGTTGATTTTGGGTGATGTACAATTTTTTCAATAGATTTATTTATTTATTTATTTCTTAAGCTTTGAAATTTGTTAAAGCGAATGTTTATTTTGGGCTTGATATAATCAGACATGGATACATGCCTTCGTAATAAAATTTGTGCAATAAAACCATATATTTTAAAAGTAATTTATAGTTTGGCGAATTACTGCCTGTTTTTAAAGTATGGTGCAAACCACTTACAAGGTCAAATGACAAGTATTTTATTTTTTCTAGCTCGATGTAATTAGACATGATTATACGCATTAAGGGAAAAAAAGGTTATATAACGAACTTATAATTTTAAATTACATGTAAATAACTAGTTATCCATCAACACGAAAGAGTACATATTGCACAATACCAATTCAAAAAATAAACAAGAATTATAGACTTCAAATCTACATTACTCGAAAAATTGACACTCGATAGTCGATAACTTTGATTTTCACATCCTTTTCGACTGATTTCCCTGGTGCACTTGGGTATCACCTTCTTTATTCAAATTGGCATCTTAAACACATGAGCTCCCAAAACGTGACGTGCCTTGTCTATACCAAAGTCGTGTTTCATCTCATACATCTTCAAATGTATCAGATGTATTTACAACAAACAAGCTGCAAATAAGCCAGCACGAAATTTTCAAAACGAACAAAATTAGATATTACAACTCGAGAGCGAAGCACCTTAAATATAATATATTATAGAATAATATTTATTCATGCAATGGTGATTGAACTTAATGGATCTAAGACGTCAAAAGAGTTAACAATCTTCTTGTTGAGGTATTTCGTCCACAAAGTTCACTTTTAATGCGTCTTCTTGTGGTTTGCCATGAACAATCATTGATTGCGTCAAATGTTAATGATGTTTGAAAATTATTCCAACGTAACATTGCCTATGTAACACAATTTAGATAATCAAAATAAATATATATTTAGTCCCTGTTTGATTCCCATTTTTTTCAAAATTCATTTTTCATTCTCTTCTTTTTAATCCACATTTTTCTATAAGATAATATTATACGCAAACCCAAAACTTTTTCTTAATTTTTAACAACACATTCTTCATCAATTAACTATTCAAAATGTAATATTTCTCCAAAAATGGGAATCAAACAGGGCCTTAGTCATTGTTTGATCCCTATTTTCTAAAATTCATTTTCAATCATACATTTCATGAATTTCACAACTTTTATCAACTGTTTAATTACAGATTTCATATTAAAAAATTGATTTTTTAGCTTAATCAAAGATGAGCTAAATAAATTACACGGCAACTGCAATTTACAAAATTTCTAGTCAATAAAATCGAAAAAAAAAAATTGTATACATTATGAATTACCAAATGTATATAACAATGCGTAAACACTTGAGACATTGTATGGTACGTTAAACTATAGTTAACAACAAAATATTGTAATAAATTCATGGGTACCCAATATGTAACACCTTGTAACAATTCTTGAAAAATAAGACTTGTAACAATAAACATTGGCATCTTTTCGATTCAATAAAACAATAATATTGACACAACACAAATAATGTAAAGTCACGATCTATTTTTTAGCAAAACCAAACATGAAAAAATATTAGAGACTATTCTACTAAAGTTTAGAACGCGACGAGACTAAGTCTGCTAAGGTGAGCGCTTCACCCAGACAAAAATAAAGGGCTTGATCAAACGCGCTCACACTATATGGTTGTGTGACTCCTTTCATTCCATTGAAAATAAATAATAACAACAACAAACAAATAAATAAATAAATAGCAACTTCCCCTCGACAATTTTGAATTATATAGCTAGAGTAGGGAATGAATCACGAAACCCTTTCGACCTATCTTTCAACATAGATGTCATTTAAGATTGGGAAGCTATTTATAACTATAGTTATCCAAGCATATTTACAGGCAAAAGTACAACTTATAATTAAAATAAATAAACTTACTCATAAGTAAAATTTTCAAGCTCGACCAAACAAGGTCGATATGACTGTATACAAGTTCACTTTATCAAGACATAATTTTTTTTTAAGAAGTATCACTTATAAGTGAAAAAATAATTTTTACTTATAAGCAACAACCTTTAAGTGGAATCATTATTCCATGGATTTTTGCTCTGATGTTTAACAGATGTAAGAGCCTTCCAAACAACACTGTTGCATTTCAAACCTGAACCAAAAGCCAGTTGCCAAATTCTATCCCTTTTCTTGATTCTGCTTTTTGCTTCTAAATAAGCCAGTTCATACCAAATACTACTGCTGGAAGTGTTTCCAAATTTTTCAAGAGTTTTTCTTGATGCTTCCATATATTCATCAGTAAGATCCAAATTCTTCTGTATTTCATCGAGTACTTTCTTGCTTGTTGCCAGTACGCAGACGTGCTCGAAAGCGAGTTTGTAGTCAGGAATGTAAGGCTTGTTGGAGTTGGATTTGAAGAGAAGAGATTTGAAGAAATGGAATTGTTCAGAAACTGGAAGGACTAAAGGGCTTAAGGTTGTGATGTTGGCTTTGAGTGCATGGCCACCCACTTCCACCGCCTCCTTTGCGACCGAGATGCCTTGTTTGCCGGACGCGTCTTCCTTGAGTTGTATGCTATTGAAGCACCGGTCGTCCATGCCTTTGTGTGTGCGAACGAGCTGCAAAAATTGTTTTTACCTTAAGATTTTGATAAAAGTTGATGAAGTGTGTAGTTAAAATTTTGTAACTCCCATGAAATATGTGATTAAATTTAATTGTTGATTTTGATTTAAATTAAAATTTAGCGTTTAATCCCAACCAAACAGAGGCTAAAATTCGTGAAAATAACAGTATGTGTTTTAAGAAACAACGACGAGTAACACGTTGTGTTACCTGTTTCAGTTCGTATTTAGCACGCCATCGGTCGAGTTGATGATTTGACAGCAAAACAGCAGCAGCCCCCATCCTAAAGAAGCAATTTGGTTGAAGCATGTCCAATTCATTGCCATCATACCAAGTAAAGCTCACAATTTCTGTACTCACTACCAATGCATATGAGCGTGGGTATGCACCCAAAAGGTCCTTAGCCAAATCTATAGCTGTAATTCCTGCAGCACACCCCATCCCACCTAGGTTAAAGCTTTGTATTTTGTGACTCAATTTATAATGGTTGATTAACATTGCAGAAAGTGATGGAGTGGTGTTAAGAATTCCACAGTTAACGATGAGGATCTTTACGTCCTTTATTCGAATCCCAGTGGTGGCGAAGAGGTCGTCCACCGCTCCAAACATCAGCATCGCCGCCTCTTCTCGGCCGTCCCTTACGGTTATCCGGTAGTCGGGACGGAAGACAATTCTTGGGAGATAGGTTTCATCTCCTAGGCCTGAGTTCTTGAGGACATGCTGCTGGTATTGGATTGCTGCTTCATTGAATTTACCTGATTTTCTAGCCAATTCCACAAATTCTTCCTTGGATATCTGTAGATCAATAAAGATTATAAACTTGTTATTTTTTACTCAAAAAGAGCAATGTTTTGGCTTCCAGGCCTATCTAGACACACTGACATATCCACTTTTTTCATTCCGGGAAAATAATAAAAAAATTGAGAGAACACAAACCTTAAATTCAGTGGGTGGATGGTAGCAGGCAAAATCAACTAAATACGTAGAACAAGGTGTCAAATCATAGTAAATATAAACAATCAATCCCAAGAATCCCAACAAGAAAATGATGTTCAAAACATCATATTTCAACCACAAATCACTGAGTGTTACTTTGCCTATTTGTGTACCCAAAAGCATTAAAACAATTGGCGCAGCAACAAAATAAATAATATGATTGAGCAGATAGCCATAGCCAAGTTTCACATATTTCAAGTTCACAGAATTAAGGAAGTCCGGCAAACTCCGGCGGACCCGGACAGAAAAACTCGGAGAACCCGCGTAGGGACCGGAGTTTTGGACTCCCTGGCTCACGATTTCCGGTGAAAGGCATTCTTTTTCCGGCCTTTCCATGTCAGCTGATGATTATAGATTATAAGTTGAAAACAGTGAAAAACAGTAGTGGGATTTAGGCATAAGCAGTTCGGGAATGCATGTTATGTATGAAATGAGGATTGGAGAGGTGTAGGAGCCAAGAAAAGGTAATATAAAGATGTGACTTTTGGAATTAAACTTGGCGTGGGGTAGGGGTGATAACTGAAAAATGAGGCCTTTGGAGCATGAAGGCGTGGGAACAGCGGATTCATAGGCCTAAGCGTGTTGGGGATGTTTTCTAAGAGATAGAGGTTCATCTGTTATATCGGGAAGTTTTATTTTTTGTTTGTACGGCGTGGTCAAGTTTGGCACGCACGGTAATGTCATCATGCGTAAGTCCGATTCATGTTTTTTATTAAAAATATTTACGTGTGCACACTTTCAGAAGTGAATGACAATGAAACTTGAACACAAGAATAATATCATGTCAAATAATATCATCTAAAAGTTTAACCGATTGGAAAGAGATGCATTTAATTATTTAAAATCTAGTCTTCAACACGTGTTGCACGTTGAAAATGCTCATGGGTTTTCACACCAATTTTATGTCCCTAGGATCGCGTTCAATAGAATATTAATTTTCACTTACCTTCGGATCATGCGTCGACCTAATATTTATAAATGACGAGAAATGAAGTCCAGTGAGAAAGATCAATCTCTGCAATGTAATGAAAGTTGTCTAGCGCCATTATAGTTTGTCATGTCCCTATATTTCAAAATAACCTTGATATATCCTTCAAATGTTCAGCTTGTTGATTGCCATATGCATTCGTCGAGATCTTACATTTAATCCGGTTAAACACTCGTTGAATTAATAACAACTCAAATGTTTCTTCTTCTTGAAACATGAGTTTGATCTCAACAAGTGAAGTAAATTGGATCAAAGTCTTAGTACGCCAGTCACATCTTCCTATGTTTCCACCTAAAATATAAATAGAACCATACATAACATGATATTGTTCAACATAATATTATTCCTATGTTCAAGTTTCATTGTCAATTCTAAACAATTTGGATTCAATCAAATGGCAGACGTCTAAGATCTTCAACAAATTTCTTTTATCCTATAAACTCTTGTTTCACAAAATTTACGTGTAGATAGGGAAAAAAGAAGTTACTCACACAACTCCCTATTTGAGATTGAATTTGGAGTTATTCTAACCAAATTTGATCAAGTTTCTATGGTTTTTATTTTTATCAAACTCCATTTGATAAAGCTGAATTATTACATTCCAATAATATATAGAAATAGAATAAAGCTGCTTTGCCGGGCCACATGGCACCCTTGGATGGCCTCACACTACTTGTGGTTTGATTCCATTTGAGATTGGCTGGCATACAAATCGACTAATAAGGGAAAGAATTTTGTTACTTATACAACTTCGATTGACAATATTGGTTGACAATCTTCTCACATGAAGGGGCGTCCACAATTTTTTTATTCATCGTGGGCCTCCCTCCGATGTGAATGATTGTCAACCAATATTGTCAATCGGAGTTGTACAAGTAGCATGGTTCAACACGTATTAAGTCCCTATTTATTGGGGGATAAAAATTATATTTTTATTCAATTTTAATCTCTATCAAACAAGGATTAAATTTATTTTTATATTCGTTCGATAGAATTTTTACTCTTGCTTCTACTTTTTGTAGAAAAACTTACTTTAAAACTCGTATGATTATTAAGCCCAAGTTTGAGCTTCATTTTCTAAAAACTCATTCTCAATAAAATAATTTTACATGCAAATTTAAAATTTTTTTATACCTTTTAATTATACATTTTTCAAAAAAAAAATTATTGCAAAACTCATTTTTTGTAACATAGCCTAAAGAAGAAAAGTTACAACACGCGACCAAAAGCACGTTAGGAAAGACAAAAAAAATATCAATTTCAAGAAGAGCATGAGAAATGACGGACTTATGAAATTCCTTCGACAACATTTGTAAAACCTTTTCAATCACATTTATACTTGACCAAATCAATAACATGATTTAACTACGGCTGTAGCAGGGGTGGAGGCAGGGGGTCCTGGATGACAAATTTTTTTTTTTTTGGGGGTTTTTTTTTTTAAATTGAAAGGATTGAAAAATGGTAACTTCTCTTTTATTACAAATGAATTTACGAAGAAAGTTAATCTTATTTCTTCCATTTATTTTAGGTTAATTCTCAGTTTATGAGCAATGTCTACACTGATGTACTATCCGCAGAGAAGGTAAATAACTCAAATAGTGAGTTTTTGTTTCCTCCCCTTTTTGTAGTTTTCTTTAAAAAAAAATTTCGGAGGCAGCCCATTGCCCCCCACCTTTCACCTATATATTTTCAAATTTGGAACTTTCATTTTCAATAAGCTGGCTTCGCCACTGGGCTGTAGCGACTTTAATGAGTCGGACTGGTGAACTCTATAGATTAATTTTGATACAATTTAATTTCTTGTAGACCAATAATTTCATATTTACAAATTTTATTGAAGATTAGTTCGACTCAATTCTCAAAATATTCAGACTGAGTCAATGCCGACGAGCTTGGACTGACCAGTCAACTTTGACCCAACCGGTTCAGCGTGCAAAATAGTTGTCTTCCCGCTAATAAAGTTTAGCCGCTCCGACCCAAATGAAGAAAACCCGATAGAAAGTTCGAGAAGAGGCTTTTGTACTTTAATTTAATATAAATATAAATTTTCATCGCTTAAACCACTCCTGTCCAAGGCTGCTAGTGCAATTTTCTTGATTTTCTGTTTTCTCCACAGCCAGGAAACTTCCAGAATTCAAAGAGATCCCACCTCATATAAAATATTAATTTTACCCATTAATAGCTCCTTTTTTTGTTGCATTCGAGTCAATTCATTCTGTATACCAATATATTTTTGCCATTTGATTGAATCCAAACTGTTTGGTTTGCATTTGGTTGGGGTTTCTTCAGTTCCATTTGATAGTTCTTTAGAGAAAAATGGAGGATGGTGCAGCTGCTGTTTCAACGGAGAAGGAGTCAGAATCAGCTGCGGCAGCGTCATACACCTATTGGGTCAGGGAATTGACCCATGATGCAGCTCCAAGACCCGTCCCCAAGAAGCTCAATGTGGAGGATTTGCCCAATCAATCAAACCCGACCCACCTCGGATCCGCATGGAATCGGGTATCCATTTGGAGAAAATAATTTTTTTTTGAAGATATTTTTTTCCCGGTCTTTTATTGATATGAATTTTACT
Source organism: Osmanthus fragrans (assembly GCA_019395295.1). Taxonomy (NCBI): domain Eukaryota; kingdom Viridiplantae; phylum Streptophyta; class Magnoliopsida; order Lamiales; family Oleaceae; genus Osmanthus; species Osmanthus fragrans. Next base: position 4,475,303 of record CM033354.1, on the reverse strand, counting down.
TTATGTTTGGCTGTATGATTTTTGTTTATATTTTCTGTCTATTTTTGTTTTAGTTAGTTTGAGGAAATTTTATTATGGAAGCTTTGAATCCAAGAGGAAAAAGAAACGAAAAATAGTGTGAAATGAAATGGAGATTTAGCAAATAGTTGAATTATTAACTGTTATACTGCGTGAATAAACTGTATGAAGTTGATAATTTAATGATAAATATTTAAACATTTTCTTGTTTTCCCTTTTTGAAAAACGAAGGCGTAGTTGAGGTATTTTTGTTTCGTACTAGATGTATTTGAAGTTGAAAAATGTATGAGTTATGGTGCTGAAGTGGAAGATAACATTTTTCAGTGCTATAGAGTACAATACTTGATTATGGATAGGCAGTGGCTTGTTGACTGTACTTGAATTTAGACTATTAGAAGCACTTCAGGATGAATATGATTCCATGACAGTGACAGTTGGCATTTAAGGGGTTGTTCTTTAGAATGTTTCCAGGTTGTCTTCAATTTTGTTTTTAAATCTCGAATCTATGAAGAAAAGTATAAGCAGGAGAAAGGAACTACATATATTGACAAGCTTCAAAAAATCAATTAAAAATGAATTAAGATTGCCAGCTTAAGAACGAACTAATTAGACGGCATTTCCGTTTGCAAGACATGGAGATGATACGGTCAAAACTTTATTCATTTAGGGGAAAAATTTGGCAACAAGTGCATATATATGGAGGCATGAAAGTTAAATTAAGGCTCTCCTGACCTTGAAACACTCTCCAAATGGTGTTAATCCTTTAAGAACTCACATGCCATAATGTTGAAATTTTTCAAGAAGTGCATACAATCCATCAAGTATTTTTGTTTGAGCCCCATTTTTTTTAAAAAATAGATTTTATAATAGTGATATTTTTTTTTGGACAATGTGTGGTTATATAGTATTGAAATTTTTTGAGTTTATATGTAAAATTATTTTATTGAAAAATGTGTGGTTGAAAATGAGTTTTTGCCCTTGTTTGAGCCTCATTCTTGTCAAAAAAAGAAGCATTTTTGAATAGTGTATTGATGAGAAATATGTGATTAAAAAATAAAAAATGTTTTGGATTTGTGTGTAATATTATTTTATTGAAGAATGTGTGGTTGAAGTGAGATCAAATAACTGTTGAAGAATGTATTTTGATGAAAAAAATGGGGCTCGAACAAGGGCTTTAAAGAATGGGGTATAATTTCTCCTTGAAAAACCTAGTGCTACTGAAAGTGTGTTCTGGATTGGAGTCATAGTTTACCTACTTCGGTGATTTTGATGGAAACAAATTTAAAAAAGAATACCTCTTGAAACCCAATGTACTAATGGCCTTGATACTAAAGCATTGGTTCTTACCATCATCATAGCTTGATTGTAGAAACTTGTCATTAAGCACGGAATTGTGATGAAGAGTTATGGTAGCAGATAGCTGACACTCCCATTAAGAAATAAAAACAATTTTCCATTCCTCATGGCTATATAAATAACACCCTCACGAACAGAGTGTCCAACAAGTACCATTCAAAAACAATCTCAAGGCCCTCTGATGTAGCACCAGCATTAAGTCATAAAAACTTCCTTGGGATGCTACTATTAGTACCTGTCTTTAGAACTTCTTAGAGACTCGAGTTATCAATCATTGAGATAGATGATGAACTACATGTTGACAAGTTCTAGAAGTTTCCCTTTTCTCTTTTTTCCCCTTTCGGCCTACTCTTTCTCGAACTGTTTTGACTCTTAAATCTGCATCTGGCATATGGGTCATTTGTGCAATTGTGCTGAAGTTTCTCCAGATGTTATTAATCAAACTAGAGGTTGAAGAGACTAGAAGTAAGATATTGTCAGAAAGTTTTTAATTAACTAAACCAGAGTTTGTTTTTATAAAGTTTGTATGTTTATAATGTAATTATACATTTAAGGAAGTTTTATCCATCAGCACTGAAACTTATTGTTATACTTCTTTTTGGTCAGAAAACGATTGTTTCAAGTACTCTTGGTCTTACTTCAGTGCTATTGTATATGACATGCATAATGTGTAGACCTCAAGTTTATGTTCACCTTTTATTTACATCACATCAATCCTTTATTTTGTTTTTCAGGCTGGAACATGGGAAGAGAAGAGTTTGAATAAGTGGGCAAGCGATAGAATTAAGGTCTGTATGCTTGTATTTATTTATGTTTTTCTAGGTGTATTTATCTAGCTTGTGCTGCAACAACTTTTTCTGTTGATAATCCTTGACATTTCCTGGTTGTGGCCTAATGGGGGTTATTTGTCATGATTTTAATTTTCTTGTCTCTGTCATTACTTTTGGCTTGTTCTTCAAATATCAAAAGTATTGTCGCTGTAGACATAGACAATCAGAATTAAAATTGTAAAAAACAATTCTATCTCAACAATCAACAGGAAATGTGAAACATACTGGAGCATGAGCTTAAACGTTAGCTAAATAGAGAAACAACCTTTCAGTGGAATTACCAAATAGTAACTTTGAAGAAATATACCTAATTAAACCCCAAGTAAGCACTCTCTTCAATCCTAAGATTTAATATTTTGTGATAATTCCAAGTTTCGATCTAACAGGTTTGCAGTCTCCGAACACCATAATTGAGTATATATCCAAGCTTGTTCATATTATATGCTTGATTGGGTTATCATAGAAACATTTCTGCTTCTAGATATTTACGTATCATGCATGCTCGTTGATTGCAGGAATTGATCGTGTCTTTGGGGACCCTGGAGTTCTCTGGTGGCAGAGCAGAAATAGCAGAAGTAACCAGATGCTCTGGTGATGTGAGTGCTCGTAACTATTTACGCGGCCAAGATGATTTCTGTTCAGTCCCATAAATTTCTTTAAGCTTCCAAGTAATTTTTTTTCTTGTTGTGGAGATTTGACATAAATGATATCATCAGAGGATCCACTTAGAGATCTATATTCTTAAACACAAGATAGATGCATAATATGTTTTTGTTGAAGGTCGGTTTCTTCTTTTTAGCTGTTTGCTATCTCTCCTGAGAATTATTATTCAAGTTACAAGTTACAGACTCGGTCGATTTTAAGAGATGAAAAATTGAAACTAATAGAAACTTGCAGTAAGAAGTCCAGTAATTGGGAAATAAGCATCTTGAATGTTAACTACTAGGTACAAATATTTAATAATCAATAGAGGTCACTTCAAAAGAGTACATAAATATCCGAAAGATCATGGCTGTTTTATTCTATTATATGATCGTGTGAATTCATTTTGCAAATTATCTTCATCTTAGCTCTAATTCGATAAAAGGTTTCTTTTGCTTTGACATCCTCGACTAAGTTATAGTTGATTTATGCATTAAAGTGTGTTTGGTGCTCTAGAGAACGTTTAAGGAATCTAGTATGAATTATTATGGATATTATAAGATAGATGTTATTATGATAGATTAAGGTGGTTAGTATTCGTTGATTTTTATTTGAAGAATGTCATTTGTTATGCCTATTTCTGGCTCATGTTTATATATTGTTTATAAACACACAAGCTACTTTTTAAGCGCACACATTTCGAAGGATCCACAAGTACTAACCATTTATTCACCATTTCTACATAAATTTTTTGAGAGGTAATCAAATATTTTTTTAATCAGAGGATAATACATAGGAAGTGCATTATCAATTTAAACCAAAAAGGAACAACATGAAACTAGGTAGCCTGTTTATATGCCTAGTAGCCGCAGTATTAAATCAAGTATACAATGTTAAATAAAATAATTCTCTACTCTGTTTCGTTATCCATGTTTGATCATCAAAACATCGGCTGTTTCTTTCTCTCCACACACACCATACGATGCAAACCGAGATAAGGTCCCATACAAGCTTGTCATCCTTATTGCGAAACTTTCTCCTCCATGCCTTTAACACGTCTTCCATACGCGTTGGCGACACCCATACAAGCTGACTATACTTATCGCGAAACTTTCTTCTATATGCCTTTAATATGTATTTCATACGCCTGTAACATAAAAACCCATTGCTCGAGGATTATTACCCTGACCATTGTCCATAGTAAAAATGCCACCTGTGGAGGCAGTTTATATTTTCATATGATCTTTTAGGGGAAGCAACTCTCCACAGTTCCCAATAAGATCTAAAATAAGTGCCAACTAAAAAAATATCATTCCGTGTCAACCTCCACTTGCTACAATCATCCTCTTTTGCCCTAATGTGAACCTCGTACAAAGATGTCAAAGCAGCGCATAGTCATCCAATCCCCTGTCCTGCAAACCTCGCCCAAAAACAATGTTCAAATAGATCCTTTCGTTATGTATATCTAAGATGTCATTCACCGTAGCAGACGACATGAACACAATATGATACAGAAGGAAATTCCACCCTTAGTGGTTGATTTTCACACCAACAATCATCCCAAAAATTGATAGTATTATCATTCCCCACTACAAATGTCAATCTATCCAAAAAATTGCTCTGCCCTCGTTGGATATATCGTCATAAACTCACTCTGTATGATCCACAACTCTCAATTAAGCACCATCCTCCTCCATAACACCATATTTTACCCCTATAATTTCTCTACAAAAACTCTTCCTCTCCACTCCGAATCGTCACATCCACTTATTTAGTAAGACCTTATTAAACAATATGAGGCTTCTCAGTCCGAGACCCCCCAACCTTATGGGAGAACAAACTGCACCCTATTTAACCAAATCTAATTTCCTCTCCTAATCCTCTCCAAAGAAATTCCATTTTAATCATCTCTAATCTTTTTGACATTGTAGCAGGAATATGAAACAATGACAATAAATAAGTAGGGAGATTCGACAGACTAGATTTTAAGAGAGTAAGACGACCTCCCTTTGAGAGGTACATATGTTTCCAACCCGTGCCTTTTTTCCACCCTTTCTACAATACTATTCCAAATATGTATACTTGTAAACCGTGTTCCTAAAGGAAGCCCAATTGTGCAACCCTGCAACCTAATATAGCAGCAAACTCCTATGCGTTATCGACCTCTACTATTGTGATAGCCTCAGATCTCCTAAATTTTATTTTCAATTTAGATATAGCTTCAAAGTACAGAAGCAAATGATGCAAGTTCTTGAATTGTTCCACATATGAATCGCAGAAGATCAATGTATCATCTGCAAATAACAAATGAGATAACTGCAACTGCTCAATCATAAAGCCCCTTAACAAACTCTCCCTCACGGTGTTCTCAAGCATCCTACTGAAAGCTTCCATTAAAATAACAAACAGCAATGGAGACAAATGATCTCATTGCCTCAATCCTCTGCCACTCCGAAAATAACCCACAAGAGTGTCATTCGCCATAAATGACAAAGAACTTGTAGAGATACAAAACTGAATCTACTTACACCATTTATTCTTAAAGCCACATCGCCTGAACATATACAAAAGAAATCCCCAACTTACGTGATCATAAGTCTTTTGAATATCAAGCTTACATAACATTCCTGGATCCTTTAGACGTAATCTTGAGTCAATGCATTCATTTGATATAATTACGGAATCCAAAATCTGGCGCTGTTTGATGAAAGCATTCTGAAACTTATACATCACTTCCCCAGCACCTCCTTTAATCTGTTCACTAAGTCTTCACATAATCTTATACAACCCACTCACTAAGCTAATAGGATGAAAGTCCTTAATATCTGTCGTTCCCTGCTTCTTAGGAATAAATGTAGCATTGGCACTTCTTAAGAACCTTCCACTCGCATCACTTCCCAACAAGCCTTATAGAATGAGAAAGAGGATCTATTCGGTCCTGGGGCCTTATTGTCATTTATGCTGAACACCACTTCCCTAATTTTATCCTCCCCAAATGGTCATTCTAACCAACTGGCATCCGCCTTATTAATAATAGAAAAATCTAGCCTTTCCAACTCTGTCCTCTAGTCAAACTGGTCCCGATAAAGAGTCTGATAGAAACTTATTATTTGGGGCCCAATATCTTGTGGATCCCGATAAGTAACCCCATCTATCTTCAACATGGTGATAGAATTGTTGCACCCGTTGGAATTAGTGACCTTGTGGAAAAATTGGGTGCATTTGTCCCCCCCTTTTAACCACTTGACCCTAAATTTTAAATGCCAAGCAGTCTCCTCCATCTCCACCAACCTCTCCAACTCTATCCTTAATTCTCCACGTCTTACCCTCGCATCCCCTACTAGTTTGACTTTCTTCCCTCCATCTAACTTTTCTACATTTGATAGGCATTGATTTTTGTGATAGTTAACATCTCCCACTACCTTCTCATTCTACCTATTTAGATCATTTTTCAAAGCCTTCAATTTTTGATCCAGCACATAACTGGGAGACCCCCTAAAGTCATAGGATGCCCACCAAGTTCGTACTCGTTCCACAAAACCTTCTACTTTTAGCCACACCTTCTCAAACTTAAAAGACATTCTTCCACTACACTTCACATTTTCAGATAATGAAATAGGGAAATGATCTGAATACACCCTCCCCAATCTCCTCTGAGTGATCTTTAGGTATTTAGTTTTTCGCTCCCCACGTACTAGAAACCGATCTATTCGGGATAGGACATGTTGGTCCCGATTAGATGACTAAATAAAATCTTCCCCAATCATAGGCAGGTCTACAACTTGTTCTCCATGATAAAATCTGAAAAGTCCTCTATTATCCCTATTAATCTCCCCCCTATAGACCTCTCAGTAGGAAACTGAACCACATTAAAATCTCCTCCAATATAATTTGGGAGGTTCCACAAAGCCATCATCCCAGCCAACTCATCCCACAATCTACCTCTACTCCCATCTACATTAGGCCAATAAAATCCTATAAACATCCAATGAAAACTATCCTTAATATTTCCAAACAAAAGCGATAGAGAAAATAGTCATTCAATAACCTCTTCCATATCAAAAACTTTAGTGTCTCACATAACTAACACACCTCCTGAAGCCCCCGATGATCCCGCAAACTGATACCCAACATGCTGTCCCCCCTGTAGGCTACTCACAACAGTCCTCGAAATAGCCTCCAACTTTGTTTCTTGTAAACATATAAGGTCAGCCCTCCATTCCATTAACAGATTTCGAACACTTAATCTTTTTCAAACTTCATTAAGCCCCCTAACGTTCCAACTAATTATTTTCGGAGTCATCTTGACGCTCTGTCATCCCTCCCCATCAGCCTTCTCCTTGACTCGCCGCCTTTAACGTCATAATTAATTGAATATTCGAGTCGCTTAAGCTCACGATCACCCTTTACTTCCTGGTGTACCCATCCACCGTTACCTACTAGCCTCTAGTTCTTTAAATAATTGCAAGAGTATTTTCATACCCATTGCAAGACACTTCTACCATCTTGCTGAAGTCCAGATTTTTTGAAGAACCCAGTTTGACGGTGGATCTTACATCAAGTGCACCAACTTTCGCTATCTCCTTAGCATAAATAGGATCATAGTAGTGTCTCTCATCTTCCTCCACCTGTATATAGTGTCCGTATCCTCTTTCTTAGTGCCCTCTACCGACACCACAAAAGCTTTATCATTCCCTAGATCTCCCTCTTTTAGAGATTTAGAATATCTCCTACAGTAGGTGTTATTGCCATAGTTTTTGAGCCTGTCACCCACCCCCTATTTGTTCCCTAATTGTTGAAGCTGAACTTTCTGCCAATACAATTTCGGTCTCTTGCTCAATGCCGATGCTAATCTCTTTACAAGTGGAATTGTGTCCAATGCACCCGCAGTCGTAGAACAATTGACTCTTTTCGCTTGCAATATCACCGAATCTAGATTTTTAATAACCGGCTCCCCTACTTTAGCCTAAGGTTTCGTCTCTCGACATGTCGCGATCATTGGGTCTATTTCATCCTTATCTGTTTACTCCATCTCGACTCTATCTCCATCACCGGAGGAAATCACCACTGTAGTCTGCACTTGAGACTTACCATCGCCCATTTTTCTTTAGTTTTGGCCCATATTGATGATAGCTCCTTAGAATCCAAGTTTGCTACATGTTTTCCATTGGCTGGAGTCTCATCCAATCCCACTCCACATTTATGGCAATAAGTCTTCATGGAACCTACTACGGACCTACTTTCCACTACCTTGATCAATTCATCCAATTTCCTTTTCAACGACTGGATGCGGGTCGTTATTTCAGCGCTTGGATCACTCCTCTCATTTATTGTCCTATCCTTATTCAACAACACCCGCTGATCGGCCTTTTGCAATGCCCATAGGTTTGCCGTAACTCTTGCATAAGTCAGCCCTAGTCAACTCCCTTCTTCAACCGTTCGACACTTAACCTTGTCTCCGGCAACAAAGAAATCGACAACTGCTTGAAACAGATGCCCATCCCCTTCCATTCGCACCTTTTGACACCATTATAACTCCCTTCCAACGTCTCTCCCCATATTGTGCTATCATAAACAACCTATCACGACTGTTTGTCCAGCGTTGTGACAAGAAAGCTCGCGAAGACTTGTTAAACTTAGAAACGAATTCCTCATTTTACCAGCCCCCCCTCAACTTATCCACTATATTCACCATCTAAACGGCACTAAATCGGCCATGCAAATTGCGTTTGATATCTTCGATCCTAATTCCAATAGCTTAACAATACCTGAGGCGTTAACAGACGCTACGAACTCTTTCACCTCAACTGTAAAGTGAGAACTAAAGACTATAAAACCAGCTTCATAAGACTGTTTCTCGTGATTTTGTGCAAATGAGCCAGTTGGTGGAGCAAGTGGTCGGAATAACCTAGTTGCAGCGCGGGAATTCAGGCGAAATCTAGCGGCTGGGTGTGGCGCCCACACGCAGTCAGATAGGCATGTGTTCCACGTGCCTGCCTTGCTGTCGTCGGAACGGCTTGCACAGTTGGCCGAACAGGCACGTAGGGTTGGGCGGTGGCTGGAGTAAGAGTGGGTAGTGTATGGTTCGAACTCAGCTTCTCCTTCACTAGATCTATGTTTGGCATGCAACCTTCGTGAATGGTGTCGACGGGTAACTACATGTCTTTGCCGGCGAGTGCGTCATCAAGTCCTCAATGGATTCGGGTGACAGTGTTAGGGTATTCGGGAGGAGCCATCGCCTGTAGGAGAGTTTGGCTGTCTTTTGGTGGCGTGAGGCCGGTGGGGTTGGGACTTCTGATTGGAGCCTGATGATTGGCGCCGGTGAAGCCATGGCCAGTTGGATTGGGTGGGTTTGGATATTATAGGAGTTGCCATCAAATGACTCACACTTCTACATATTTGTAACTTAACCTTTTGTAAACACTTCCCAAACTTGTCTTATCAAGTCCAAACCTTGAATTATGTTATAAGATTGATGGTTCAGATTATCTTTTGGAGCGAAAAATGAAGAATGCTATCCACCTTAATTCACCATAGTACCATGTACCTAGCTTTAGCCTTTGTAATTTTATATACAGCCTAATCCGGAGCCAAGCATAACCTAACCTTGCAAGCCGACAAATGAAGCTCTGTGCAGCTGATAAGGGGTAAAATCTGGGATTGTATCATGAAATCAATGGCCAAGTTGCTCGTAAATGTTTTTTTTTAACAGAAATTAAAGAGGTCAGAAAAACTTAAAATGAAAGAGGACTTAAATCAGTGGGACAAGTATAGAGATCTTAATTTTTTCAAATGGCAAGAAACAAGAAAAAGCAGAATGGGAATGATTATGGACGGGGATGAAACTTTCTATCAATTGGGTTAACATGGTTGCTATATATAAAGCTACATTGGATGTTTTATTGTTATGACCTCAACTGCTATTTCCTAGTAATGATAATTCAACTGGACTTGCAGGCATTCTTGGTGATGGTACGAAACAAAAAACGTGTTGGTTACAGTTATGAATTGACATTGAGAGTAAAGGGTACTCTTTGTTTTACAGAACTGTCGTCCTTTAATTCATCCTTTTTTTTCCTTTTCGTTTCCATGCTGTTGTTTTCTTGTCCACTTTTTTCACAAGTGAAATATGGATATCAGGAGAATGGACTGTTGGATCAGAGAGGAGGAAGGTCAAAGGCCATTTAGATATTCCAGAGTTCTCACTTGGTGAACTGGATGACTTGCAGGTATCTTATATTTTAGCGTTCAAAACCCCTTTGCAGAATGATGTAGGATAAAGACATTATTGATGCAATATTACACTATTCTAGAACCTTGCTCTTCTCAGTATAGTAAGATTTTAAAGAATGAGCTTTGTTTGTACACACCCCTGAAGAAACTCAACTTCAATGTGTAAATTATTCATGTTTACATTTCTTTGCAGATTCAAGCAAAACTCAGTGAAGACAAAGATCTTTTGCAACAAGATAAGCGAAGGATAATTGAGGATTTGAAATTATTTGTGCAGCCTCTGCGGGAGAAATTACATCAATTTGAGCAGGAACTCAAAGACCGGTAGTAGTAACTACTAAATGGCTGGGTATTGAAGCTTTTGCTTCCTTAAGAAATAAGTTGGATTTGTGTCTCGTGTTTGGACTCAAGACTTAAAATTAGATTATAATGCTACATCAAACCAATGTCAAGGTTGTTCGTGCATTTGTAATGGAAATGGAGCTTGATCATTTCTTTGTTTGTGATGTACTACGAATAATTAATCTCAATTTTCTACGAACTTTCGGTGAACTGCTGTGTTTCTTGATTGGTTGGTGGATTGTTAAAATTTATATTATAGCCTTTTTAAAAGTAAAGATGGCCCAAGAAATGGGCTGTTATTCTTGACTAGTTATGCTATTTAGCTATATCGTGATTATAACTCCAGTCTATGTGGTGTTAATGTGATATTAAATAATAAGTAAAATTAAATGGGTCAATTAAGCTATAAGAAATCCTTTCAAGATCTTCGTCAGGAAATGTAGTAGATGGAACCTCTGTCTTCGACATGATCTACTTTGGTATTAAATAATAAGTTCAATTAAATGAGTTATTTTATTTCATATTTTATTTAGCCTATCACATAACACAACATGGATTAGGATTATAATCTTAGTAGGGTTAAATAACACTACGTTAGCATTATTCTGAACATTCTCATTTAATTTCATATTTTATTTAGCCTATCACATAACACAACATGAATTATGATTATAATCTTAGTACGGTTAAATAACACTACTTTAGCATTATTCTGGGCAGAATGTTCCCTCGATGCTTCATCTTTCACGGTATATTAATTGTCATGCCCTGTATCTAGTTCTGCAAGCCCGTTGATCTATTTTCTTGGGTATTCTGCCGCCATACTAAATCAGGCGATTTTCAATCAATCTTAAAAATGACAATTTATTACTGAATCCCTGGTAGCCTCCACTTATTGGAAGAAATATGTATATTAATAATCCGTTTGGAAAGAATTTATAAACGATTTAATTTATAGATAGATACGAGTGACGGATGAGTTAACAGTACTAGTTGGTCCACTCCATTAGAAAGTGATTAAAGATGAAATTTTCGACCATAAATTGATTCATAAAGTTTTGCCAAATGGAGGCTATACTTATTGCCACCAGGCACCAACTATGACAGTCAATTCATTGAATATAATGCTGTAGTACAGGAAAACAAAAATCTTACAACTCTCGACGCCAATAAATTGTAGAAACACAAATTGGAGTATCTAAATTTTTAGCTCTTATTCCATAAGCTCCTTCTCAATCAGATTCAATAAATCAGACAAGGCATGAATTTTTCCTTGGTGAGTTTTCGATCCTTTCTAGATTTTTTCTCAATCATTAATAGACTATTTCTCTTTACCTTTTTTCTTGAATGATCCACTTAAAGCTGCTTTAGTCTTTGTCCACTCTTTCATTGAAGCAGCACTCCTCATGAAAGGGCAAGCTTCGCTCATAACAATGTCTCCTAGGGATGGTCGATTGAGCGCTGATGGCACATTCTGTCCTAGTGTTGAAGTGGAAACCTCATTATCCTTTATAATTTTCATCTTCATTTCAGGACTGGATTTCTCACCATTTAAATCGTCGTCGTTCTTTTCTTTCCTTGTTAAAGCATCCACATCAAACTTATCAGAAGCAGTGGCCAAATTTTTATTGGCTCCTCCCTTTGGTTCACTAACCCCTTCAACAGAATTGCTAGTCTCTTTTTCAAAAGATTTATGCGGCTTATTGTTTCTTGAAAATACAAAGTTGTTGAACTGTGGTAGCTCCTGTTTTTCAAAAGTTACACCAGGCAAAACTTGTGAGATACTGAACGAACTATTATGCGTATCGCCAACCAGCTGCGTCCACGAGGACTTCTGTAGCCATGAGGCACCTCTGGCTGATTTATCAACAGTTGCTCTTGGTATATCTGGTATAACATCCGTAATTTTTTCCGGCTCTTTTACTTGGCTTGATTGGTTTTCCTTGTCAGTAAAGCCAGGATCAATAGGACTTTGTTGCTCTTCTACTTCAGGACCATGGCTTGTTGAATTTTCCATGTGTTCTGTGCTGTCCTTCTGACTTACCAGATATTCTGACTTCTGTGGTGATGAAGCGTCATGATTTAACTGTGCGGGTGATTCCGCCTCTTCTGGTTGAGTGTTTACATCTGTGTTTGAATCATTCATGACCTTAGGTGGGCTCCCTTTCATTCTCTTCTTTCCAGATACATGGTTTCTATCATCTTCACCAAATGGTGTTCTCTTCTTCTTCTTAGAAGCCACAGTTTCCCTCTTTTGACTTCCATGCATTTCCTGAGGGCGTCTATCATTAGAGGTCTTTAGTTCTTTTAATGTTGAATCCTAGGTAACCACAGAAAAAAAGAAGATAAAATTCAATTAAGCACTGAAAGCACATGCGACATTGCACAAGCATTAAAGTTCATACAATCAACTGTTAAGCAATACCCAATCAGCAGTAGCAGCTTCTTGTCTCTGATCCTTGAAGAAAGAACTTCTATCATTGGGCCCAGCCACCATGTTAATTATCAGGTTATCTTCATCGCTCACTTGATCATCCCCATTGTCATCAACTTGCACATAGTTGAGTAACGTGGACGAATTGTTTACTTCCATAGTAAATCCAGCCTTTTTATGAGTTCCATTTGAGCAGTTCTCTCTTTCCAAAATCTTTTTCATAACTGACTCCATAATGTTAAACTCTTCCTCATTTACTCCAAAATTTTCACTTTCATTATTAGAAGCTTTTTCTTTAATTGTCTCGGCAGGGCAAAAATGCTCCTCACAGTCACAGAAGTGGACAGGAAGAGGAGGAACTTCAACACGTTGGAAACTGTATTTGTGCTTGCCCGTTCCTTTGAAAGGCACTGCTTTTATCTTCAGGAAGAAATGAAACAATATATATCAGTACATCGACAGATGTGACTCGTGCAATTATATTTCTAAGATCTCAATTCTGGCTGTAGACTTAGCAAGTTAGCTTGCAAGCCAATCATATTTTTATGAAGGAAAGAACAAAATTGCCGTTAATTTTACCTTTAACCCACAGCTAGGAAAAAGAGAAAAGGTATTGTGTAAGAATGAGATATATCTTTGGATGGCATGCAAGCATAGCAAGAGAATAGAAGGTTTTACCTTTCTTAGTTTAGGAAAGAAAATCTGGAGCTGCACTTTTTCCATGCTGGGGTCTTTCTTTGTTTTTTCTGAAGAGATCACATTTTCAGCTGGATCAATATTCTGGGTGGGCAAATTGACGGCAAGTTCAACATCTTCATCCCACTCACGTTTCAATCGAACAGGATAGTGTTCCTTAGCCTTCCCAAGTCTCAACTTGCCACCTTTCCACATGCACCCATTATACTGTAAAATTACATTATCCAATGAGCAAAAGCAAGAATATTCTATAGTCCAAAAATGCAAAACAAGCTAATTCATCCTTTAGCTAGTGAGCATACAAGCCACGAAATTACACAACCCAATCGTTAGTGCGGAGAAAAACAAAAATATTCAAGAATGTCTAGCCCCAAGATTTCAGGCTCGGATGAATTTTTCTCCACTCTGGTACATCACCATCGGATGCCTATGTTAGTTATCCTTGTTGTTCCTCTTCCTATAACCACAAAATTAACGATTTGTATCCAATTTTCTGTTAAAGGAGAATATATTGGTCCCTGTTGAGCAGTTAAACCACCTTGAAAGAGTTTTTATTATCTTTACCCATATAATCATCTCAGATTAGCTTCGACCTGGGCTACGTTTAGTACCACAGATAGGGGTAATTGAAATCCGAATTCGAAAACAATCAAATTAAACTTCAACAGAGTCATTTCTATAAATCACAAATTTTATACTGTAAAACACAAATACTACCCTAAAAAGCAAATCCATTTACAAAACAGCAAAGCCAAATAAGCATACCGTGCTGAAGAGCTTGGCAAGGCCCTTGTCGGAAACTGGAAGAAAGTCCAAATAAGCGAAGCTGCGGCCTTTGCTGCGCATTATTTCTACTGAATCCACAGTTCCCAATTGAGGTGAAGTGAAAGTCTTTTTCAAATCATCTTCTTTCACATTCAGCCCCAATCCTCCAACATAAATCCTTATTTTTTCTCCCATATTCTCTTTAAAATTCATTCTTGAAATTCTCCTCTGTCTTCTTCTTCCAGAGAGAATTAAGTTAAAACCCTAACCCAACTCTCAAGGTCTGGAACTAAAATTTAAACGGGAAAACTATATTTTTGGTCCTTCACCTATTAAAAAAATAGAAAGTAAGTCCCCTACTTATTTTTTGATGGTCACAGTCCCCAACCATTGGTTTTTAATGCACTTGGGTCCATCAGTAGCAAGTAATTTCTTGGGAACAATAATGACTTTATTGCGTCAACGTGACGCAATATATTAGCCCCATTTAACAAATAAAATTCCCTCCCAAAAACTCGTATTTTGCTTAAAATGGTCGTGGAACCCTAAATCGGAATCGTTAATTATGCCTCCAAGAAAAGAACTCTGCAGGAATTTTCAACGTGGCAGGTAACCTTTTAGGTTTTTTCAAGTCATATTAATTAAGTTCCCAGTTTTCGTTCGTAATACTTATTTTGGGTTGTTATTCGAATTTAAATTTGTGAACTCTTAAAAACCGTTAGTAGCAATACTGTTAGGAATCTTTAAGTTTCTGATATATTTTTGACCTTTTTGTGTGCTTTGATAGTAAAGTGTTATCGTAATTGAAGGGGCTTCGTTTTTTTTTGGGTTTTGCACAATAATTTTTATGAAGACTAAACCCTTGGGATTCTCTGCACTAACTAATTTTAGATTATTTGAAAATATGGAGCTTAATTTTTGTTTATTGACATGCTTATAAGTTGGAGTACCATCTATAGACAATAGTTGATAGTGTTTTGTTGACTCAGGATCTAAAGTGGTTCCCAGATCAATAAACACGAAACTCAAGGAAATCTATAAAGTTGACTTGTGAGTAATTTGTGAACAAATTTGAGTTGTGGAGTGGGATGATCTTTCAATTATCTCTAATTTAGTGTTACCGTTTTCATGTTTACAACTACCGAAATGTAGAATGTTCCGTGAGCTCAAGAAGACAAGAACTCTGCACTCTTGAAGAGCTATCCATTAGTTTAGCTATATACTACTTAAAAATTGCAATGATGCAATGATTAAAACGCAATACTGTTATTGTTTTGGCCATAGGGACTAGGATGTGCAAGTGGCATCAATTTGAAGTTATAAGTTTATCTTGAAGGGACAAAGCTAGAACACTTTATGCTTTAGTACGGAGATATTGTATGCACTGCAAAACAAAGCTAGAACACTTTATGCTTTAGTACGGAGATATTGTATGCACTGCAAATTGATGCACAATAGAGTGCAGTAGTGTCAAGAGAGCCACTATCTCCACTTTTATTTAGAATTTATAAAGCATGTTGGCACTATTCTTCTTGTGCTTTATCATATCTTTCCTCTCTGATGTCTATGGTTTCAGACTTCAGAATTGCATATAATTTTACGTGACATATATAGAATTATGAACTATCTTGATAGGTCTATTGCTTCAGTTGTTTTCTGCATCATGTAATACTTTTCTAGTCTCACACAGTTGTCGATATGGTGATCATTGTAAGTTTCTTCATGACACGCCACAACAATCACAGTCCAGTCCCTTTGGATTTGGCACGCAAACTGGCATTCAGTTTCAGCACACAAATCCACAACAGCAGAAGCCCAATCCTTTTGGTTTTGGAGTCCAGAATAACGCTCAACTGAGAGGGTCAAATGATTTTGGATCCAGACCAAATCAATTCAAGGTTCTTTTCCTTATTGATTCTAGCTTCTTACTGCATATTTGATTTTAGATTCATGGTGGTGTCATCTAAGTGTGACTCAATTATGGCTTATCTGTCGTTTTATCAATGTATTCATTATCTTGATTTTTACCCTGTAATATTCTTTTGGGATCAGCCTTTTGAAAATAAATGGAGTCGTTTCTCCCCTTTGAATACAAATAGCTCCACTACATTGCGGCAATCCGAAAGTCAGACTAGTGCACCTAATCACAAGTAAGCGTGTGATCATCAATGAAAGATATTTTTTTCTCTGCATTTATAATATTTCACTCTTTCATTTTATACTCAAATCACATGCATTTGGCGGCTTATGGTTTTTAATGCATGTGAAGGTGCACAGATCCCGAGTCTTGCAAACGTCAAATGATTGAAGATTTTGAAAATGAGAGGCCACTGTGGAAGCTTACTTGTTATGGGCACAACAAAAAGTATGCACCATCTTCTAATATTTTCATATCTTTAATTGTTGGATTTTATATGCAACTAATAGAGAGGCGAAAGAGAGAAATCAACGCAAGTATTTAACGTGATTCAACAGTGTGCCTATGTTCACAAGGAGCAAGGCGGAGATTTTATTCAGTATAAATAATAGGGTTACATTATCAGTATTGAATTATTTTAGGACTCGTACAAGAAAATATTCATGTAGCGTACCGCGGGGGGCCATTGCCCCTCAGCCCAACATATATTAGCCTCTGTTTGGCCTCCTATCTCTATCAGATTTTTTTTCTTTCTACTACTTTCAACCACAATCTTCCATAAAATAATACTACACGTAAATCGAAATTTTTTCCTTCTTTTCCAACCACACATTCTAAAAAAACAATATTTCAAATACTAAATTTGAAAAAAAAGGGGTCAAACAAAGGCTTAGCGTCCTTGGCAAACAAATAGTAAATTAAAACCCGTAAGCCAATGTCGTCGTTCCACGCTCCTTACTCCGCTCCGTTCCAACATCAGCCAATTTGATCAAGTAAGCTCGTGTTCTACTTTAATTGAGCCGCATACACACCAATCTCTACATTGACGAATATTCACCCCTTAGGAGAAAACACTGAAAAAGCATGACATGGGAAAATACACCATCTGGTACCAATAGATTGAGACATATCCTCTTTGACACCTAGAGATGTTAATCAAGTTTAAGCAATGTTTGAACCTGTCCATTTTGATTGACTTTGTCAATATGTCTGTTGCATTCTCTAAAGTACCTTCTCTCGCAACAATTTTTCTAATGAATCAACTCCATTCCATCTTGTGAAATCTCACATCAATGTGCTTGGTTCTTTCATGATAAATCTGATTTTTTGCTAAAAAGATGGCACTTTGACTATCACAATACAACTTCATTTCATCTTACTTAATCCTAAGCTCCCTATCAAGCCCTCCCAACAACAATAATTCTTTGGTTGCCTCAGTTGCCACCATGTACCGTACTTTAGTTGTGGATAATGTCTTAAGTCACTGTAACATTGATCTCCAACATATATGCCCACCTGCGAATGTGAAACATAATCTGTATGAGACATTCTGTCATCCAAGTCGCTTGCATAATCTGCATCTACATATTCCTGAACCGAAACATTATCATATTGTCTCTCAAACATGATTCTACACTCCATTGTACCTCTCAAGTACTTGAAAATTCACTTTACAATTCTCCAGTGCTCTTTGTCGCGATTAGCCATGTACTTGCTCACCAGACTGACTGCATGTACTACATCAAACATCCCATTGTGCTGACATAAGACACTTTTGACATCTCTACAATTTCTTCTTCATTCTTTAGGAACATACAACAATGAGAAGGACCACACCGTTCTCAGCTATGATGCTCGGACTCTCCAAAAATGAAGAAGTATTCGTATCGACACGACACGACATGACACGGATACTAACACGGGATATGGATTGGATCCTTGGTTTTGCACTCGGGCATGGCTGCAAAAGGGAGAAAAATGTTGAAGGTGGAGTCTTGCTTTTGGATTTCTACTTCTGGCTCTGCGGAAAGAAGATAAGGAGTTGGAGAAGACGAGAGTTGGGGAAGATGAGGAGGTTGATGACTACCCTAATTGATTAAATTGGGTTGGACCAAATTTTGGAATAGGCTCTTTAAAGTCAAATACATAGAGTTAATAAATTGTAATTATTTTATTAGAATAAACTGTATCAGTCCTATTTAATTTGAGTTTTTTTTTTTTTTTTTGGTATTAAATTTCTTATTTCTTAAATTTTATTTGTGTGAACTTTTTATTTTGCAATTAAAATAATTTATTGCTATATCTTATATTTGGTATTAAATTTAAAAAACTAACTATTTCTAAATAATATATAAGACATTAAATTTATTTTTTTAAAATAAATTTTGTTTGGGTGTAAATTTAAATTGATTTCAAATTATAATCCAATTGTTTTAATTGATTTTATCAAAAGAGTTGATAAACAAACTAAATTACGAGTTCATTTTTTGACAGTCAATATTAGTTAATTTGTGTACAAGTAAATAAAAATTTAAATTGATTTTATTCAAAACGATTGTCCAATAATTATATTTGAGTTCCTTAGTATACTAAATTTTTATTTTTTATTTCTATTCATGTCAACTTTTTATGTAATAATTAAAAAATCACAAATTCAGTATTATTAATTATAAAACTAGAAATATTTATATTACAATAAAATAATATAAAATAATTGGTCTGTTAATTTTTTTTAAAAATATTTTGTAAGACGTATCCTCGTACCCGTATTCGAAATTCAAATTCTTTCTAACCGTATCCTCTCGTGTCTAATACTCGTACCTGAGTTCAAGCATCATAGGTTCCCGGTAGTGTGCGGATTAAGGCATTTCCTATGTGGAAATAAGCTTGATTAATAGGCAATTTGAAGTGATTTGCCAATGGTGCACCCACCGGTTTTGCATCGGACATGCTAAATCTCTCCAACACTTTCTTCAAATAATTGCCCTGTCTTTGTCATTGAACTTGGTTTCAAGTTGCAATAAATTGCTGATAATTTGATTGAACACATTGGTATGTCAAATTTGTACCCTCCACATTGGTACGTCAAATTTGTACCCTCCAGCATCTTGAGCCTGTACAGTCCCTGCTTTAGATGCAACTTATTCGTGAAAGATTTCGACATATAACGACTCTCCAATTTTAGCTAAACCTTCACCGGAGACTCAACGTCCTAGATGTGATACATGATCTCGTCCGTCAAATTGAGCCGAATTGTACCCACTGTTCGTACCTCGAGCTCTTCCCAATCAACATGTAACGTAGCCTCTGGCTTCTTCCCAAATAACGCATTCACCATCCCTTGCTGCACCAATAAATCCTTCACCCTTCACTGCCATAATTCAAAATTCTCAATTCCGTCGAACTTCATCACATCGAATTTTGCAATCGAAGCCATCTAGACCTGGAGCTTTGATACCAATTGTTAGATTTTATACGCAAATGATAGAGAGGTGAAATAGAGAAATCAACACAAGTATTTAACATGGTTTGGTTATGTGCTTGCGTCCACAAGGAGCGAAATGAAAATTTTATTCAGCATGAATAATGGGGTTACATCATCAATATTTATACTAACCTTAGCCCAAGCCCATACACGACTTTAGGGTCCATACAAGAAAATACCCATGTAACGTATCGGGGGGTGTTGCCCCTGCACCCCCAACCTATTTAGCGTCCCTTCCAAACAGACAGTAAATTAAAACTTGGAAAGCCGATGCCATAGCTCCACTTCGGTATCGGCTAATTTGATCCAGTAAACCTGCGTTCCATTTTATACACAACATTAATAAATTAATATTTAAATTTTCCAGTTTCATAATTCAGTCCGTCATTTTGTCGCTGAAACAGAGTTCTTAAATGGTCAATTATTTTGTCCACAGCGGTCCATGTGACATTGTTGGTGATATCAGCTATGAAGAGTTGCGTGCATTGGCATATGATGAAGCTAAGCGTGGATTGAGCTTACAGTCCATTGTAAGATAATCTAAACTCACTCGCCATTTTGTATACCTGAGGCAAACTGTCTAGTGAGGTTGAAAATTGTATCACCCAAAGGCTTATACAAATTCATATCCAGACATTTATTCTCAAAATTGAAGCAGTAAATTGATTACACAGAATAAGCAGTAAACTGATTACCCAAAGCGAAATAACTCTCTTTTTTCTTAATTTGATTGATTAGATTCTTGCAGAGAAAAGGTTGGGATTTTATCAATCTGTGTTTCAGCTGTTTTACATATCTGTAATTAGGAATGTGACTTACTATAAAATTTCAATTAGTGCTTGGCTATCACTAATATTTACGAATATGTTAAATTTGTTCAGAAAATTTCATGGATTTGGCATTTCATCAGTTTTGAATATATTTAGATTACACAATTATATAATAGGAATCAGGTTACTTGTTAGATCAGTTTATTTACTGGCTATTGGTTGTTCTTATCCTGATGCAGATCGAAAGAGAGAGGAGCCTACTAAATTCCAAATTGGTTGAATTTCAAAGCCTTGTACAGAAACCTTATGCGATTTCATCAAATGCCTCAATTAACCCTCAAAATTCTGTTGCTGGTGTCAGCCCAAATGCCCCAATGACAATTCAGAGTGGTGGCCCTCCTCCAGTGTCAACTTTTGGTCATTTGGGAGCATCATTAAACACGTCTGGAATGTGAGCTATTATCCCTAATACTAATTTTTCTATTGTCCATTCACTTGTGTATTTTCGGCTTACCATGGATCCTTTGTGCCATATTACTTCCCAGGTCCAGTGCTGCATCAAGTTATACCTTTGGGCAATCCCATTCTTTCCAGAATTACAGTCAGGCATCTAGCACGTTTCAGAGAAATAATTCACCCGCAATAAGTTCTCACCAGAACCCATTTTCAACGTCAACAATCTCATCTCATATGGCTACTGCAGCTTATACCCCGGCAGAGGTTCTCATGAGTGGGGCTAATTCTGCTTTGGATGTGACTAAAAGCATCCAGTTGATGTAAGTTGTTGCACCAATTACTGTTTATTTTCTATTATACTGTGTGCTAAAAGATTATGCAGAACTAGAACCATAACTATGTAGAGTTTAATCACAAGAAAGATTTATTTTATTAAAAAAAGGCTTTTAGGCATATGGATACCAAGACTACTGAAGACAACTCTTCAGTTTAATTATGTATCTCACACTTACCACCTCACGGTTTCCTACTTCATCTCTCTCTTGTGCTCAATATCTCTCTTATCACTAATCCAATTCACATAAAACCCATTTGCCTATTCTGATTTTATTTTTTAAAATTTATTGTTAAATCTAAACAGCATGCTTTAGAGCCAATTCATGTTAATAATTTTAGATTTTCTTTAGAAATCCATAATGAGTGCCTGCTTGATGTATATTTTTTGAGAATAGATTTCGTGGAATATGATTTGTTTGGAGACTGTGTGGTTAAAGAGTATGAGAAAGTAATGGATACACGTGCCAAATTATTTTATGGGGACAATGTGTTTGAAAATGAGTTTAAGGAAAAATGAGTTTTAAAGAATATGTAAAGGTGGCCTTGACGCCTATTACTGGGGATTTGTAGCTGGAAAATGTGGAAAAATATTGGATTGCTAGGGATTAATTCAAGTGATAAATGGAAAGATAATTGAAATAATTAAGAGGCTGACAGGATGGACAGTGATGGTTTATTCTGTCACTGATGACAGGGACAATGTTCATGGTGTTTTGGAGGCTTTGCCGTGTCCTTGAGATATGTGCTTGTGGAAGAACGTGTTCGGAATACATTTGGCTATGTGGATATAGTAGTTTCAAATAATAATTGCAAAGAATATATGGGTTAAAAAAACCTAAGCCATGTTTGACTATAGTCCTCACGCAACTTTTGATATCATTGTGATTATTTTTACTTGAACCATGTTTTGTGTTTATTGATAAGCTGAAAAGCTAATGAAGAGTCAAAAATCAGCAATCCCTTGAGAGGTCCTGCATTATTGTTAGATAAGAGTGCTATGCAGTCAAGAAATAATTTTATTTCACTCCGTTTTTTCTTTCATTCATTTTTTGGGCATTTTGGTGTTGAATATATACAATTCAATAATATATTGGTTAACCATTAATAATTTCCTTTGTGCTTGTAATTCATCTCAACATGTTTTGCAGGAACAACGAGCTCAGTGGGAACAGTAACATGGACAATAGCATTTGGATGAAAGCAGAATGGAAAGTTGGTGAGGTAAACTAGCATTATACTTGTCATGGGTTAGTATTAGTATTTAAACATCCTGGAATTGGGTGGATCCTTTATAAACTAAGACCAGAAAATGCTAGATACATGCACGGGGGATTCACATTGGACTCAAGGGTATGTTTGTTATTCAGTATTGAACGTGATATGACTACAATGGATAAGATTTTACTTTATTTTTCTTCCTTAATATTGTATAGTAGCGTCTAATCCTCCAACCTGGCACCGCACCCCAACAGTGCAAGTGTGCCTGCTAGACATAATAAGACGATCACATACAGAAAAGATTGGGATTTAATTGGCAAACAGGGTTGAACCAACCAAGATTGATTTGTAAAAATCGGGTATCATAACACTTTGGATTGTGAAGTGGGCATTGCATGAGTCCTAATTCTCCTGCAGAAGATAAATTTGGTAAAGTAGAACTACTACTTGGGGCATGAAAAAGTACAACTTCCATTTAGTTTTTTTTTTTTTTTTTGATAAAGTTTGCATTTTGAGTGTATAATTGATTTTTTCTTTTCTGCAATTTGATTTCTCTTTCAGATACCCGAAGAAGCACCTCCAGATAATTGTATCTACTGACTACTAGTATCGATTCTAGCTCGATGTGTTGTAACCATTACTGTTTAAGTTTTGTGGAAATGTTGTTCATCAGCAGATTCCAGATGGTATTCCTGATCATTATACTAAGGGTCTGTTTGATTGCAAGGGTGGAAAACGGGTGGAAAGAAAATGAATGGCGGGGAATTGAATTGCCTAGAAAACGTTTTACAGGGAATTGTAATTAATGGTGTTTGATTGGTATAATTTTTCACCTGGCAAATTTTTCATTTGGTTTAATTTTTTTACACAAATTGTCAATTAAATGGATAAATTTTTTTACCATTGACTTTGGAATGTGTTCCAATTGCTAAAAAAAAAATTAAAAAAAAAATTTTTGTCAAAAAGTTGGAAAACATTTTCCCACCACTATGGTGAAAAAACGTTTTCTAATTTTTGTGCATCAACCGCTTGTACCTTGGAAAACGTTGGAAAACGTTTTCCCTGGAAAATTAGTGCAATCAAACAGGTGAATAGTAAAAAGTAAGAAAACGTTTTCCACCTTCCACGGAAAACTTGGCCAATCAAACACGGCCTAATTGATTCTAGGACAGGAATTGTAAATCTTGTAATACAAGAGAAGACAAAGATTTGTTGTTTCAGCTAGACTTTTTCTTTTTATATTCATGTTCTCAATAATAGAATAGCAAGCATGTGATATCATTATTGTTTCTTGTCAATGCATTGCACCTCACATTAAAGACTCCCCTTTTCTTGTCCCCACCCCACCTCCCAGCCCCACCAGGGTATGGGGTGGCATTGGAGGAATTGTTAGACTATTTACCAGTTATAGAAATTGAAACTTTGATGTTTGTTTCATGTTGGTCACTCAACTTTGATTTGTTTCTACTCAATTAGCTGACTTACATTTTTGTTACAGAACCACAATGAAGGGGACGACAAAAGTTCCACAAGAATATGACCAGAGATATATGTTCTTCTTCGTGTGCGTCAAAACTTACTCGACAAGGAATTTCGCTACTTTAGGATCGTTATAGTTACACCTGTCGTTCATTGAGAATTCAATCATCGATTCCCCTATCATCAGGTCACCAACTTCATTGACCTTCCGACATTGGCTAAGTGTCAGTCCCTATACATGGTCTTACGACTTTGAGGAGGGTTATTAACTTTGATCGATCAACTCCTTTCGTTATGGCTAGTGAGCACTTTAGGTAATTAGTGCACGTTTATAGGTCTAGGAAAAAGAATGGCTAATTACGTGACCTTTCATACACTCGTGAGCACTTGGCTGTTGCAACGTGTGATTTGGTATCAACGGCAAACAAACGTTAGGTCACAGTATCTTAGGATTGGCCATTATACAACTTTAATGATCAAAATGAAACAAATTGAAGTCGGATGATCAAAATATTCAACAATAAATATTCAACAGCGTAAAGGGTTATTCTGCTTGTTAGGACAACCTGTCTCTTAAGGAAAGAGATGGAACAAACACAGCAAAAGGTACACAAATTACGTAGTTTTTGAATACGCGTTTTTGGTTTAAAAATGATGGAGATTGAAGATGAAAAAGTCTTACAAGATCGTGCAATCAGTGTCTTGTGGGTCTGTGTTTGGTCTGGCAAATTACAATATATTAACAAAAGTCTTCTGTTTTATATGTTTAATCTCTTACAAGCTGTCGTCAAACAAATTCATAGCTTAGATACCCCACGCATCATATCAACTTATTTTTGCTTTTTTCTTTAAACCCACCAACATCGATCTTCTCACGTAAGTTTATAATTAGCGAGGACGTGATATATATAAGAAATCTTTAATATGTTGAATTAAAATTATCGTAATATATATTCAATACACGTTTAACTCTGACGATCCATTTAAAACTTTAATTTTGTAATGGGGCAATCTATAAGGAATAAAATTTTAGGTCCTAAAATAATAAGTGGATGTGTAAAAAGAGTTGAAGATAGAGGTGGAATGGACCGAGTCGAGCCGGCTCGACTTTTATACATGAGCTCCGCTAGGTCCTATAGATGAGTCGAGATCAACTCGTGTCCATATACTAGGTTCAGCTTGATCCTTTGGCTCGTGGGAGTCATGAGCCGAGTTCAACCGACTTCTTTTTTTAAAGAAATTAATAAAATAATACTAAAAATTAGCCTACTCATGAAAAGAAAAAAAAAATTGAGCTCGGCTCGACCCATTGCTTCTCTCAATGTGAGCATGAATCGATGAGCCCATTTGCTACCCCTAATTGAAGTTGAATGACAAGGACATGAATTTTTGTTTTAATGTCCTAAGTTACTAGCCGTCGCCGACGCATTTTTTATATTCTTAACTGACCATTAATCGCTCCATCCTTCTCTCTTGTTAAATAGTTTGTGGCTACACGTTTCTCTACTTCTCTGCAACGTGCTCTCCTATCATATTGTCAATGAAAATAACATACAGAGGGAGTAAAACAACATATAGAATTTATTCTTAAAAATGATTACTGAACCATAGTCGTCCAATTCTCGATCGTAGCTACAGAAAATAATAAATTTCATATTTATCAGCATTTTTTCTACCCGAAACAGAAGGGATGGAACTAGAACCTGTCGATATTTGGTATAATGTGTAGAATTCTCATTGGTATCGGTTCGGTCTAGTTTTTAACATAACCGGACCAGAATGACAGGAATACAGCCACCCCTAATAGAAAGGATGTCTTAGTTGTTTATTCAAATTAAAAATAAAAATTCCAAACCCATCTGGCAGAGAATAATAGACTGTCAGCAATTGTATAATAAAAATTAATACAATCCCAAGTGTTTTTCTTAATGAAATCATAATATAAATAAACTTAATGGGCACCCATTATGCAAACTAAAATTTCTCCTATCCTAAACTATTATAAAGTAGGGGGGTGGAGCAGTTGAATTGAAGTGCGAAGCCAGCCTGTGGCTATTCATTCATATACAACAAGAACACAAGCCATTATTGTCATCTCAAAACACTCTTCCATCCTTCCATTTCTTGTTCTTCTGAATGTTTTCAAATTATTTGCTCCAATGAAATCCATAGCCAGAAATCAAAAGGCAATGCTGCATTTGCAGCATAACCCAGTTCTCTTTATACTTGCAGTAATTTTCTTGTTTTCCTCTCAAATCTGTGCAGAAAATGGCATTGATTTGGACGATATTGATAGACATATGAAGAACTTAACGTTCGAAAACCCTAGTATTCGACAAGCCTACATTGCTTTACAAGCATGGAAACATGCCATTTTCTCTGATCCTTTCAACTTCACAGCAAACTGGACAGGTCCTGATGTTTGCTCCTATGGTGGAGTCTTCTGTTCGCCGTCTCCAACGAATGCCTCCATGCGAGTCATTGCTGGGATTGACCTAAACCACGCAGACATTGCAGGGTACCTCCCGGATGAGATGGGGTTATTGACTGATCTGGCCCTTTTCCACATCAATTCCAATCGATTCTGCGGTGTTATCCCAAAGAGTTTCAAGAAAATGAAGGTTCTTTTCGAGCTGGATGTCAGTAACAATCGCTTCGTAGGGGGATTTCCTCAAGCGGCTTTGTCATTGCCTTCACTGAAATTCTTGGACCTCAGGTTCAACGAATTCGAGGGACCTGTCCCAAATAGGCTTTTCGACAAACCCCTCGATGCCATTTTCCTGAACGATAACAGATTCCGATTCGGAATACCAGAAAATCTAGGAAATTCTCCAGTTTCTGTTTTGGTATTGGCTAACAATAATCTTGGGGGTTGCATTCCAGGCAGCATTGGAAAAATGGGCAAAACGTTGAATGAATTGATATTGATGAATGATAATCTAACTGACTGTTTGCCTCCAGAGATTGGAATGCTGAAGAAATTGACAGTATTTGATGTTAGTTTCAATGATCTCCAAGGGTCATTGCCTTCGGGTATTAGCCGTATGAGGAGCTTGGAACAGCTAGATGTGGCACACAACCGCCTCACCGGAGAGGTGCCCGCCAGTGTGTGCCGCCTACCCCAGCTGCTCAACTTTACTTACTCGTTCAATTACTTCACCAAGGAGGCTCCGGAATGCACTAAATTTGGTGGAGGGGCAGTGTCCGATGGGCAGGAGAATTGTATTCCGGGGAAGAGTGATCAGAGATCTGCTAAAGAATGCTCCTCTGATGCTGCTAAGCCATTTGATTGCAGCAAGTCCAAGTGTGGCAGTGGCGGTGGCTTTAGGATGAAGCCTAAACCAAGGAAGAGGCCGCCAGTTCAGAAAAAGCCGCCACCTCCAAAGCCATCTAGGCCTTTCCCCAAGCCTGTTTCGCCGCCGCCGCCGCCGCCACCTACTTCAAGGTCTTCACCGTCAATGAGATCACACCCTCCACCACCACCAACTCCATCTCAAAAGCCGACACCGACACCATCATATCATGCACCACCACCACCGCTTGTACACAAAGTCTCTCCAGGAACTCGCCTTCCACCACCTCCGCCGCCAACTTACCACTCTAATCCCACAAAGCATTCAGCTCCACCACCACCACCTCAGCATAAGAACTCACCAAAGACACACTATGCATCTCCACCACCGCCTCAGCATAAGAGTTCACCGAAGACGCGCTATGCACCACCACCACCACCACCTCCACCAGTTTATGAACAAGTGACACCATCACCTCCACCTCCTCACACATATTCATTACCACCACCGCCACCTTCTCCATCACCTCCACCGCCCTACATATATTCATTGCCACCACCACCGCCTCCTTCACCAATTCCACAGCCTCCTTATGCATATTCATCTCCGCCACCCTCACCACCACCTCCATCTCCCTACACATACTCATCACCACCACCACCAGTTTATGAACACATGACACCATCACCCCCACCACCCTCACCATCACCTCCACCTCCTTACACATATTCATCACCACCACCACCACCGCCTTCTCCATCACCTCCACCGCCCTACATATATTCATCGCCGCCGCCTCCTTCACCAATTCCATTGCCTCCATATGTATATTCATCTCCGCCACCCTCACCATCACCGCCTCCACCTCCCTACACATACTCATCACCACCACCACCTTCTCCATCACCTCCACCACCCTACATATATTCATCGCCGCCGCCGCCCTCACCATCGCCACCTCCACCTCCACCATCCCCTGGATGCAATGAATCAACATCACCTCCACCGCCACCTTATGTATATTCACCACCCCCACCGCCTTCCCCATCACCTCCAACAGCGCACACATATTCATCCCCGCCACCACCTTCTCCATCACCTCCCCCACCATACACATATTCATCACCCCCACCACCTTCTCCATCATCTCCACCACCCTACATATATTCATCACCACCTCCGCCATCGCCATCTCTGCCTCCACCACCAGTGTACGAAAACATACCACTTCCTCCAATCAAAGGAGTCTCCTATTCATCTCCTCCACCCCCTGTCATTCCATACTACTGAAATGATGCTCAGTTATAGTCTATTCTCCTCTCTTAAATTCCAAGAGGGTGTTCCATAAAAACATAAGAGAATTCTCTTCCACAGTTAAAGGGAATGGTTGTGCTTCTGATGATATGTGATTCCATTTTGAGGGGCTCCTGCTTCAACAATAACTAGCTTAGTTTTTTTTCGGTTAATTATTATACAAGTTTTTATTGTTCATAATTGCAACTTATATTCTTTATAAATGTCATCTATTATTAATATACAAAAGTTACCCAAGTTTGTTTTTTTTCTGTTTTTTTTTTTTTTTTTTTCTGGTGGTGAAGATAAATATATAAATCAGCAAACACTCCCAAAGAGTTTCTCTTTACCTTGCAGCTTTTGATGATTATCTATTTTAAATTAAAATCCAGAATTCCTACTAATATATAAGCTTCCATTTGACAAATATATAAATGATTTATAAATAGTAATAGTAAAAAGAACAGTAGTGGATCCTACAAAATGTGTGAATAATAATTAGTTGTACTTATAAATATGTGGTTGAAATTAATATTTGATTTTAATCGAATTTATAAAATCATTTATAAATTGCTTGCTAGAAAGAGACTAAAAAACCAAAACTGATAGAATGTTATGGAAGGGGGAGATAAAACCTAACATTACACATACAAAAAAGGATATAAGAAATGAAATGAACATGTATCGAATTTGAAAAATGAGAATGTTCCACGTGAATATTCAAGCAATACATGAAATTTTAAGGAATTTGAAAGAAATTGTATCGAGAAGTAATCTATACGAAACTTGTGATACATTATTTAGACACATTTTAAGTGTTTAAACTGCCACCTTAGCAAAGCTTTGATAAATAATCTCACCACTGCAGCATAATCGACATGTCATAAAACACTGTATCATAGTTGCATCTTAAATCTGATGATATATAGTTATATACTTTCAAGCTAGAGACTAGCTTCCCACTCAATATGTAAATGAATGAGTTGAGTTATTTTGTTCATGTTCACATATCATACAATACAACCAGCAAATGCATTGTCCCATGTGAAAAACAAATATGCCATTACCGGCATCTCACCGCAGAGAAAACTATACAGCATACACACACAGAAGTCGACTGGCGCTGGATATTACATCAACGAGAATTTTTTTTAATAAAATGAAAACTAATCATCTTACAGTTCCAAGGAAACTGCATTGAAGCCTCTGTCTTTCCAATGAAAACCTGAGTAATTCACTGGAGAGTGATGTACAAGCAAACAAGCCACGTGAACTTGAGCAAATTCGTCACTTGATTTTCTTCTTTATTTTCTTGTATCTCAATTATAAGAGCTTTACCTAAAGCGGATAACAATGCATGATATATCATCTTTGCTCTTTCTCGTCAAAGCCTCCGTGGTTAAACGCTTAGCTGCTGCTTGAGGATTTCTAATGGATCTTACCATATTGACAGCCTCTTGGTTATCCATCACCTGCCAATAGAGATCACTGAATAAATTTTAAGATGGGAATCTTTCTATCGTTTAACCCATGAGTTAGGGAAGTAATTCGTTTCCATTGAAGGCTGACACCAATTCCTTGCACGTGTGAACGGATGACCACAGGAAGGAGAACATTATAGTCGACTTACACAAGGATAAGATGATATGAGAAGTTGCAAAATAATTTTGCATGTAATAAGAATGATATGAAATTTTTGTTAGGAGGGATCTTTCTGAATCCTCCCCAACATCTTTTATCCATTCTGGCATTCAATAATGAAGTTTTTCAAATTTTGAAAAAAAGGAAGAAAAAAAAATCTTATTTAATTACAATCCATTCTATTTTTTCAAATGATAATCTTAATAAAACCAAAAGAACACTGATTATAATTTTAATTTGACGTAAGCAGTTTTAAGATGACGATAAAATTAGAGAGGTAAGTTGACATAACCTCATCTTATTTACTAATGCAAGTTTCTTCAAACACAACATTCATTTTGTTTAGAAGAGTGCAATGCAGAGAGCTCTGTTATCATTAATAAGTAAAAACAGTTTTATGGTGAAAACTAATATCTCAGCAACGAAAAAGCTCAAGCCGATACATAATATTTAAAAACACTACATTTCATCAGACAGAAGAAAATGATTACACATGCCGAAAGTTTCTTAGATATTTTCCAATATACAGTTTTGCAAGAATTTATGAAACCTGCTGAGTGGTATAAATGTACTAAATGAGCTTTTATGTTCCTGCCAAGGATTAGATAAAGGAGGAGAAAAGAATTCCTATCCACATTGCAGCATATAACCATAATTTTTTAATCATTTCAACAGTTCAAAGCAAGGAAAGTAGCACAACAATCAGCAGAAAAAGATGCCTATATAATGAAGAACCTCGGCAACAAAATACAATGAAAACTGACCTTCCATAAACCATCACTTGCTAAAATAACGAACTCTATACTTGAGTCGATGTGTACATTGCATACATCAGGCTCTGAACTCAAATGTGCTTTTAGGTTCTCATCTCCAAAAGCACGTGCCACAGCAAGCTGCCCGTTAACACGAGGCACATCTCCTAAAGATAGAACACTTCATATTATGGAGCAAGATATGTCAAATCAAAACTCATCTACTCTGTAATCTAACCTACTTTGATAGCACATGACGCATAAACGCTATTCCGAGCGTGTCTAGCTAAGCTTAAAAAGGATTCAAGGTTTCTATTAAGTAACTTTTGTTTCAAAACTTATTTTGATAAATTACTTCTTTTTCTTATTTCTAAGTAGGGAAAAAAGTGTCACTTATTTTAAAATAAGTATGATGTTATTCATAATAAATAATTTACATAAAATTACCAATATAAAAATTATTTATTAGACACTGTCTTATGTGCTCATACTTAAAAAATTTTATGCTTAATTTGATAACCGATGGAAGACATTCTACACAAAAGGGCCAAGACTTCGGATCCAGCTTGGATGAAACAAAAGATATTTTCGATAAATAGAAGTATGGCTTGTTCATTAAAATCTCGAAAATACTCCGCCATAGTTAGGGTAGTCAAACCACATGCTCTAGGTCTTCAAAGATCTCAAGAAATAGGAGTTATTAGCAAATATAATTATTTACCAGGAAGATTAGTCACAAAACCACCCCGTTTCTCGATTCTTCTCCGTTCGTTGTGTGGCTCATGATCCACAGTGAGTTGTCTAGCGGTTCCATTCTCGCATAAGACAGCTCGGGAATCACCAACATTAGCCACCAATAAATCTTTCCCATCAATAACAATAGCAGTTACCGCCGTTGACCCACCAGGACCTAACTGCATGGAATTCTCTAGGATAACTTTATCGGTCGAGTTGTAAGCATTTTTTATAGCGCTCTTAGGGTCCGCCCAAAAGCTAGGCTGTCCATTGGAGTGAAAATAGATTAATGTTGATGGAAACTATAAGGATAATAGATTACAATACAAGTGCAGGAATATTTGGTAATGTTATCACTTATAAAAGATCTATGTAAAGCATAAGATCAAGGATTAGTTGAATTGCCATAGTCATAAGCAAAGTGACAATGTCTATATCCAGTGAAACCCCTGATTAAAAAATAATCTGTCAGAGAAGGTACAAATTTATTGATTTAAATTTAGTCTTCTAACACATGCCCTCAAGTGCAATGCCGAAATCATTTTCTATCAAAATCCTGACACGCGAACAATTTCCATTATTCTATAAAATGTTTGATTTTGAGACTTGAACTCGAGTCTTTTGTCCGTTTAGATCATCTAAAAGCTTAACCTATTAGAGATGAGTCACAATTATAAATTAAATCCAGCCTTCAAAATATCTCAGCACGAGTCTCATGGAAAGGAAGAGATGCAGGATTGCAATTTGTCGGTAGGTCCTCTAGCTGCAATGTGAATAACTTGACGTCCTATTCATTCATGATAGAAATCTCATTTATTTCTCTTTTTAGTTCAATTAGCTGACAAGAATATCCAAGTAAGTGAAATAATTTGTCACATCAAGAGTATTTATATCCATCAACTTTCTGAAAGTTGATCGAAGAGCAGAAATTGTGGTTGCTTCGATTCGTTGAAGGCTTTCTGTTCTGAATTTGAATAGGCAAGATACACAGTTTGATAGAGTTAAACCTAAATGGTCATTATTCACAAAATTTGGTACAGTAGACAGTAGTGAGGAGGTAGCTGAAGTTAAAGTGCTGCAGATTAGGACTAAAGTAGCATTTAACTAGAGTTTCAAGTCAAGGCTCCTGGTCCTTGGTCTATTGTTTCTATTATGATGAATATTTAACAAACTGAACTCAGTTTAATTCCCAGTACCACCACAACTTTCGGGAAGGAAAAGAATCATCCGATTAACTTGTTCACATGTTTCTCTCATCATCTACAGTACCAAGAGAAAGCCATCATAATGCTGCATGTACAAAAAAGTTGACCTTGAATAATACATATTATTTCTATTATTATTGTCTGGGATGAGTCATTATGATTCCATTACATAATAATGCATAAAATTACACTTTCCCTCATCAAATTCCAGGTTAAAATTTTTACCTACACTACAATTCTCTCACTACCTAGAATCTTTAAGTTGCAATATTTTGTTTCTAACACAAAATTGTACACAATACACTTTCTGTTAGCAGAAAAATCTTCTAAAACATCCAAAATATAAAATTTTATCTACAATTATACCCCATTTTCCTAATTCCTTTCAGCATAACCAACCCCACATTATTTGAAATAATGAATAACATCATTCTCGGAACATCTTTATTTCAACAAGAAGCCACACAAGTCAGGTGTTAATCCTCTCGAACTCTATCAAAACAAGACAGTAACTAAGACTTGCTGAGAATAAATGAAAAAGACATTGACAGATTGAAACTTACCTCTTCGAGTATGTTGTTATAAAGGTTTTCCTTTAAGTAGCTTGGTACACGATCACCAAGGTGACCATCAAAAATAGCAAACAAACCTAGCACATGCCCCTTCTTTTGCCTGTACTCAGCAACATGGTAGTCCTCCATGTCATGACCCGATTGACCTTCTACCAAATGGAATCCATGTGACACTTCATTACTACTTGATGATGACTTAAACTTGATCTTCCCTTTTCCTGTATCTGGCGAAGATCCATCTATACAAATAACTCTCTACAAAACCCCACCCAAACAGAATCAGCAAGCATAATTAAAGGAAGGCTATTCTATTCCACTACTCATCATATATCAAACATCCTCACACCATGTGGAGTTAAACTTGCATTACAAGGGACAATGATCAAACGATTAACCAGCATAGGATATAACTCAAAATCTATAACTGCGTTTCGTAAGAAAGAGTCAAAGGCGACGTTTCAATTCAATAACAAGTAACTAATTGAAACCAAAACTCTTTGTCTCCAGTAAATTTCAATTATTAAAGCGCTCATACAAAAATTACCATAATTCACTTGTAGTTAGTTCATAACTTTGTATTTTACATACAGTTTTGAAAGGTACCTTAATGATATGAAAACAACCCATGGAAGACGAATACCGTTTTTTCTCCATATTGGACTCTTTTATTGATTTTATGCAAATTTGGGCAATTTCTTGATCAAAAAACAAAGTAAAGGAGAAAAGGATTTGCTCTTCTTCGCATGCTATAGGGTTTTTGAAGACAATCAAAAGTCTGCAGCGGAAGTCTATGTAGTGTGAAATAGATGGTCGTCTACTCTCAGCCTGTAATAATTCAAGAAAGAAAAATCAGCTGAATTTCTTGACCAAATATTTATTGCAGAAATTGATAAAGTTCGTTGACAAATTCCAAGTCTCAAGTGAAATGGGTTTATTCCATTTTGACCCCTCAAGATTTGAAAAATTGCTGCAAACTCCCTTACATTTGACAAGTTATCAACCTCTTTTAGTTTCATGCTCAAATTTAGATAGGGTATTTATAGAAAACCATCCAAAATTATTGTCAATGATGGTGATATTTATTTGGTAACTGTATTCACGGCACAATTTTATTTTATTATTATTTTTTTTAATCATCGCACCATATTTTAATTATAATGAATATTCTCATTTTTTACTTATTTTGACACTTATGTTTCAAACTATTTTCGTCACTTTTTTTTATTATTAACCTTAAATTATATTAGCTCACTTGTCTCTATGGACAAATTTTTGTCGAAATGTTCTGCTAACGTGAGCCGGAAGGAGGGGCAAGTATTTTATCAAATTTTTATATTTGTCATTTTAGAAAATTTGTAGCTGTGGCCCCAAACTTTCAATTTGTTGCAGCTTATATTCAAACATTTTATTTGTAATTCAAACATTTTATTTGTATCATCTACAATCTCAAAGTATTTTATTTCGTTGTAACAAAAGGACAAATAAATGGATTGAGTCATTTTGATCAATTAAAAAAAGGGTAAAATTATAACTTTACATATTTCATATAAAATAAGAGTAATTATATTACTATCACAAAATTAACTTATTACGCCTCGATTAAAATATATTTTTAATAAATATACTACAATAAATTTACAATTATACTCTGATAAAATTTGAAAAAAAAATAAAAAAAAATAGTGCATTCATCACCCAATATTGCTCCTCATTTTTCTCATTCTGGAAATTTTCATTACGATGAAAAGCGTTTTTAAAACTATATTTTTTGGAAAATGTTATGTGTACATAGTAATTAACATAGGGATTGATATAATGTGAGTGAAGTGGGGCCACGATATTGTAACATGGACCTCACTCCACTCACATTATGTCAATCCCTATGTTAATTGCTATGTACAAATAGCAAAATTTATATTTTTTTAATTGCTTTTTCGAAGAGAAGGGGGGAAGGGGGGGGGGAAGGGGGGGGGGGGGGGGGGGGGGGGGGGGAGAGTTAAACCCTATTGTGATGTTACTAGTGGGTGCACCAGGAAGTGGAAAATCCACCTTCTATGATCACGCGGTGGAGAAGGTGGTGGGGCGGTTTTCAGGTGGCGGATTTGGATGAAGCCATCAACATTTTAATGCCTCAAACGCCGGATAAATTAAGGGAATTTATGAAATTTGCATTTGTGAAGCCTGTAAAAGGGGAGGGGTGCCCTCTTTCTGCTGCTTCTTATTGGACTGTGTTATTCATCTAGATAGATGAGTACTTTTATGGTGTTTGAATGCCAGCAAATTGGAATAATTGGCTGGAAGGCGACTCCAATATAAAATATCATGATTGTGGTGTATTATAAAAAATGTTTATGTTAGGAATTTATATAAAATTGTGGGTAATTAAGTAATTCTACTTAGGTTGGTTACTTGGTTTAGGTAAACAAAAGAATTGATTAAAATTGTGGTGTAAAATTTTATTGTTGTAATATAATTGTCCATAAAATAATTACCATTACAAATTTTATTAGTTAAACATTTAATTTATTTACTTAAATAACCTTAAGTAAAATTACAATAGTAGGATTTTCATATATATTTATTATATAAAATAATTTATTGTTCCACCACAATTCTAAACTTACTTTTTCTTTCTTTTGCTCTTGTTTTTCCTCTTATTCGTCATCCTCCTTTCCTCCTCATAATAAGCGGATGAAATTTAACTTTGCTTGAAACTGTCGCGTCAAAAATTCGAATCCTGAAATATGGATTTGGCTCTTGGGTAAGTGCAAGTGTACAAGCAACCTTTTATCCAGTACTCTTGGAGGCATAACCTGCGATTTACCTCTTTCATCAAGGTCCAAGGCAGGACAGGTGGGGAAGCCAGTAATAAGACGTAATCTAAAAAAAAAAGTGGATGAACTATAACTAGGCTCGCTCTTCCCCAAAGAATCATCAGCTGCAACCTGAGCAAAACTCCCATCTCTGTCATTTGACATGTTAAACAATTAAAAGACATGAATTGGACATCTCCTTTCAGATACAACCTCTACATTCAAAGGAAAATATGTTATAATCACAATTTAAGACCCAAAAAGAGTATTTTTTAAATCATTTAAAAGAAAATAAAATTTAGTCCTGAGTCATATCTAAATATTCAAGATCATGTGTACCCACAATGTCGCGAAAATCGTTGATTCCGAGCTCAAAAAATAATCAGACGAACGCCACATGTACGAAGGCTTGATCCAAACTTCCTTCACTTCGGTTGCCCTATTTTCCCTCTCCGGTTGCTCTCTACTTAGTACTCACAAAGGACACAAAGTGATGACTACAAATGAAGAATAAATGATGAACAACAATGGTGGAAACCTCTCCCAATTCCCCCAAACCCGACTGTCCCTTTCTCATGTTCTCCCTTCGATTGTAGCGCGCACGCATACCCGGCTGGGACACTGACACAATATATATGGATGCATTAGTTTACCTCTAAAGTTGGGCCAAAAAACTTTAGGTGGGCTGCCACTTAAACTACCTCTAAAATGGGCTAGACTAATAAATTCAACTCAACTACAACTTGGATCTTTCAAAAGTATTGGTCGTTTTTTAGTCGAGTAGAGTTTATGGTGTCGATAAATTATTAGTCAACTATTTTAAATTATCGCCCGAATTTACCCAACACATAAAAATACAAAGATAGCTAAACAATCATCACCAGGGAATATATATATATATATATATATATATATATATATTACCAATATACTATTTATTCTTGATTTGAATCTAGAAATTAAAGATCATGTGCATATTATATATACAGACTTCTATAAACCAACATCGTTGTCTTCGAAGGGGAAAAAAACGATTCACTAATATATATAGTAGAAAACTGGGCTAAACTGTAATTTTGAATCTTCAAAATCTTAATTCAAAAGGAGATAATTATTTCTTGTTGGGTTAAAAAAAATGAAAAAATTATAGTGGTGACTATTGGACTTGGATTTTGAAGAGATAAAGAGACATTTTGTTTGATTAAGAAAATAAAAGGAATATTTGGAAGATAAATGGTCAAATTAGTTAGAGAGTAATGTTTGTGATATATTTATGTGGTAAATAAATGTAAGCGGTAAGTTTTAGAATAATGCTATTATGTTATGCTAATGTGGTATAAAATGATAGGTGAAATTAAATGAGTTACACCATTTATTAGTTTTTTTAATGATTTTTGTATTTTCAATATTTATTAATTTCTTGTGTTTGCATATGTTAATTCTTTATAAAAGAGTTTCATAAATATAATCTTCCTTTTTTTTTTAACAAGCCATTTAACTTTACATAATTTGGGCCCTCACCAAGCGGGTATTAGGCAATCGCCTACCCTACCTACAATTAGGGGCGCTACTATCTAGCAGGGTCCCTGGTGGTGATGAAAGTGAAACAAAAAATGAAGTTGAAAAAGTGCATGAAAACTAGAAGCCATGTGCGGTGAGATAGAGCTACTACTCTCGCTATCGTCTTCAAGTTTTTGGAGTAGAGTATGAAGTGTTGTCGCTTGTTTGGCCCCCCTTATTTCACATTATAATGAAGGAAATATTAGTTTTTTTTTTAGAATGTGTGGTTAAAAAAGAAGATTTTTTTTTTAATGTACACATAATATTATTTTATTGGAGGATGTACAATTAATAAGAAAAGAGAAAAAAATGAATTATAATTTAATGAAAAATAATGGGGTCAAATGGGGGCTTGATATATTGTTCAAAAATCAAGGGAAAATTACCTGAAACCCTTCTTTTCAAAATTACATTTCAAAAACAAATTTGTGAAAGATTACATTTCAATAATCAGGTGATAAATACTAATTTTTAAATTAATTAAATTAAGTGTATTAAACCCTAATTCATTAAGAAATCTTGCCATTCACAATTTCTCACCCCCTTTCTCTCTCTACAACCCGCTGCCAAGGGAGCCATCGCCGACCATCTCACTGGAGCACATCGTCGCCGACGCCCGGAGTCGCTAAAGCAACGTCGCGATTGTGAGCGTCTCTCTCTACAACCCGCTGCCAAAGAAATCGCCGCCGACCACCTCTTCAACGAGCATGTATTCAGTATTCGCGTGCCCAAATCTTCAACGCCGATCTGCCCGAATCTGCAAATTATTTTTTTCGTTCTACTGTGCAGTGCTCGGTGGTGGTGGATATTGTCGCGGGGTGATTTATGTTGCTTAGTGGTGGTTGGGTTCGGTTGAGGTTAGGCGTGGTGGTGTGCGGTGCTATGTCCGGTGGTTGGGTGTGATGGTGTATAGTGGGTACTGTGTGTGGTGTGGTGGCCACAGTGGTGTGCGCGGTGTGTAGTGGGTGCTGTAAAGTGGTGTGGGTGCAGTGGTCGGTGGTGGTGGATATTGTCGCAGGGTGATTTGTGTTGCTTAGTGGTGGTTGGGTTCGGTTGAGGTTAGGCGTGGTGGTGTGCGGTGCAATGTCCGGTGGTTGGGTGCGATGGTGTATAGTGGGTGCTTTGTGTGGTGTTGGTGGTGAGGTGGTGGTGGTGGTTTGACTGTGGAGGTGGAGGCAGCGATGGATGCTGCAGTGTCATCTCATTCTCTCTTCCCATTCTACTCCGGCGAACACCTTACGCAGGCTACAACACCAGAAACAGTTAAGCATGAGATATTTTCAAGTTGTGGTAATGGTGCGGTGGGTGGGTGGTTTTGAGGCGTTGGTTTTGTTGGATCTTGTGGTGACTAATTTTGTTGGTGGCAGTCGTGGTGGATCTGGCAGTTGGGGCGATTTTTGTTGAATCTGTTGGTGGTGGTCTTGGTCATGGTGCTGACGTTGGTGGTAGTTCTGGTAGCTGGTGGCAGTTGTGGTGGTGGTCGTCGTTTTTTGTTGCTGTTGGTCGTGATTTTGGTGATGTTGTGGTGGGGGTGGGTGTGGGGTTTGTCACCAACTATTTGTTTGATTTGTGACCAAGTATTGGTAGTGGATTGAGATTGGGATTGGGATTTGAGTTGTCGTAGATTGTGGTGTTAGTCTTTGGTGTATGCAGATTTGTTTGTGGTGACCTCATGTGACCAAGTATGTATTTATTGTGTCTAGGTGTGACCAACTCTATATTTATTGTGACCCTCTGTGACCAGATTAACAGTGAGTCACAAATTAGACTGACTTGGTCACAGATGGTCACACTGAAGACAAATTTGGTCACAATTAGTCACATATAATACAGATCAATGATGGTAGTATTTATGGTCATGGATTTGAATTGAAGGTGGTAGTGGTGGTGCATTAAAGGTTATGCTGGTGAATGCAAGACGAGTCCAGCCCGCGTTGGGGGCATTTTGGTAATTTATCGTGACGACGTCGGAATGGGCTGAAATTTGGTAGTCTGATTGGAAACGGCCCGAAAAATTGGACTCGGGGCGGAGTCCTGAGATCTCGGGATTTTAGCCAAATTCTTTCATTTAAGCCTTTAAATTGTTATTTTTAGTATAATTCGTTTTGATTTTTCGCTATTTTTGACGTGTTTTAATATTTTCTGTTTTTATTGTAACGCCTATATAAAGGCCTTTTAGCGATTTTTCGTTTTGCTCAAATATATGTTAGTTGTGACTGGTTGTGACCAATTCTGTGATAATTGTGACCGACTGTGACTTGATCACATTCGGTCACAGTTAAAATTGAATTGGTCACAGAGAGTCACACTAAACGCAAATTTGGTCACAGTCAATCACACTGAATACAAATATGTGATTATGAATAAATTTGTAATTGTGACATACAATTTGTGTCTCGTGGCTAATAAATAAGTTGTGATAAATTAACTTGATGATTTATTACCACATAATGACTTGTAATCAGTTAATTTAATAAGTTGTCTCATATCATTAATTTTCCTTGGCGCAAATCAATTAATAGATCATGATCACTGGTAAAAAATAATGTCACAATGTGCAAAAGTTACAAATCCAATAGAACTAATCACGGGTAAAAAAAAAAAAAAAAAAAAAAAAGTTCGCCGGAGCGACGCCGGATCGGAGCGGTCGCCGGAGTAGCTGCCGGAGCGGTCGCCGGAGCAGCTGCCGGAGCGGTCGCCGGAGTCAATGGAGAGGTGGAGGGAAGGTGGTGTAGTAGGGTGATAGAATGGGGTGGGTGAGGTGGTATGGGGTGGAAATAATTAATATATATTATATTATAATTTAATATTTAATAAATTTATTTAGCACCTGATTTTTGAAATAATTTAACAAGTTTGTTAGTTTTGAAAAGTAATTTTTAAATGTAGGGTTTGTGTGGTGTTCCCAAAAATCAATATCTATTAGTGGGCCCTAAATGGGCTGAATTTTGGAATGAATGGTGACCAACAATTTTGGGCATTTGGTTTCGCATGGGAATAAAAAACGGGGAAGAGTTCAAAGTTCAGGTCTTTGAAATGAGGTAATTCAATATTCAAATTTTAAGTTTTAAAATTCAAAAAATCAGGTATTAATTAATTAAATAAATATATATTTATTAATTAAATATATTAAAGCCACATTTATAGAATTAATAATCACAGATCATTCATAAATCACAAATTTCCAAATTAATTGATCACGAATTATTTAATGATCACAGATCAAAAAATTTATAGGTCACATTTTATTCATCGATCACAGATTGTGAAAATTTGGTCACAGAAATTTTTCAGTCACACATTATCAAATTTTTGGGTCACAAATGAGCAATTGATCACAATTTTTAGGTCACAGTTAAGTGCTTGATCACAGATTAATAAATAATTGATCACAAACACCGAAAGCTCCGAATCTCGACCTTAATAATTGG
Organism: Osmanthus fragrans; assembly: GCA_019395295.1. Lineage (NCBI taxonomy): Eukaryota > Viridiplantae > Streptophyta > Magnoliopsida > Lamiales > Oleaceae > Osmanthus > Osmanthus fragrans. Next base: position 4,434,031 of record CM033354.1, on the reverse strand, counting down.
TCACAGATCAACCAAATAGTTGGCCACTGACACTCTTCAACCCATCCCCGTCAATGTTGCCGTCGCCACCACAACCACCAGACAGCAAGAGCATTGTCTCAAACAAATCCACACATCCACCCGACGAACCCATCGCCACCAACATCTCTCCTAAACACCGTGCCAAAACACTTCCACACACTAACAACACCACTGCCAAAATGTGCACCATCACCACCATAGGTCACCGGCACCATCACCACCAAAACACTTCCACACACTAACAAATCCACAGCAGGCACCATCACATAGGTCACAGGCAAAAATTGTGCAGGTTATTTCTCATCGCCTTTCTAGTATTGTGTGTGTAATATTCCGGCAATGCACAGAGCACTAATGCGCCTTCTCCGTTGCCAACCCAGGCGCCCACGAAGAAACATACTTAGTTCTCCGAAAACCAGCCCATCTGCGTCGTCGTTACAGTCTCCAACGTTGTCCATGTTTTCTCCGTCGCCCACTCCGTCGGCTGGAATTTCTATTCCTGTCCCATCTCCGACGTCTTCGCCTACAATGGAGACCCCAACCCCAATCGCGACGGCGTTGTGTGCGCGCAGCTTCGACAGCTCGTGTGCGGCTGAACTGAGAGCAGCGCACAGTCGCCATAAGACAGATCGCTACTGGTCGGCCACATCTCTGTCTGGACCTCCGATTTGAAGAAATAAAAATGGATGAGGAGGTAGAGAGAAGGAAGAAGAAATGAAAATGGATTTGAAGTGAAATGAGGTTGGTCCCTGGCGGCGATGCTCCGGCGGCGGCGTAGAGGAAGAGAGGGAGAAGATGGATGGAGAGTGAGAATAAAATGAAGGGAAACGTGGTTAGGGTTTGGAATTGGGGGTTGGTATTTAATTATTACATTTATACCTGATTTTTGAATAATAAAATTTTGTCCTTTATTTTTGAATTCTGATCTTTAAACACCTGGATTTATGTAATTTTTCCAATAAAAAACTATCGGTTAGGCTGGTTTTGCAACTTGAACTCTTGTGCCTTTTGGATGAAAAGTACCATTTTGAGACGTGATAATGAAAAACTATAAATAGGTGATGTTTTTCCATATCAAAACACAATTTTTACATACAATCACTCCATATAATCAAAGAGGGATTATCAAATTTTTTACATATTTATTTTCAAAGTTTTCATTTGTTCGATAGAAATAAACACTTGTACTTTGGTGTTCTTCATTAAGTTCTTGATTAATCCTTCGAACTATATGCCTTTTGAATTCTTAAAAATAATTGGAGAATAGATAAATATCGTTTGAGGATAATGTTAACTAAGTATTCTAGTCTTGCAAATTTACTCTATTTCGTGTGTGTTCCATCCTCATCCTTTTTTCTCTCCATTATTAATATGAAAAGTATACATTTTTTTTCATTGGTGAAAATAACTTATTTTATTTTATTTTTTGCTGAACTAACAGCAAATTCGTCCATTTGACTTTTTGCTACATCAATGAAAGGTTTGAAACTATGGATAGTACAATTTTTTTTGGATATACGCTACAAATAATTGAAAGGTTTAGGACTACAACTACAAATTTTTTTTACTTAATTTTAAAATACGATGGGTAACTATAAGTTTATTTATGTTCTCCTAACAAATTTTTTGAACGAAAACATCATTGAAGATAAGATGTGCAAATTAAAGAAGCTAGGAATAAGAATACGATAAAAAGTGTAAAAATGAGCAAAAGTTAAATATGTTCATTGCAATTAAAATGTGTGCTAACTTGAAAATAATGTTTAGGGATCAATTTGAGACAACAAAATATTGTAGCTATGATGCAATTTCACTCAAGTTGAGCGACTGCATTGAATTTTACTGAAAACTCCAAAATCTTGTAAAAAATATGGATAAAATGTTAAAAACAAAACAAGAGTAATCTGTGAGTGCAAATTCTATTTGATCAAATCACAATCGGGATTCGAAGGGAGGGAGGAAGAATCAATGTCAATGGAGCCTCCGCCATTCGAAGAAGCCTCGCGTTGTAACGTCTGCAAATGCAGCTTCAACACCTTCCGCCGTCGGGTGCACTTTTTTGTTAATTTCTTTAATTATTTTCAATTTCTTCGTTTTTTGTGTAATTAATCGTATAGTCTGATTTTGATTATGACTGTATGTCGGATCATTTGCATCTGGATTTATTTTAATTTTAATTTAAAATGAGGTGATTGCACAAGACCACTAAGTTGCTGGGATTTATGGTTGATGACCCAGTGGACTGAAGAGTTATTTCATAGATCGTAGGAAAAATTCACGGGTTCGCTGTTTGTATTCGCGACCCTTCACACAATTTGTGTAAAGGTTTAGTTTTTAAGTAGTTTGAGATACAGCAGATGTTGTGTGATGGATGTGGAGGAAGTTGAGGGTGTTCAATGGTTGTTGGGAAATTAACAACTGAATTACATCGAGGATAAACGTAGCTTGTAATGGTTGTTGAGAAATGGAGTGTACATGAATTGTTGAAAATGGGAGGTGCAAATTCCATGCTTGAATTTGAAAGTAAAGAGTGAGAACCCTCACCAGCGACGAATTATGGAATTTAAGGAGAAATGAGGGACTAAATTGTTATGCATAAAGGTTAGAAGCCATTGTAGAGATATGAATTGTATGGTTATGATATAAGTTTAGTGGAGGCAAAGTCTATATTGATTACAGCTCCTGGTGTTTAATAAAGGGTAAGAGGTCTTGGGAGATTGCCAGATTGAGGATTTCAGGGAGAATCATGACTTAACTTGCAAAGTTGCACTGTAGGTTTATTAGATAATGCTGACAAAAATATAATCCAGTTGTTTGATGGCACGTGTGTTTTCAACGGCAGAATGAGGGACAAAGAAGTCTTATAATGAAACCAAAGAACTTTTTCATTTGCTTGTATTATTCTCCTAGTGACGTGGTGGACGTAATCTCCTTTTAGATATATATTTTGCTGTATTTTTGATTCTATATTTGTACCAATTATTACCTTCCGTATTTCTCATCATCCACATTTTTGCAGCATCACTGCCGATGTTGTGGCCGAACTTTGTGTACTGAACATTCATCAAACCAAATGGTATGCACTCTATGTACTCATGAACATGTGTGCCTATGTATGAAGGTACCTGGCTATTGGTCTACACATAAGAAATTACGTAATTAATTTCTCTATTTTTCTGTTCTTTTGTTCAGGCCTTGCCACAATTTGGTATTCACTCTGATGTAAGAGTATGTGCTGAATGTTTCAATAATGCCTCTAGGTAATTTCCTTTATGTGCTGGTGTGGAATGTCCAAGCTAGAATATATGTTTGACTTTCTAAATAGTCATACGTATTCACTAAAAAGTGATAAGTGTTAATCAATCAAAGCCACAACGGGGCTGAAAATATGGCTGCCATATATTCACTAATAATTACCTTCAAATTCGAAGTACTTACTATTCAAAAAGTCTAATAGGTGCTCTTTTGATCTTCAACAACAAGCTGTCCAACGCTGTATGAAATTGACTTTTTAAAACCAAGGTGGCATATTGGTAAAGATAGCAAATATACAGTATATCTTGCAAGCATGCACCATATTTGATTCTGGAGTTGAAGTCTCTATATTCATGCTTGTCGTTCGAAATCTTTATGTTTTCAAAACTGTCACCATACATATTTGGGCGAAGTGATTTTTCTTTTTGATTGATTCTTGCTTATTTTGCTAGCTTTCTCGTGCCATAACCAGAGTTTCTGAGGAATTTCAAATTCATTGAATCATTCTGTTCCATCACTTGTACTGAAAAGGTTTCTTTTTGAAATTTTCATTTATTTAACTTCCTTAATTGAATATTGTACTCATAGATCAAAGAAAGATGACACGCCAGCTTCTCCAAATGGAGTTAATGCTGCAACAGATTCAGTTTCGAGGTTGGATATCAATGTAGTTGCAGATACCAAATCTGAACCAACAGCTGAGAAACTACCAGTTCCTGGCATTTTAGAGTGCAAGTGTGGAATGCCTTTGTGTATTTGCGAAGCACCAGCTTCTCCAACTGATTCTGTTACCCTACAGGCAAGTGCTCTCACATGTCAGGTAATGCATCTTGGGTTAACCCTGTAGACCTCAGGGATTTCATTCTATTGCAACAGGTAAAAACGACTTCCACCTCCACAATTCAATTGAATCCAAAACCAAAAAAGGCAGACCCAATTCCAAAGAGCAGAGGTTCAACATCAAACAGTAAACCCAGGTATACAAATGTTTGTTTAAGTTGTTGATAGTCTCCCTGTGTTCGTCTTGACATAACACATTTCAAGTCAAACTTACCTGTTATTAGCTTTAGTGGTAAATTATAATAATCTATCTCTATGAGATGAGATATGTTGTCTCCGTTTGGCTGTTCCTCCACTTATTTTTTGATAGTTCATCACTTCATCTCTTGTTATCAAATGGGAAGACGCGAACACAATACACTCTAAGTGATATCACCTCTGAAATGGCATCTTCTCATTTGTTAACAAAAACTTATGTGCTTGTCAAAAAATAAGTGGGAGACAGCCAAATGGGGGACTTCCAATGGGCATCATAATGTGTAAGATTGAGCAGTAACAACAATTGAATCTAGTTCTCAGTAAACTTGGGTTGGCTACGGCCTACGTGAATCTAATTTAACCACTAAATCCAGAAAATATTTCATAAAATTACCTCGTTTATGTTTCAGTTCATTACTCAATTTATGGTTTACCATGTTGATTGAATTTCAAGTGACGTTAGGATCTAATAGTTGTTTATGTCCAAGTCATTATTATCCTTGAAATTCTGTTTCCTTCTAAGATAAATTTAGTTGACAAAGAGTTTTAGCTCTTCATTTTCGTACAAATATATATATATATTGGGAAAGGCACCTTTATCAACTATGAATTTGGTTATATTAAAGAACATTTCAGGTTTTTTACTACTTTTCAAGAGTTTTTTCCTTTGTGACCCTCTGAGAAACATGGATTGGATTAAGTTATAGCACATTTCCCCGGTGTCACATTGATTTCTAGATCTAATTGAAATTGGAGCTAGACTTGAAACTCCAACTTTTTGGAAGTATGAAGATTATATGTTATAGTGGCTCGAAGGATGGCTTTTGAAGCTACATGAATTCAGAATCTCTCTTCCCTGTTGGTGAAGCAAACAAGACGCTGCATCATTGTCATCACTATGCAACTTGGAAGCACACAATCTTCTAACAACTTGCCCATGGTGACATACAAGGTCATGAAAATCTGTAGTTAGATTGTGATTTAGCCCAAATAATATATGGGAACTTGTGATAGTTGCAGCTCATTCCAACAGGACAATCAGGACATCTATCTTCAATAAGAACATTTCTGTTAACCCAGGAGGTATATATGACAAGAAGTTCAGTACTTAGTATGGTCCCACTAGGATTGGGTTCTGGCGGTGCAATATGGAACAAAGTATTACCCAAATGTTTATCCATCACGAGATGATTCCCCCTGAATTGGAATGCAAAACCTCACAGTTACTATGAGACTTCACCATGATATACACCAGTCATAAAATATTTCATGGTTCTGTTTAATGTAATCAATTGTTTTATGACTATGCTTATGAATTACTCTAATACTGATTATACGTATAACATCTTGCAGTACTATATTTAATCTTGGTCAAGCAACTAACAATAGCCTAGATAGATCATCCATGGATTATGAAGTTAGTGGAGAGGTATGAGATCTACACTTTGGGTTGGTTACTAAGTTTTCTATAGAAATATTTGCACAGGATGTGGTAAAAAAAAATTGAATAGGGAACGGTCAATTTCTCTAATTTAGAAGTATTTTGCAAACTATTGCATAGGGTTTGAGAGAAGCTATAAAAAATGGAGATACAGCTTCTGCTAAGAAACTTTTGACTCAGGTACTTTTTTCCTCCTTTTCCCTTTTTTTATTCTCAATGGTAGATTGGGACTTTAGTGCTTTCTATGCGCTGATAAAAAACTGAATATTTTCAAACTAGTCGGGAGTGGATGCAAATTACTGTGACAAACAAGGGTCATCTTTATTACATCTGGTACTCTCTTCCCCACTCTCTCCCTCACTTGCATCAGAAGATTAAATAAGTGGATTTGAATACTCATCTGTTGACTTTATTTAATACTATAGGCAGCAGTTTTCAATCAAACTGAGATAGCTTTTGCCCTCATGGATCATGGAGCAAGCATGGACTCCAAAAATTTACAAGGTAAGGGGTTTATATTTTCTATATTTGTTCAGCTTGATTGGGTTGTGGGATAGTCTTCTAGTTTTGAAATACAAATAGATGTGCCCTTACCTTAATTGTTCCTGCGGCAGTTAGAAATAGAGGATATCTAAGTTTGTAGCCAAACCTCTGTATTGTGCAAGCGAGCAAACAGGTCCTCATGCTTGTCATTTGTGCCATTCTGCAGACAAATATGGCCTAGTTTCCTTTTTGCCTGTCATCTATTAGATAGTGCATGTAAGTTACCGAGTGAAACAATCTTCTCTAATTATCAGTTGGCATGCTTCACTCATTGCGTCATTCTGGTTAAATAATGGTTTACATTCTTTAAGAGTGGGCTGCATTAAGTTTGGTTAAGTAACTAGTTTTTTTTTTTACCGTCTCTTTTCAGGTGAAACGCCACTTGATTGTGCACCTGCCACATTGCAATACAGAATGAAGAAGAAGATAGAAGAAAGTATGCAAGTGGATCCATGAGATGCCATTTGTAGAAACACTCTGTTTCTAACGTTTTGATGTGGAAAATTGGCATACTTTGTGGAAGGATTGGTGATTGTAATCTAATGCTTACTGATATTTATTAATGTTATTAGTGTCCCTGACCAATGATGAAACTCTTAATCATAAAATCTTTGACACACTTTTCAGTTATCATCCATGTTATGAATAACAATAGTCTTTTTTTAATGATGATTTATTTTTGCTTCATTCACCATTTCTTGTTACTTCCTGTTTTCTTTTGCTTTGGTGGTGGGAAATGGTTTTTAACGTAAACTCTTAACATCTGCAATTTCCTAGTGTGTGGATCTTGCATTACAAAGCTGTCGTCCATAATTTTTTTTTCTTTAGCTTGAACATGTCGTCCTTTTAGTTTTCCCTTGTTATTCTTGATTGTATGATATTGAACTTGAAAAAGGTACCTTGTTTGTTCATGTGAAAATTAGTAGCAATCTTGTTATCTGGTAGATTGTAGTTGAAGCTTCCTTGAGGTTGAGGAGCACTTAAAGGTGAAATTCAGAAGCCTAAAGCAAGTGGGATTGGATTGGATGCTGATAAAGTATTCCGCAACCGAAGTTGGATAAACGCGTCTACTTTTCCTTTTTTCTTACGTACGATAAAACATTATTTATGTGCATTAGAGAAATCTATGAAAATGTCATCATTGGAGGAGATGCTCATGTGGATGTCAGTGGCATATTTTTCCATGACCAACATTTTGTTTTGAAGAGGCTCTTTTTATTCTTACTGGATATGAGAAAGTAAAGCATAAAAAGAAAACGTCACCCCACCCCACTTTTCCCCACATGTCATCCACTGGGTAGATCTCAGGTTGTATGTATACGTTTATATCTATATATACGTGCCTTAGGCCATTAAGATTCCCCCCCCCCCCCCCCCCCCCCCCCCTTCTCTCTACTTGTAATTGCAATGGTTGTGAGTGATCATATTCTGCTGTGCAAAGCAGCTCTTATATTTGCTGTCACTAGATGTCTCTTGTCCTTTGCTCATACAGTCTTGAGTTCAATGAGCCTGTTCTCTTTTTCCTCGGATTCGTTAACACATATTTGGTTCAGATCCTCTTCTTCTTCTTCTACTTCATCGGCCAACCTGAAGACGGTTCAGGACAGTCTCACCCTGACCACCTTTGGGGACATGACCCGCAGGTTGCCTGAAAGTCATGACACGTCGTGTGCTGTGTGTTTGAAGCGGTTGAGGAAGAAAAATGAGGTGTGGGAGCTTAGCAATTGCTGCCATGTCTTCCACAAGCAATGTCTTGAGAGGTGGCTCGCTTATGATAGTCGGTTGACATGTCCGCTCTGTAGGGCGTCGTTGCTAGCCGTTAGCCCACTTCCGCCTTCTTCCCGACAACCGCCACCACCTAGCTGGGCCGTCGAGCGAATGCTTTATTTGTTTGGTGATGATCTGCTTCCTTGTGATTGAGCCTACATTTTTTGTCAAGGCTTTCTTGAGTCTTGATATTAGCTTGTATATAACTGGTCTGAGATGGACCCTATGATGCTCGGACCCTTTTTTTGGCCGGCGTATCCGTGTCGACACGACATGATACGGGTACGGATATGAAATACTGGGAGGACACGGCAAAATTCAACCGGACACGGCAAGGGATGGAAACTGTTGGATTTCCGCCGTCACCATTCTTGCAGAGAGTCGCGTAGTTGCTGGTTCAGGGTAGAAGGAGGGGTAGTTGGTCTTGGGCCTGCTTTTATGTTTAAATTTATGGGCCTTTTTTTTGTTATCCATAGGGATTGTAGTTGGGCTTTTTTTGTTTTAATTTTAGGGAAAATTACATAGCTCAGGCGTTTGCAAATTACCAATGCAAAAGTAAGGCTCAAAAGTTTTTTTATGTAAAAATCAGGTATGAAATTAATAATGAATTAATTATATATTTTCCACAACCCTAATTCAATTGAAAACATTCGTCTCTCTCTCCCAGCACCCCAGCCCCGACATCCACTCCATTTATCTTCTCCCTCTCCATTTCCCTCTGCTACGCCGCCGCTGGACCACCCACGGCCGGAGACTTACCCATATCACCTCAAACTGGTGGCTTGTGCGAATCACAGCAAGTTACCACCACGAAGCACCGCAACCAGAAGCAGGCGAAGCAGAAGAACCGCAACTCGTGGCGACGTTGCTGCCCAGACACCACCGACTGCGCCGCCGCTGCCAGACACCGATGTTCTGCACAGATCGACGTCGCTATTCCTCCAGATCGACGTCGCGCTGCTGCTGCCCGATTTGCGACGCCGCCTCGACTTTTTGGGAGTTTTTTTTCTTTTTATTCGATCCATGTGTGATCGGCAGTGTAGTGAGTTTTTTGTTTTTGCTTCGCGATCTGATGCGGTGGTTGGGAGTGGTGCGAAAATCTGAGGTGTGCTGTTTGACGGTGGGTTTTGGTGGCAGTGCTCTAGCGGTTCTTTGTTTGTTGGTGGACACGGTTGTGGTGGTTTGATGTGTTTCCATGGTGGTTTTCGTGGTGTTGGCGGCGGATGTGAAAGTGTTGTGGCGGCGGGTGGTGGATCTGGTATAACGGTGGTAGATGTGGCGGTGGTGGTTTCTGCTTGTGGTGGTGGTATGACGGTGGTGGATGCGTGGTGTCTGTGACCAAGAATTATATGTCCGTGACCAATTATTTGACTAATCTGTGACTAAATATTAGGTTTATGTGACTAAAATTAATCTGTGACCAACAAACTGTGACTTACATGACCTATAGATAAAATGTGACTTATAAATTAAATGATGTGACGTCGAAAATAATATGTGACCTACAAAATTTTTGATCTGTGACCACAAAATAATTTGTGACTAATTAATTTGACGATATGTGACTAGTACATAAATATGTAACCTATAATTATGAATCTGTGATCATTAATCATAATCATTTTATTATTTTTATTTAATAAATATTTTTAATTAATTAAATTCATACCTGATTTTTGAATTTTCAAACTATTTACCTTACTTTTGAATTAAAGTAAAGAATACACCTTAGATATGAATTTTTCCCTTAATTTTAAAGGCTTTTTTTTTTTTTTAATCCATTGTGATTGAGATATATTTACAGTCTTAAACTTTTATTAGTTGGATTTATTTATCTATTTTTTTGAATTTTATAGTCTCATTGGTTGAGCAAATTACGTGAGGCTTATTATTTCTTAAATATGTTTTTTTTGTTCTTATGATCCAAATAAGATCATTTTAATTAAAAAAAATATCGTGGTAAACGTTGTTACAAAATTTTATAAAATTTTAAAATGTGATTTTTCTTTGGCCAAAATGATTGACAAATAATTATAAAATCAACATAAATAAATGTTTTTGAACAATTTAATAGCATTTTCTGAATTTAATTTCTTTTCAATACTTGAAAAAATAGAAGTAATCAAATAATAGTTGACATGTTTATCTTTTAACAATTTGCAACTAATTATTGTTTTAACTTTTTACACGTGTTTTTTTTTTTTTAGAAAAAAAATTGAAATTTCAAAGATATTCATGCACGCGTATCCGAAATCTGGACTCTTTTTAGACCTTTTTGTATCCTACATTCTAAAAAATAAAAAAAATTCGACACTTAGATACGTACCCTACTCGAGTCCGAGCATAATAGGATGGACCTTCATTTGTTAAGAAAAGGTTTAGGGATTCTTAATTACCAAGAAAAATAAAAGGTTTTCCCAATCATGAATTTGTACTTCTGATTGACTATTAAACGAATATATTTTTAATTGCACATTTGTGCCAAAATAGTATTGTTATCCAATTTTAATGATATCTTCATGGCATCAAATGGCTATGTGGTTGTAAAAGCCAGTCAGAAGGAAATTTTAGAACGAGGGAGGCAAAAGAATAGGAAGTATTTACAGGAGACTGTTGTATACATTCATGAAACTGGGGTACAGTGATGCTGGAAAATGTCATAATGAGCATACAGTGAAAATTTTCTAAACCAAAATCGACAAGGTAAAAAACCAAAGCATTATAACAGAAAATGCAGGAGGGAGAGCTTTACTAACATGCAAGTAACATGCTGGATTCTAGTATGGAGCTTCATCCCATCAATCTATGGAGGATCCATCTAGCGAAATCTATTTCCATTATCGTCACTGGGAATGATCGGTGAGGATTTTCATTGATCTGGAACCGCTAGAAAATAAGAAGATATAGCATGTCTAAACCTTTTCCTGTATTGCACAGGAGAAATTACTGTTGGAGACATGCACAAGGCTTTCTTAATCCAAGTTTCAAGATGCTTGTCCCAAGTATACTGTCCCATGAAATTAATAATCCCAATCACCAGCTCGTGCTTTTCCTCGTCCAAGCCAATGAGTAGGGAGTAGTCCGTCACATTTATTGAATGTAATGTCACAAGTAAGAATGGATTAGGATATCAATCACACTTGAGCAGAGCGTAAAATAATTATGGAAGCCTTGTCCTAAATGAATTTGGGATCAAGATCGACTACATGAATCCTTTTTCCTCACTATATTTGATCCATCACTCATGAAGTATTTACAAGAGAAAAACAATGACTGATCTAGGAATACATTAAAGTACTTGAACAGAGAAAAGAGGAGAAAGGTCTTTCCAACTGTATTAACTCACGATCATTTGAAAATGTGTCAGAAAGTGTGTGTTATCATATTCTATATGGTTTCTCCTCCAGGTGTCTACGCGATATGTGAGTTTGCGTGTGTTTGTTTTTGTAAAATAAATGACAAGCTCAACTAGATACAAATCTGAGTTTCAGGAAACATAAAAGCTCATTCAATCAATGAAGAAGTTGAACAAGATGCTTACGGCAAGAAATGAAGTGTCATTCCATACAGCTCTTTCCAGCAACCGTTTTGCCTCGGTCCCCACAAAAATTGGAGAAGTTGCAATTGCCTCAATCAGGTTCTGATCAAGTAAAACTTTATTACTTCCATCTGAATCTGGATTATACTGTGATCGTGAAGAACCTTTGAGATCATACAATCTTGTGATGTTGCGTTTGAAGAAAAAAATTTCTGTTACCAGAACATCCATTCTTGATTCTTTCCCCTCCTTGAGATGCTTATTGCCACCTTCAAGATGAAAACAGATAAGCTAATAGCAACAAAATAATATGATTTTGTGTATTATAATAGACACATGATACGTATATGATTGGAAAGATTTAGAATCAACTAAAAAGATGACTGGCAATCAGTTAAATCAGCATTAAGCAAATAAGACTTCTGATGCGGTCAAAACACGTTAAAATGAATCAGGCGCAGAGATTTTATGAACTCAACTTCAGATTACCACATAAGATCACTACATCACTAAGTTTGTCATTCAATATTTACGAAAATATCGGGGATTAAACAGAACAAGAAATAATTTTCAAGTTTGATGCTTCTACCATACTGGTATTAGATTCTAACGTTACACCATTCTAATGAGAATTACTTTACTGGCTAAATGGTTTTACACATCAAAATCTTGCAACAAACAATTTCAGTCAAAAAAGGGCATATAGGTAGATAACATCAAATCAAACAAACTGAACTGTATTTAAATAAAATATATTGCAACTGCTTATGCACATACAATGATCAGATACCTGCTAAAATTACCAAACTGGTCAGTGAAGGGGTCCCTTGTATCACTGTGATACAAATTTCCAGGACTCATTTCAATATATTGCTTGACTGCACTTAAATCCTCCAAACATGTAGCAGAAGGTGTAGGATCTGGAAGAGTCGAAGCTCTTCCATTTGTGCGAAATTTTAGTTTAATGGTGTGAAGGAAGAGAGGTTCATCATTTCTACAGGATGATCATAGGAGAAGAACTTGGCAAATCAAGGGAGTGCATGAGCTGTTCTAAGCTCAATAAAATGGAGCTAATAACTCAGCAAAAGGTGGTTTCATATGTGGGGAAGAAATGGCAGAGTTCGAGCAACACAAACATGATAAACATTAACATAAAACAAGTATAAAACATATAAATGTAAACATATACAAACTCACTCTGCTGGAGAGAGAGAGAGAGAGAGAGAGAGAGAGAGAGAGAGAGAGAGAGAGAGAGAGAGAGCAAATGACTACATTTTGAATATATTTTTGTATTGATTTGCTTGGTTGTGTCTTGTACATCTCGAGTCCCACAAAGGGGCCATATATATAGTGAAATATGGTAGTCAACCTACTACCTAACCATAGCCTTCTCCCCTTAATTTATGGACAAGTTGCCTAATATTTTATACATTTCATCACATGTCTTAGTTGGTTTACAACCAAACTAAACTTACAATATTTGAAACCACAATTACAATTCAATTTGTTTGACAACAAAGTGTCAATGCTCAACAAACTTCCCTTTGACACTTTGATTGGAAAACAAATTTTTGTGTCAAAGTCTTCAAAAAATCAATCCTTCAACAATTTGATCTTCACTTTCTTCAACTTTTCTGGTCATTATCTGCTGCTGAAAATGTTGCTGAAATTGTGTCTTTGAATTACCGATTTTCTTCAATTTTCACATGCATACCGGATTTGGCTTTAGCATACCGGATTTGGATTTAGCAAACTTACCGATTTTTTCAATACATACCGAATTTCAACATTGTTTTGGCACTTACCAGATTTTAACAATTTTTTGGTAGTATACCGGATATCAACATACCGAGTTTCAATTGCATACCGTATATCAACATAAGCATACCGGATTTCAGCAAATTTTGGCACTAACCGGATTTCAATGTCACATTCCAGATTTTTGGGTATTTTGATACCGGATATGGACTTTCACATACCGTATATGACTTATGCATACTGGATTTCAACAGATACCGGATTTATACAGCTGCATATCGGATTTCAACACTTAAACACCGGTTTTGTTCGCCATTTAAACTTCAGATTTCTTCACTGAAAATCAATCATTTTAAACACGATTTTGAGCCATTTTTCAGCTTCTTCAACATCATTCAACTCCCCTTGTCTGGTTTCTCAACTTTAAACAATATTTGCAAAATACTTTGCAAGATTAAAACTGGATCAAATAATCCATTTTTTTTTTAAAAAACTGATCAGCCATTTAACCAATGAAGGCTGCTGGTACACCTAAGATTTTTTCAGCATTTTGCAACATTGAAACACAGGTTCTTCAGCTACTTTTTAAGACATCAAAGGAGAGCTTTCACCTGGTTTTTTCCAACGATTCTTGAACCATTTTCAGGCTATCGCACTAAGGTTTCAATGACCATTTGCACCACTTGAAACACAGGTTCTTTGACCTGGTTTTATTCAAGAGTTCATGAGTCATTGTTAAGAGGGCTCTCTCTACGAGGTTTCAAAAAATGGCTGCTACTGATCCAAACAACAGAGCTTCAAAGAGCTCGAAAAATTGTCACTTTTCTTACTGAAAAAATGCCTGAAAAACAGGTTGTTTAGCTACTGTTGACTTGGCCTGATCATCAATACATCTTCCCAGGTCTGAACATAAACAACAACAACAATGACAACTCTCTTCAAGGGTACTCAAAATAGATAAAAAAAAAAAATACCAAGACAAAAGGGGGGGAAGAAATTTGATTTTTGTTCAAAGTTTGACAGCATTTTTGAAGCATTTTTCTTTGGCCCTTAATATCATTTAAGCTCTGATACCATTTGTAGGATCTGGAAGAGTTGAAACTCTTTCATTTGTGCGGAATTTTAGTTTAATGGTGTGAAGAAAGAGAGGTTCATCATTCCTACAGGATGACCATTTTCATAGGAGAAGAACTTGACAAATCAAGGGAGTGCAAGAGCTGTTCTAAGATCAATAAAATGGAGTTAATAACTCAACAAAAGGTGGTTTCATATGTGGGGAAGAAATGGTAGAGTTCGAGCAACACAAACATAATAAACATTAACATAAAACAAGTATAAAACATATAAATGTAAACATATACAAACTCACTCTGTTGGTGATAAAACCAGCAGAGGGGACGAGTGAGAGAGAGAGCAAATGACTACATTTTGAATGTATTTTTGTATTGATTTGTTTGGTTGTGTCTTGTACATCTCGAGTCCCACAAAGGGGCCATATATATAGTGAAATATGGTAGTCAACCTACTACCTAACCATAACCTTCTCCTCTTAATTTATGGATAAGTTGCCTAATATTTTATACATTTCATCACATGTGTTAGTTGGTTTACAACCAAACTAGACTTACAATATTTGAAACCACAATCATAATTTAATTTGTTTGACAATAAAGTGTCAATACTCCAACAGAAGGAGAAGGAGAAGGACCGAGTCTGGGGTTTGCTGCAGCCATTGTGTCATCAACTTTATCAGAACCCCGTTCCCATTGTTTGAAGCAGTAATTACAGACCCTAATCCAAGCACAATTTGTTGATCCTTTCTCGGAATCAATGGAAAGGGCACGAATAAAAAAGCTCGCAAATTCCTTAATTTTGATCATTAAATGACAGAATAAAACAAAGGGATAATTGCATCCGTCACCCCTAACCTAAACTAAATTGATAACCATTTAAGCAATAAATCAGATGCAATTACAAGAACCTAAAAATAACACCAAATTCGTATTCAATTCTTCATAATCAAACCCAAAAAAATTGAGCACACAATTCTCAACAAAACCTGCCATTACATATCTATCAGAAAGATGATTATAAGTAGTCACAGTAGGGAATTTAGTTTGATATTTTTCTTCAAAAAAAAAAAAAAAAACTTCAATTCTGGAAATTGATTATAAAAACAGAATAATAATCATAATAAATACTAAAAATAGGCTAAAATGAAGTCACCCGATTCTGAAGCCTCAAAAATTTAAGCGGCCAACTTCTTCACACACACATACACATATATACAAAACTTTTACTTCATTGTTAAGTTTAGTCAAACGTATTAATTTTTAATATTCATCACTTAAATTCATTCTAAATGTAGAAGTAAACTTAAGCTCAATAAAAAAAAAATTAAAAATGGAGAAAAATCACTTCATCTTCTCCATCTCAACAAGTTAGTTGAATAAACAATACTATTATAATTTTATGCCCATCTCTTCTGAGTTAAGATTTAACAATTGATTTCAAATTCAGATATGCAAATCGAGCCACCTATAACCATATATTCGTATATAAATTATATAGCAGCAATGAATCACTCTGTTGAAACAAGTATTAAGTATTTATGCTTTCTTAAATTAGAAAATTTCGTTCCAAAGATATTGAAAATATTATAAGTACGATTATTCATAAAAAAAACATTGAAATTCCAATAACTATTCTTGATCAACTTGTGCACCTTAACTTGAAATACTCTACGCTGAGGAGTTATAGGAGTTTACCAATATTATAATAGTTAGTTAATTTAGCATCATTTTTATAGCGGTATTGTGTAAGAAAGACATTTGTTAATCTTTTTTAGTCATTTAAACCCACGAGATTACAATTGCATGGCCTAAGTCCTTTATATCACAGGGTCTCCTGCCAAAATGGTTTAGTCCACGTTTGATGCAAATTAAAAGTTAATAAAAATCAATATTTAATATTAACAATACATTTTTTTGGAATCCACAATTTTTCAACTACACATTTTATCAACTTTTATCAGATCTATTTAAAATCTTATTACAATCTACACTAAACAGAGAATCAGTATCATTTATGCATTACATAATAGTAAAAATTTATGAGGAATTCAAATTAATTAATAATCCTACAGAAAAAAAAATTCCCTATTTAGTTAAGATTTTTTATTTTTGTTTTTAACCATTTATCACAAAACACATGTAACATGTAATCAATTGAAATAGCATAATCTTATATTAATAAAAAAACAACATAATCCCATATGTAAATATGAGAGAGAGAGAGAGAGAGAGAGAGAGAGAGAGAGAGAGAGAGAGAGAGAGAGAGAGAGAGAGAGAGAGAGAGAGAGAGAGAGAGAGAGAGACCTGGGGGCCGAATTGGAGGCAAAACAAGAGGAAAAATATAAAAGTACTTTATAAGAAAAAGGAAAATATACATTACATACATGAATTGGTCATTAGTGTACAGTTGATGGAAAATGTCATGAAAGAATATACAGTGAAAATTTGCTTGCCCGAATATGACGTCGTGTAAAATAACCAAAAATGTACAAGAAAAGGACGAAAGGGAGAGAAGACGAGGGAGCTTTACAGCATTCAGCTGGCATGTTGAAAATGCAGGTATGGAGCTTCAAACCATCAAGCTATAGAAGCACCATCTTGTGAGTTCTCTTCGCACAAATTAGATTGTGATCGATTGGGAATGATTGTTAGAAGACGACCATTCATCTGGGGCCAATAGAAAATAAGCAGACATAGCTCTCCTAAACCTTTTCTTGTATTGCTTTGGTGAAATTACGGTTGGAAGAGCATTTTTAGGCCCACCAAGGATACCCGATGCCTTAACCCAAGTTTCAAGATGCTTGTCCCATGTATACTGCCTCATGAAATCAATAATCCCAAGCACTAGCTCGTGCTTTTCCTCGTCTACGCCAACGAGTAGTGAGTAGTCCATCACATCTACTGACTGTAGCATCATATAAGTAATAATGAATTAGTATAGCTACCACTGGTGAACAGATTGCTCGACAACCTGATTAATCCACCAAATGTAGGAAGAAGGAAATAAGAATCCAAACAGGAATATTCAAGTTGTTGCAATAAAATAGATGTGGTGATCAAGGAAAACAGTGTCTGATGTAGAGAAGATTGTCTTTCAGTACACAGGCCGAAAGTTGAACAGGCAAAGGTGCCACCAACCCAATCAGACTCGTAGTTGTTAGACAATGTGACAGAAAGAAAGTGTGTAATTGTGATCCGCCCACATGATTTGTTTTTTTGTGTGTATAAATTTAATGACAAGCTCAAGTAGATAAAAATCTTGGTTGCTGAAAATCTAAAAGCCCACTAAGTCATGTCAGAAATTGATCAAGCTTACCGCAAGAAATGAAGTGTCATTCCACACAGCTCTCTCAAGCAACCTTTTTGCCTTTGTTCCCAAAAAAATTGGAGAAGTTGGAATTGCCTCAATTAGGTTCTGATCAAGTAAAACTTTATTGGTCCCACCTGAATCTGGATTGTAACGTGATCGAGAAGATCCTTTAAGATCATACAATCTCGTTATGCTTCGCTTGAAAAGAAGATTTTCCATTACCAGAACATCCATTCTTGATTCTTTCCCTCCCTTGAGATGTTTCAATGTAACCTTGAAGATGATCACCAACCAACCAACAGATGAGCTAATAACAAGATAAAATTACAATCTTATGAAAGCATGCTATGGCAGCAAAACTGATGTTAATGTTCCCTCGGGTGTTTAAAGCATGAAACATGGAACATAAAATAAGATGTGGACAAGCAAAATGCATATATTTGGAAGATTGACCACAAATTAGTTGAGTTTAGCAGACACAAGTGCTGTCAAAACACGACAACGTGCCCTACCACATATAAAGATTTTATTACTGAACTTCAGTCACTGAAACACAATCAGGAGTTTAAAGTGAACACTACAGACAATACCTGATAGATGCCCAGGATTTTTGCCAGGCAAGTGGGGCTTCCTGTCTTGATTGGTCCAGATAAATACTTGAAATAAACTGGTGCAAACTTGAAGAATGACTCTAGCTCTGTCTTTGTGACCTGTTTGATAATAAATCGATCGTCCAGGGTTTTGGCAAAGAAGACATTGCTCTTGCCACCCTGTGCCCCCCATTTTTTACAGTGACTGAGGGACCTAATGAAATCTAACTCACTTGGGCAACAAGTCTTTCTTAAGGCCTCAAATTGTTTTGTGAAATAACAAGTCACAGTATACTTCACCTTCCCTGGAGGACCATCATCTGAGAAAGATACTTTGGCATGCAAGTGGCTCTCATCATTAGACGCAAGACTCCTGAGGGACTCAGAAGCAGCCTCGTCAAAAGAATGAAGGGTAAGTAAATTTATCGAGTCTAAAGTTAGTGATGAATTTGATGACTGCAGACTGCCTTTCTGTTTTTCAAGTTCGTCTGACAGTAGGGTAGGGTAAACTGGTGAGACAAGTGCATAAGATATGATGCTAGTAGGCTCATCATCATAAACTGGTACAACAATGTCACTAGAAGCCATGGGTAGGAGAAATCTGGCACCGCCTTGATGTACCAACTCTCTCAGTGATGAGATATAGACAGGATTATACTCACTAATCTTCCCAAGTGTCAGTGAATCCATTGGAGAATTCCTGTTGAATGAATTATACAAAGTTGAAAAAGGTATTCTCACCCAACTACTGTAATATTCCATTTCATTAAGCCCTTTAGAGAAAAGAGGGCGAGACACTTCAGCCAGGGATGGATCATTTGTACAGTTTCTAACACCTGACTCTACAGTGGCTGATCTCATGCTACTAGGAAAAGGACCTCCGGGTAATGCATCAGGACATGCAAAGCCATTTTCCTTGGGAACTATACTTGTTGGCTGGTAACCACCGGTCCAGCCAGCATCTAACTTATCAGATAGATATTCCAATGCTGGGAATTGCTCCTCTGATCGAGCCCATCGCACAGCTTTTCTAGATTCCTGGTTGTCTGACTGATTGCTTTTATTTGTGCTATAACTATGATGAGACTCAGTGTCTATTGCTCAGGTTCTGATCCATATCTAACCCTTTACAAAAGCAACCAGGCGAATTACTATGATCATATCCTACCTGATTTAATTCCACATCAGGTATCACATTTTGAAGAGAAGAATCAAAGGAGCTGGAACCTCTGCTAGGCCTGGAAGCCATATTCATCTCAGCAGGCTTCTCGCTAGAATTGAGAGGCTTTTCCTTTGGCTTTGACGTTGAACTGCTTGAACTTTGAGAAATAGAATTAGTAACATATATCAACCGTTGCTCCCAAACATAAGAATGAAAAACTAACTGCCTCCTTAATCTGTTGATTTCAAGGATGTCAAGTGCAGGCCGACCAACTTTTGCCTCCCCATTAAGCACTTTCCTTAATAACTCCTAAAACAGTGGAATTATAGATTAGAGAAACAGATTCACAGCTATGTAAAAGCATCAAGTAGGCAATGTGGTGTTCTTGCAGGTTGCAGCCAAAACACAAATTGCCTTTCGACAGTCTATATCCACCCAGCAAAGATTTGGTGAATATATAACAAGTTGAGCCAAATATGACTTTAAAGAGGTCTAATTAAAAAATTGTCCTCCTATGATTGTCTAATATGCTAAAATAAATTCAGGAGATATTTGCAGAAAAATCACCCCAAATTCTTTTTTTTCCTTTTGGAGCATCACTTGCAATTCAGCAATCTGCTGATAGGATACAACTGATTTCACGCCAAAATCAGTTGATATTCTTTCTGAAATCTGGTGTAGAACTTGCATTACCTCAACAAAGAAGAGGTCGGCCATGCTGCTGACCTATAGTGACGCAACAACCAATCATTTATGAGAATCAAAACTACAAAAATAGAGGGTTCATGAGCACAATCTTAAATAACTGAACCTCGTTGGCTTCTTTCTGTATCCACTTCTGTTTATCATAATTAAATTCAATCTTTGGTGGTGGAAGATAGACAGAGTAAACGTTGATTGGAGCATATTGAAAGCATGCGACCATCCTCCCACAACTGCACATGCATACACAATCAGTTCCGTCAGTTACCCTTGAAAACTTGAGTTACAGCGAGACTGCATTTAATATCATTTGAAATAGAACAATACATACCCTTAAAAACGGAGACTATCTCTATGAAGGGAATGACCGCAGCTTGCAGTAGCATGGTTCGAAAAGCTGAGTTCCAAAAATTTCCCAAAAGATAAACCCCATGCAGCATCAGACATGACCACTCTTTTGGTGGCAGGAGGGAAAACATTGGTCCTAGGACATCTTAGGCACCGATGCCACATCCAAATTTTTCCTTCTTGCTCACCTGGAAAGATGTATTCTTGAAGCTTCTTTACAGAAATTGTAAGGCACCCGTGTTGATAAGTATAGCAATGAACATGTGCTTCTGATGGCATTTCACATGAGCGGCACCAGTAGCCCTTAAAAAAAAAAATTTGAAATCAAACTACCGTCCTGAACACAACTAATACACAGCCATATATGCAAGAGAACATGCATAGAGAATACCTCATCCAACAAATGATCTCGAAGAAACTGACCTAAAGGCTTATCAAAGCTTCCATAGTATTTGATACGAAAGAGATGACCTCGTTCACAGACAGTTCCTTTCCACACACAGCGTGTGGATAGGGAGACCAAAATGCTCTGATTATCAGGAGATGAGAGGAAAAAATCTTCCTTTAAAGATTCCATTTCCTCATGGTGAATAGTATCATGCTTTTCTGAAGATGAAAAATCAGAAGTGCCAGAATTTGAAGGCAATTTACTTCCATCTGCATGAGAACAACTAACACTTCGACCTACACCCTCTAAATCACCAAAACAACCTGAAACTTTATTATTGTCTCCCTCCGCTTCAAAAATATGACCTTGTGATGATTTAGCTGCACAATATTCATTGAGACCAACTTGATGATTCTCCTCGGAGACATGATTACATGCAAGTTTCTCCTGCTTAGGAGCAGCCAAATTATGACTTGAAGGATTGAAGGAAACTCCAAAATCAGCATCCGTAATATTTTTGGAAGTTTTGGCATTTGGAGTTTGACATCGAGAACCTTGAGGCAAACAAGATTGTGGCTCAAACATGGGAGAAATTTTGGGTGATGGTGTAATATCTAAGCACAATTCACTTCTGTACTGACAAAGATTGCCGTGGAGTTGGGGCACTTGCTGCATTTCAGTAGGAACAGTCAAATTTTGTATCGTCGAAATGGACCTGTCAACACTTGATGGTTTATCAGGCAATGCAACTTTTATTGGAGACTTCAAAGCGAGTTCTGACAGAGAAGCACCTTCATCAGCAAGGAAAGAGGTCTCCAGAGCCAAGTGATAAGCAGCAAATACTCCATACTGGACTACATGTTTAACTTTCCTCAACTCATCACTGCTGGCACCCTTGAGCAGAATCTGAAATAAGGAAAAATGACCAGTGATAACTTAATTGTTTCATGATATTCATTATAGGTAGAAACGGTCAAAGGTGGATAAACTTGGCAAGGAAACCCGTCCATGTGGATCTACCAATGAAGATAGGCTGATAAGGTTACTTGCTACACTATTAAACAGTTAAAGCTAGAAGACAGGCTTATTAAGATTCTAAGATTTTACATAAATAGAGTGAAAGGTGATAACGTGATTTGCAGAAGAAAACTTGCATGCCTGAAGCTAATTCGTGCACAGATTTTCTGACAGAAGAAGCTGCAGATACTCAAACAGCAGTTTATCCTGATGCATCAACAGCAGAAAGTACAAGAATGCTTCCACAGTAATATCCATGAATTACCCCCAACAATTTTCCGTTAAAAATATCAGAAATAAAATTATTGGCTATAAACCCTTCGAATTTATCTATAGAAATTCATCTATCAAAATCTGACATGTAAACGATTACTAAATTCTGTCTTGACTCTATTGCTTTCTAAAATTCAATATTTCATTCTGAGAATGCATACCTTATTAGAAATGTTTCAGAATAAGTAACATTTTATGTTACATCATAACTTGTTGAATCACCACATCTAAAAGTTTAAGTTGTTTTGTTTGATTAGGAAATATGCTTTCAACATTGCCACTCACGGCTCACGCACAGGCCGGATTCCCGTTTCCATCAAAACTTTGACATGTGCATAATTTTCATAAATAGGCTATGGTGAGATTTGAACTCAGGATCTCCGCATAACATGTTGAACTTAAATAATTAGGAAATAAATAAATAGCTGTAAATATATGGTTGTATAATTTTGTAAGTAATTCTTAACTTACGTATATAGATAGGATACTATTTGTTATTTTCCTAGATTAGTTTTTACTTAAACATATAAACATATTTCTCATTGTATTATTATTGATTATTACAATTTGGAATTCTCATAAAAGCTTTACCTATTAGAGAAGGGGCAAATTTATTGAACTCATGTCTTTAACATGATAAATCGTTCTCTCAAAAATATACATCATAAAATCAATAAATTGAACAGTAATGACGATAGTATTACTCTAATTGTCTTTCCCAAATTGATTTCCATCATGAAACAACATATTAGACAATTTCCAGGAACAGAATCTGCAGCTTTATAATGACCAATATAAGGTCCCATGCATGCTGATAAAACTGGAAATGTTATAGCAAAAATTCAAAATTCCCGATTAGATTAAACACTATAATTGATTAAAAAATGAACCAGTAAAAGTGTTTCAGACTTACAGTACAACCCAATGGCTTTGGACAACCTTCAAAAAACATGAGCGTTTTAGTTAACTTCTTCCTGCTTTGCCCAGCACTTCCATGGTCCTCCAGGAACTTCTCCATGCGAAATGAGTCGCAATACCCTAACTTTGCTGTCGTAAGATGATCTAGCGAAGGAACTATTTGTGCACTAGTGCAGAGGGCTATACGCTGTAAAAGTGGTCTCTTCATGTTTAGAACAAGAGATATGTCTTTCTCAAGAAGGTATTCTTGTGCATATCGAGATACTGATTTTTCAACTAAAAGAACATTTGGGTGGTGAGCTGCAATCTTTGCAACAGCCATCTTCAAATGGTCCATTTCCTGGGGGGGAAAAAAAGAAGAAGAGAGAGAGAGAGATCCATGAAAGCAATAAATTACCAAATTTTGTACAGCCACTAAAATCAGTAAAATGTTATAAAGGATGAAGAAATCAAGAGGATGAAGTCAAAGTCAGAACCTGTTGTAATAAAGTATGAAAACTGGACAAGTGATTAGCAACCCGTTGATACTCCAGGGCACCTCCAAGGAGTAGTAATCGTGGTTTATCTATGTTTGAAGTCATCCGCCGATGAGCCACGTTTTTCTTACAAACAACCCCTTTAACCACCATACTTGCAAAAAGTAAACATAATGGAATCTCATAAGAACGCAAAAAGGGAGATGGCACCAACAAGCATGCATTTAAAGAAAGCATTACATTATTATCTCAACTGACTTAAGATAGAAACTTTGAATTTCTCCCAATTAGGTTATATCTTCTATTAATTCACATTTATATACCATGTAAATTGGTGAGTACTTTAAAGCAGGATTTCTTATCACGTTAAATCTCTTGGTAAACATTTATATTAACCACCCACTTAAAAATAAGTTTTCTTGATTACATTAAATAAAAACTTGATCCATATTGCTATTAAATCTTTTTTTTTTTTTTTTGCTTGCAAACTTTGAATACCAAGAAAACAATTTCTAAATTGAGTATTTCAATAAAATCTTCTAGGACACACACATCAACTGTACCCAAGTAGATACACTGTCATACGGAAAAATAAAGATATTGAAGGATGGAGATGAATAGTGCTAGCACACGTAAATATATTTTTGTGAAAAACAGCAGCATGGCACACAATCCATGGGGTGGGACACACATAAAACTTCACCACCTCCAACATAGAACATCCAGTGGTTCGTACATCTGCCAAATTTAGATACAGAATTAAAAAATTCTAACATTATGATCAAATTGAATTGTA
Organism: Osmanthus fragrans; assembly: GCA_019395295.1. NCBI lineage: Eukaryota > Viridiplantae > Streptophyta > Magnoliopsida > Lamiales > Oleaceae > Osmanthus > Osmanthus fragrans. The sequence continues at coordinate 4,409,617 of CM033354.1, read as the reverse complement.
ACATAAGTGATGGTGAATGATCCATAATTAGAGATGACAGAGTAATGAACATCATTAAAAAAATTGTGATGAAGCAAGTAAATTGTATTTCAAATGTACGTGCCAGGATGTAATCATGCAGAGCCATGCAAATGTACCTCTCACTCAGAAACCCAGAAGCTATGCATTTAACCTTTACATATCCACCAGGATCCATTCCTCCATCCATGCTCATATCCGGCTTTACAAGTCTGGCAGCTTCCCAGGATAAAGCAGTAATGATATTTAGCCAACTCTCTTCATTACTATCTTCAGTAATGGGTAAGTTCTCAAGGTGCAAAAGCTGAGTGATTAAAGCTCTGAAATGCTCATCAACTGCTTTGTTCATGGATTTCTTGTGCTCGTAGTTTGATCTATTCCTAGTTCGGAATTCCTCACCGCTGAAGCTGTTCATGCGTAGGTAACCCCACTCTCCTCTACCACCCTCACCACCACTATCATCATCATCATCAGATAAAAGAGCTTCTTTCCCCTCCTCTTCATCTTCAGGCTCTGGAGGTAGCCAAAGTAGATCACTGTTCTCATAATCCAAGAGAAAACCATCTTTATCGTTTGAACTATTCGAAGGAGGTGGTCCATAATCAACAACATTATTCCTTTTATCTGCTTCTGCCCTGTGTTTGTTTGTTTCTTCCAATATCTGTGTCTCACTCTTGGGCAACCGAGGGGAAATTATGCAAGTTGGCTCAGTGATCTCCTCGTGAAGGTGCTCTTCAAGTTGCTTACAGACATGATCAATCTTGCTAGAATTGATAGCATCATAAGAAATATTCGGACACAAGTGACTTGCTTCAGAATGTGATTTATATATGTGGCAGTCATCATCCTGATCATCGCTCCTAGATCACAAATCATATAATTAGGAGAATTTTTTGTTGAAGTGGGATTTGTTACCTAATATATCTGGAGCACGGTAATGGTTTGGAAGCATTTCGAAGAGCCCAGGAGAGACAAAATCAAACCTCGGAAACTGGCTTCAATGTGCCTCATCTGGCAACTGGGAGCTTTGTAATTTATTTTGTTAAGCTTATTGAGAATAATTCTTGCATCTTTGGAGGACAGGACTTGGTCACAAGGTTTACACCAAGATGATGTAAACTGATTTAGAGGTTTCTCTCTAAGATACTAAGGCTTCTAAATGTATTTTACCCTTGTTGTAGTACAAACATGTTCCCCTGGCACTGGTACATACTAATGGTTCTCTAAGAACATTTTGCGGTAATTCCTTACACTATCTCAACCTAGTGAATGTAGTTTGAGGCCCGCTCAGGCACGAGTAACAAACTCCAGTATCAAGAAAAATCTGCTGAATTTTGCAGTAAGGTCTTTCTGTTCTGGCAAAACCCAGTTAGCGCACCATGACACTGGTAAATGCTATTAGTATATATCCATTACCACATAGCTACATCACTAGGTTTATCATTTAATCTTACCACCAAAATGATTGAGGATTAAACACAAATGACAACAATTTCAGGCTTTATGCTTTAACATACTGGTATTAACTACTAAACATTACATTTTTCAAAGAAAATTTCATGAATCAGCTAGATGTTCTTAAATGGAAGTCTCTGAAGGACCAGTTTCACTTAATACACAGACAAATACATAGATAGTGTCAAATCAAACAAACTGGAGAATATTAGATAAACTTATAATGCTACTTGCTCTGCTCATACAAAGATGTTTAGATACCTGCTAGAAAAGCCAGACTGGTTGCTGACAGAGTCCCTTGTATCAATCCGACGTGATTTTCCAGGAATCATTATATGATATTGCTTGACTGCACATGTATCCTCCATTTGAGCAGGCTGACGAGGACCTGGACCAGCACTACGCTGGTGTGGCTTAGTAGAACACACGGATGAATCATCACTCCTGTCACTGCTACAAGTGTAACTAGATTCGGTGCTCACCAAACTTGTAGCAGAAGGCGAAGGACTAATTCCCGGGCTTGCTGCAGTCATCATGCTATCAATTTTCTCTGAACCATGTTCCCATCGTTTGAAGCAATAATTGCAAACCCTAATCCAACCCCAATCTTCCCACCTACTACAGGGATCATCTGAAGGGCCCGGAATGGAGTGTTCGGTGCACTTGGAACAGAAAACCCGTCCACAGAGTCGACAATGATGCCTGCAATTAAAAATTATGAACTGAGAATCGCAGTCATAGCACACCCTGCAGCTCTGGTCGGGCATCCAGAAATCTCTGGAGACTTTCATGGGTTCTTGCCTCCATGGTATCCATGATTTCACAGTGTCAACTGCCTCAGACAATTTGGTATCACTGGGAGTGCCCATGAATGTATATAAATATCAAGCATACTCATCTTAAGAATCTATCACGGGACAACTAACAAGACATCCTACAAAACAGAAAAAATTAAATCATAACAATCAATTTAGTACATAGAGCGCCCAAACCATTTTTGTGCTCACTAACCTTACTGAAAGCAAGCTATTAATCAGATACAACTGCAAGAACCTAACAAGAAAAAACAAAAGGACCATACTCATATTCAAATCTCTACAACCAAACTCAAGAATCTTAATTTGGCTGCTGTCTAGGAATAAGGACCAAAAACTTGAACCCACAATTTCCAATTAAACATGCCATTACTTACTTGTCAGAGGCATCTTTATAAGAAGACACAGCAGGGCCAGGCAATTTAGTTTGATAGACAAAACTATATTTCTTCCAAATTCCAAACATTTTAATTGTGGAAATTTATTATAAACCAAAACTAAAAAATTGGGCCCACAATTTCCAATAGAACCTGCTATTTCATTTTTTTTCCCCTCAGAAGTATCATTATAACTATATTCATAAGAGAAAAGGATCGTTACAACAACTCGTAGTTAACAATTTAGTTTGAAGGCAAAACTTTCTTCGAAACACTTCAATTGTGGAAATCTGTTGTAAAAAGCGAAATAAAAATGATAACAACTACTTTAACTACGCAAAGAAGAAGTCTCCAGTTCAATTATACCTGCACGAAACTGAAATAATTCAAGAAACCATTTCGATATCTATCAACAAGTGTCTCGTAACTTTCGCGCGTCTTTGAGCTGTGCCTAAAACCATTGCACGAAGCGAATGGATATATATACTCACAGAGAGGGACAGAGTAGTAAGCGAAGGAGTCACGGAAATTATATGAGGAGCGATAGAGACAGTTGAATAAAGGGTGACTAGATATTGAAATGATATACGATAAGCAATACTCTCAATACTTCGGGAAAATTATGATTTTAATCTTGCTTAAAATTTATTAAAGCCCTGTTTGATTCCCATTTTGGGGAAGAAAATGCATTTTGAATAGTTGATTGATAGAAAATGTGTGGTTGAAAATTAAAGAAAAGTTTTTGGATTTACGTGTAATATTATTTTATTGAAGAATGTGTAGTTGAAAAGAAGAGAGAAAAATAAATTTTGAGAAAATGAGAATCAAACAGTGGCTAAATTATCTCTAATTGTAAAAAAAAAAACAAAAAAAAATCGTCAATATTTCTCTTAATACAAATAAATTAATGAAATCAAGAAAAAAAAGAGTCATAAATGATAGTGATATCTACTCATTAAATTTGCATGTTAACCGTGTCTTAAAAAAATAGTCATCAAATTTGGATATAGGTCGATTGCATAAATCCTTTTTTCATCACTTCGTAAAAGTAATCGCTAAACTTATTGAAGATTTCAAACATTTATTGCCTAAAATAAAATTTCACCACCAACCCCACTCCACAATATAGTCCTTGTTTGGTTCAAAAATAAATTAATAAATAAAAATAAAATCAACAATTAATTTTACTACATATTTTATACCATTTACAAGTTTTCAATCACTTTTCATCAACTTTTATCAAAATCTACAACATATACATATATATATATGTGTGTGTGTGTGTGTGTGTATAGATTTTATCGAAACCAAACAGGGCATTAAAAAGTCAACTTTTGATCATCATGTAAAAAGTTGGTAACTGACTCTCATTAGAGCATCCAACTGCAAAATCTGTTTCTCAATGAAGAAATCACAAGGCTCAGAAACCAAAATATGATAAAAATAAAAAAATAAAAAAAATAATTGTAGAGCAATTCACTATAGATTGAATTCCATCAAAACAAAACGTCTTGAAAGTCGTCATCACAACTATACAACTAATCGTATTTAACGTCTATGTACAAGAAAGATCCTGCGGCATAATACTTTTCTGAGCTTAACAAATACAAATCGATAGAATGGGATAGCAGTAATATAAAACTTAGACCCCAAAGGATTTGTTTTACCGAATTGAACCATGCTGTACAAATATTTCATCGGCAAACAAGAGACTGTGCCAACATAAATACGAACAAGACCCAGAAGGTTTTCCATTTAAGCCACTTCAAGGCATAATTATACGCAAGCAAACCAAGAACTAGAATTGTAGTCTGTAGTTAAGGTCTCGAAGGGCAGCATATAATGGTTCGGCAGCATTTGGTCTATCCATTGTGCCAAGAAGGATATCAGCTGTAGTAAGGTATGGATCGCCGTAGAACTGAAGATTTGTATCCATTCTTGTCGCAACTATGTTCCCTTCAAGTGAGACTCCCACAAATGCACCTGAGGCATCCATATCAAAAACGTGAGGAACTACTATTGATCAATTTCTGAACTAGTAAAAAAATGCCAAAAATAACTATTCTGTGGGAGAAAAGGAGGCGAATCCAGGCAAACCAAATGCTTGTAGATTACTTGGGAAATTCCTACCACTTAGCAATATATTATCAATAAGTTGGTTAAACTTTAACACCGTTCTAATTGTTACATGAAAACAATAATGATATACTAGTCTCTCGCACCCATTATTACATTTCAGAATGGAATTATGCAGCCAACCCAATTTTATTGGGAATAAGGCTCAATTTGTTGTGGTTGTATTATTGCTAAAAGTTCAGTTTACTCACTCAAAAAAAAAAAAAAAATGAGAATTTAAATGCTTTGCAAATACAGCTCTAGCAATAGTGCAAGGAACGCTTTGCCAAAGCTTTATTGTTTTAGCAGATAAGATTTTTTAATCATGTAATGCCAAAACTCTGTTGCAATATCTTTTGTCAAACCGCAACAGAACACCCCCCCCCCCCCCAACCCCAAAACCCCCAGACAGCATGTAGTTAAAGATGATCAATACCCAGAGACAGAAATGTACACGAACCAAAATTTCAAATCAAATTATAACTGTAGCGGACAAATTACTATGAACGAAGGAAGAAAAGGAGAAAAGGTATCAGGCCTTTCACGATATCGAAAAATTCAGAAATGATGTGTGGCAGGAGGTTAAATCATCCTCCAATGTAAATATATAAATTTTTTGTTCAATTGTTCCAAGGTGGAAAATATAGAAACAAAGAGTGAATTGGTTTTCCCTTAGGTTGTCAACACAATGGGTGAGACCAACTTGAGCTGTCTGATGTAATTCAGACTGGCCATAGATCACCATCAATTTTTTTAATTTGTTCACTGCCCCAGAGTAACATTATTGAGCCACTTGTACACCTCCTATATTAAGTGCCCCTAACCTAAGACACCCCTACACCTCCCCCACCCCTGGGGATGGAATTTGCACTGAGAATGTCAAGCTTAGAGAAGACAGATTCTTATTTAGCCCCCGTTTGGCCCTCATTTTTGGAAATGAATATGGGTGAAATAGTGTTTATTTGAAAAATGAGTGGTTGAAAAAGAAGGAAAAATTTTCAATTTACGTGTAATATTATTTTATGGAAGATTGTGTGGTTGAAAATAGGAGAGAGACAAATGGAATGTAATTTAATGAGATTCAAACATGGGCTTATTAGTTTATTACCAAGCTCAGCTTAAACAGCTGTCAGATTTGTATATTTAGATTTCATATATGCAAAAAAAACTTGAGTCGGGTTTGTCTCCAGGCAAGGTGAACAGGATGCCTGAATTTAAAAAAAAAAAGTCTGCATGCTATGTCCAACCCAAAGCTTCTTAACCAGTTTCCTTTTCTTCCCCTTTTGATAAAACAAGTCCATCCTAATACAAACCACAAACTGGCAATACAATAGATTTAAAGTACTTTGATTCCCAAGATGGATAAGAATTGAAATGCATCACCTTTACTGCAGCTGTAAGTATAACACATGCCAGAACCTTTTTCTCCAGCTCGCAAATCTGCCTCCACAACTCTCCCAACTGGTCCTGCTGCGGCACTGCAACCCGCACCAAGAGAAAAGTGCAAGCGACTACAAAATGCTTTCACGGCTTTAGAATCATGTAACACAATAATGAAATCCATGAGTTCGCCCCCAACCTATGATTGGAAAAAAGCAAGATAACCATCAGTAACAAATTATCAAAACTTGAAAATCATGTTATGTAACCACAAGTAAAGAAGATAACTCTTTCTGAATCATAGTAGCAGGTGATCAAGTTTTAGTAGATAAGATCTGCAGACTGCATAGAGTTACGAGGTAGAGCAACAAAAGTATAACTTCTTTACAGTTCAAATGATAAACAATTAAACATCATGAGCTTAAAGTAAAATTACGAAAAAGTTGATTAATAAATCAGATCAATGAGACACTGGCCTAACTCATTCATGTTAGATGACCAAAGCATCCCCAATTTATGTAACTCAATTTCAGTCTAAGAACTGACGAAACTGATTTTAGTTTATTCAATATTTACATAAGTACTTTATTAAATACAAAATGCGAAACGTAAACCCTGATGATATACCTGGGCACCCCATCCCAAACCAACAGAGAGTATGGCTGATGGTGCAGACCACGACCCGTCTGACCTCCGAGCAATAACCAAGCCAGTCCCAAGTTTATAAGCAAGTATTGCCCCCAGCTTTGGCAACTGTTAAAATTGCCAAACCTCTGGCTCCTTTCAAAATTGCAGCAGGGATGGATTTCTCAGGGTTCAATCTAGCAGCCTGTGCATTTCAGATTACTCTAGTAAATTTCACTTTAAACCAGATCAAATAATGTCCTTCAGATAATAATAATAATAATAAAAAGTTGACATTCAAGGACCTGTAATAGAAACCCTTTTACAAGTCATTCCTCTCACCCGTGTGAAATCAATTTATTAGAAAAACTAATAACAAGGTTTTTCTAGAATCAAGGGAACCAATAACTTGCAGAGAGCATGCAAAAGAATAGGAGTAGAACCTGACAGTAACTCCTCAATGTATTAGCTGACTTGTATATCTCGTGCTCCATGGACAAACCCACTGGAAGATTCAGCCACCCCCTTGAGCAAGTCCAATCAATGACATCATGCTTTGCAACCTGCGCAGCGTTGCTGATTGTGTTGATTAATACTCCTTGCAATGGATCAAGCCTATCGTAGCAGGTATCGCACACCCTCTGTGGATTCCTCTCTCTAAACTTAAAAGGTAATAAGCATCTCCCTTTTGAGCAGAGCCTGCAAAAAATACCTCCACAAAACCGGCAATGATGTCTTCCACGAGTCAAAGCTGTGAAAGGAGCATTGCACTGCATACAAACTGTAGTGGAACTGTCTGGAAGCCACTCAGGAGGTTCAGCTTCCAACACCTCCTTGTAAGCAGTGTGATTGAAAGCATTTGGCTCAAGAAGAGGAGGCGCACTCGGTATGTATACTGAAGCATTCAAGAATGTCTCACCATTCTTAGAAGATCCAAGAAATGAAGTTTTGGAAGAGGGTAACCGGGGGAAGCTGCTTAAAACAGATTGATTTTTGTTACGCCCACTCAAAATAGCAAATGCCCCACTCAATAAATTTCTCAAGCTGATCTCGGGAAGGCCATCTTGTTGCTGAAAGTTGTGGTTATCCTCGCCTGAATCATACCCTCTATCCACAAAATCTTCAGAATCAACTGGAAATGGATAGGAAACTTTTTTATTTAAGGATTTTGGACTCTGACCTTCTAGTGGATCCCAGGTACTATCATCAAAGTCATCTACATAACTAAACCTGCTATTCTCTTTATCCATTTTGGAAAGAGACGAGCATGAAATTTTCCCTTCAGATTTTGCCATAAATCATGCTCCGCTGTGAATAGTGCCAATTAACAAGAAAATCTTAAAACGGAAATTGTATAGAAGAAATTAAATAAAATATGGGGAGTTTTAACATTTTTCTGTCATTATCTGCATTATAAAATATCTAACTACGTACTAAAACATGATGAAATAAAACAAAATGAAGCAGAACTCTAACTAAAATAAAAGAATGAAAGAATATTTTTAATCATAAGCAAAAAGTACATTAAATTATGCGAATTCCAAGCTAAATTTTTAAAATCAGAGATGAAATCAAATGAAAAAATAAATATGTGAAATCACTAGCACTTTCAAAGGTAAAATCAATTGGAATCACGCAGACGTGAAAGAAAAAATCAAAATATTTCAACTAAACAATAGGATACTCACCATATACTAATCGATATCAATCTATTGTATACAGTAATAATGGAATTAAAGTTATTTAACCATCAATATATTCAGGTTAGGAATATACAGCTACCCAGTTCATGAAATCCTAATTTGGGGGTTTAGCTTCGCTAAGTTATATGAAAATAGACACAAAATGAATATCAATAAAACAATAATCCCAAAATGAATAGTAATAAGCGATGAGTTGATCATTAATTAAAAGAATATACATAGAAATTAATACCTGATGATTTTCGTATTTAGATAGAATTGAAGATGAAAAAAAGATTCTGTTTTTGCTGAAGCAACACGGATTTTGTGAACTTGAAAATGGATATCGTTTAAGATAAGGAAAACCAATTTTCGGGCAATACAAAACATTACATTACTTCACGTTTGATTATATAACTTCGCGGCGTGGCGTGGGGTTTTCTGTACAAGCCTGCGGAGCCTATTTTGATTACAGATATGTGGGCTAAAACAAAGTCCATCTCCAAGCCCATCAAGTAGCCCAATGAACAAAATATAAAAGTTAGGCCCAGTAAGTAGTTATGTAAGTCACATCACATGTGATGTTACTTGTAAATTATATTGGGAAAAATTCATATCTCAGGTGTTAAGTTTGACCAAATTCAATTTTCAGGCTTTAAGTTTCAAAATGTAAAACTCAGGTATTAGTTAATTAATTAAAAATATTTATTAATTAAATGTCACATATACATAAATATTGGTCACAGTCACGTATTATCAATTTAATTGATCACATATTATTTTGAGGTCACAAATCATTAATTTTATAGGTCACAGATTATTTCGAGGTCACAAATTCAAAAAAATTTAGGTCACAGCTTATTTCATTGGTTACAAATCAAGAAATTCTAGAGGTCACAATTTATTTATTGGTCACAAATTTTTAAATATGTTCGTCACAAATTATATTTAAGTCACATGTTATCAAATTTTAATGTCACTGATTAATACTTGGTCACAGGTAACCAAAAAATTGGTCATATATATTGCCACCATTTAATCCAGAGGAAAGGGAGAATTTAGCAGTACCTATGACCAATATCTGTAATTAACCTTAACTTTTTGTGACATCCATCTCTATTTATACTAATCTCCTCAGTTAGAATACACATCATATTCACCAAACCCTTCTACTCTTCACCAATGGCTCAAGAATATAAGTACATATGTCTAAGGGACATCTTGAAGAAGGAAAAGTTTCCAAAACTCAGCTTCTTTAAATATTTGCCGTCTGAATCTGAAGTGGAGTCAGATTACCCTAGTGCCAAAGCAATGGCAATGCCAACACCTTCACCCTTTGCTATAGCCAACTCTTCTGCTCAGGTTGGTGAGAGTTCTGGTCTGAATTCCTCCAGGGGTGGTGAGGAGAAGACGAAGAGGATTTCTGGCACGCATTTGTTGTCTAAAAATTGCAACAGTTCGGGTACTATTTACAAGAGGAAACTTCTTGCTGCGGCTCCAATTTCTTCCTTAAAGAGTTCGAAAAGTGGCGAGCCTTTGATTTACCAGACGTCTAAGGGAAATGGTGGTGCATTCGTCCCTGATACCACCCCCACCAACAAAATCCCTAAACTCGCCACCACCATCTGCATACATTACAAATCAATCTCCAACTTTGGAGATCACAAAATCAGAAAAAAGAAAGAGGCAGCGCTCATAGGGGCCGATCTGACTCACAGCGCCGTCGCGATGCCTCCTCCTTGCGGCGGGTGGTGGATCTGATTGTTGGTGGCATCCATGACAAACAATCGATGTCGACGCCGGTGCCGGTGTTGGTAGAGAGTAGGAAACGTTTGAGAGAAGGGAGAGAGTAGATGGAGAGAGCCGGGAGAGAGAGAAAAATATCATGAAGAAATGGTTAGGGTTTGAAATAATTGAGGAAAATATTTAATAAATAATTATTATAATGATACCTGATTTATGCATAATGAAACCTCAAACCTGATTTTTGAATTATGATCTTTAAAGACCTGGTTTCATGTAATTTCCTCAATTATAGTAGAGAGTAGGAAACGTTTGAGAGAAGGGAGAGAGTAGATGGAGAGAGCCGCTAGAGAGAGAAAAATATCATGAAGAAATGGTTAGGGTTTAAAATAATTGAGGAAAATATTTAATAAATAATTATTATAATGATACCTGATTTATGCATAATGAAACCTCAAACCTGATTTTTGAATTATGATCTTTAAAGACCTGGTTTCATGTAATTTCCTCAATTATATTTGGCACCCTTACTACACCATATATAAATAACTTTTAAGTCTTATTTCATGGTTTGGCACAAATAACACCCAACTTATTTCATTATAGGTAAAAAAACTTAATTTTAAAAAAATCCGATATTTGTACATTTTTTAGTATGGTGTAATACCAAATGTCGTATTAAAACAATACACCATAATTCACCTTAATCCTACACAATACAGCATACCAAAACGTTCCCATTACATTGTGTGAATTTGAGTTAAAATTAATTTTAGGAGAATTTTGGGCACACGAGAGAGACCATGACTTCACCAAGTAACAAAAGAAATAAGACCGTGACTTGTCCAGGTCAAATTCTGGAGCAGTAACAACATATAACACACTACAAATAAAAGCAAGAAAAGGAAAAATGAAAACAGTGAACTCCATCAGATTCGTAGTTTCTTTCCTGGATGTGACTCATCATCGTACATTTTGCAATCATCAAATTTATCACCCTTCTCCTTCTTTTTGGCCAGAATTTGGTTAATTTTGTGAAGATCGTTAGTAAGTTTCTGTTCTCTGTTCTGTTTTCGTGTCTTGCGACCATCTTGCATCTTCACACCAAACTGGAATGCAGCTTTTGGCATTGCTTCCTTTTGCTCGTTGTATTTTGCCCACTCCTCCTCTGTCTCGAAGTCCCACTGATGAAGGCGTCCCTTGGCCTATAAGAAAATTCAATGAAAATTTCATCACATAACCCTTAGATAACACGATATTTATATGATATGTCCATCCAGAATGGCCGGCTACCTCATTTAGAAGTTTAATGAGTTATATAACAGACATTTATTTCAAAGACTAAAAAAATCACTTACTCGTCCACCCATATCCATTTTTGTCAAATCAGCTTCATCGTCGCTGTCAACAATCTCCCGGTTATATTCTTGGTAACCAGGATAGCATTCAGAGTAACTATCAGATATGAAATTGGGATCCTTTTCCCTAGAGTCTTTCTCCCTTAATTGCTGAAGCCTGCTATCATCCCTCTTGAACACCGACCCTAAGCCCCTGTCCTTCTCTTCTTGAGTCATGAATCGTGGGTCCAGCTGAACATTTAAACCAGTTTGCATATCATATGCCTGAATATCTTGCTGTAGATATTGCTCCGCATATGAAAGTTGCTCAGCATATTGGTAGTCTTGCCACTCTCCCTGATAACCACCAGCCAATGCTTGTGCTTGCAAAGCATCATAACCATTCTGGAAAAATACACATTGAGAAAACAGTTGAAAATGGAGCAGTCGACATGAAAGGAAAAGAAATTAAAAGTCAAGCATCAGTTGCTATTGGGAGAAGAGTAAAAAATGTCTCACGTATAAGAAATTTCCAAGTCATGCAACGGCTCATACTCAGTGTTACCGGCAAGAGCTAAAACCCAAATAACACTCACCACTTGTTGCCAACCATGAGATGGCTCGGTGGTTGGAACTTGGCCATAGGCAGGTTCATTGAAATAGGAAGTCCTCTCTTTATTGTGAGGAGATTCTTCCATATCCTCTGAAATTGGGCTTTGGCTCATATCCTTACTGGGAATGGAATAATCAATACCATCCCCCGCAAATATATCTTCCTCTTCTTTCCTCACAGCAGTTGGTCCTGGTTTCTCTTTTGAATCAGGATAATTCTTTTTGGGAAGTGGCAGAGGTGGTGGCAGGGTTTCTCCCACATTTTGATTCTTCAGTATTTCAGACTTCAACACCCTCTCATCTTCATCGAACCCATTCGCAATTGATAGCTTTCCTGTATTCAAAATCACATACATTATATACAAGCATAAACATTCGCAAACAAAGGGAATGAATTATATCCTGAATTTGACAATTTTGTACAACCCTAAAATACGATAACGAAATCGAGGCATATCCAAGTGCAGAGCATAAGCATCTGAAGTAAAAAAATATATATTGCAGTTATAACAAAATGAGGTATCCTCAGTTAAAAATCATCTAAATATTCAATTCAAAAGAAACACATCAATACTGCATGAGGATCAAATGCAGGGAACTTGAAGTGAACAAGATAGCATGCTGATTATAAAAATTCTACTGTTTCTTTTTGCAAGCAGGAATTTATCTGCTCGTCCAGCTTAAATAATAAGTCATTGAGCACAGTGCAAGCATAGATTGTGATCAGTTTAATAGCAAATTTTTATTCATAAAAATCAAAACATTGACACCTCGTTTAGGGAAAAAAAAATATATGCATATTATAGAGCACCTCTTCCATCCTTTTCTTTCTTCTTCTTCTTCAGAACTTTCCCTGATGATCCAAGACGAAGATATGACATAATCTTAGCAATTCGATCTAAAACAGAACCATCAACGCTAACCGTAACCATTTCCTGAAATCGGAAAGGGAAAATCATTATACATAAAAAGAAATCTGTTAAAGTAGAGGATAGACAAAAAAGGAAAAGTAAGTACCTCAGGAACAGGACAATCAGCTTTACTTCGGTGCAGAGTGGTTGGAATATCATGAGAAAACCCACTTTCCTGGAAAATATGAACAATAATTTTTTATTGGAAGATATTGCCAAACATCAATTTTTTGCACAAGTAGGAAAAACAAGAATTTTTCAGTCTGTGACACTTGTGTATACATTGTTTCTATAAGGCGCACACTAAACAATAAACAGTTACTTAAGCAGTCCCATTTCTGTATTCAAAACATATTACTAAAAGAAATATCATAGCAGGACAAACCCAAACTGAGTAGGACAAGATATGCTATAATTGCATTCACTTGAACATAAATGCATTTCACAAGATGAAACAAGTAAACACGCCTGCATGGAAAGAATTTGGATGATGTCACAAAACCAATGAAATTGTGAGCTGTGGGAAAAATAGGTGATCACAACATACCTGGAGCCTCAGTCCTCAGTCAAGGTGCGAAGGCAATGCACCAGAGCACAAAATAATATATCATACTAACACCACCTCAACAGAGCCCCATAGGGATTTAAAACAAACGTTTATTTTTGTTCTTCCTCTTTATATGTCAACGTCTATCTCAAGTTTTTCGTAATCTAATATCCAGATCATAATCAGAGAAGCTAACAACTAAAAATACGCAAGCAGTCTAAACCAGACTAGGTTATGTATGTCTGACACAAATACAGGACTTCTTAAAGTAACCCTTATCACAAAAACACCCGCCACTACGGAAAAAGATAGCATCCATCAAAAACATATAACTTATGAATTCCCTTTGCTAAATGAACACGAATTTAAAAAATGCTACAGGCGACTGGAATGAGGGAAAACAAAAACTCACCATGTTGTAAATGAAAGCCATTCGTCCAGGAAGGAACATTTCATTGGTCTTGATAACAGTTTGGGGCTTGACGATCCACTGATAAACTGACTGAAACAAGTACAGTAGTAGGTTACTTTGTATGAAAAAATTCAAATAAATTTAGCAGCTTCAAACTAAAACTTAACGAATTCCGGTAAATCTAAGCACCTTTGCTGTTGCAGTGCGGAATGACACGGGTTGGTCTTCCTTGGATCTTCTGTTCACAGAAGAGACACTCGTAAATCTTAATGCATAAAACAAATCCCAATAATTGCTTAGGCAAGCATTTCTGATTGCAATCAGAAGCATTGCTGATAGGAACAAAACAACATTTGTTGTGTCATCTCGTCGATTTCCAGTAGCAAAAATGCAGGTGTTCCATGCTAGCCTAAAACTACTTTGCAAAGAATGCTTGAAAGTTACTTCACGTATTCTAACTAAAAACCTTACCCTTATCAGAACGTTTATGAAATGGTATTAGGATTCTTTGAGAAGAAACTTATTCCCTATCTTTTTCCCTTTTCATTTTCCATGGAGAATATTTCCAAGACATAGATAGTCACCAAGCATAATCCTTTGTCTGGGTTCCTATTTAGTTGCTAAGAACTTAATTTTTAAAGTCAAATATTAATTTTAACAACACATGTCATAGGACCGACAACTAGTACCTAGTTATCCATCACTCGTATCTACCAACTTATAGTTTTAGCAACTAAAAAGGAAATCCAAACAAAGTCTAAGACTCGAGTAATAGCTTATGGCAGTATTAAAACAGGTACATCCATCCTCCAGGACTAGCTTCCTCTCTTTGACAACCTATGTGACTGCATAGATACATTCTCTAAGATTGGTCAAAATCATCAACATTCGAACTTTTTTCTGCCCCAATGATCCTGGTATAATCTCTCTCCATCTTGCTGTAAGCTTAAGGATCTCCTTACCGTCATTAAAGCAACTATGCTTTTCAACATTTTTCCACTAAAGAAGGCACATGCATAACTCTCTTTTTTGTTGTTGGAGTATTCGGGGACTGAATCACCCCCGTAAACAAAATGGGATTCGAACTTTCATGAATCTACATGATATTGATATTATGGCTATCTTGGAAACTAAGGTGGATGAACCGAAATTGAAGAGGATTATGCAAAATAAATTTGGTGGATTTTCACAATTTAACAACTTCCATACACATCAAGCGGGTCGTATTTTGGTCTTGTGGAATGCT
This sequence comes from Osmanthus fragrans, assembly GCA_019395295.1. Lineage (NCBI taxonomy): Eukaryota > Viridiplantae > Streptophyta > Magnoliopsida > Lamiales > Oleaceae > Osmanthus > Osmanthus fragrans. The sequence continues at coordinate 4,394,343 of CM033354.1, read as the reverse complement.
TCGAAAGTTGATATTGTGGTACTTGGCAACTCGCCACAAGTCATTCATTGCTCCGTTACTTGCAAGGTAACCTCCCTTACTTTCCTTGTGAGTTTTGTTTATGGTTATCATACTATTGTTAGCCGTAGGCCCCTTTGGAACAATATTAAGGAATTTGGCTCAAATTGCTCTTTGCTTTGGTTGCTTTTGGGTGATTTTAATAATGTTCTAAATTTTGATGAAAAGAGTAATGGGGCGGATGTGACTACCTATGAAGTTAGGGACTTTGAAAATTGTTGTCTTAATCTTGGTATTTCCGACTTGAGATATATTGGTTGCTTTCTCACTTGGACAAATGACTCGGTTTGGAGTAAGCTTGATAGAGCCATGGTAAATGAAGCTTGGTTGCAAGGGGGCTTTAATAGTTTTGCAAATTTTCTACCTTCGGGTGGGCATTCCGATCACTCGCCGTGCATTGTTTCGCTTCTTGAAGAAGTTGACAGGAAAAAAACTCCTTTTCGATTCTTCAACATGTGGGCTAATCATGAAGACTTTATTGGGGAGGTGGAGAATGGTTGGAATCATGTGGTGAGAGGTACTAAGCAATACTCACTTTGTAAGAAATTGCAAAATCTTAAGGGTGTGCTTAGGAAACTCAATGTTAAGCATTTCTCACATATTTCTTCTAGAGCCAAGGTTGCCTCTACAAACTTGGAAGGTTTACAAGTTGACTTGCAAAATGACCCGACAAATCTTGAATTGCAAAGTGAAGTTGCACAATTGAGGAAAGTGGTTAATAATCTTTGTGAAGCGGAGATGAGTTTCTATTCCCAAAAAGCTAACTGTGTTTACTTGAAGGATTCCGACAAATGCACTAAGTTTTTTTCACTCTATGGCTAATAGAAACAACAAGAAAAAGTACATTCCAGCTGTTTTGAAGAAGGATGGCACCTATACTACTTCCCAAAAAGAGGTAGCGGCTGAATTTGTTGATTTCTATAGTGAACTGCTGGGTAAAAGTTGCTGTGGACAGAATTTCATTGCTGATTTTATGGAAAATGGCCCTGTTTTGTCAATGGAACATGCTGATTTTCTTGGTCGACATGTCCCGAGAGATGAAATTAAAGATGCTTTATTTAGTATTGGAGAGGACAAGTCTCCGGGGCCGGATGGATACACTTCATGCTTCTTTAAAAAATCTTGGCATATTGTTGGAGATGATTTCATGGAGGCTATTGAAGAATTTTTTGTTTCGAGATCCCTCCTCAAACAAACAAATCATACGGTTATTGCTTTAGTCCCGAAGACTAATCATTCTTCTTCCGTTGAAGAGTATAGACCTATCGCTTGTTGCAATGTCTTTTACAAAGTGATTACAAAAATCTTATCTTCTCGATTGGGGCCTATTCTTGATTCCATTGTGGATCAAGCTCAAGGGGCTTTTATTGAGGGGAGAAGCATGGTGGAAAATATTCATTTGGCACAAGAGCTTTTGAGACAATATAATCGTAAAAGGGTTGCTCCGAGATGTCTTCTCAAAATTGACTTGAAGAAAGCATATGATTCGGTGTATTGGGAATTTCTTAAGAAAGTGCTTGAGGGGTTGCGGTTTCCTACCATTTTCATTGATTGGGTGATGGAATGTGTTACCACTCCGACATACTCTATTTCTCTTAATGGTAGTTTACATGGCTCCATTAAAGGAAGGAAAGGCCTTCGGCAAGGTGATCCACTTTCCCCATTCTTGTTTGTGCTATGCCTTGAATATTTTTCTAGAATGTTGAAGGATGCTACTTCTAATAGTGAGTTTAATTTCCACCCTAAGTGTGCTTCACTTAAAATTACTCACTTGGCTTTTGCGGATGACCTTATGCTTTTTGCTAGAGGGGATGTTATGTCGGTTCAAATTTTGTTGAATTGCTTATCTAATTTTGGTAATATGTCGGGGCTCAAGATGAATGTTGATAAATCTTGTATCTACACCGCCGGTGTTCATGGATTTGAATTGGAGAATATTCTTGGTCTTATTAATATACTTGTTGGTACCATGCCTTTCCGTTACTTGGGTATTCCTCTTGCGGCGGAAAAATTGAAAGTAAGCTCATATGATTCCCTCATCAATAAATTTTCTACATGTATTGGAGCTTGGTCTTGTGTTACATTCTCTTATGCGGGGAGAGCGGAACTCATTAGAGCCGTTCTTCAAGGTGTGGAATGTTTTTGGTTATCTATCTTTCCTATCCCGGCCGCCGTCTCTTCAAAACTTATTAGCTTATGCCGGAGTTTCCTTTGGGGATCGAAAAAATCATTGGTGGCTTGGAGGAATATTTGCCTACCAAAACTTGAAGGTGGGCTTGGGTTTAGAAACATCAAAAGCTGGAATTTGGCTCTTCTTGCCAAAACTTTATGGAACATACACAAGAAGAAGGATTCTCTATGGATTAAATGGGTTAACCTCAACTTTCTTCGAGGGATGGATGTTTGGGAACGAAAGATGGCTAAGGATGATTCCCCACTTCTCAAAAAAGTGCTGGAAATCAGAGACTTAATTCTGGCTGCTGAAGGGACGAACCAAGCAGCTGGTCACAGGCTGCAAGGCTGGTCGCTGCAAGGCAGATTTAGCACACAAGCAGCCTACTGCTTCTTCAGGCCAAAAGCTGCTAAGGCCATCTGGGCTGCTGCTGTTTGGAGCACAGGTAACACACCGAAACACGCTTTCATTCTTTGGTTAGGGGCCCAATCAAAGCTTCTAACCAAGGACCAAATTCAATCTATTGAGATGGACCGAAAATGCATTTTTTGTGAACGTACAGAGGAGACAGCAAAACACCTGTTTTTTGCATGTCCTTTCACTAATGCCGTGTGGGGGAAAATCCGAAAATGGTTGGGCATTACTCGGACAATGTCCACTTTATCTAGTGCATTAAAATGGTTGAAAAAGGAGGCGAGAGGCTCGACTTGGAAAAGCAAAGTGAAGGAGATTGCACTTGCCACTACCATCTACTATATTTGGATGGCTAGAAATAGATTTATTTTTGAGCACATTGTACATGTTGACAATGTTGTTTATAGGATTAAAACAAACATATACAAAGCCATTTTTACTTTGTATCCGTATGTTTTAATTTACTATGAGTCGTTAGCTTGTTGCTACTTGCTAATTATATCTCTTCTTCATTTCTTTTGTTTTGCTTGGGAATGCCCGGAGTAGTTGTATCTTTCACTTGTCTTTTGATTGCACGGGTATGTCCGTTGTAATTGTCTTATGGTCTTCATCTTAGATTGCTCGGGTATGCCCGTAGTACTTGTACATTGTACACGTTTTGATCTATAGATTACACATTTACTGATCAAAAAAAAAAAAAAAAAGTAGGTGCTTTCAGTCTGTATTTCAGTGTGACATTTATTCCTAATAGGTGTCCCATTTCTTTTTATGACATTAAAAATGAGTCCCAATTCCATGCACAGCTATAACTAGCATTCTAAAAGCTTTCCCTTTGCATAAGGAGCCAAGAAGTATATTCTTCTTTCTACGTTGAATAATTGAAAAATGAGATTATTCAGGAGCAACATACTTTCGTTAACAATAGTCAAACATAAACAGAAAGACATATAAAGAGTTCAAACATTAAACAAATATAAGATAACTTGATGAATACTTATTCTAAAACAGAATAAAAGGAGATATACAGAGAAGTGAATATCAATTTTCACAAAATATAAAACATCCACTCAAGCCACTTACGTAGCTTTCCCATTAGATTCTTCTCCGAAATCAGGCTTTTTGTCGATTTCACTTCGCACTTTGTTAAGTAAAGCATAATCTAACCCTTTCACCAGATGAGTGTGCTCCACATCACCTGCAAGACATTACACCCCATGTAAGAGAAGGCACTTTCTAGTGAAAAAAAAAAACAACTAAATTAAGCGCCAACATCAGTCAAATATTACTGTAGATGGAAAAATGATAACAGGTTTCACCAGCAATATAGACTAGCCCTCACTGCGTTCATCTCAATACAAATTCAATAGGTATAAAGAATTTCTGCCATTAGCGACTAAGAGGGTACAGAAAATCTTGATTAACCCTTATGAAAGCCAAATTGAGCTTGGATCTGAGAACAGTTCAAAATATTCCTCTTTCTTAAGGGACTGATAAGGAATGCTCAAAGAACAAAACAATGGCCTGAAAGAGAGCGGATGCAACTAAGCTGTAAGACACCAACTCAGAGACACATTGAGGACAATTGTAACTCCATTTTTGGTTGCCTATAAATGATGGATTATTTTCCATCATCCTTGTTAAGAGTTTAAACTAAAAAATACCATTCAATTTTGAGAGACCCAGTACATTTGCATTCTATATTAGATGTATAACCAATAATTAATCCCAAACCACTTACCTCCAAGATATTTACTCTTCTCTATAGATAACTTTTGAGCATCGGCAGACCTACAAATATCATCCAAAATAGCAATTAAATACATTGATTCTTCAGAATTAAAACATGCAAAGTATATTAAAAAGGGGGAAAAAACTGTGAAATGAAGATTCATTACTGGCATCGCACCCAAGATCCACAGTTCCCGGGGGAGCAACAGCATGGAAAGATGTCAATTCAGAAATTTCATAATCCGGATTTTGATCCTCCCTCCGCTCTTTTGCTCGGTCTCTGTATTTCGGCAGCTCAGGCTCTTCCGCCTTCACCTCTTTGCTGCAACAACCAATTTATCACCCGGTTACTTCTGTAATATTCTACACAAGCACACACAAAAATATCACCAAATAATACAATGAAACTAATTAACTCAAAATTATTATGACAAAAGCGAGAAAAAAAAAATACACAAGAAAAGGTGAAAAGTAGAAAAAAAAAACAAGAATTTCTCTCACAAAAATAATCTCATATAGGCTAATTAACTAAAAATTAATTATAATGGAAGCCAAAAAAAAAAAGTGGAGAGGAAAAATAGGAAAAAATTAATTTCATTTACAAAAATACTCCCAAATATGACAATTAACTATAATGAAAAAAGAACAAACGGGAGAATACTAGAAATAAGACAAGAAATCCCAAATACGCTAATTAACTAAAAAATTTAAGATGAAAATAAAAGGACAAAAAAAGTGATAAACGTATAAAAAAATACTAGAATTTTATTTACAAAAATCCCAAAAACACACTAAGAGTAGAAAGATACAAGAAATTATAACGAAAGCAAAAAAAAAAAAAAAAAATTTGGCGGAGAAGAGTAGAAAAATACAAGAATTTCATTTCCAAAAATATCCCATATACGTTAATCAACTAAAAATTAATTAAAATGAAATCCATAAAAAAAAACCCAGAAATGGAGAAAAGACGAGAATTTCATTTACAGAACAACCAAAAATACGCTAATTAACTAAAAGCTAATTATAATAAATAAATAAATAAGAAAAAACCGAAAAAGGGGGAAAAAATACAAAAATTAGAAGAATTTCACTTCAAATATCGAAAATTGAACCGAAAAACCAAACAAGTAAAATTCAATAGTTAAAAATGGAAAATTTTGTAGAAAAAATACGCACTTTATGCGACGAGCTATCTTCTCTTTGTGATGACGCTTGTTCGACGACATTGGTGTACAAGAATTTGTTAATAATATTGACGTTCACTTTATCTGATTGCGGGAGACTGATTTAGGGTTTGAGTTTAGGGATCCTTTTTTAATTTCGCGGTAAGGGCTAATTTAACTAAAAATTTGTACCAGTTCGTTAGAGAAACGGTAAGTTGTAGATCAGGATGTGAAATGTTTCTCTATGGTGCATGCACGGAATGTATGGGCGTCGGATGGATGAGTGCGAGTACTCGATGCTAAACAAATATTCATTATACTTTGGGTATTTCATGAAGATAACTGTTTAGGTTCTTGTAAATATTGTAAGTAAATTCGTACCCAAACCGTCGGTTTCGATTCAAGTTCATATAAATAAAAAAGGTCATGTTATACGTACAATCGAAGATGACAATCCTGATTGACAATCACACACATGGGAGGAGAGCCCACGATAAATAAAAAAATAGTGGACCGCCTCCTGTGAGGACATTGTCAATCGAAATTGTCATTCTCGATTGTACAAGTAACAAAATCCAAAAAAAAATATTAATTAGATATATAACAATGTAGGATCAAGAAATTGTAGTTCACATATTGAACTCTTTCTACTTGAATAAAAAAAATATATATTTTAAAAAGAGAACCAAAAAATAGGTACACCACATTGTATGCTATGAATCAGTCCCGTTAGGTGTACATCACTTCTTGACAACATTACCTTAAAAACTGACGTAGCATCCATTTAAAAAAAAAAAAAAAAAAAAAAAAAAAATACAAAATTGTAAATTGATTGAAAAGTGAAAAGTTTGTCTTTCTCTACATCGTCTTCCCCATTTCTCCCTAAAAGAAAAGAAAAGAAAAGGTAACCCTCCCCTCTTCCACTCATCTTGCCCATTTCTTTCCGTCGTCGTTGCTAATCGAGCTTGTCTGAGCATTCACCAAAGCAGTTGCAGCCTCATGTAAGCAACCTCTATTTTTGGATGGTCGAAATACAAGCATTGACATGTGAAATCAGACATGAAATCGTCCATACAATTCTCAGCTTCAACTCATCATTTGCAATCACTTTTGATTATAGAGTAAAACCTCTTACACACAGACATGGATAAACACAAAGATTTTGCATCATGTAGTTTGTCGAAAACTAAAAGCACAATTTCATCTGGCAATCGATCAAAGAGATTATCAGAATCCAGATTTTCCGGAGCGGGATTCATAATTTTCTGAATTAAGGAGATAAAATGAATTTAAGAACAAATTTTGGGATTTGAAACTATTTCAATTGTTTTTTTCATTGTCCATCTCAGCCGTGAAGAGCAGTAGTGGGTGGGTTTCTTGCGTTTCTTTTGTTTTTCATTTCCCATCCCAACCGTGGATTTGGTTGCATAATACGTGTACACGTCGTGTTGTAACCTAATGTTGTCCAATCAGAATAATTCGCTATGAATATATCAAATTCAATTACCAAATGTTACAAAAAACTTATTTAAGTTTGTAAACAATGCAATAAAATAAAAAGTCTATATTGCAAAGAATAAATGCATTGAATCATCATCTTACACCACAACACTAGCTTTTGTGATTCACAGAAAGCTCAAATCGCAAAGATTAACATATGCCAACATTTGAAATGCAACATTATGATATGAGGCAGAAGGCAAAAAAAAAAGTAGGAGCCAGACAATTTCTTAGGGTTGGAATCTAGAGTTTTATACAAATTATTATCCAAATTAAAAAATTTAGGATTTGTATTTTTTTTTCACTCAGCTTATAAATTGTAAAAAATAAAATATAAAATAACTGGTTCCCTTCAGTCCCCGCGGTTTTGATTCAAGAATCAAGAATCGACTCGAACCCAGTCGATTCTCAATTTCGAATCTTAAGTTATATTTTATTGGAATCAAACTGGAACCTTCGGTTCAATTCGATTTCAATTTGAGAGGTTCGATTCCAATTAAAATGCCTCGACCTGATGTTTAGTTAAATTTTAGTTATTAAAGTCCCTATTTGGTTATAAAAAATAGTATATTTTAGTAAAAAATGATGGAATGTACGATTAAAAAATTATATATTTCATAAGATATATGATTAAAATTAATTGTTGACTTTTATTTTTACTATAATAATTAAACCAAAAAGGACTAAATGAGTAACTTTTAATTACAACTCGTTCTTTCCTTCTTCCTACCAAACAAGAAAATTCACGTGACAAATTAAAATCAATGTTCAAATTTAAAAGTTGTTTTAAGTAAATAATCACCAACTTGGAAAAGACTTCAAATGTTTTTGGTTTCTAATGTACTTGTACACATCACCTTTTAAAGCATTTCTCATTATAGGCTTGTTTGATTGGCCAAATTTTTCGGGAAAGGTGGAAAGTGTTTTCCTTCTTTTTACTATTCACCTGTTTAATTGCACTAATTTTCTAAGCAAAACGTTTTCCAAGTTTTTCAAGGTACAAATTGTTGATGCACAAAAACTAGAAAACGTTTTTTCACCATATTGATGGAAAAACGTTTTCCACCTTTTTGACCTATTTTTTTCTTTAAGCAATTGGAACACATTCCAAAATCAATGGTAAAAAAATTTATCCATTTAATTGACAATTTGCGTAAAAAACAAAGTCAAACGAACACAAAAAAATTTCAAATTTTTTTTTTTTAAAATCCAAACAAATTTTAATACAGATTATAAAAAAATTTATCCAAAAAAGTAATAATTTGCATGAAAAATAAAGTCAAACGAATTAGGTGAAAAATTATACCAATCAAACACCATTAATTACAATTCTGTAAAACAAATTCTAGACAATTCAATTCCCCGACATTCATTTTCTTTCCACCCATTTTCTACATTTGCAATCAAACGTACCCTTAGATTTCGCTCTCTCATTAAACCAATCTATCCACACAATCCATCGTTCAATTATGCCACAAGTACCTTTTACTCACAAAAGCCATATGACAATTAAACAAAAATTTAGTCAATTTTTCTCATTCAAGATTAATTGTACAATTATATTGAAAAGTTGATAGCGACCTTGCTCTTGTTTAAAAGTAGAGGATGAGCTTGATCACCGAACTCCCTGCATAGAAATTGCTAACGACTCCACAGGGGTAAGGAATGCAGGCACCTATAGATTTGAGACATAAAGACCTCGAAATCCAATTCAAAAGTCGTTTTATAATCGTTACACCAAATCAACAAAAAAGTTAAAAACATGGCAAATTAAAAAAGATTTCAGTTTTGATCAATAATAGCACAATTCGGGATCTTGTCAGCCAAGAATGGGGAAAATACGGGCGATATGCTCCAATGGAACACTGTCTACGGTACTTTTCTTGAGCTCTACATGGTTGAATTCATTTCTTGGGAGAATAATGAGTTGGCCCTTATCCTGACTCTTCTCTATAGCCCAGCCCGAGTTGGAAACTTGGTGCTCGATGAACTTGTCAAGAGACAGACCTTCAATGTTGATGGCCTGTGAAAATATCCACACCAATTACAACATGCACAAACTAAATTCACAACTAAAACCAACTTGATAAATAGCTAATTGGGTAAGGGTACACAGAGAAGCCTTAATCACTATTGCTACTTGAGAAAGTGAGTCGAGAGCTTTCTCTAGGCAACAAAAATTATTTCCAAGCACTAGGCAGGAAAATAATATCAGGGCAGAGAACCATACCTCGGCAAGAACAGATCTCGGAACCCTCTGATAAGTCAGTGAAAGTACATGAATTGCATATGCCTGAACTGCATGTTCAAATCCTGAAATTTTAAATGCAACTTTATTAGATGTACGTGCATGTCCAATAACAGACCACATCAAAGAAAATATTGAATTCTGGGAAGCAAACTGCGCTGTTTGTTCCAGGGAACAGAGAGAGAGAACCGTGAGCTGAGATTGCTTCCACGCATCAACCAATTTTCCAATACAGGCATGTTAAGTTCACGTATCAAGATTGAAAATGGCATCATCATTACAATTAGACTTGCAAATCATGATTAGTAGGCAGCACATGGAGATGAAATGCCTCCATCAGTCACACATTAATCATCTCTCTTTCTATTAATAAAATAACATTGACAATCACTTTAGCATGTAACAAAAACTTGGAAAGTTCTCCCCCTGCCCCATGTACATACAGGCATGAAGACCAACATATATGAAAGATCATCTATCATGGAAAATCAGAATGCACCTCTATATTATCCATTTACATCAAATGTTCAACATATTAACCCAATCCCTCATCTCCACAAGTCCTTTATGTTACAGAAAAACTTTGAAAAAAAAAGAAAAAAGATCAGTTCTCGTGAACTCAACATGGGAAATCAACGCCATGTAGTGAGTACGAGAGTGTTTGGTATTGATTTTTGGGGTAAGAATTGATTTTTGAATAGTGATATGATGGGAAATGTGTGGTTGAAAAAGGAGGAAAAATTATTGATGTGATGGAAAATATTATTTTATTGAAGAATGTGTGGTTGAAATTTTTGAATTGATTTTTAAAATCAATACCAAACACCCTCTCCATAATAAATGAACAGGGATGCAAGGAAAAAAAATAAAAGCAACACTTGATATTTTGGAATACCTGGTACAACATCTAATATGTGGCGACTCTTAGCTGCTTCGTCCCAAAACTGGGAGAACCTGGCTGTCTGAAGATCAAAACATAGGAACATAAAAAGATCTTTGTCTTATCATTGTACGCCAATTCAGATATTCAACCTAAGTACATTGTTTCAAGACCCAAGGGATATGCCGTAAAAAAAAATACCTCCAAGTAGTGTGAGAGAACAATGAGTGTCTTAAACTGTTCTTCCATTTGCTGGTAATGTCAACAAGAGAACCAATTAGAGAAAAAGTGAAAGGAATGTCTAAATTCTAGGAAATGATTAGCCAAAACCAGACTAAAACTATAACACCCGTACCTATGGCCTAATTTTATTAGTTTAGGTTTGGGCCATTTGGCCCGTTACTTTAAAAAAAAAAAAAAAACCACGATTAATATGTTAGCCTGATTAATTACATGAAAGTCCATTATGTGAAATAATAGTCCGGAAACAATAGTCCACACCTTTTTTTTTTTTTTTTCCTTTTTGGGCTTAAGCCCAAATGGTTAAAATCTTATTTAATTTTAATTAAATAATGGAGATAATGTTTTAATTTTATTTCTTTTAATTAAATTGAAATTTTAAATGATTGAGATAAAATCAAATTCCTATTAAGATAATACTTTAATTTTATTAATATGTTATTTAATGTTAAAAGATAATTGAGATAATGTTTCAATGTTATCTCTTTCAATTAAAATTGAAATATTAAATTATAAAGATAATATTTTTATTTTATCTCTACTTCATTTAATTTTAGATTTTATGGAGGTGATTTTTTTTTTTTTGTTATTTTAAATTCATTATCTCATTCCATTAGCTAAAATGTGGTTGACATTATGATAGGATTTTATTACTTTTAAGATTCAAAGCAATTGAATTAAAACTCTCAAAGCATGGTGGCCCCTATAAATAGGTATCATATGTTCCATTTTCAAGTACATTCATTTCTCTGTGAAATACACACAAATACAAACACAGTATATTCTTTAGTACGTGGGTCAAGGGTTTAAGTTTCAAATATATTCTAGTATTTCTCTTATCATTTTCACAGTTATGGTAAGTGCATAAGTATTTTTATGAAATTATATGGATACGTTAGATTTTTGGAACATTGATTATGAGGTCCTTTATGTATGTTTGAAGTTTGGACCAGAGCATGGTAACGATACGCATGAAAATTCCATACCACCTATGTTCGGTATAAATTTTTGTGTTTCACTAGGTATGTACGTATGTATGAAGTTCCTTAAATTCCGTACAATATCAATCTTATATGCTTATTGAGATTTTATCTCACCCCTTATACCACTTTCAAGAAATTAATGTTCATGGCAATTAAGGCATGAGAGGGCTGGCGAATTGATAAGTGAAGGAGACCCACCAGGCTTACTTTTATTTATTTTAAAACTTATTTAATTATTGATTTGAAATTAAGACTGCTAAAACTTCTAGTGTTTTCTTTTATGTTGATGTAAAAAAAAATTCTGCTATGTAGTCATCCTTACAATTTCATGATATTATTTAAATAAATTTCAGGATTTGAAAGTGCAATGTGGTGTTCAAGATACAATTTTAGCCCTTGTTTGAGTCCCATTTTTGTCAAAAAAAACTATTTTCGAATAGTGTATTGATGAGAAATGTGTGGTTAAAAAATAAGGAAAGTTTTGATTTTTCATGTAATATTAGTTTATTGAAAATGTGTGGTTAAAATAGGGTCCAAACACTATGCAAGATTTTTTTTTTTTTTTTTTTTTTTTAAATGGGGCTCAAACAAGGGATTAGTGGCACACGAACTTTAGAACAGAAACCAATGTAGTACGAGTTGAAATACTTAGTTGTACTTACTTGTAATACTTGTTATTGTTAGGGGCAAAATAGTAATTCTTTGTATTGTATATATTACTCCCTTGTTATCAATAAAACATAAGTTTTTCTTCTCCAAATTACTACTTGGTATCAGAGCGTAGGATTCCCAAACCCTAGCTCTTGCAATATTACCGTTTCCGGCCAGAGGAAAACGTCCGGCCAGAGCAGGGGGTACGAACCCTAGGTGCGACTAAGGGTTCACTGTCCAACCTCCAACCCGGCTGCAGCTGCGCGTGAACCAGGCGGGCTGTGCGCGCGACATCTTGGTCCCTGCTGTGCGCGCGACATCTTGGTCTCTGCAGCCGCGCGCGCGACTCCGTTTTTGGCTCCTGCTGCGTGATTCCACCTCTGCCTTGGCTCCTGCTGCGTGCGCGACTTTGGTTTTTGGCTGGGCTCCGGTCCCTTCTCCTGTTTCAGCAACGGGTAATCAACATTTCTCCCAGTAGTTGAACTTGTTCTGGCCTTAACAATCTGTGCTGCTATTTTCTGGTTGTTTAGGCAGAATGTACTGTTGGTTTCTGGTTGTTTAGCCCTCTGTGATTGGGACTTGGTATTGCCGTTTGATTTCTGCTGGTTTTAGCCCACTGTCTTGCTGATTTGTTGTGTCTTATTTGATTGGGACTTGGTAACAAAATCAAAATAATGACTGACAACAAAGTGATTACCTCAGTAGCTCATGAAACGTCATCTCCAATTCACATTAAGTTAGATGGCACTAACTACCGTGTGTGGTCAAAATTACTTGAGATGCACATTACCGGCCGAAAGAAAAGAACTCACATTTTTGGCGAACTAACTATACCAAAAGAAAGTGATAGTAGTTATGGTGAATGGGTGGCAGATGATGCCATTGTTAAGTCTTGGCTTATCAATTCTATGACCGATGCTCTTGTGGCCCACTTTGTTCAGTTTGACACAGCAAAAGATGTGTGGGATGCGGTTAAGAGAAGTTATCTTGATGTTTCTGATTCGTCTCAGGTTTATGAACTAATGAAAAAATCCTTTCAGCTACGGCAAGAGGGACGGCCTCTTGTCACATACTATACTGAAATGAATTCCATTTTTTTGGAGCTTGACTATCGCAGACCTAATTCCATGAAGTGTGCTGCTGACGTTGATGCGTTAAAAAAAAGGTGTGCTGAAGACAGGATTTATATGTTTTTGGCGGGACTTGATCATGTTTTGGATCAAGTGCGTAGTCGCATTTTGGCCACTACACCCCTTCCAAGCTTGGAAGAGGTGTTCTCGACTGTTCGTCGTGAAGAACAGAGACAACTCACTATGGGGGGCGAAAGTCATTCTGAGGCATCTGCGTTGGCTGCAAAATGGTTCAATCCTCGATCACGAGCCCCTATTCAGTCCACTGACACTTGCTCATTCTGTCACCTTAAAGGACATACCGCTGACAAGTGTTTCAAGAAAAATGGTTATCCAGACTGGTATGTAGCAAAGAGGGCAGAGAAGAGGGGTGGAAGATCATCTCAGGCTACGCATTCATCTGCTGCGTCTACTCATGCACCTACATCTACTGTCTCTCATGTTGCTCGTTCATCTTCTGGTGAAGGTACTTCTGGGGTGAAATCTGCTTCTACTGTATCTGATTTTTGGGTTATAGATTCTGGAGCTACCGATCATTTTACCCGTAATCCCTCCTTTTTTGACTCATTGACAAATTCGCCTGTTCAGTCTGTTCAGGTGGCTAATGGGACTCCTGTCAACATTACTGGGGCCGGAAATGTCTTGTTTTCACCTACTCTCTCTCTCTCATCTGTTTTACTTGCACCTACGTTTTCCACTAATCTTTTATCTATTAGTAAAATTACAAAGCATCTTGATTGCTCTGTCATCTTCTCACCTACTAATTGTGTATTTCAGGACAATCGAACGAAGATGACGATTGGCACTGGTAGAGAGAGAGGAGGGCTGTATTTTTTGGAAGGAACAAGGTGTTTGCAAACTGAGGATAGGCATGGTCTTCAAGTTGTTAGTAAATCCTCTTCAAGAGATAGGATCCTTTTGTGGCATTGTCGATTAGGCCATCCTTCATTTCCTTACTTAGAACACTTGTTCCCGAAATTATTTAAAAACATTTCTAGCTCTAGTATGCGGTGTGAACAATGTATTTTTGCTAAAAATCATCGTGTACCTTTCAAAGTCAGTTTTAATAAAAGTTCTGTTCCTTTTACTTGTGTTCATACTGATGTTTGGGGGCCTTTCTCTACTCCATCTATTACAGGTCATAAATATTTTGTCTCTTTCATTGATGACTGTACCAGAGTTTGTTGGATATATTTGTTAAAAACTAAGGGTGAAGTCGGGCTTGTTATTCCAAAATTCTCAAAAATGATTGAGACACAATTTCATACACAGGTTAAAGTTATTCACTCTGACAATGGTCGTGAGTTTGTAAACCAAACTCTTGACAACTTTTTCTCGACTCACGGCATTCTCCATCAGACCACTTGTGCTTACACACCCCAACAAAACGGCATCGCAGAACGAAAAAATCGACACATTCTTGAAGTTGCTCGGGTCTTATGTTTTACTATGCGTGTTCCAAAACGTTTTTGGGTTGAAGCGGTAACTACTTCTGTCTTTCTCATAAATCGGATGCCTGCTCGCATCATTGACTTTCAGACTCCGTTAAAAATGTTGTCCCAGTTTCACTGTATTCCCTCTGCCTTAAATATTTGTCCCAAAGTTTTTGGGTGTGTGTGTTATGTTCATGTGCACTCCCATCTCAGAGATAAATTTGATCCTCGTGCCCTAAAATGTGTCTTTCTTGGTTACTCTAGCTCGCAGAAAGGCTACAAATGCTTCCATCCCCCTACAGGAAAATACTATGTATCTATGGATGTTGAATTTTGCGAGTCAGAATCATTCTTCTCTGATGATGTGTCGTTGGTTCCTCTTCAGGGGGAGATTGGTAGTAAAGAAGAGGAACGTGTGTGGTTAGATGAAAAGAAAGTGTGGATTTCTGGAAAGGAAGGGGAATCCCAGAATGAATCTCGAGTTGAGGATGATAGATCACCTCGCTTGTTTCGAAAATGTTATACAAGGAGAAATTTAGACAATGCTTGTACTCCAATATTACCCTCCTTAGACCATGATAAACCCCAGGTTGATACTACAGTGCCATCTGATTCTTCGGAGATTGAAAATGAGGTACCTATTCTGCTTACCCCTTCTACTCCTATCTCTATTTCTGATTCTAATCCTGCAGCTCTAGATATTGTTGATACTCAGGATAGGAGATATCCCCTTCGAGAGCCCATAATAAACCTGATAGGTTTGGTTTTTCGAAATCTTCTTCCAATGCTATCTTTCCCATAACTGACTATATCTCATACCACCGTTTATCTAAGACTAACCTGACATTTGCCCTCCAATTGTCTTCTGTGTCTATACCTAATCACTTTCAGGAAGCTCTTGATCAACCTAAGTGGAAATTCGCTATGGTAGAAGAGATGAATGCTCTCCAAAAGAACTCTACATGGGAAATGGTCTTATTACCACCAGGAAAAAGGACTGTGGGATGCAAGTGGGTGTACTCATTAAAATTCAGGGCAGATGGAGGTGTCGATAGGTATAAAGCAAGATTGGTTGCAAAAGGGTACACACAGACGTATGGAATTGACTACCAAGAAACGTTTGCTCCTGTAGCTAAGATGAATACTGTTAGAGTCATCCTATCTCTAGCAGTCAATCTTGATTGGCCGTTGCGGCAGTTTGATGTTAAAAATGCATTCCTTCACGGTGATCTGACAGAGGAAGTGTATATGGATCCTCCTCCGGGTTTTACCCCTCAACGGGGTAATGTGTGTAAATTGAAGAAAGCCTTGTATGGGCTGAAACAATCACCAAGGGCATGGTTTGGAAGATTGAGTTGTTCAATGAAAAAGTATGATTTTAAGCAGGCCTTGGCTGATCATACTCTTTTTTATAAGAAAGAGGGTCATGATATTACTATGCTTATTGTTTATGTGGATGATATGATTGTTACGGGCAGTAATCCCAGTGAGATTGAGAAACTCCGAAGCCATTTGACAAAGGAGTTCGAAATGAAGGACTTGGGTACTTTGAAGTATTTCTTGGGTATTGAAGTATCACGGTCTCAACAAGAACTTATCCTATCCCAACGCAAGTACGTCCTTGACCTCCTAGCAGAAATTGGTATGTCGGCTTGCGTCCCTGTTGACACACCTATTGAGGTAAACCATGGCCTCTCTATCTATCCTGATCAGATTCTCACAAACAAAGAGAGATATCAGAGATTGGTGGGGAAGTTGATTTATCTAACCCACACGAGACCTGATTTGTCATATGCTGTTAGCGTTGTGAGTCAATTCATGCATAATCCTAGTGAGCAACATATGAGTGCAGTTAATCGGATATTGGCATACCTGAAGTTTTCTCCAGGCAAGGGTATTCTGTACTCAAAGAGGGGGCATGTAGATATTATGGGTTATACGGATTCTGATTTTGCTGGATCGAGATTGGATAGAAAATCCACATCGGGATATGTATCATTTGTTGGAGGTAATCTAGTGACTTGGAGGAGTAAGAAACAGAATGTAGTCTCATTATCCAGTGCAGAGGCGGAATATCGTGCATTACATCATGCAACCACCGAGCTTACATGGCTAAAACTTCTCCTTGGTGAACTTGGTTTTGGTCCGGAAAAGCCTATGCTACTTTTCTGTGATAATACTGCTGCCATTAAAATTGCAAACAACCCTGTACAACACGATAGAACGAAACATGTTGAACTTGATAGGAACTACATCAAAGATAATCTCGACTCCAAAAATATAGAGGTTCCATATATCAAGAGGGTAGACCAACTGGCCGATGTAATGACACATGGAGTTGCTAGTGGTCCATTCCATACAATGTTATCCAAGTTGGGCATGCGTGATATCTATGCACCAACTTGAGGGGGAGAGTTGAAATACTTAGTTGTACTTACTTGTAATACTTGTTATTGTTAGGGGCAAAATAGTAATTCTTTGTATTGTATATATTACTCCCTTGTTATCAATAAAACATAAGTTTTTCTTCTCCAAATTACTACTGTACGTGTTCTAAAAAGCCAAGAAAAGACAACAAACTCAGTCCACAAAAATATCATTTTTGCAGGGGGAAAACGCATATCAACATTTTAAAAATTCTAATTTTCTTCATAAATAGCTCTAAAGCATACTGGACTTTTTTTTCTCTTTTGGTGATATGTAAAAAGAAATTAGTATGTGCTCATTAGTTGTCGAATTGGAAGGTATCTATAATTTAAGTATATAATGTCGCCTCTTATTCCCCATTTTCCTCTGGAAACCAAAGAACTAGAAATGCTCATCCACACAAATAGGAATAGCATAGGTTTTTTTTGAAAGACTGTGCCACGAATATGAGCCATCAACCAAGTCAGTTGCACCATTTAGTGGCAGGACAAGGGTTCATCTAAGACTCCAAAACACTCACAGATAGAAAATTCCTTAAAATTAACCCCAATCTGAACAAAAATCTTTTGCTTGGAGTGAAATTGAAAGTTAATACGAATTGTTTCTAATTCTATTTCTGACTTCCCAATAACTACCAAACAACATTCCATCTATTTAATGAATTCATATTCTCTTTGGCGATTGATTCAGAAAATGTGATTCGCGGTCATTTCTAAACTGTAATTTAACATTGCTCTCAAGAATAGCACACGCCAATGAAATCATACTAATTTTTCAAATACATAAAATACAATACTTAAAAGGCAACATATAAGTATTACACAACTTTATGGAATTACACTACACTCATGAGAAGTGTGATGAGAATAAGAGAAGTACCACTCTTTCAGGAATTAAAAAGAGACAAAGGCTGAAATCTGGTGCTGGCATTGCCATTAAAGCCTGCTCCATGCAAATTAAAAATCATACAAACCACATAAAATAAAAAATTAATAAAGAAAGAACCAAAAAAGCAGGACAATTAATTTTTATTTTACTCAATAGACTTTCTCATTGTACCTTGATCAAAATACGGGCAACAATTTGAGTACTCATTCTGTCTGGCTCGAACTGCATTAGGAAATGCATAAAATTAGTAAATTCACAAATATTACCATTGTCTATAAAGCAAGACATTAGAATTAAACAAAAATAAATAAATTAAGAAACTAACCTGGTAGAGCCGAAGAAGGCAGAGATTTGCACTCAAACTATACGTTTGAGAAGAGACCTACTTTTCCCAGTTCACAATTCGAAACAAAAATTCATACATTTAGTAAATTAAAATCCAAATATACACACACAATAATACAAACAGGCAGATAAACAAAGTACACACGCACGTATATAGCTTACTTGTTCATTCACATAGTTTTCGAGATCTGGAAGGATGTCCGGGTTGTAAGGGTTGACGGCGACGAGTTGCTCCACCGTGTACGACATCGCCGACGGCTGCTGCTTCTGATTAGGTGTTGAATTAGCCATCTCTCTGCCCATTCTCTCACTCTGTATCTAAAAGTGCATCATATTGATCTGGTAAATTTAAAGAATGCAAAGCGGAAGAAAGGGTAACCGGGCTGTGGTCCAGAGGCTGCGTTTAGGGCTGAGGGGTTGGAATTGGTATAATGTAAAATGACTAAAACACCCTCATATTCAGTTTTCCAAAAATTATTTGTTTTGGAAAAATTACATCTGGAGTACCAACCTATGAACGTGAGTATGTCATCAAGCTAATATTTTAATAACTTCGGTTCTATACTATCACTTTTGTAACATTCAGGTAGATTTTTAGCCTTATTTTTTAATTAATAAATATTTTTTTTGGTTAAAAGTACAACTTTAGCTTATAAATGTTTATTTAAACAACAAATAAATAAACAATCAAAAGAAAAAACAAAACACCATCAAACCAGAATTGAATTGGAAAAATTGTTGAGTTGACGTGATATAATCGAGTTAACTATATATCACGTCAACTCGTTGAGGTGAGTTAGAAGAATGAGGTCAACGTGACTCACACTGAACTACATCATACCAACTTGACCCTTATGATTCTCACATGATCATACCAACTAAATGTTTCTTACAAGTGTAAAAGATTAGATATCAAATTCCAACCCATCCATGTCTTCTTATCACAGTGGGGAACAAAATTGAGCTCAAACATTTCCCGAGAAACAGGCTCTCCCGACTCACAGAATCCAACGAGCTTCGCAACAACTTCAGCGCTTTCTTGTACGTGATGCATATTCAGAGGATCTGTCCACAGTTTATTTATAAGTTGCAGCCGCCTCTTTTGTTTTCCTTCGGGTGGAATATTCCATTTCAAATAAAGCAACTCCCTCTCTTCTGCAGCTAATTTCGAGCTCACCCTCTTTGCTAGATATTCCCTCTCCTGTTTAAGCGCCTTGATGCTGCACATTCATAAGGATGTATTAGTTACAACATGACTTGTACAATTGCACTCGAAGATTGTTAAACATTTGAAAGTACCTCGAGGATACTGAGCTCGCGGGATCATCGCCTAAGAGAGCGGGGCTGGCATTACCAAGGTCATCTAAATGCTGCTCCAACCATTTTAACCTTCTAAGTTCAACTTCCACATATATCTGATCCGAAGGGTCTCCTTTAAATAGAAAATAAAATTGAGTGCGGTGAACAATCGAGACATGGCACAAATGCCACAACATAATAATCTCCTTCCTCTGATCCTCAAACACCAAGCTCCATGACATGGGAGACTGATCAATCATCTCGACCTCATCACTTGAAGCTTCATTTGCCTCCATCTCCAATACCTAAGGCCAATTAGCATATAAGAAAAACACAAAACATGTATGATAACCAGATGTGAATATCACAACATTCAATTGAACTTATTGACTAATTCCACTTAAAAGGGCATATGAAAATCATCTATACAAGGTTGTAAGCCAAATGGTGTTGACTGTACAGTCCAGATCAAATGGCTGTCTCGAAAAAATGAAATAAGAATATTGAAGAAGAAGCAGGTCGCTACTTCCCTAGTGAGCAAACGATAGGAAAGTGATCAGTTCACCGGAGGATCGCCCTCCCAATTCGAACTTTTTTACTGGAAGATTCAACCTTTTTAACTCTGACAAGAGTCACGAATATAAAGAGACTCGTGACTATGGTGGCGATATGCTCTGCTCTCTCATCGTGTCCTCTACTCTAATCAAAAGACTTGCTAACAAAAAAAAAAAAAGAAACTAAAGCCTTCTCAATTGACTGTCTAGTCCTATCTAACAGAGTGTATCAAACATGCCTCAAAAACTTTATTTAACCATACTACCCAGAGATGGTGAATAAATGCAACACAATGTATGGAAGCTAAAAGAACTGTGAACCTTAGCTTCAAGTCAAAATAAAATGGTGTTAATGTATCTTGCATAGAGCAACTAAATTCTAGCACGAACTTAGAGCAATCATTTAAACCTGTTTTGTGAAATTTAAATGCCAAAAACAAGAAAGGAAACAATAAAAAAAGCATGCTCACTTGGCAAACAAGAAGCTGTTTTTGGTATTGTAGCTTCGCCACACGTTCTTTCAGCTCAGTGACATAAGCTTTAATACTACGAATATTCTCCTCAGTTGCCTTCTTAAACATCTTTTGCAGTTTTTTAACACTGACAGAACTCGGCTGCTTTTGAGCGGGAGTACCCTCTTTGGATGAGATGCAACTAGTTTGTTCACTACAAGGAGTGCCTTTTTGTCCTTGGAATGCATGATCACCCAAAATAACAGGATTGTCCATCTCGGGGGCTCGGTTTTCATTTCCATATTCCACCGATTTACAAGAAGATGACATAGGGGAGCACGGAGATCTTATTAGATTCGGCATGTTGGCCGTATTGCTCAAGGTGAATGGAAGAACCTTTTTCTTTTTCCACGAAGTCTTCAAAGCTGGAGAATCCTCACCACTAGGAAAATACATGACCAACTTGTCTATTGATCTCTGGACATTCTCCAACTTTTCTTCTAAAAATGCTATGTTGCTTTCTTGAGAATTCAATCGAGCAATTTCTTCTTTCAATGTAGCCTTATCTCTGATCTCGATCTTTTCTGGAATGGAACTTGCTGCATGCAATTCCTTGATTTCAGATAGAAGTTTTGCAATAGTTTCAGCAGCATCTTCACTTCCGAGCCTTTGAGATGCAACTTCTTTGAGAAGAAGATCAAGCGCTCGACTGGCTTCTTCACCAAGCTGCCTCTGCCTCATCTCTAGCTTCCGGATCTCCTCTACTAGCATGTCAGAAGAAGTAGATGACTGCCTGACTGCCTTGTTCCCCAAGTTTCTTGCCTTGGCTTTTGAGCCATGTCGAGCAGAAACTGATTCATCCTCTTTATTAAAAGAGAGGCATTTAACTACTTGGCGAGAAGGGCCATGATGGTCCAATGCCTGAAATGAGTATAAAATAGAAAGTATGAGAGATAGAAGATGGGAGGAGGGAATGGCAGTCAGGAAACTCATATTTGTACTTTTGGCTGCTTGTGTCCGCTTCTTTCGAGCTCGAGTTGAGATTGTGCCAAGTCCCTTTGACGCTTTAGCTCATTAATCTCCATCTCCATCTGCACATAATATATCTGTGATCAGAATATGTAGAGTTGTCATATACACCAACAATGCTATCCCAACATTGTCCCCCAATTATGGTGCATGATGATAATATATAAACAATTATACCAAGTGCATGCTCCTGCATGAATTCTGATAGCATAACCTGACTTTTCTATTGTAAAATATCTAACAAGACATTCCACATAAAATATTGAAGATTAGAGGAGCCCATCCTAACAAGTTTTGAAACTAATTCTCCACGGTTAAGACTGCTCATCTATACATTACTTAGCTCAATGAAGATGAATGAATAGCTTAGCCCATCAATTACAACATGAAAAATTTAATAATGAAAAGGCTCTCTTTTTGTTATTTTTTTATTTAGCTGCACACTTGTCTCTCTACAAATTGATTTCAAGATGTTCTATATCCTTCTAGTAAACTTGCTTCCTCCACCATCAGACTTCACCCACTCTCGTTTCTTGACAGTTACTTGATTAATTGAGAATCTGTTTTCCATCCTTAAATTCTTGGCTCTGCCATAAAATGCATAGCCATCTTTATGTGCACAACATAAACTGCTAGATGTTGAGGCTTGTTAAGTAGAGATGCAAGCAAAAAGAAATTTAATAGCAACATATGTCATCATATAATAACCTTATCTCTATCTAACACTTCAACAGAAAATAAAGTCGTTGACTTCCCTTCAAAGAAAAAGCTCCTGTAGTACCTGCTGGATTTTCAATTCTTTTTCCCTCAGTATAGACCTTAAACTTGAAGAAGCAGATGGCTCGGGGCTTTGGAGCTCTGCTTCAAGCCTGGCAACTTGTTTCTGCAAGTTCTTCACTAATTGCTTCTCGGCAACAAACTAGACATATAATTCCATGCAGTAAGGCATACAACAGAGTACTGAATAGGACTTGCGACAGTATAATAAACAAGACTTTAGCTTATTTTTCTTTCTTAATATTGTCGAATACTGTCTAATCCTCCCTAACAAACATATCATATATGTTTGCACATGATTGCTTCAATATATTTGTTTCCATAACATACACTATATTTTCAATTAGCTAGCGAAGCCATTCTCTTGCAACTATAAAATATCACGACTGGTATAACGATAACTAAAGTTCTTTGTACCGATGTAAATTGAATCCGATATAAGAATTTTTGCATTTGCTCAGATAACCCAAAAAAAAATTAAAAAAAAAAAAAAAATCATTTTGCATAAGTTAGTTTTATTAGCATACCATGTTAACTTGGGCAGTATTGGTAACTTCCTTTGCACTAGTTGCAAATGAGAGAGTGTTTCGTGATTGTTCCACATGACTCAAAGCAGGACTGATGGTGCAAACTATAGCAGTCCTTGCATTTCCTCCAATTGAAGTCTGTAATATTCTAGTGAGTTTTGAATCCCTGTAGGGAACGTGGCCCCTATTTCCTCCACTGCAAAGAAAACAACGATAAAAGGGTCGTATGCACCTATCACTACATATAATGCAATTAAATTTTGTTTACATACTCAAAACATTAAGACTGATAATCCGTAGCAGCCAATGAAATCTTATTCCGCCATCTCAAAGTAGATTCACAAAGAAACGATATGGAATTGATAATTTTGGATTTTTGAGTTCTTTTATTTTTTTACTTTTTAATTAAATATTCTCCTTCTGATAGCTAAATATCAATAGGAAGAAGGGCATGAAATCATAAGCACTCCCTTCCAATCTCTAGTTAATCAGTTTATCCAAGATCACAGTATGATGTACACCGGATAAAACTATGATAATAAAAGATAAATAAATAAACTCCCTGTGTTATTGAGGTCAAGAAGATCAAATAATTACACTAATATGGCATCTGTCAATCATTTGCATACCTTAATTTCCTAATTACACTTGCCAAAGTTAGCAAGCTTCTATTGATATGACTCCCTTCCTTCAATCTCGTACCATCAGCATTTGTTTGAGTTGCACGCTCACTCCCAGCTAGATCCACAAGATTCTGCAAAATTCAGAATTATATATAAGATGATTGTATCGTGGTTAAGAGAAAGATCTTGAGTGAGGAGAGATGGAAACTCACCAAACTTGCTAAAAAGGATTTCACACACCTTGAATCTTCCCGGCGACTACTTTGGATGGTCTATACCATGGTTACAAAAAAAATAAAAATCGTACACAGTATCATGAGATTTTAGCCATATGAAGTATTAAAAAAGGAAAGAAAAAAAAAATCCTTCATTTATACACATGCACATACGAAGAAGAGACAACTGAAGTTACCATGTAAAGTAGAGATCACAAACAAGGTAAATTATCTCTGTTCTATGTACACGAGAATTAAAGCTTGGCATACCTTGGTAGAAGTAGACAATGATGTTCAGCAACCACAATTATCATACATATAAAGTCAAAGATGTTCAAAAGATTGTAGAAATTAATGTGTAGTTCGTTCATAAATTTGGATGATGAGAATAGCATGAGAAAGATGTCGGTAACTCAAAGTAAAGAAAAACGAGTACATGCAGAATGATGTAAAGCACATCATCCAGTGGGACAAATTGGACAAGAGTCTAATATCTAATAAGCAGTCAGACAAAAAATTACAAGAAGAAAGAGGAAAGTTGAGAAAGAAGTCAGCGTATGAAGCACGTAGTATCAGAAAGAAAGATGAAACTCATGGCATTCAACTCAAACATGTTGTAAAATGAAAAAATAATTATCTTACTAAACACTTATGAGTCATTTTCATAAATACAAGTGCCCCAATACAAAATAGTGCTAATACAATGCAAGCTTACCAGCCTAATTATCTGATGTGACCTTGAACTTTTATCATTTAGAGCAGTTTCACCCACCTGCCTGTTGGCTGCAAGCAAGTGCATTTGTGAAGGCTGGATTAGGACATTATTTTGCTTGATACTAATTTATTTAATTTCTTTGCAGAAAATGGAATGAAAAAGTGGAACTATATGTTAGCAACAATGATGAGAAAAATAATGAGCTCCTTATAACCTTCACAAATACTGATTAAGTGCCTCAAATGTTGATCGTCCTTTACAACCTCTTCAATTAACTTCTCCACAATCGTCCCTTTCTGCATAAGAAAGGAGCATTTCAAGAAACCACAGTCTACAGAACAATTCAACATTTAAACATAATGTTTTTACCTCAGGATCATCTAACAGGCGAAGGGGGCCTGATTCTCTGTTCAAGAGATCTACAACAGTCTCATTATAAATCTCTAAAGCAGAGAACTTAAGAGCAAATTCCCTTTCCGGATTCTGCAAGACAAGACAGAAAATCTAATAGTCAGAGAAATCACATCCAAATTCCCTTTCCGGATTCTAACATGATATACGGTGCTAAAATATGCTCCATCAGAATTAACTGGTAACAGATTCTGAGACAAATATAGCTTACAATCTTGATGTGCTCATAAATGTCTTTGACAGCATTTTCAGTTATGCCCCTTATGGTGAATGTCTTTCCACTACTAGTCTGCCCATATGCAAAGATTGTTGCTGCAATTATGAAATCAGTTGACATTTACGAGCTAACAGAAAAAAGACAACCAAAATCATACACATATTATCAAAACTAAATTGTCCAGTCACTATTCTAGTATATCCTTTACCATTGATTCCGCTAAGAGCAGAGAGTGCTACATCTCTCGCCCCTTCTTCATAAACCTTCCTGGTTGAGCAAGTTGGATCAAAAACGTTATCTGCCATAGACGAATAAATACATAGATTTCCCACTTTCGAAAATAATATTTCGCTAATAGAACAGATCGGGATATAGTTGAATTAATATACCAAATGTATATGGTCCTGCATGCCGTTCATGATATAGATTCTTAGATACAATAGTATTTTCATCTGTAATCTCCCATGCAACAAGATCATAGGCAGCTAATTCTTTTGCACTCAGTGGCCTTACTCGAACGGTCACTAAAATTTTCTCCTCCTGCACTTTTGGGCCACCGGGGGTAGATGCTGGAGTCCTCCTGCTCTTTGATGATGGTGTTTTTGGTGTCCCTATTGTCATCTTCATCAAACAGTACTTTCCTGCCAGAATCAGAGAAAGATTATCATTATCCATAATTATCGCAAAAAGCACTTTACAAATAATTCTAGGGTTCAAATGATCGTAAATCCACTGGTAAAACATAACAGAAAGAACCGACATTTTAATTGCAGTCGGATTTCCAACAAATTTACCCGAAAGCTTTCAAAATTTCAATACAACAGTAGAAAAATTTCCATAATGACACTATGAAATCCTCGAATTTAAAAAAAAAAAACTCAAAGAAAAGGAAATAATAATAAAAATGCATTATTCTTAATTTTTTCTCACAACCCCTAGAACTATTTTTAAATCTAAATGCATAAGATTAAATTAAAAAACAGAATCGTAAAGAACTACCAAAACGGAAAAAAAAAAATTTAAAAAAATTAAAAAAAGCAATCACGAAATTATAATTTGAAAAGAATAAAATAAAAGATAGAAAATCCAGCAAAAGAACACCTGAAATATTAACTACAGAAAAATCCCTAAAAAATGAAGTTAAAACTTGAAACTAATAAAAGAAAATGAATTACTTACCCTGAAAAGAATCCTCAGATTTCTTGAAAAATCACCGACAGCATTGATCACTTAAAGCCAATAATTCAACACTCTATTCAGTATTTCCTATTCTTTAATTCCTCTTCAAAGAAAATTCTTTTTTTCAAGAGAGTTTCTACAGAAATGGAAAACGGAGATAGCTCCTGGGAGAAATCTTGTATTTTCTTTCCTTTTTTATCAGATTATTAGCGAAATGATAAAATGATAACGGCTAGTCACGCGTTTGTAAAATTGTTTAATTTATTTTTCATTTTGCCGTTACCGTACTCGTCGTACACCATAATTTGAATGGGTGAGCCTCGATAGGGCCATACTTTTGGGCTACTGGCCCAGTTATACTTACAGAATGTAGATCTAGCCCAGCCCACTTTTGTACAATTACGGGTTGATACATGAAAAATACAGAATTGCAGTATTGGTCCTTAATATATTACTTTTGAGTGCAGGTTGGTTTTTAACCTTTTGCTACAATCATACAAAATTGTCCAAATCCATTTTTAATTGCCACGTGACTTTTGCATGTCTAAGTTTATAAAATTAAATTTCATTTATCAACCTAAACTGGTGTTCAAAAATTGAAGCTCTGCAAGTTTATTCGAAAGACACCTAACAATTTAATTAAGCTTTAGACGATTTTATTAATGAATATCGAATAGTAAGTAGCTGTTCATTTAAGCCCCTCTTTGGTTTTCATTAAATTAAATTTTATTTTTTTCACTCATCTTTTTAACTATGTAATTTTTCATAAATTAATATTACAAGTAAATAAAAAATAAAAAAAATGTAAATCGCAAACTTTTTTTTTTTCTTTTTCAATTACTCATTCTCCAAAAAAATTATTTTTATCCAAAACAAAGAGAAGCTGATGTAAATTAACTACTACAAAGTAAAAAGTGAAAGACAACAGAAACCTCTGAAAATTCACACACATAGTACATTAAATTCTATAATACTAAATCCTTACACATGTACACTTGATGACGCTTCCATAAACAACTAACTTGATTCCTTGTTACTACATAGTGACTCACAATTCTCATGAACAAAAACATTAAACTTGAATAAATATATCTCGGTACGAGTGGTAAGTAGTAGTAGATATAATTGAATTCTTTTTCACTTATTTGTGGTTCATGTTTGATTTTGTTAAAGTTGATTTTTCTGATTTTCATGAGTATTATGCGTTTGCATACCGCCAAACGCCTGAAAAATACCAGGGTCGAAGTACATTTACTGTGTGCGAAGAGTAGTAGAATATATGCATTTACTATGGGCGCAAAGAAGTCGAGGATGTGCATTTACTGGGTGCACGGAGAGATCGAGGTTAAATAAATGGGTTCTATTGCGTTTGTGCACCATCAAAAAAGATAAAGCACATTTGAAATCGAACAAAACATGCACTCAATACTATTCAATCTTGTCATTATCAAAACATTGAAATTAAAGAGATTGGTCCACGTTCTTAAGAAGACGATGGAAAGTGGTTTTCATTGAAACAACTTCAAGGTGGTGTGGAAAAATTTGCTTTTTCAAGGACCCCATCTACCAACATTAACAAAGCCATACTTCCTTGTACAGTTTTACAAATAGCTGTTTAGTTTTCAGATTTAGTTTTGCTAAGCTTGTTCTCTCCACCATCACAAGTAAAACTCTTTCATTTTTCTTCGCAGAGTGTCCCCTCTTTTACTTTCTTTACTCTTTTCCCTATTTTCCTGTTGATTCAGTGTTAGTGTTTTCTCTTTGGTTCTTTTGCTTAGCTTTCTGAATTACTGTTTTAAGTGGTAAAAGGGGAGTACACATTTTTGTTGTCCATGTTCTTTTCCATAAGCGTTGGCTAAATTTCCTGTTTAAAGATGTGGGTTTTGATGGAAAATTCTGTATGATCTTGAATGAATGGATTTGAGGGTTTTTTTAGTTAAGTTTTATAGCAGATTTTGAGATTTCTTAAGAGTCTTCCATATGGTTGTCTATTTTTGCTGTAATGCAATTACTTTGATGCTTGTTAGTGCTTTTATTTTTCATTTGCATGTTGTTATTCTTGTGTTGATGGGTAAATTTCCTGTGTAAAGATGTGAGTTTTGATGGAATAGTTCTGTATGATCTTAAATGTATGGATTTGGGGCTTTTAGTTGAATTTCAATTTTAGCAGATTTTAAGATTTGAGAATCTTCCATTATTGATGCCTATTTGTGATATAATGCAATTATTTTGATGCTTCTTTCTGCCTTTTTTTTTTTCATGTGCATGTTCGTTTCCTTGTGTTGATGGCTAAATTGTCTGTTTAAAGATGTGAGTTTTGATGTAAAGTTCTGGTTGATCTTAAAGATAATGGATGTGTAATTTTCGGGTTTGTTACACTTACGCCATCAATTACCAGTTTCATTTATTATGATCCATTAAATGTCATTATGTTTGTAGGGACCTAATCTGATGAGGTGTTAGGTTGTGAAATTTTTAGTATTCTTGATTGAATTATTAGGTGGATTGTAGACTAATATTCTGGTAAAATTTCTCTGTCATAAGTTCTATTTTTTATTAGTTTACAAATCTATTTGTTTCCTCTAAATAGTAATTTTCTTACAGTTGAATCTTGTCCCGAATTTTTCGAGTGATCAAGCACCATCCATGGAAGATCCGCGTGTTGTGACTCGTGTTCACAGCCTCCGTGAACGCTTGGATGCTACTCTAGCAGATCATCGTAATGAGATATTGTTGTTTCTGTCAAGGTATATTCTGTGTAAATCTTACTACTTTCTTTAGTCTTTACTGGTTGTTATAGAGGATGATATTGGATTGATCTTTTGTTTTTTCAGTTCGGAATTAATATTGGTTATTGCAGGATTGAAGAACATGGAAAAGGGATCCTGAAACCGCACCAGCTTCTTGCTGAGTTTGAAGCAATTTGTGAAAGTGACAAAGAAAAACTGCAGGATCATGCATTTCAAGAAGTTTTGAAGTTCACACAGGTACAATATGTTAGAGGTTAAATCTTAATTATAATTACGAAGGCAATAAATACTTTAAAATACTTTATATATGATCGGACTATTAGGTCGATTCAAAGTCGAGGGGTTAAGTGAACATTATTATTAAGCTCTACATAGTCCGACATAATAGTACTGTCTTATGGTCCTGAAAAATCGTGATTCCCGTTTGCATATTCCTGACTCTGTTGCAATTGCCTTCTAATAGGAAGCCATTGTGCTGCCTCCATGGGTTGCACTTGCTATTCGACTACGGCCCGGGGTTTGGGAATACGTGCGTGTCAATGTTAATGCACTAGTTGTTGAGGAACTGACTGTACCCGAGTATCTGCACTTCAAAGAAGAGCTTGTCGATGGAACGTAAGTTCTAGGTCCTGAATTATTTCTTTGTGAATCTCTCATCAATTTGGCTGAGCAGTACTCTGTATTCTGATGCAGCTCCAATGGTAACTTTGTTCTTGAGTTGGACTTTGAACCGTTCACTGCATCATTTCCCCGTCCAACTCTTACCAAGTCCATAGGAAATGGAGTCGAATTCCTCAACAGGCACCTATCTGCAAAGATGTTCCATGACAGAGATAGCTTGACCCCTCTTCTTGATTTCCTCCGAATGCACCACTACAAGGGCAAGGTGAACTTGATACAAAATTCACAATTTCGACTTTAATTACGAGTATAAATCCTAGCAAAATCTGATTATTATAACTTTTGTGCAGACAATGATGCTCAATGACAGAATACAAAACCTAAATTCTCTCCAAGCGGTTCTAAGGAAGGCAGAGGAATATCTGTCAACGCTTCCTTCAGAAACACCATACTCAGAATTTGAACATAAGTTCCAAGAGATTGGATTGGAGAGAGGATGGGGTGATAATGCTGAACGAGTGTCTGAGATGATATCTGTGCTTCTCGATCTTTTAGAGGCTCCTGATTCCTGCACTCTTGAGAAATTCCTTGGGAGAATCCCTATGGTTTTCAATGTTGTTATTCTTTCTCCTCATGGTTACTTTGCTCAAGAAAATGTGTTAGGATATCCTGACACCGGTGGCCAGGTGCATTTTGAATCAATGATGCCACATTTTTGTCCCAATTCCACTTGTATTGTTCTACATTCTAAGCATTACAAAATTTCCAGGTTGTCTACATTCTGGATCAAGTTCCGGCCTTGGAGCGTGAGATGCTTAAACGAATAAAAGAGCAAGGACTTGATATCAAACCACGTATTCTCATTGTTAGTACCCTTAATTTTTTTTTCTCTAATGGCTTGTTTGGTAAGCTGGACAGACACTACTAGACAGTATTAAGCAAGAAAATGAAGCTAAAATCTTGTTGACTGTACTTAATGCGTGTAAGTGATGAAAATCATCCTTTTTGTTTCTTACTCTAATGCTGGATATTTCTGCTTACAGGTGACTCGATTACTTCCAGATGCAGTTGGAACCACTTGTGGTCAACGTCTCGAGAAAGTTTTTGGAACAGAGCATTCTCATATACTTCGAGTCCCCTTTAGAACTGATAAGGGAATTGTTCGTAAGTGGATTTCTCGTTTTGAGGTTTGGCCATATATGGAGACGTTCACTGAGGTGAGTGAATTTTGTCTTAACAATTCTTAATTTTGTGTTAATTGCCAAATCCTAAGTTTTCTGTGTCTGGTTTCAATAGGATGTTGCCAAAGAAATTATTGCAGAGTTGGAGGCAAAGCCCGATTTGATCATTGGTAATTATAGTGAGGGCAACCTTGCAGCCTCGCTTCTAGCTCACAAGTTAGGAGTAACACAGGTATCTGCCGCAGCCCTTTTCGTCTATTTATTCAAACAAAATTTGCTTCAATTAGCAAGCCGGAGACTAATTTTGGAT
Organism: Osmanthus fragrans; assembly: GCA_019395295.1. Lineage (NCBI taxonomy): Eukaryota > Viridiplantae > Streptophyta > Magnoliopsida > Lamiales > Oleaceae > Osmanthus > Osmanthus fragrans. The sequence goes on along the minus strand of CM033354.1, from coordinate 4,363,223 downwards.
TTATTTTTTTTGGGGGGGCAATCTTCTGCAGTGTACCATTGCTCATGCACTGGAGAAAACGAAATATCCTGATTCTGACATTTACTGGAAAAAATTTGATGAGAAGTATCACTTCTCGTGTCAGTTTACTGCTGATCTTATTGCAATGAATCATACCGACTTCATTATCACTAGCACATTCCAAGAGATAGCTGGAAAGTATGTCTTTATTTACATATATATCTGACATATATTATTTCCTTGAAGCTATCATTCTTGTGACACTAATGTAGGACTAAGTAAGGAAAACAAATTAAATATCTGGTCCGTTTATCTTGAACAACACACCGAACATGTCTAAATTTCTGCTATTGTGTTTTCAGTAAGGACACCGTTGGACAGTATGAGAGCCACATGGCGTTCACAATGCCTGGACTATACAGCGTTGTCCATGGAATTGATGTGTTCGACCCAAAATTTAACATCGTCTCTCCAGGAGCTGATATGAATCTCTACTATTCCTATACAGAGAAAGAAAAGAGACTCACATCACTTCATCCTGAAATTAAGGATCTTCTCTACAGCGAGATTGAGAATGAAGAACACTTGTAAGTTCCGATCTTTGTGAATTTCTCCTAAATATTTGTTGCATGTGTGTGACTACATAATATATGTTACGCTGTAGAGCATAATTATTGCCACTTCGTGGAAGGGGGGAGGAGTCCTCCCTCCCATGGTGCTCCCCTTGGGACCAAAATTTAATCTAAGGTATTCTTGTAAAATTCTATTAAGGAATTGGTGTCCTTGTATAATTCAGTTTGGCCTAATTTATCCATAAATAGGGAGCCATTATTATCATCAAAAAGAGAGAGAGAGAAAGTAGAGAAGATAGGAGTGCAATTTTCTCTTGTAAACCTTTTAATTCATCATAGTAAATTATTGTAACAGCGGGAGAGGACGTAACCTCACATTGAGACGAACCTCTATAAATCTTGGATGTCCTTGAGTGTTTATTTTCTTTCTTTAAATTGAATGCTCTCGGTGGAATAGAGTTAGAGTTTATAATTCTCAGCAATATATTGTACCTGATAGATGTGTGCTGAAGGACAAGAACAAGCCCATCTTATTTACCATGGCAAGATTGGACCGTGTGAAGAACTTAACTGGACTTGTGGAATGGTATGCCAAAAATCCTAAACTCAGGGAATTAGTAAACCTTGTTGTGGTTGGAGGTGATCGAAGGAAAGAATCCAAGGACTTGGAAGAGCAGGCAGAGATGAAAAAAATGTATAGTCTCATAGAAACGTACAAGTTGAATGGCCAATTCAGATGGATTTCTTCTCAGATGAACCGTGTGAGAAATGGCGAACTCTATCGCTATATTGCTGATACCAGAGGAGCTTTTGTGCAACCGGCATTTTATGAAGCCTTCGGTTTGACTGTAGTCGAGGCCATGACCTGTGGTTTGCCAACCTTTGCAACGGTCCATGGTGGTCCAGCCGAGATCATTGTCCATGGAAAGTCCGGTTTCCACATTGATCCTTACCAGGGGGAGCATGTGGCTGAGCTCCTTGTCAATTTCTTCGAGAGGTCTAAACAAGATCCTTCTTACTGGGAAACCATCTCGATGGGTGGCCTGAAACGCATCCAAGAGAAGTAAGCAACTCATTTTGATATCGTAATTCAAGAACCCGTAAAACAAATCTCTGATCATCACCAAATGAAAGTTCCAACATTCCCATTTCTGTAGGTATACATGGCAAATTTACTCGGATAGGCTATTGACACTGGCTGGAGTTTACGGATTCTGGAAGTACGTGTCCAAGCTTGATCGCCTCGAGATCAGACGATACCTTGAAATGTTTTACGCCCTCAAATATCGCAAGCTGGTGAGTTCCTTTAGTCCCTTTTTCAGTTTTTCCTATCTCAAAAAAGCTACAATTTCTTAGATACTCTGCTGATAAAGTACATTCTACGTCTTTTGTGTAACTTTATTCAGGCTGAAGTTGTTCCCCTGGCAGTTGATGAGTAGACAAATCAAAAGAGGAAAAGCATGGGGGAGTTTCCAAATGGAGTTTTCTGTGATGTTTTAATAAAACGACAGTTGAGACTCTGAGAAGAAAATGCTGTTTTCAATTTCAGTTTTAAATGTGAGACTTTCTTTTGTTATTCATTTCATGGTTGGACAAACGATTTTCGTGTCTTTAAGTTAAATCCTCACTCTGATAGCACTTTAGCATTGCAGAATTCGAGTTCTTGACAGACTCGAGTGAGAGAAAATTTGATAAACTATAATTTAATCGACTGATTGAATGGAAAAGATTGTCAAAAATAAGAATAGATGAACTGCCAGTGTTGATTAAGCCCTTCGACACGGTTAAACTCGGGTCGAACCCTTCGTTATGCAGTCCTTTTAACTTTTTCGATTCAATTTCAGGACGGATTTAAAAACACTGGTTAGTTGATCAAGTGTATAACGTCCATTAACTGACATAGAAGTTAGTTTTGCTGCTGCTTCTTTGCTTCTTAAGCATTGCCCAGACAGTTTTTCTCTGTCATTGCAACAAAATTTTCTGCTCATTTTTGCTTACAAAAATGGAGCCCAGAAATGCCATCAAGAATTCACAATTCTTCAAGAAGCTAGCAAAAACTCGAAGAAAAACCATAATCCTCATTGTATTCCTCCCAATTGTGGCACTTTTCATTGCTCTACTTTTCAAGCATCCGTCATCGTCATCATCAAGAATTGATCGTCAACCGTTGAATCAATCTCCGCCATTAATCGGGCTGCGTTTATTCATCAAGAAAGCCTGTGCCACCACACTATACCCTTCTTTTTGTCTATCCAGCCTAGCCTCCATTCATGGCTCCAAGAAAGCCACCAGTTTCCGTCGAATTCTCGAGGTGGCAATTAATCGAACAGTTGAACATGTGAAGGCCACGCAACAAGATATCTTGGCTCATTTTCGACACCAAGATTTGAATTCACAGGAAAATAATGCACTAAAAGATTGCATGGAAATGTTGGATCAAACACTTTATGAACTTGCACAAGCAGTTGACGATTTACGAATTTCTCCCCCATCTTATGTTCGAATATCATATGGGAACATCAAAACCCTATTGAGTGCAGCCATGACTAATGAAAACACCTGCATTGACGGGTTTTCAGACCTGGAAGAACTGAATTTGGATAACCAAACGGATCACAAAGAACATCTTCAGAATTTGTTAACTCCAATTTCTCGCATGATCAGCAATAGTCTCGCCATGATCAAATACGTGGAGAACAAAGCCCAGAAACAAAATCTCAAGAAACCTAGAATTCTGAGTACTAAATTACCAGAAAATGACGAGTTTAAAGACTGTGTTCATCAGAGGAGAACGACACAGGTATTAAGTCCCTTACCCGTATTATTTTCGTATTTAAGCAATACGGTTTTTCTTGAGAACTCCAATCTTGGAATCGGACCATCTGTTTGAGCTTTCGACTCATCAGATTGCTCATTTCAGCCTTTTGGCTCTCATAAAAAATTGGGTTCAATCTTGTTGATATGTATTATTTTTCGTGTTTAAATTATCGGTTTTTTACTCTTAATCCTAGGAAACGACATTAAGGCCAGATGTGATTGTGAATTCAAACGGCACTGGAAATTACACAACAATTGGTGAGGCAATTGCAGTGGCACCAAATATGAGTATGAACAGATTCGTGATTAGGATCAAGGCAGGAATTTATGAAGAAAATGTGTTGATTCCAAGAGAGAAGATTAATATCATGTTAGTTGGGGATGGTATGAACTCAACAATTATCAAGGGATGGAGAAATTTTGCAGATGGCTTTTCTACATTTGCATCAGCTACCTTAAGTAAGTCTCGTTAAACTTCTCTGTCACTAATTTCCTCGTCTATAAACACTCAAAAGCCAGAACTAACAGATTTTTGGCATTATAACACGGTCAAGCACGTTGAGATCTACGACGTACCATACTGTATTTTCAACTTTTAATTCTAGAATTGGTGTTAGCAGAGTTTGTAAGTTCTTTATTGCATTTTGGTGTGTGTGTAGTAGGACTTGGGATGAGCAACAAATTTGAAGTATATTCTTTATTCGATACAAACTTAAATTTGAAAAAGAGTCTCCTATTAACTTGGTTTCTCAAACTAAGAAATCCATGGATCGAGATCTTGATGCTAGGCCTGGACGCCATGATCCTGGGCAGCCTGCCTGTTTCCGCACCATTAAGATGGGTTGCGCACTGCTTTTACACTCGACTTGCTTCACAACATTATTATCCTTTCCATGGTCATGGGGGCGTAAACATCAGTAGTATTTGTTCGTAGCACTCTTCTTTGAACATAATCACTCCAAATTACATTGACTCTTATCATTTTAATCTTTGCAGCTGTGGTAGGAGACAAATTCTTAGCTACAGGCCTAACAATCATAAACACATCAGGTCCAGAAAAGCACCAAGCAGTTGCACTAAGAGTAACCTCAAATGCTGCATTCTACCGGTGCGAGATCATCTCCCATCAGGACACTCTCTATGCCCATTCCCTCCGGCAGTTCTACCGTGAATGCTCAATCCAAGGCACGATAGATTTCATCTTTGGTAACGCAGCAGCAATCTTCCAAAACTGCTCAATACTGGTACGAAAACCGAATCGCGGCCAGCGGAACGTCATCACGGCTCAAGGACGAGAAGATCCGAACCAGAATACGGGCATTTCACTGCAGAATTGCACGATAGAGGCCTCCCCGGAATTCAACATGACAGAGAGGAAAAACTTTGTTACATATTTGGGAAGGCCATGGAGGAATTACTCTAGGACTAATATAATGAATAGTTATATGGGTGACCTTATACACCCACAAGGATGGTGCAAGTGGGATGCGTATAGCAATTTGGGCACTGTAGATTACATGGAATACTTGAATTCTGGACCAGGTTCAGACACAAAGCATAGGATTTCATGGACAGGGTATAGGAAGAATTGCACTGAAGATATAGCAAAGCAATTTAGTGTTGAAAAATTCTTGCATGGAGCAGAGGATTGGTTGCAGTCTACAGTTCTCCCTCTTTTTGACGGCCACGGACCAATCAATAAGACAGAAATGCTATGTTTGGTCCGAAGTCGAGAATCCCCTCCCTTCTTCAACTCTTTCTCGAAGAGTAACTTGGACGAATTTAATTTTCACTAAAAGTGAGAAAAGTATATAAATCTAGTTTCTTCTCTATCATTTTTAATTTTTGCCAAATACAACAAAATTTTGCCAATGGAAAAATTGGATTGATAGAAAATGTATGAATCCAATACTTCAATCTAGGATGTTTATGTTTGCATAATTTTTGTTGCTGGAGCTTATACCGTTGAAGGTCTCGAGATTTATAAAGTGATTATACATGGTCATTTTGCAATAACTTAAAATTTTAGATGAAATAGTTGACGTAGGACAAGATCGATCAACATGCCATCATTCATTATATTACTATTCGCATATCAATTCGAAAAATAAATCTAGTTCATGTGATCACTACTCGACCTTTTGACTAGTACATGTCTAGGCAGTGTTCATAAATAGTAAAAATTGTAATTAGATAGAAATAAGTAATGAATAAGTGAGAGTAGTACTCATAAACTTTTCGAAATATGTGAATAAAAAGTAATTTAAGTGTTTGTAGACATGAGCTTGACTATCTTTTCTCCTAGTCGTCATAAGTACGTCAGCTTGATGGGAACACTACCAACTTCATTCCCATTTTTCAACTTTTAATTAATTCTGCTCAAAGGCCAGATTACGAATATAGGTTTTCCATACCAACTGAAGCTTACAGTCAAAATTAGATGAGTTTTGTTTGTCAAGAGTTTGGTTAAACTCCATTAAGGGGTGGTTGTAGTTAGATTTACTTAATTTTTGACCTTTCAAGCAATGAAAAAATGTTACATATTTATATTATGTACTGAATACTTTTAATCTGGCTATGTTTATAAAAAGTTGTAAATTCGTTGAATCTGCTTAATTATGTTGAATTTGTATCCTAATCATAATCAAGCAGTTAATTAGCATGACAAAGTCCAATAATTGGTTCATATGTACTCTTCGCTTTATATTCTGGTTGCGATGCTTGATGTAACATTCGACACTTGTTTGATCCAACGTAGGTCACAAGTTGTTTCATTGGTTAGCCTGTCTAGAGAGGTGAGTCATCCAATGCAAACTTTTTTCTTAAAAACGAACTTGAAAATTTTAAAAAAATGACATTGCTACATGTGCATTAAATTTTATATAATGGGTTACATAATGTCATGTATCACTTTATTATTTGTCAGTTTAAAATAAAGTGAACTTTTCATCCAATTTTTTTGTTTACATCATTTTATGGAATCTTTATGTACTATTTTTATGTACAGGTAGTACAATCCTACAAAAAATATGTCAGATAACGTGACACCTCCAGCGTGGAAAGCGTCACGTCAAGCCTCTCACTACTATTCAAACTGTGAATCATGTCATTGCCTGATTGATTCTCATTAATTGACGAAAAAAAATAGTTTTGAATAATATTTTTACGAGAACGTTGTTAAAAAACATGAAATTTTTTTATATACATATAAAATATTATACTGTGTAAATATGCGATTGAAAATGATCATATAACAAAGCATGAATTAAATTAATGAGAATCAAAAGGGCCCATTAAGATTCTGATTTATTTTACGCATTTAGTGATGAGAAATGGCCCCAACATTAGTACATTACATAGAGATTGATAAATCATATAATATGGTTCATTGCATTCCCAATTGTTTGGCAGGTTCAATAATGAACTTTACTAAAGGCGTTTCACCTCCTCCTCCTCCTCCTTCTTCTTCTTCTTTTTTTTTTTTTTTTTTTTTTTTTTTCTTTTGATGACATAGGAATTCGCAGCCGTTATCCTTTGAATGCGCACTGGGTAAATTCTCGGACTGACGTAATATCATACAAATCATGTCAATCAGGTTAACCACACTAGACAAATTCGGTGCGACAGTTTCTACCGAAAAAGTGTTGGTAGGAAGGCGTTTTACTTTAATTAACCTTGGAGACGATTTTGGTTTGATATAGGCAATCGATTGTGATACATACAAATAAAAAGCTAAATATATTTAAATTTAAATTTAAATGCAAGAACGAAGAAATTCAACACGACTTGCCTTCTCAAAATGATCAACTCATGACATGGTCCATCCTAGAGAGGAAGATGGTTTGACCCATATTAACATAATTGGCGCCTATTTGATTTTGAGTTTGTAAAAGGTAATATTTTTGGATAATGTGTCGTTAAAAAATAAAAAAATAAAATTATGAATTTATGTTTAAAATCATTTTAACAAAAGATATGTTTTTTATCTTGAAATTTGTTAAGGACGGCTAGAAATATATCTATAATAAGGGTCCCCACATACCTACTACTTTACCAAAAAGCTCCATTCCATGCACGCCAATGAAGTTTCTCAATGTACATCCGGTTGAGGTTTTGACAAGAAGCAAGACAATAACATGACGTTGAAATGATGTCCCACCTACTGCATTGGGGTCCCATCTCCAATATCTTAGTTAATCTACGATGATAATTTTTTCAATCATGCTATAATTATCCTCTCTCTTATCCTTTGGTTGACTCGATCCCACCCGAACACTCACATGGAGGTCGGGTCCCACTCCATTAAATTTAATATTTTCACCTCTCATGTGAGGGGGCAGGTGAGGTCGGGTAAAGGAGAAGGTAAGTAAAGAGTGTACAAATAACTTATTCCTAATTTTTTATACAAAATATATTTAAATACAAATATTTGATTATCTAATAATCACTTGAACATATATAATTTAAGGTCTCGTTTGGTACCCCTTTTTCTTTCATAAAAATGAAAAATATGATCGTCATCCATCATATCAAGTTACCAATTTTGACTTTTCATCTCTTGTGTGAAACCCATAATGAATATATTTTTCGTTTTCATTCTATAAAAAATGAGAATCAAGCGGGACCTAAGATACATATAAATAATTACATGTATTGGAAAAATTGCATAAATATTTCTAGAGAGATTATATATTTATATTTCAAAAGAATCTTCCAACAAAAGCACTAGTCTGATCCCATTTTTTGAAAAAAAAAAAAAAAAAATACATTCTTGAATAATGTTTGGACCACACTTCAACTACATATTTTTTAATAAAATAATATTACGCACAAATTCTTTTTTTTAACCACATTTTCATTAATATACTATTCAAAAATACATTTTTTGACAAAAATGGAGCTCAAACGAGGACTATAATCAATTATTGAATTTTTGGTTCAAGGACCTAAGCAATTATTGAAGTGGGAATAGAGGAGACAAAGGTATCGGATGCCTCGTTGGCTAGTCTAGATAAAATGAAGTTAGTTGGGTCGATGTGTTTGCTTCACGATCTTGTGATAATGTGATCTTCTCATCATTTATTGCTAGTGTTAATCTTTTATTATACCTATCTAAATCTACTACATATTGATTGATTGCCTTTCCTCGTTGAATATCTTCTAAGCGAGTGGATGATGATCGATTGTTGACTCTGTGCTACTGAAAGACTAGTTTATGAGCATTGAATATAAAATATAATTAATAATAATTTTTTCTTTAAAAGTAAATAGAAACAAATATGCATTTTTTTTTATTACGCTCTATTACTGGCGCCCCCACCTGTTTTGTCCTGGACCTTGGTGAATGAGGTAAATCGTTGATTATGCTTCCAAGGGTATAGGATGGAAGACTGTTTGTACACTTACACTTACTCGAGAGTCAAATTCATATTTCAGAATTTGAACCTTGACGCGATAACCTCAAATAAAATTGAATTTTTTTCACCGTCTTCTTTTACCACTTTGAGACGTGTGCACAAATATGCATTTCTATTCATATTTTTGTGCAGTAGTTTGCTTCTAGAACATGAAAAAGATTTGGCAAGCAAACCGACCATTAATTAATCTTCTGATATACACAATATTTGACTTTCTCACCGTATGACAAAATCGCTAAGCGTGTCTTGAAGAAAAATGTTTTTTTTTTTAATTTATTTATTCTTTTCAAGAAATTTGATCCATTCTTAAAGTCCATTTGCAAGTTGCAATATCAGTTCAATTTTATTTTTCTAAGATGATTAATGCTGAAATAAGCATGATTAGCAATTTAACAGTGTAATTTAAGATAATTAATTTGTATTTAAAAATCAGTGTTATTATTATTATTTTTAATCGTAATCCTTTTGAAATATTATTTAGCTACGATTTTCTTTGCTACTTGATCGATATTGAGTCAAACATATTAGTACCATGGTGTTTACGATTGTCAACAAACAACTATTTACTTATCGATTGTTGCTAGCGGTTGAAGTTGTCGAGATTATACCGTCGACTATGGCTATATAAACATACATGATATATATATATATATATTTCATTGAAGTTTACTATTAGTTAATTATTTTCTCATTTTTACGACTATGGCTATATAAACATACATGATATATATATATTTCATTGAAGTTTACTATTAGTTAATTATTTTCTCATTTTTAATTACTTTGTACAAGTTTTGGAACTATTATTCTTTGTATTGACAAATTTGTCATGCTGAAAAATCAAAGACACCGCATAAGACGTGAAAATGGCCTAAAAGCTAGGCCCCAATTGATTGTCATTTTTTGTAAAGTAAAAATGAAAAATATAGTCGTCGCATAAGAGATAAAAATTCAAAAATGATGGTTAAATGTAATTAATAACGATCATATTTTTCATTTTTATGGATAAAAAATAGGTACAGGAGCTCGTTTTGGTATTATTTATAACATTGTGTAGATAACAAAATATTAAGTCAACGTTCTGCGAACCCGGTTTTAAAATGTCTTGGAAACAGATTTTCATACAAAACTTTCCCAACACGCAAAAAAAAAAAAAAAAAAGAAGAAGTAATTTTCAATTCAACAGATTTCTGGACTCGAGACTTATCGCCCATTATTTTATTAGTATTTTTTTTTTTATGAAAAATGCTAGTTGTACATAATGGGGTGTACCGAGTGGTATACATCCCTCTCACATGGGTGAGGGGCCCACTCGAATTAATTGTATTTTATTCGCATGGGCCCTCCACCCATGTGAGGGGGTGTACACCATTCGATACACCCCGATGTACCGCTAGCACGATTGTTTTTCTATTTAGCCCATATTTGATACATATTATTTTAAATTCACTTTTCTAAATTTTATTTTCAACAACACAGTCTCGCAATAAAATAATTTTGTAAATAAACACACAACATATTTCCTACTTCTCTAATCATATATTAACAAAATCTAATCAACGAGGGTCTTAGAACTCGTTTGACAAGACTTTTGAAAAATCGAAATCTACTTTTGATATTAAGAAATTATTTTTGAACCTGTTATGATAATTTGTTGGAAGTGTTTTTCGACTGTAAGAGCTTTTAGATAAAAAGACATACAATAGCTTTCTAGGGAATTTTTTTTACAAGAAGCAAAAGTAAAAAATCATGTCATACAGTTCGATTAGAAAAATTCTCCAGGTACAAAATTTTTGTACCAGAAAATGGATAGAATTTTGAATTCATACTCACATGGATGTGGGTCCCATGTATAAAATATTGCAAAAACAATTTTTTTCCCGCCATCCCTTATGTGTGTTCGGTAGGTACAGGGATTTAAATCCCTATACCTATAGCATTGTCGTTCGATTAATGAGTAGGTTATGATTTTGAATTCAAATTTCACCATCTTTATCAACATTCCATATACACAATGCCATCTATATATGTGGAGACATAAAAGATCTTTACATTTAAATAAATAAATTTGCTCCCTAACTAACAAGTTATTATTCTTTATTTTATATGAATTATTCAACTCATAACACGTAAGTAGAACAACAAATACCTATATACTCCATGGTACATGAAATATATCGTGCATGTACATGGTATGGCATACTCTAAATATTAAAAAAAAAAAAAAAATTAAATCATTTAAAAAAATAAATGCATAAATAATCTTGTAAAAGAAGTTACATTCATGTAACTCTATGTTGGATAGAGGACTAATCTGGTTATTTGAATATTTGGTCTTGCATTCTCCATATATATATAAACGTACAAAAACCTTCCAAGCCAACACATATTTCCATACAATCAATCAATCTTCAAAGTTAGCTTGTGCAGTAAAATAATTTCTTATTTTAAAGAATTTATCCAAGAAAATCTGATTTTGCAACACGAATGAGAGAGATGAAAATCATGAAATGGAAAGTTATATTTCCAAGTTGTTTCAAGATTGAGAACCCTACTCCCAAGCCAAAGAAAGTTGTGCCAAAACCATCTTCATCTCCGAGGCTTTCGTTATTGGATTTTAGCAGTTCAATTATTTCGGAAAATCTGTCTGTTTCTTTAGCCGGTTCAAATCTTCACGTGTTTACACTTCAAGAACTTAAGGTGATTACACAGAATTTCTCATCAAGTAACTTTCTTGGAGAAGGAGGGTTCGGCCCGGTTCATAAGGGGTTCATTGATGATAAGATTAGGCCGGGTTTGAAGGCTCAGCCTGTGGCAGTCAAGCTCCTGGATTTGGATGGCACACAAGGGCATCGAGAATGGCTGGTACGTATTTAACTCAACTTTAATAAATAAATATCTCTCTTTTTTAAACGCCTAAACTTTTAGACGAGGTTGTTCTTCATCAAAATAAATCATCTTGTTTTGGGTTTTAGGATTTATTGTTCCTCGCGCGTTGTTACTTAAAGGTTCTAAGAGGATAGCACGCCAAATCCCGAAAACACTCTCTCCTCTAAAAATGACTTTTTCGATTTTATACAGTAATTTTTGTTTTATAATTAACAGACGGAAGTGGTATTTCTTGGTGAATTGAGACACCCACATTTGGTGAAGTTGATTGGATACTGTTGTGAAGAAGAACACAGGCTTCTGGTATATGAATACATGCCAAGAGGCAGCCTGGAAAATCAACTCTTTAGAAGTAAGTTCTTTTTTTCATTAAATTATAATTAAAATTGCACTTATCACTGTGTGCTGCACTATGTGTTGTCTTTTTAATTATAGTTCGAATTCCAGGTTTATTGATCCACCTTGCTAGAAAAATAGGGTCAATGACAGGCTCAGTTTACATGTCCCTTATTGACAGGGTGTTGTCACGCCTTGTTTGGAGAGATAAATCCTTACAATTGTGCTGGGTATACAGGTCCCTGCCAGACACACACATAACGAGCCCTGGTGTAATTTTTTTTTTTTACATGTGAGGTCCGTGCACTACAGGCCCCTATTCCCACAAAGGGCTTAATTCAAATCCTTAACCCCAATAACTAACTAGAAGTGTTAATCATAAAAAGTACTTGACTAAAGTCAACGCTGATATTTTCTTGGGAGTTGTTGTTGTGTGCTTGTGACTTGTCAACAGTTCCCTTTTTAATTTTTGAACAAGTCAATCCTTCTTGAGGCAAACGATTTGTTTGACAGATGTTATACGACCAACTCTGCCAATGTTTTAAGAATCTGTCCCACCATCAATCTTAAAAGCGTAGAGTCTTAGGGTGCATTCTCTTTGCTGTTTTCAGGCTATTTTCTGTTTTCGAGTTTTCAAAACATTGAAAATGCATTCTCTTTCCCATTTTTGAAAACGAGTTTTTGAAAACGACTGAAAATTCTGTGAAGAAAACAGAAAATAACTTTTTTACGTTTTGACTGTTTTCTTCACAAATCTGTCAAAACTCAAAAAACATGGGTTCGAAAATATTTTTTCAAAACGACAAAAAAAACGAGTTTTCAACAATCTCAAAATGAACACCCAAAACACAAAATACAAAACTCAAAACACAAAACTGAAACACGAAGAGAACACTCCCTTAGTGATCAAAGAATCGATCAATAATAATAATAAATTAAAGTAAATATCGACTTATTCTTAGTATGAACTGATTTTTGACTAGTTTACAACTTCTTGATCTTTTGCATATAACAAGATGAGTTCTGAAATAGTCCTCAATTTTTCGATTGAACCACCATTTTGATTTTGACGATGGTAACTTCAACTACTTGCAGGATTTTTTAAGTAATTTAAGCACGAATTTTCAATAAATTCAATGTCAATAGACCATGTACATGAATTCATATAATAAGATGTGAAGTTTTATATTGAATATCAACTCATACAAACTTGTAGGTTTGACTTAAAAATTGAGTACGAAGAATGTAGTAGAGTTCAATTAACAAGAATTATTTTCCATGAAGCAATTAATTGATGATCAAGAAACATTTTTTTCCCAAGCAGGATATTCAATTTCTCTTCCATGGTCAACAAGAATGAAAATTGCCATTGGAGCTGCAAAAGGACTTGCCTTCCTCCATGAAGCTGAAAACCCTGTCATATATAGAGATTTCAAAGCTTCAAACATTTTGCTAGACTCGGTAAGTTTTTTCCTTTAAACTTGTTGGTACAAGACAAAATTTAAATAAATAATTTTTTATCAAAACTTTAGATAATGTCACTCAACATGTCTGGTAGAAACTTGCTCTTTTGTCTCGTATCTAGGATTACACTCCTAAACTCTCGGATTTCGGGCTTGCAAAGGATGGTCCAGAAGGAGATGACACACATGTCACAACACGCATTATGGGCACCCATGGCTATGCTGCCCCAGAATACGTCATGACAGGTAATTTAGTTATAATCTTATCCATTCAATTCTAAACAAAAAACAAAATCATTTAAATTGTCGAACTTTTTGCAGGCCACTTAACATCAGCAAGTGATGTATATAGCTTCGGAGTTGTACTCTTGGAGCTTCTGACTGGTAGAAGATCGGTAGACAAATCCCGTCCCCATAAAGAACAAAGCCTAGTAGAATGGGCAAAACCCATGTTAAAGAATCCTAAGAAACTGTTAAGCAGGTTAATGGACCCTAGACTTGAAGGGCAGTACCCAGAAATGGGGGCTCAAAAGGCAGCTTCATTGGCTTATCAGTGCTTAAGCCATACCCCAAAACTTAGGCCAAAAATGAGTGATGTCATAAAAATTTTGGAGCCTTTGAAAGATCTTATTGACAATATTCCTACAGGGACACTTGTATATTCGGTTTTCGAGGACAGTTATTTGGAGAGGGATTACGACAAAAAGGGTGGTGAAAAAGGTTATTATAAGCAAAGACACGATGTCCATGAAGGTCGGATTAAGTCCCCTAAATCTCAAGTTAATTTATCGAAGAATAGTGTTCATGAGAACCTAAGAAAAGGGTTGGATTCACCACTGCACAATAGATTGAAGAGAGAATAGATTAGAAGAGTTTTGTGAATCAAATTGTAAATAATTGTGTGTAATGAATTTGAAAACGAGATATAAAAGAATTGAAAAAGTCACGAATTGAATCGAAATTCAATTCATCATTTTATAGTCAAACAAGCTATGATTTCAAATTTTTGCGTCTCATGTTTGATTTTAATTTGTTATTTTCTTATTTCCTCAATCCAATCAAAAAATCAAGTTCAGCAAAGATTGAGAAATTAAAAAAAATTGAAAAAAAATACAAAAAAGATTCTCTATCGATTCAAATGAAAACTCTTGACTATGTTCAACAATTACTCTTTATCCAATTGTCGAAAATATATAAATATTGATAAAATTATTTCTCGACCAAGGCCATACGAAATTCTTGGTTACGAAACTAAAAAAAACAAAGGAAATCAAAAGCAACTTCTTGCCCTGATAGCTTTGATGATATTGAAGAAATTGTGAAGAAGAATGCTGAAATGGAGTGGGTGAAGGAAAGGAATAACAACAAAATAGTATAATAAAAAGATGAAACGTCGCCTGAGAGATTCGAACTCTCGCGGGGAAACCCCATGTACTTAGCAGGCACACGCCTTAACCACTCGGCCAAAGCGACATTATTACTATTGTTCTTCATTAATATTATAGAATATTTTTTAAAAGACAAGATTTTGTCCCTTAGAAAACATTCATACCCATTGTTTGCTAATTCTAGTAATGTCGTGTTCTTGCATTTTTTTTTTTCAATAAATTGTTTGTGTTTCTTTTTTAGTAAATCTTTTCCACTGACTTCAGCGATGATACTATACGCAATTTTAGAAATTCAACCATCGATAAATATGTTGAAAGTCAAAATAGAGTCAAACCAATATACGACCAAAAAAGGAAAAAAAAAATCCAAAATTAGTATAATACCAGTGCCACCTAAAAGCATGGTGCGACAAAATGAATTATATTGCACTAAGTTACATTTGGAACAAAATTAAAGAAGGCAAATTTATAAAGTTCACATTTAAAATTACTGCTTAATACACTAGCAACACAAGTAGCAAGGGTAGCAGTAGCAGCAGCTTTTGTCACAAGGGGAACATATATTTACCTTTGGACATTTAGGATACCAACATGTACATTTTCTAGGAAAACAAAAATAAATCGAGCAGGACGGACATTTGGGAATGCAGCAACACTGTCTACAACTACAGTTACACATGTTACAGCGTCGAGTATTGAAACACGACGAGCAGTGGCACTTGGGCATCGAACAGCAGATGCATGGGTCGAGATTACACAAATTGCAGTCGCAACAGTGTGGCATACGAAGACGAGGGCATTTAGGACAACAGCAAATCCATGGAATGTTGAAACAGGACGTTCCACTAAAATACAAAAGAACTTGTGTCAAGTATGTAAGAGCATAATACAAAAGAGCACAAAGTACTCACCCAAAATACCCCGAAAGTACGTATTAATGAGTAAACTAAAAAGGATGTTCAAGTTTCACAGATAGCATTGACCATCTCTCGAACTGGGGTGCTTTAATTTTAATTGCACATTTCATAGGACCCACAACTTTTCAACCACATTTCATCAACTTTTATCAAAATCTACTAAAAATCTGATTTTAATCTCCACCAAAAAGGAGTTTAATAATCATAACACCATATTAAGTATTTCGTGTGAATTAGAAATAATTGTGAAAAGCAAAATCAATACACTATCAATCTAATTGAGAAGAGTTCTGCTACAGCAACAGAAATGGGGTGACATGCACCCTAACAGAATACACACAACACGAGGGGCCCACTATTTTTTTGGAAAAAAATAGTCACGCAGGCCCCACGGCTTCGTGAGAGTGTGTCATCCTTTTGGTCGGATTTTTTCGATCAAATTAGTTTTTTCCAATTGAGTATTGACAAAATAAGTCAATGACGGACAAAAACTTTCTCGTCATTGTCTGAAACAATTGGATTGAATGAGGAAATTTGACTCGGGTCCTCGCGAAATCTAGTCTAAGAAACATTGAGTTAATAAATATTTTACAACCACGAGTGCAAATACTTAGTTAATGATAACCAGCAGAAGTGCAGCACAAATGATTTTTGCACAAAAATTTTTGTTCTAATTCTATATCTGAGACTTTCGATGATAAAAAGGTGAACTTGAATAAGAATACTCCACAAATGGAAAGTGATCTGCAGCACATACCTGAGCCATTTCCAGAAGCGACAAGATCTGCGAACTTTCTTCGTTCTGCTTTTGAAAACCCAAAACAAAAATCAGCGAGTGAAAATAAGAGATTATCTATCAGTGTCCATAGAAAAAAAAATAAAAAAGAAGAAGATAGTTGATGTTTATCTTGCATAGGTATAAAAGGATCCGAGTTTCCAGTTACAAAATCTGCAATCCTGCAAAATCAACATCTTCATCTAGTTGCAAGCAAATCACGAAGCAGGTGCAAAGCATGTTACGAAGGAAAAAACATTAAATAACGTGCATGGATGTATTTCTTTAGATATTTGATAATTGATATAGATAAACAAAACTTCAGTTAAGGCGTTCTGGAAAAACAAAACTTGACATACTCTTTACAGGATTGTGAAGCAGGTCGAAGGCCTTCGGCTGATTTTAATTCTTCCTGATTGCAATAAATTTTCGGATGAGATTCCGTTTACAAAAAATAGGGTTTTCATAAAATAGAAGTACAGTGCATTCTTCACCCATCGACAAACTATGGAAAAATAAACCACATAAGAGAGCTACTTAATATCATCAACTGTCGCAGGTTAAATAAATTCGTATAGTCTTACTAATATATCTTAGTTTCATCAAAAACTTTCCCTTCCCATGTCAGAATGCTTTTTTACATTCCACAATTCCCAATCAAAAGAGACGTATTAGCTGCATAAATTCACATTTCTCTTAAATGAAGAAGAATAAATCAAACCAAAGGTAACGTGCTGATCTGCTTGAACCTATAAATGCACTCCATTAATTCAGCCAATGTGGAATAAGTTGTGCACTAATTAATGATATCCATGCAAGAAGGCTGGATGGAATTCAGCTAACACAAATACTAAAATTTGATGTGAACCTCAAAATATTCTGGTTATATAGAGCCAGATTTTGCCCTGCAACTAGAAGAAGATGGCTTTGGGGTTCACTGTGGTTTGACTGAATGAGGTCTTCCCCCACAGTCTTCGAACAGGAGATTATTTAGAACTTCGGAAGCAAGGATCTTGAGAGAAAGAAGGTGGCTTCAAAAACAGAGATACAAACAATCTACATCCCTATATTACGCGATTACTTGACTTGGCCCAGAATCCTTGTTTTCTAGTCTCACCGAGGCTAGAATAGATTAGGGCATGGTCCTAAAGCCGCGGGGATGGGAAAATCCCATAGTTTTTTGTGTTATACTTCACGGCAAAAAAAACACAAACTTTACTGATTAGGTCCTCAGTAATTTATAATTTGTAGCACAATACCATCCAAATACTCCTAAAAAGCAAGTCTCAAACATAATTGATATAATCTAGAGTAATCCTTGACAACACAAAGCACCACTTGATACAATGTCTGAGCATTGCTGACACTATATAAAAGTTAAACTCAAAATGAACACAGGCATAAGACAGACACTGATATATCAGAATCTAAACCAAAATATATATAGTGGCTGGAAACATTTGTTTCGCCGTGCACATTGTCGAAGCCAGTTTATAGAGTTATGAATACAAACACATAATCTTCTTTTCAAGATTGACAACAACATTCCCCTCAGCCTCGAAATTAACATAACTAGACTGCATTAAATTAACATTCAGAACCCTGTTGAGTAACTGTTCAAATCCTTTAACATTTGGCCGCTCTCCAGAAACTTAAATTTTTAGAGGAATTATTTAACATGGCATCAGAGTAGGTACTCTATTTTGGAAAGATCGGAATTATCAATGGTCTAATTCATCACTTGATTTTCCCAATTACAGTTACATTCAATTATAAAATCCTATTTAGTAGCTAATACAAGTGAATTAGAAGATGAAATGAGAAGAAAATACATGGTATCTAAATTCCAACTTACCTCAAGAAAACTAATCTCTCTTTCCAGAATCTGAACCTTGGCTAGCTCTCGACGTTTCCCATACAAATCTGGGTACGCCGGCGGCGACTTGGGCCGTGGTGGCACTGAAACAGTGCCGACATAATCACCCATTTCTCCAATTTTTGCACCACTAATGTTTTTTTCCCTTTAATGAATACTGGACATTAATCAAAATATATAGGGAAAAAGGACAAGCAAAGAGGGGGAAACTGCAAGGAAACAATAATTACTGGGATTTATGACTTTTGGGATAATTCCGAGGTGCAGACTGCAGAAAAGCCCAGACCTTATAAGTTCTGCCACACCTACTATTACAGCAAACCATGACAGAACTACCAGTACATTACAACAGCTATACTGTATATATTCATAAATTAATACTATATAAATATAAAATGCTTATATGAGTGATGAATTGGTAGTTTATTTCACCAACATTTGGTAATAATTCGCGTAAAGTTTGCAACAATCGACTCTCTTTCAAGATTATGCAATCTGCTCCACTCAATTCAATTGACATTATTAGCAGTAAAATAAACACTTGAAGGCTTACAAAACAGTGAGATGGGTTTGCAGAAATGTACCGGAATGGCAGAGAGTCGATTTATGGGGTGGGGAACATAGTACATCAGATCACACGTGACCAGTGATGAGATTGGAGAATGTCAAACTTACTATTTACATCAATATTTACACTTTGTGGCATGATATTATTCAATTGAACAGTTTAAAAAAAAACTGTAACACCATGATTGCCCTCCTCGTTTTTACTTTTCACAGTCTTTCTAGAAAAAGTAAAATTGGAAAAATCGGGCCGCTGAATCGGGCATGGGCCGCATGGCATCGTCTGGCACAGAATTCAGGCCAGAGTTGACTGAACCGTTTAAGGTATTAACTGTGAGTACAGTAAAAATTTTCAATTTTACAATTTAACCCATAAGATTAAGAGTGTGTTTGATAGAGATTATTTGGGAAAAATGAATTTTGAAATAGTGATATGATGGGAAATGTGTGGTTGAAAAAGAAGGAAAAGTTATTGATATGATGAAAAATATTATTTTATTAAAAAATGTGTAGTTGAAAATGAGTAGAAGAATGAGAATGAGAATTAAAATGTGGGTCAAACGGGGCCTAAAAAAATGAACAGATTTTATTTTTAACCATATATATTACAAAGAATCTAGAAGTATTATTCAATTATTTAAAGCGTGTTTAAGATGTATTCTTTAGAAAATGAGAATGAGAAATTATACTGTTGGTAGGCCCTAGTGTATGATACAAGGTCAAACATTGTAGCTGAAATAGTAACCCAACGGTACAAATTCTCAATTTTTTGGGAGAAAAAGGTGGCTCAACAGAGCCTTAATACTCAATTTTATCTATTTATAAACTAAATCATTTATAATTTTTTTCCAAAAGGAAGGAGTTTCGTAAAAATTAGCTGAGTTACGTAAAATTAGCTAATTAATTAAGTAGTATGATAAATATACACACTTCTATACTATTGAAAATGATGTCATTTCACCCTCAGGGGCACATCCTAATTGGTTGGGGGTGGTAGGATTACATGCTAGAGGAGTGGAGTTCGATTCTCCCATGATGTTAGTTGAAATAAAGGTTATCCCTGGCCAACTATGGACATATCTCTCGATTTACCCTCACACTAAGGCCCAGGAGCGGACAGGTGTGGGCCCCAGTAATGGAGCATAATCTAAAAAAAAATAAATGATGTCATCTCTAACAATTTAAGATTTGAAATCACATGTTTTTATTTGATTTCAGATAAAGCAAAGATTTAGGCTCCATTTGACTCCCATTTTTCTTTCATAAAAATGAAAAATATAATCGTTATTCATAACATTCAGTCACCATATTTTACTTTACATCTCATGTGGGGTCTACAACGATTATATTTTTCATTATCATTTTATAAATAATGTGTATCAAAGTCTAAGTCTTGAGACATCCAATTTACAAAAAATATAAATATAATACGAGTATTAGACTTTTTTAGAGAAAAATAATTCTTTTTAGATAAAAGTAAATTAATAGCGTAAACGAACACGTGTCGATTCTGTGTACCTTCCTTACCCATGTTAACTATAGATACAGAACCTTAGAGTAGAGGGTTCCACCGAGAATATCATGTGAAAGTAAATATAGAATGATTGGGACCTTAACTAAAATCAGTTACATCAAGCTACCTCTAAATTCATGCATTTCTATCACTAGAAGACTATTTTGGTCGTCGAAATATTCTCTTCTAAGTTATTAGAACCGATATAATATGACTAAAATCAAATTAAGTTTTATAATTAATAAATTCCGGGTAAGTGTCTACTGCAAATTGTATTTGTTTTAATCTATCATACCTTCTTTTAATATGTTTCAATAGTATCACATTATTTTTACTAACAAGACGATTGATTTTTTTTTTTTTTTTTTTTATTGAAGGTGAGTGTTATTATTCTTTGATATGGTCCGTTCAAAAAATGATCAATCAACGACGATTCCGCTTGACAATCTATAAAAGTTTGACAATGCATATTATTTAGTTCTATGGTGCCGAACTTTTGAGTTTAGAAACACCCATTACTTGCACTTTTTACATTGTTTTTAAATAGATTATGCTCGGGACAAGGGTTTTGCTATGTGTATATAGCATTGAGGTAACATAATGTCAGTGGGGTGAGGCCCCTGCTACAGAATCACGGGCTCCACCCCACTCACATTATGTCAACCCCAATGAAAAATGCTATGTACAACATTTTCCATGGGATAATATGAAAACCAAAGATTTTTTTTAGGACACAAAGAATTGGCTTAAAAACAAGCATGAATCCTATAGTAAGCAAGGCCTTTTGCTCATTATCTGAGGTAGTTCTTGTTGTTCGAAAAAGGCCGCACGTCGTTAATAGGGGAGGATTTGTCGTTACAGATTGTAAACAGATGGCTGTGGAAATCCTGGTGGAAAAGAAGAGCTTATTCTCAGGGATGCTAATGGAAGTACTTTGTTCCTTATACGATGAAGGTTCGTTAACTCTGGTATATTATATTATTGTGAGTCGTCGTTTGTATTCCGATAATGGTTTTTTAAAGTGTGGTTGCAGGGAGGTATAGTCAAAGCACTAAGTATCACCAGGAAATGGAAAGGGTACAAAATTTACTTTTTTGGATCAAAAGCTGGTATTCAGCTTGAAAAGAGCCTAATACTTCATGTCTATCAAACAAAAATTCCATTACAATCTCTGCTGATCTTGAATTTTTCTCAAGTGACATGGTCAAGAGATCCCGGCTCCACTCACGTCCACGTAGACAAGCTCCTATATATTTGGACAAATCGTTAGTGGCACGTGGTATTTTCCAACGGTGGGGGAAGCCAGAGACGGATCTAGAATTGGATTCGAAACCGGGCTACAAAATTTTAAGTCGGACTATTATACAAAAAAAAAAAAAAATTACACATGAAAAAACAGTTTTTAAAAAAAAAAAAATATATATATATATATATATATAACCTTAAAAAAAATTAAAATTGGACCTAAGGGGGGACATGGCTACAGCCCAGCCAGCCCTCCCCCCCCCCCCCCCCCCCCCCCTAAATCCGTCCCTAGGGAAAGCGACCACATGCACTTCCACGGTCAAATCAGTAGGTATATTTGGGTGTGGGATGGTAGAAGACATGAACCATGTTAATGTACAAGCATCAAAGGTTTACAAGATAATGAGAATGAGAGCAACCTTACTTTGAGTGTGTAAAATTGTGCATAATTGGCAATTGATTTAATATCAAAACAATTAATTGATAAGTGATCACCAAATAAAATAATTAAAATTTTAATCAATTAATTTTTCACAAATTAAATTAAGATAAATCAAAATAAAGTGGCACAGATCTTAACGCTTTTATGCTATTTTTCAAGAATAAAACTTAGAGTGTGTTTGATAGAGATTATTTGGGAAAAATGAATTTTGAAATAGTGATATGATGGGAAATGTGTGGTTGAAAAAGAAGGAAAAGTTATTGATGTGATGGAAAATATTTTTTATTGAAGAATGTGTGGTTAAAAATGAGTAGAAGAATGAAAATGAAAATGAAAATGTGAGTCAAACGGGACCTTAATTTACATAAGCTTGTTCACAAGAGTTTTACAACCTTGCTGAGATGGATAAGTAAAACGTCAAATAAAATAGAATAAATAAAAACAAAAAGTGGTGGATGGACAAAAAGCGGGAAACATCCTCAGACCCCCCCCCCCCCCCCCCCCCCCCCCCCCCCCCCCCCCCCCCCCCAAATTTTCCCGTCAATTCCCTCCCATTTGCAGTCGGCGATTTCACCCACATTATCACTCGTCCTCTCTGTCTACGGTTTGATTCTGTCAATCCATCACATTACATTAATTAAAACCATTTTTCCTTGTGAGACATTTCAGTTACCTCTACGCTAAATAAATTTTCGGTTCCGACCAAAAGTTACACATCAAACACTTACTTCTTCAATTGGGCGTGGTGGTTGCTTTACGACGATTGTGGTCACTTCGCGGGGGTGGAAATCAGAGGAAGGTTCAAAGCTTTTTAGATGTTGACAAATCATCTATTTTTCGGTTGATACTCTTTA
The DNA here is from genome assembly GCA_019395295.1 of Osmanthus fragrans. Classification (NCBI taxonomy): domain Eukaryota; kingdom Viridiplantae; phylum Streptophyta; class Magnoliopsida; order Lamiales; family Oleaceae; genus Osmanthus; species Osmanthus fragrans. The sequence continues at coordinate 4,340,155 of CM033354.1, read as the reverse complement.
TTCTTCACCAATTTTGCATCCGGCCGGAGACGGAGGTGATTGCGACGGAGTTGTCTCGCCGTCGTGTATGGAGAAAGGTGGAGAGAGTTGGAAAGGGTTTTCAAATTGGGGGAGAAATGAATGAAGAAAATAAGGCTGCCTCGTTTATTTTACCATTTAATTTTGATTTTTTTTTTGCCACGTCAGATCGTAAAACACATGTATAGACCATTTTTTTGTACGTCAAGCGAGACTGATTTTCCATTCCCGTCTTCTCTTTTCCCATCCTATCTTCTAGTTAATTCTTGATAAGATAAGAATACGTGTAACGACCCAAATTTTTTAATTCAAATCACTGCCAAAAGTTTCATTTAAACTTTAATAATTTTTAAAATAGATGAATGTGATATTATCAAGTGTGTGTGTTCTCAATCAAGATTGTAAAAAAATATTTGACAAAAAGTATGATTGAATTATGTAATGACACTTTAATAAAAGTTACACAGAATATTTTCAAAATTTTTATTTATTTCTTTTCTTAGTGATGATGACTTTCTCGATACCAAAATAATCATATATAATTGGATAGATCAAATTAATATAAATCTAAAATTTAAAATTTAGGACATTATTCGACATATGCATAATAATTATTATTTGATAAATCATTCAATGAACAGTACCCATAACCACGATAAGCGTGTTATTAAACCACATTTTCCTTTAATTTGTAAAATTGATGTCTCTCCCAATTATGACCCCCCCCCCCTCCCCTCCCCTCCCCTCCCCTCCCCTCCCCATTTTCTTATTCTCTACTTCAAGTTCATGCACTATATAAATAATCATACATGAATTTCGAGGACTATTGTTATGCACCCCATCATAAATGGGAGCTTTGACTGTGCGGCACGTGACAGAAGCCCACACACTCTGCCAACACACCACCCCGAACCCATATTAGTTCGAACCCATCATACTGGAGTTGTGGCTGAGCCCATTTTGGTCGGGCCTTCATGGGGCCGAACTCCTCATTGAACCGAACCTCTCACGGATGAGGCACACTCTGTGGGATTGTTTTAGGGAAGATCTAATATAGAGATTTCATGGCAAGTGGGTAATGTGACAACACACTGCATTGACGATTGCAATCAATCATACAAGTCAATTCTAGTCTTACATGTCAGACTTGATGCCTATGACAAGAAGTCTCAATCGCAAAGATGAAGCCACGTGTCTCGCCATCCAATGATTCTTACTCACTCTCGTTCACTATAAAAGTTCACACATTGTTTCATTCAAGGGCAATGCAAATTTAAACTCTCAATATAATTTTGTTATTCTCTCTATTATTCATGGTTCCCTTCATATTTCCCCAAGGCCGACCCCATTTATTTTACATTGAAGGCTCATGTTTAGACCTTCCCACACTTATATATTTTCACACTCCCACTGACTTGACCGTCGGACTGCGCGTGATCGGTTTCACCCCCACCGGAGAAGGCCACGTATGACTAACGATTTGTCTTAGTATGCAGGAAGAAATGTCCATTTGGACGTGAGAGACTATGTGATCTGTTGACACGTCAAATGTACATTTTTTCAGGTCAACAGGAATAATGATTAATGATCATGTGATCTTCCGTGTATTTATAAGGCAAAATTACATAATTTCAGGGATTTAAATATGACAATTCAAAATTCAGGGACCAAGTTTATTTATTCACAAGTCAGACGTCTTTATAACAAAACCCTATCCCTAAATCGTTTTCCTCTCTCTCTCTCTCCTTCCATTATCTCTCTTCTACGTCGGCGGCCCATTCAAACTTCAGCAACCAACAATGAAGGAGCTGCATTGGCCGACTCAGAACTCGACGAACTCAGAGCTGCAGTCGGTGATTAAGGAGCTTCGACGTCGATTGCAGTCCATCAAATCAACGTATTTTGCATTTTGAAATTTTTTTTCTTTCTCTTTCTGATCTGAGGAGGTTGTGGTGATAGTTGATATGGGCGGTGGTATCATGCAGTGGTGGTGGTGGCAATTTGGGGATTGTGGTATCGTGCAATGGTTGTGCAGTGCAGGGACGATAGTGGTGGTGGTGGTTAATTTTGGGCGGTTGTATGGTAGTAGTTGATTTTACTGTTGTTGGCAGTGGTTATGGTAGTTTTTTCGGTGGTGTTTATAGTTGGTAATGGTGGTGGTGGCGGCGACGGTGGCGAGCTGGTGGTGATGTTGGCTACGTTCTGATTCTGAATCTAGTATTCGGCTTAGTTCGGGATATAGGTTAGTTGGAGGAGGAAACAATGATGGTAGTGGTGGTGGAGAGACGCAGTTGCGTGTGGATCTCGATCTCAACAGGCGACGATCTGAGTGGTTGTTTGACTGTGGAGGTGGCAAAGATGATGGTGGTGGTTGTGGTGTTGGGATTTTTTTTGGTGGATTTGGTGATGGAGATGGTGGATATGGGTGCACGTGGCTGTGGATGTTCTGTGGTGGCAGCGGAGGTGTTGACGATGGTGTTGGCGGTTGACGATGGTGATGGTGGTGGTGGTGGCAGCGGCGTAATGATAGTAGTGTTGTGGCAGCGACAACAGGGTGATGGTGGTCGCAAGTTGTGGCAACGGTAGTGTTGGTGACAGTCATATGTAATCTAATATTTGGTGTATGTGACCAATTATTTGGTTATTTGTGACGTAGTATTAAATCGTGACCTCACAAACAATTTGTGACCAGTAATTTTGAAAATCTGTGACCGATATATGAAAGTGACCTGTAATTTCGTTGATTTGTGACTAATAAAATAAACTGTAACCTATAAAAAAAAATTGTTTGTGATCTCGAAATAATCTGTGACCTGAAAATAATCTGTGACGAATTAATTTGATAATATGTGATCAATATATAAATTACGACTAATAATTATGTATTTGTGACCATTAATTTTATAATTGTAATTTTATTATATTTAATTAATAAATATTTTTAATTAATTAACTAATACCTGAATTTTTCATTTTGAAACTTGATATCTGAAAATTGAATTATGTCGAAATTAACACCTTACTTTTGAATTTTCCCTATTTATAATACATTTGTGGTGAAAATTCTCTGACTTCATTGTGTTATATATAGGTTATATGACAAATCCTATTGAAATGTCAAATTCTAATTGAATTACATCAAAACCTTATCATAATCAAATAAAAATATGCTTTACATTTATCTAAAGACTCACGTGGCTGCCAAACCTTTAAAATCGATAATCAATTTAAAAATCAAATAATAGTTAATGACGAATTCTTTAAAGATTAATAACTAGGCTTCATTTATTCGAATTAATTTTTTCTCGAACTTAAAATTTATTATTAAATACGAGTCATCCAACGAGCTCAATATTGATGTATTTATCATCACTCTACAATATCTAAATATTTGGTCCAAATAAAATTGAATTTAATACATAATCACTTTAATCTCCCAAAGTTCCAAAATTAAAAAAATATAAAGTAAATAACAAATAATTTTATTCTATAAAATTTTTGGGCGTTACAATAAGTGTTGGAATCATGTTGTTCAAAATTGAAATTTGATGAGAAAAAGGGAAAAACTTAGGTTAAAAATTGGCCTATGTTGCCGCAAAAGACATTTATGCTTGTGACTGCATATAACCATGCAGAACTTTTTGGAGGGCCAAGTCTAAAGCCATGCGCCGCATGGTCGAAATTTCTGCCCGTTACCTGATTTTTCAATTTCAAAAGTGGTGTCATTTGGCTGATTTCTTGCATCTTTTTGTGTAATGGTGGTACCAACTCGTATAGGGATGATTGGAGGCTATAAATACATGATAGTATTCCTCCCTAAATATATAAAAATATCAATCTGTCATCATCCAAGTTATTGAGAAAATTTATTAATCTCTATGCATATTCATTTCTTGATTTTCACTTTGTTCAATTTAAGGATACTCATTTTGCTTTGGTGTTCTTCATCTAAGATTTGTTTAATCCTTCAACTATTTGCCGAAAATCCTTAAAGCAATTAGAAAAGGAGGCAAATATCGTTTGAGGATAATATTTATACGTGTTCAAGTCTTATTCAATATCAAACTATTCATTGATCTTTTTTCATCTTCTTCTTCGTTTCTTTCCATTGTTGTAAATTTTTTAATAATCTCAAACAATATTTTACATTTACTGTGATGGAGACGGAAACTACGTTGGCTACCATCAAGTTGATGAATCAAAATTTGGTGCGCTTGGATAGGTTTGATGGATCAAACTTCACAAGATGGCAAGACAAACTCAAATTCCTTCTAACGGCGTTAAAGACCTTCTTGTGCTTGATCCAGATTTGGAACCAATTGTCAATGCAACCGAAGAAGATACGGAAGAAGTTCATACCGAGAGAAAGAAGATGCAAGAGGATGAATTGATATGCCATGGTTAAATCCTAAATGCTCTTTCGGATCGGTTGTATGATCTTTACACTAACATCACTTCGGCAAAGGAAATATGTGATGCACTTGAAAACAAATATAAGATCGAGGAGGAAGGTACTGAGAAATTTTTTATATATAAATACTTTGATTTCAAAATGTTAGATAGTATTACTTTGTTGCCTCAAGTACATGAATTATAAGTCATTGTCAACAAATAAAAAGTGGTGAAAATTGATCTTCTCGAATCGTTTCAAATAGAATCAATTATTACTAAACTTTCGGGGATTTGGAAATGATATAGGAAGAATATTGTAACGACCTGGACCTATCGCCCAAGTCGCTAACTTTCGTACTGTCCGGATCATTACAAAAAACATCAATTGGTACCAGGATTCCCCTTAAATCTCTCATATGATGGAGGTCTTGAGTTCGAATCTTGGGGAACGCGATAGAAATCTGTGAGGGGCCAAGTGGGCACAGGCTCACCCAAAGTGGACAGTACATATGTTCTAGCGACCTGAGCGCAAGGTCAGGATCGTTACAAATATTCTTCATAATTTCAAAGACTTCTCTTTGAAACACATTCAAAAATGTTTTCTCATAAAGGAAGAATCAAGGGCAAGAGATAAGATCGAAAGTTCATATAATAGCTCTTCAAAAGCCAATGCCGTGGATAATGTGGATAACTTCAACAAATACAGGAAGAAATGGAAACCTTTTGGTCCTAAAAAGGATCAAGAAAAATTCAAAACCAAGTTTTAGACTTTACTATGTTTATGGAAAGTCTGGGTATTATGTAAAAGATTGCAGGCACAAAAAGCAACAAAAGAAGGAGAGACAAGTAAACATCATTGATGAGATTATCGCTATGGTGAGCGAAATCAATGCAATTCAAAACAAGGTTCCGGGTCGGTGGTATGATATATGTGTAACCAACCATGTGTGTAAGTCTATTTTCAAAACTTATCATGACATTAATGATGGTCAAGAAATTCAAATGGGAAATTAATGAAGATCTAAAGTGATTGACAAAGGGGATGTGGAGATCATCTTCACTTCGAGAAAGAAAATTACTTTGACCATTGTCCTTTATGTACCGAAAATGAATATGAACTTAGCAAGTTGGGTTCTCTTGGAAAAATCGGGAATCAAATTTGTATTTGAGTTGGAAAAACTTGTATTAATCAGTATTCTAAAAAGCGTAAAACGTGGTTAGGCGTGAAGGCCAAACTTCAAACTTTATGAGCCTAGGCGAAATTTAGGCGTAAAAAAATATTTTTGTATTTTAAATTTTTAATCATTGTAAAAAATATTCAATAATTCATATAATATATACCAAACATCTAAAATTATAAAATATTGTATGTACTTAATAATTCCTACAAAAAATATAAGTTTCAAAATCATAATTACATAACATAGATAACTTGTAGTTTAAATCTTATCTAACTCTTTATCGGACTCCAATTCAATATCTTCTTCTTCATTTACAAAAAAAAAATGTACATTTAATGAAGATGAAAAGTAAAAAATAAAAAATAAAAAAAATTAAGTGGTCAACAAGAATGTTGACTGCTTAATGCGCGCCTAAAGCGTGTCTAGGTTGTTTAAGACGCGCATTAAGTGGTCAACATTCTCGTTAACCGCTTAATTCTCGCTTAGGCTCAAGGTGAAGCGCCTTAGTCACGCTTCGATCACTTAGACGCACTTTTTAGAATATTGATATTAACCCATAATGGGTATGTTGTTAGAAGGAGTTATTTTATTGAAGGAATGGTCAAACTTTGTACTTTTGAAAATGATTTTAATAAAAACAAATCTTTTGCTTATGTTATTGATTCATTTAATTCATAGCATAGTAAATTAGCACTATGAAAAGAATGGTTAATTATGGATTAGGATAATTAGCACGAAACGTTCCTACTTTTCAATATTATTGTGCAAAACGTCCTTACCTTTTATTTTTGACATTTATATCATTGTTTTCACATTTCATTGCAAAAAATTTCATTTTCTCAATAAAAAAAATATATAAAATGACAAATATACCTTCATATGTAAATAAAACCAAAAAAAAAAAAAAATTTAAAAAAAAATTACAATTATACTCTCAAACTTTTTTAAAAACTGCAAATTAGTCCAAATAAATTATAAAAATGGTAATATTAGCACAAAAGGTCCCTACATTTTCATATTATTATACAAAACGTTCATACCTTTTATTTGTACCTTTTTGAAAAAAGTTGAGAGTATAGTTGTAATTTGTTCTTTATTCTTGTTTTATTTAAATATGAGGGTATATTTGTCATTTATATCTTTTAATTTAAAAAATGGATGAAAATGATGATTTTCGCAATAAAATGTGAAAAATAAGGGTGAAAATGTCAAAAAAATGATAAGTATGGACGTTTTGTGCTAATTATTCTTTTAATAATTTATTTGGACTCCTTTAATTTTTCTTTTCTTTTCTTTTTGTTTTATTTAAAGGGGAGACTATATTTGTCATTTAATATTTTTTCATTGAGAAAAATGACAATTTTCCTCAATGAAAGGTGAAAATAGGGGTAAAAATATCAAAAAATGAAAGGTAGTAACGTTTTGCACAATAACACTGAAATGTAATGACGTTTTGTGCTAATTACCCTTACGAATTAATACAATGTGAAGTTGATTACTTAAAAAAAATGTAAGGCATGTATTGGGATGAAGTCTTACTTAGTGCTTTTTATATTGTAAATAAGATTCATTTGAAAAAAAAAAAAAAAAAAAAGTTAATTTCTCCATATGAAATATGGGAAGGAAACCAATTCATTTTGTTCTTCAAGTCGAAAATGATCCTAAAATTTATAAGGAAACAATGTCTTCTAAAGATTGCATATTATGGAAAGATGCAATAAATAATGAAATGGATTCTATTATATCAAATAACACTTGAGAAATGTTGATTTACCAAAGGATTTTAAATCCATTGGTTGTAAATTGGTGTTTAGAATGAAATATAATTCTGATGGAACACTTAATAGCCATAAAGCTAGATAGTAGTTAAAGAATATAGACAAAATGAAGGAATAGATTAATTTGACATGTATGCACCCATGGTAAGATATTCTCAATAAGGATCTTGTTTACATTAACATCTATCTGTGATTTACATGTTTATCAAATGGATGTCAAAAAGACATTTCTAAATGAAGATCTCGAGAAGGAGGTCTATATGAAACAATCGGAAGGGTTTGTTCTATTGGGAAATGAACATAAATATGCAAACTAATCAAGTCCTTGTATGAATTAAAACAAGTCTCTAAAAAGTGGCATGAGCAATTGAACTTTAAAATAATGTTAAATGGTTTTTAATATCACAATTGGGTAGACAAATATCTATATACTAAAGTAAATGATAGTATAATTACATTTGTATGTCTATATGTTGATGATATATTGATCATTAATAACAATATAGATGAGAATAAAGAAACAAAAAGGTTTCTATCTCTCCATGTTCAAAATGAAATATCTTGGACAAGTGGATACTATCATTGGTATCAAAATTAAAATGGATAGTGGGGGGTTTTACATTAAACCACTCACATTATATTGAAAATATGATAAATAAGTTCAAACACTTGAACATTAAAGAGACAATACCCCGTTGGATCCAAGTATCAAATTGATAAAGAATGATGGAAGAGCAATACCTCGAATAGAATATGCAAGTATAATTGAAAGTCTCATGTACGCGGTACAATGTACAAGATCCTACGTTGTATTGTTGTAAGTAAACTAAGTAGGTTCCTTCTATGAAACTATAGAACTTGAAGGCAACTGAGTGCTTGACCTATCTTTCGCCTATAAGAACCACAAACTTGGAATTGCAAATTGAGAATTTCATATGCAATCAACAAGTTAGATTTAACAGAAGAAAATAGAATATAAGGGTCCGTTTAATTACAAAAGTGGAATTTGTGTGGAAATAAAACGAATTGTAGGGAATTGAATTGTCTAGAATTTGTTTTAGAGGGAAATGTAATTAATGGTATTTGATTGGTATAATTTTTCACCTAATCTGTTTGGCTTTTTCACCCAAATTGTTATTTTTTGGAATAAATTTTTTTACAATCTATATAAAAATTTGTTTGGATTGCCAGAAAGGAAAAAAAAAATTAAAAAAAATATTTTCATAAATTTTTTTTGTGTTCGTTTGACTTTGTTTTCATGCAAATTATCAATTAAAGGGATAATTTTTTTCACCATTGGTTTTATAATTTATTCCAAAAAAAAAAAAAAAAAACTGAAAAATGAAAACCCACTATAGTGGTGGGAATTCAAATTCACTAAAAACCAAGAATTGGTCACCGTGTAAGCAAAAGTTAGAAAAGCAATTACCTAGAATTTTTTGGCTATCAAACAACGCATTTGGGTGGAAATGGAATTTGGTTTCCATTTTTCATGGAATTATTGGGCAATTAAACATAGCCTTAGATATCATTTTTCCATCTCTAGGTGCAGACAAAGAAGGTCATGCAATTCTTTGTTCAATCGAGGAATGCAAGCAAAGAATTGGCGCAAAACGTCCCTACCTTGGTTTAAATTTTTGGTCAAATCTGTCGGAATTAGGGCTGGTGGTTGAGTGGGTTTTGAAGAGGGCAATGGGGGCTTCAAGGTGGTACGTTGGTCCGACGGTCAAGGTGATCGGAGGTTGAGGATTTTGTTTTCAAAAGTGGCGGTTTAAGGGGTGATGGTTTTTTCATGTTTGTGACTAATTTGCACCTTTTTAAAAGTTTGGACCCATAATTGCAATTTATCCTTTATTTTTTTTTTCTTTTTTTTTTTTTTTAATAGAAGGGTAAAATGATAAAAAAAGAAACGAAAAGGACGTTGAACGTTACAAAAGTGAAAGGTATGAATGTTTTGTGTCAAGAAATGAAAAGTATGGACGTTTTCCACAATAGACTTTAAAGGTAGGGACGTTTTGCGTCAATTACCCTATAAAAAGGATAGATTAGGAAAATTTTTGACAAAAAATATTTTTTCAATAACATTAAATAAGATTCATTTATTCGTTTGAAAAATAAAATCAACTTATATAAATGAAAACTTGCATTAATCATAGATTTCCGCAAGAAACGTAGTAGCTTTTTCATCTCATGATAAGTACAAAATTCTTCAAGATGGTATGTTGGTCCGACGGTCAAGGTGATCGGAGGTTGAGGATTTTGTTTTCAAAAGTGACGGTTTAAGGGGTGATGATTTTTTCATGATTGTGACTGATTTGCACATTTTTAAAAGTTTGGACCCATAATTGCAATTTATTCTTTATTTTTATTTTTATTTTATTTTAATAGAAGGGTAAAATGATAAAAAAGAAACGAAAAGGACGTTGAACGCTACAAAAGTGAAAGGTATGGATGTTTTGTGTCAAGAAATGAAAGGTAGGGACGTTTTACGTCAATGACCCTATAAAAAGGATAGATTAGAAAAATTTTTGACAAAAAATGTTTTTTCAATAACATTAAATAAGATTCATTTATTCGTATGTAAATGAAAACTTGCATTAATCATAGATTTCCGCAAGAAACGTAGTAGCTTTTTCATCTCATGATAAGTACAAAATTCTTCTTCGTCTACTATTGAAACATGTTACGTTGGTTCTTTTATTAACTAAATAATAAAAAAACAATCTGAAGCAAAAAGTGGAGATAAATTCATAGAACTTGAAAATTGGTTTTAATGGAAGGAGGACTTTTAGCTGTCTAACGTTGTATCTCACTAGGTGATAAATTTGCACCAATTCGTTCATTTGAGGAAGCGAGGGAAATCGGGGAAACATTAATTATATGAACCGGGAATATTTTGTCGAATGGGATTCAAACTCATATCCTTTCGGACCAGTACCTAGAACTGGTGCCTTAGCTCTGCACTACAATTGAGCATGAACAGGGTCTGGTGGTTCTAGAATTATTATTGAATGTGGACGAAAAGGAAAGACTCGTAACAAAAACGCATTAGACCCTACATTATAATTACGTTGTCCTCACCTCAACTATAAAATATTCTTTCGAATTAATCTATTTGTACAAGTTTGTTTACATAGTTAGTTTAAAACTAAGTGTTAGCAAAATTTAGGTCATTGATTTCAAAAATTGATTTTAAAATGATTGGTCTAAATTTTGCCAACACTGCAACAAATAATTTGTAAATCAAATTTGTCAACCTAATTTGTACAAATAGCACGATGATATTCAGTATTCAACTTTTACTCAAAACGTAGAAAATCGAAAAAGGCAGCAACCATTTAAGCAAAGCCCTTTCTACAGAAAAACAGAAATGCTACAGATGGGGTGGCCTCATTTGAATTAAATATTTTTGTATTGCCATGTCAGCCTATTTTAAAATCCAGTGAATTCCTTGTGAAATGGATTCTTACGTGTAGACAGATTGTTAAGCTTCCGTTTGAGCCCTTTTATTTTCGCATTTTTGAATAGTGTATTAATGAAAAATATATTGATCAAAAATAAGAAATTTTTTTGAATTTACAATGATGTGTATAAGTGATGTACAACAAGCTTTTTTTCATGTATTTTTTTTCAAAGAATGAAAATCAAACAGGGGATAAATATTGCCAAAAAATCAAGCCTACCTATTTGTGTATATTCCGTAGAATTTCTGCAGGCTACCTATTTGTGCATATTCTGTATAATTTCTGTAGGCTACCTATTTTTTTTATTCTGTAGAACTTGTGTATATTCTGTAGAATTTCTGCAGGCTACCTATTTGTGTATATTCTGTATAATTTCTGTAGGCTCCCTATTTTTGTTTATTCTGTAGAACTTCTGTATGCTACTCTTATGTACCTCAAGCAGGGCTCATGCAACTATATATACCTGGTTATTGAAGTAAACAATATACGCACCAACACACACATACAGAAAGAGAGACAGACAGAGAAAGAAAGAGATAAGAGAGTCGGAGAAGAAGAGCATGGACATAGAACAAGCCCCAGAGACACTGGAGAATGGCCTTAGCATGAAGTTGGACGATGATGGTCGGGTCCAACGAACTGGTATGCGACACACAGATGCCAACTTTGGGGCACCCTGCTAGTTTTTCCTCTGTTAAATCCCTTATTTTCATCATTTGCAACTTTCAAGAAATTAACCTTTTCATTCACGGTCCGCCCCTGTATATACATGAGCAAATTTAATCCAATATTTTTGTTTGATGTCTCGTTTGGTTTGAAGGTACTTTGGTGACTGCAAGTGCGCATATCATAACTGCGGTTATTGGATCAGGAGTACTGTCCCTGGATTGGGCCATAGCACAATTGGGGTGGGTAGCTGGCGTGGCATTCCTTCTGGTGTTTTCTATCATAACCTACACGACGTCCACCCTACTAGCCGACAGTTATCGCTCTCCTGATCAACCCATCAATGGCAACAGAAACTACACTTACACGGACGTTGTTAGGTTTCATTTAGGTAACGCTCGCTTGGGAAATTTGATGCATACTTGTTGAGATAAATTTTAGATACTTGTAATTTTCTAATAATTTGTACTTTGTAGGAGGTGGGAAAGCTAGGCTTTGTGGATTAGCCCAGTATGTTAATCTCATTGGGGTTACAATTGGACACACAATAACAGCTTCCATTAGTATGGTGTGAGTATTAGTATTCTTTTGAGACAATTTCTAGTGTTTTTCAAACTAATATTCATATGATGTGTCGTCAGGGCGGTCTTGAGGTCAAATTGTTTCCACAAACTCGGCCATCATGTCAAGTGTTCGATATCCTACTATCCATTTATGATAATATTTGCAGCAATTCAGATAATTCTTAGCCAAATACCAAACTTCCATGAGCTGTCATGGCTATCTGTTGCAGCAGCAGTCATGTCTTTCACTTATTCTTCTATCGGCATCGGCCTCTCCATAGCTAAGGTCAAAGGTATTAGACTCTTAATTGTTATGTACTATGGTTTTTGTTCAGCATAATTTAATCTAAGATTGTGGTTTGGATTAATTAAGGTGGTGGGCATGCTCGGACAAGCCTAACGGGCGTAACAATTGGGGTGGACGTGTCCATCTGGGAGAAGATCTGGAAATGCTTCCAAGCCATTGGCGATATAGCCTTTGCATATGCATATTCTACAGTACTTACTGAGATCCAGAGTAAAATTCGTTTATCTAATATTGAACAATTTATCTTACTAGCTGATGTATTATGCAGGGCACGTTGACTTCCCCGCCCCCAGAGAAGAAGCTAATGAGAAAGGCCTTATTGATAGGAGTGTCGACCACAACCACATTATACGCCCTTCGTGGTTGCATAGGCTATGCTGCATTCGGAAATAAAGCTCCACGAAATTTCCTCACCGGATTCGGATTTTACGAACCCTTCTGGTTGATTGACTTTGCCTATGTCTGCATTACTATCCACTTAATTTGCACTTACCAGGTAAATAAATTCCATAATCCGCTGCTTCAACCGTGATAACTATGCCTACATATCTTCATAATGCCTTTTGCTCAACAGCTCTCTGCCCAGCCAATATTTGGTTACGTTGAGAAACGTTGCAGCCAGAAATGGCCGGAAAACAAATTCATCACGACCGAGCATCGCATCAACGTTCCAATATGTGGCACTTGGTGCATTAACTTGTTCAGACTGGTATGGAGGACAGCTTACGTCATAGTAACAGTCGTGATAGCCATGATATTTCCGTTCGTCAACAAGTTCTTAGGTCTGATTGGCGCAATCTCATTTTACCCATTAACAGTGTATTTTCCCATAGAGATGCACATTGCACAGTCCAAAATACCCAAGCATTCCTTTAAATGGATATGGCTTCAAGTACTGAGCTGGGCTTGTATGATTTTATCACTAGCTGCTGCTGCTGGATCTATAGTTGGGCTTATCCAGGAGGTCAATACGTACAAGCCCTTCAAAATCAATATGTTTTCTACTTAGGCCATGTTTGATTCCTATTTTTTTGGGAAAAAGATGTATTTTGAATAATTGATTGATAGAAAATGTATGGTTAAAAATTAAGAATTTTTTTTTGGTTTTGCTTGTAATATTATTTTATTGAAAAATGTGTGATTGAAAAGAAAAGAGAAAAACAAATTTTTGGAAAAATGAGAATCAAACAGGGATTTAATATGCAACATCTTAAGCAGAAAGAACTACAAATAGTCATCGACCTTTTTCCGTTGTTTCTAATGTAAGATCGGTTTTGCTCAAAATTTGATGATTTATTACATCTCTACTTGTAGCATCATGCAGCCCTGATTTTAATGTTGAACAGACTCCACACTCATTTATAGTCAAAGTCAAAATCAAAATCATATGAGGACTAAAGTTTAAAAAAATGAAATTATGGGGCCTGTTAAAAAAATAAAACTATGGGGCCTATTTTACAATTACGAGTACTTAAGGCTAGATATAGAATATAATAAAGGAAGCTAAGAATTTAATTTTCAATTATTAGAAATAAAGGGCTAAAAGATATGTTATATCGAGATTAGGAACTTATATTGCAATTTTCACTTTAGTGCTCCACTGCATGAATTAAAAATCAATTTGTCAATTGAATTTGGTATATTTCACTTGGGACAGCAGAAAGAGAAACGGAGAGGCAGTGATGCGAGGACAAAAAAATAAAAAGAAAAAAAAAATTCACATGAGTAAAACGTTTCAAAAATCACTCAACTTATATTATGATCATGTATTACTAACTGAACTTAAAAATGATCGCTCGGTTCGGATCGGGTCGGGTTCAATTCAATTCGAGAATTTTGTCCAACCCTACAAAATGCTCAGAATTTGAATAAAAACTTGGACCAAAAAATTCACAATTATTTTATATTTATCAAATTTTACAAACCAAGAAACGTTTTTGACAGTTCCTTTTTAAATAGTAAGGGTGTAAGCGGTCCGATTTTATCGATTTTTTTATAATTTTTCAAACCAAACCGTTTACACCGGTTTGAGAAAAACTCAAACTTAAACCAAACCATTTTGAACGGTTTGAAAAAAAACTCAAATCTAAACCTAACAGTTTGGTCCGATTTTAAATCGTCGGTTTCGCCGTATATTTTTTTTGCCCGGCGTCAGATTTTAAATCGTCGATTTCTCCGTATATTTTTTTTTTTGTCTACTTTTATGCCATTAATTTAGGATTGGACATTTTTTTTCCAAAATCGGTGAAACTGGACTAGAACCATTTAGAATTGGTCGATCCAGTTTCGAATATTCTAAAAAATAATTTGATTTTGGGACAAATTATTAAGAATCAACCGGTTCCGGTTCAATTCTCGATTCTAGTATGGGCACCGCCGGGAATCGGACTATTCTCATTGATTTTTTTTATTTTTTTTTGGTAAAACATATGATTCAATCTCCAATCACTTTTATAAAAAATAATAGGATTTCATCTTCATTTTAGACCGTAGTACTTTCCTTCTTCTCTTTTATTCTTTTTTTCTCTCTCTTCTTATAATTCTTTGATAATTAACTGATTCTCAAGCCAAATTATAATATTTGGTAAATTTATACCTAAATAAATTTATTTACAATATATAATTTCATTTCTAAGATCCGAAATTTTATTTTGTTTTCACTTTGATTACATAGTTGTTGATCCGATCAAAACTTTTCGTCTAGATTTCTATAAATTATAATTGACAGAACCAGAAGTTGCAATAATTTTTTAAAGGATGTTCAATTCAATGTAGGATTTTGATTTTGATTTTGATTGAAATTTGTTTAATCATTGGAGTATTATGCAGTTTATATAAGTTGATAATTGTTTGGTGATAGTAATTTATATGAAATACAACATGGAAGTGTTTGATAAATCGTTTCAGACTTTCAGTTTAAGAACCTATAGAATAAATGAGCCTCATTTAAAAATAAATAAAAAAACTCAACACAAAAGTCTTACAAGTTACAATTTATAAAATTTCATTTTTTTTTAAATTTTTATTTATTTTTTCGCCGGTCCGATTTGGTTTTAAACCGCAATAAAAATTTTCAAACCTAAACCAAACCGTTTTTGACCGATTTGGTTTGGTTCAAAACCATTTCGTTGACGGGTCCACGTGGCATCAAACCGACGATTTCCAAAATGCGGTTTCGATTTGGTTTGACGGTTTTTGCTTACAGCCCTATTAAATAGTACAAAACATCCATACGTTTGGTTTGTAGTATGCAAACAAATTTCTACGTTTCAATTTTTTGCATTTTCACCCTATTTTCACGTTTTATTTCTGAAAACTCCATTTTCATCAATTCTAATGTAAAATGGCCATTATATCCTCATGTTTAAATGAAACAAAAAAAAGAAAAGAACAAATTGTAATTATATTCCCAAACTTTTAAAAATTGTAAATCGGTCCAAATGAATTATTAAAATGGTAATTAGCAAAAAAAGAAAAAAAAAAGTCCTTACCTTTTCAATATTATTATGTAAAACATCCATACCTTTTATTTTTTGGAAGAGTAAATAGCAAAAAAAATCTCAATTTTTCAATGTCATCGTGCAAAACATCTATATCTTTCATTTTTTTTAGCATTTTCACCCATATTTCCACCTTTCATTGTGCAAAATATCATATTCATCCATTTTTCCAATAAAAAAAAATGATTTTACCCTCCTATTTCAAATAAAAAAGAAAAGATAAAGATAAAGAACTAATTACAACAATAGTCCTAAATTTTCAAAAAATTACAAATCAATTACAAATATATAATTCAAAATCAAAACTAAAAGGGAAAAAAAAAATCATTCATCTTCTTCCTCTTGGGCTTTGGCAACTTAAGAAACTTGAGAACAGTCTTACAGGCCCATTGTCTCAGTTTTTTGGCAACTTAAGAAACTTGAGAACATTTCAAGGCAGTTAGAATGAAATTTCTAGAAGCTTACCGATTTGTTAATGTCGAAGCCTAAAAACTCTTGATCTTGCTCAAAATAGAATAGAAGGTAATCTACCTAAAGAGCTAGGCATGCTCAAGAGATTAAGAGAAGTGATTATCTGGGAGAACCATTTTTGTGGATTTATACATAAGGAGTTTGAAAATTGTACGAATTTCTTGAGGTGCTTGCCTTGAACCAAAACAATCTTATAGGAGGGATTCTGAAAGAATAATTTGATTCTTTGAAAAAAAAAAATTCAGAATTTTATCAAAATTCTGAAAACAAAATTCTTAAAGAAATTGGTGGGATTCTCACAGTTGCTTAAAAGGGTTCTTTTTCGGGGAATAGTAAGAAATAACTGGTCAATTTCTGGGATTATAAAATGAAAACGTCCACAAATAGACAGCAAATTACACAGGGATTTTGCATCTTCTAATTTGCTAAAAATTGATAACACAATATCAAGTTTGGGAATATAATTGCAATTTGTTCTTTAATTTTACTTTACTTTTTATTATTATTTAAATATGATGGTATATTAGTCATTTTATATATAAACAAAAAATTTGGTGAAAATGAAGTTTTCTGTAATGAAACGTGAGAATATGAGTGAAAATGCAATAGAGGTGAGAATGTAAAAAATGAAAGGTATAGACGTTTTGCGAAATGACATTGAAAGGTATGGACGTTTTGTGCTATTTACCCCTTTTAAAATGGGATAATTATCACAAAACATTCATATCTTTCAATGTTATTGTACAAAACATCATTTTTTATTTTTTGGGATTTTCATCATTATTTTCACATTTCATTGTGAAAAATGTCATTTTCATCCACTTTTTCAATAAAAAAAAGACAAATATACCCTCATATTTAAATAAAATAAAATATAAAAAAAATTAAATAGGAGGGTATATTGGTTCTTTATTTTCCTTAACTCGTGAATGCAAATAGGGATGTTTTGTGCAATTACGGATACAACTCACAAATATGGACCCAACTCACGAATGCAAATACAAATTTGTCCTCGATTTTTCTTTATTTTTTGTTTTATTTAAATAGGATGGTACATGGATAATTTTACATTAAAAACTGGTAAAAATGGCATTTCCGCATTGAAACATGGAAATAAGGGTGAAAATTGCACGTTTTGTACACTACAGATCAAACGTAGAGACGTTTTGTATTAATCACCCCATTTCAAAAAATAAAAGGTAAGGATGTTTTGCACAATAATATTGAAAGAGAGAGAGAGAGAGACATTTAGGCTAATTACCATTTCAATAATTCATTTGGACTCATCTACATTTTTTAAAAAGTTTGGGAATATAATTACAATTTGTTCTTTAATTTTACTGTACTTTTCTTTTTATTTAAATACGAGCGTATATTAGTCTTTTTACATAAAAATTTGGTGAAAATGACGTTTTCCACAATGAAACGTGAAAATATGCATGAAAATGCAAAAATATAGGAAAGTTTTGCACACTACCGATCAAATGTAAGGATATTGCGTGCTATTAAGCCAGAAATTGAAACCAAAACCTATTTCCCAACCCTAAATAAATAATCAAACCACCTAATAATTACCAATAATAAAAAGATAACTAAAATAGCAAAATATAAATTTTGGGGGTGTTAGATTTTAATTAATTTTAAATGATTACAAATTATAATGAATTACATGAATTTGAATAGATTTTTTCATAATTCTAATAGGTTTCATGAATTTTAAAGATTTTATTGAAATTCATTAAAAGTATCAGTCAAGAACATGAACTTAGAAGAACTTTTAAAAATCTATTAAAAACTTCGTCGATAACCCCTCATCTTCAGGAACTTAGAAGAACTTTTAAAATCTATTAAAAACTTCGTCGATAGCCTCTCATCTTCAATCATGTATCCATCTTCATCACACCACTACCCAAGAAGAGACTTATCCAAATTTTGGTTCATGGTGATGTCAGCAAATTTAGCTTTTAAATTAAAGAGTTATGCTACGTGTGCAATCATTCCTTACAATATTGATTGACAATTCTACTTGTCAACATCACATTCATCCGTTTCAAAAATTATTTTTAAAATTAATGGACCAGATTTTGACAACATCAATATTGTCATCCATTATTGTCAACAACCATTGTACAAGTAGATTAATTCTAAATTAAAAGCCTTGCATCATAGCCTCCATTGAAACTAGTGTCATATTATGGACAAGAGAACATGTTCAGCCATTCTATTAGCTTCTTTACTCGCAATTGGATTACAGGTCTTTGTTTTATCTCCGATATCACCTGATATACTCCTTATTCCAACCTCTTCAATCCCATCAAACAGCGGATTACAGGTGAATATATACCTTAGTCTTAATTTTTGTGTGTGTATAACCAAGGTTGATGCCGCTAGTTTCTTTTTGGCCTAATATATAGGAAGTGAGTAAACTTGGAGAAGGGCTTTTAAAGAAACCAGAAGCCACTGCTGTGAACTAAACGGGCGTGCTCTATAGAGCTACAAGAAATGGTTGGATCACAAGATTGCACAGAAATGGATCCTGGTAGAAATGGAGGCATATTGACAGTGATAATTTACTTGGAGTAACTGCAACAGCAGCTGGTGATCTTGTCATCTGCGACGCAAAGAAGGCAAATCGTGTTGAAGCCTAACATTTCTTAACAATTTCAGCTTTTTCGATGAGGTGGTTGGACACAACATCTGGTGAAAGCAGTTCAAGGATGAGGTTGTTAGACACATCAGATGAAAAACAGTTCAAATCTCGCCTCTAACCATTTATGAAAATTGTGTACCTTTCTTAACAATTTTAGCTTTTCGATGAGGTGTTTAGACACAACATCAGGTGAATGCAGTTCAAGTCCGTCTCTAACCATTTGGGAAAATCGTGCACCTTTCTTAACAATTTTAGCTTTTCAATGAGGTGGTCACACACAACATCAGGTGAATGCAGTTCAAGTCTCGTCTCTAACCATTTAGAAAAATTGTGCACCTTTCTTACCAATTTTAGGAAAATCAATGCACATTTCTTAACAATTTTAACTTTTCGATGTGGTGATTGAATACAACATTAGGTGAAAGCAGTTCAAATCTAGTCTCTATCCATTTAAAAAACCCGTTCACCTTTAATGAAAATAAATTTGACGTGCACGTGATACGATGTTTTAAGACAATTTTTTAAGACAATTTTTTAAAATTAAGTAAATATGATCCCTTGTTAATAACTAAAGTTTTTCGATGAGTCATGCTACACTTACAGGATTATTTCACAAAATTTTTTTTACAGATACAGAGTTGTTAGTTTTTCATTGGTAGTTATCAAAAAAGAAAAAAAGAATAAATTCTGTGAAAACAAACCATGTACACATAGTTTTTTTCTTTTACATGGAGTGTTCATTATGACATATACTTCTCAAGAAGTTTGTTCATGTTCTCAAGTATTTACATTCGTGATTATCCTGATGGCACAAGGTTTGCTCAAGGTTGGAGAAGATGGTGTATCCGTTCTTGCATCCCATGTTAATGGTGCCAAACTTTTGAAAAAGATCCCTTGTAAATTCAATGCAATGTACACAATTTTCATAATGAATTACGAAAAAATTGATCCTCAACTTTTTATTGCTCTAGTTTTGTGTTAAAACAAAACTGTTAGGGAGGAATACTTTTCTCTTTTTTCTTTTTCAAATCCTCGTTGGAGCCATTTTCTTTGGCCATTTAGAAAGGTGATTGTGACTACCGCAGTCAGTCTCTAGCTAATTGATGTCGATATGAATACAGGATGAGAGTCATTTAGTTGTCTCTATCATCTCACTCTTATATAATTGAAGAGCGAGACTCTGTTATAATAATAAAAAAGTTAAAATATTGTTTATCATACAGATATCAATTTTCTATTGAGTGCCACCAAGAAAATGCAACCATTTAGGATCCGTTTGATATGCATAAATTTGATGGAAAATGTCACATCTAAGGAAAACGAATTTTTATTTGGCCATTTGATACGAAGATGGAAATGGAATACGAATTACAATGTACAATCACTTTAAAATGCATTTTCTTTATTTTCATGAAAAATGAATTCATATGAGTTTGTTGGATTTTTATTTTCCAACTAATATGGAATTACAATTACTTTCCACATTTGCCTATCAAACGGACTCTTAGTCAATCATGCATCTATTTAAATCTTGAAGCTTGGAAAGCTACAAAAAATTCATGTTGATTATAAACTATTTTAATCTAGTTTGATTTGTAGATTTATTTACCTTATCTTCTTTTTAAAAAAAAATAATAATAATAAAAACTTTAAAGGCCCTAATAATTGTTTTATATTTAAACTTTATTTTCTAAAATTACAATTAAAATAAAATAAAATGGCCCAGTCTATTTGACATATCTAGATTCTAGATTGTATTATGAATTTGATAAAAATAGGCAAACATGCTATGTATTGAATTAATTTGGATTAATTAATTATCTCCCTGTTTGTCTATCATTATTCAATTAAAAAGAGTTCTAAAATAATGAATTTTTGAAGAATGTGTGAATAAAAGTTTTAAATTGACTTGTAAAATATTTTATTGTGAGAATATGTGAATGAAAAAAAGAAAGTAGACAAACATGACTAACGTTATAAAGTTTGGATATTTATATTTTATTTCAAATATTTAAAAGGTTTGTAGATAATGTGATCGAATCAGCAGATGGTAATTTGTACTTCAGCATTGCAACTACGAAATTTGAGCCCCATAATTGCCACCTTGAAGTGCTCGAGGCAAAGCCGCACGGGCATTGGGCAACTTGCAAGGTACGATTCTTCATCAAAGGAGACGTCTATTTTGCTTGATAATCTTGCCTTTGCAAACGGTGTTGCCCTCTCAGCAGATCAAAATTACTTGGTCGTACGTATGTGAAACTTGGAAGTAAGTATTTCTCAGTTTGCTTGGACGAAACAACAAATTTAGTTGTGTTTGCATCAACAATAACAAACTAAGTCCATATTTGACCCTGATTTTCTATCATTTATTTTTTCGTTAGGACTCAATCAAAGTAGGACCTCATTCTTGAAGAGCCTCAGTGACATTGCTGCAGGCACTTCGACTAGGCCTCTTGGGAGTCTCGATTTGTACCTTTGTAAGCACCTCAGCTAAACCTTTTGAGAGCCTCGATTTGTACCTTTGTAGATACCTCGGCTAGACTTCCTGGGAGCATCGATTTGAGGCATGGGCCTCTTCTTGAGCCTCAGTTTTGAGGCATAACATAATTTGTAAAAAATAAAAAGTTTGAGATTGTAATTGTAATTATACTTTTTTTAATTTTGTGAAATTTTTACTATTTTTAACTATTAAACTAACGGATATTCAGATCTAGATCTAGATCTGAATCGGTCTGCATTATTGATCACGAATGGTTGTAACCCTTAAAATAATCCTAAAAGGCCATACGTGTGAGCTTGTACATGAAGCAGAGAGATTCGATTATATATTCCTAGGGAACACTAGAAGTCTTGAAACTCATCAAGTGCATTTTAAATAGGTGACTCTCCAACATGACTTTGTCCAACTTAGTGATAAGCATATTTTTAATACATAGTTTGCCCTTAATCTTGTTTTCCTCAGTTAATCTTTTCTTATTCAGAAGAATAAAAGGGAAATTAGTTAAAGAATGGTTGATTAAGTTTGAGATATTGGACCACGCAAGTATTAACATATGTGCTTCTTTACTGCTCACAGCAACGCATAGTTATGTTAAAGTGGATGGACTGTCTACTAATTTCTATTTATTTTATTTTTATCAGTTTTTTTTAATTAATTATTATTAGGTGTCTTAAATAATTGTTGGAATAAAGGGACTAAAAGTGCAATTTTTATTATATTAGGATTAGGCGTTGTTCTGAAAAACTCGCATAAGTTGCGTCTCACTTGAAGCATTACGTTATTGTCTAATCATGCTTTATACTTTTTTAACACATATGAGTTGCCTAGCCTTGCTTGAACTCTTAACAAATTTGAAATTTTCTTTTCAAAATACTAATGTTATGTTTCTATATTTCCATAAAAGAGTCCCTCCTAAGCCTGAGCGTCCTCAATTGAGATTTTAATGAATTTTAAACAATTATAATTCTATTAAATTACTCGAATTTGAATAAATTTCCTCATAATCCCATAATTCTACTAGACTTCGTGAATTTTAAAAGATTTAATTGAAATACATTAAAATCTCAATCAAGAATCCCTCATCTTCAATCATGTATCCATCTTCATCACACCGCTACTCAAGAAGAGACTTATCCAATTTTTGGAGTCATGGCTTTTGTCAGCAAATTTATCTTTAAATTAAAAAGTCTTGCCTCATAGCCTCCATTGGAAGTACTAGTGTCAAGGTATGGACAAAAGAACATGTTCAGCCATTCTCTTAGCTTCTGCACTGGCAATTGCATTCCAAGTCTTTGTTTTATCTCCTATATCACCTGATATACTCCTCCTTCCAACCTCTTCAATCCCATCAAATAGCAAGTTACAGGTGAATATATACTTTTAAGTCTTAATTTGTGCGTGTGTATAACCAGTGGTTGATGCTACTAGTTTCTTTTTGGCCTAATATATAGGAAGTGAGTAAACTTGGAGAAGGGCTTTTAAAGAAACCAGAAGCCGTTGCTGTCGACAAAACCGGCGTGCTTTATACGGCTACAAGAGATGGTTGGATCACAAGATTGCACGGAAATGGATCCTGGGAGAAATGGAGGCATATTGACAGTGATAACTTACTTGGAATAACTGCGACAGCAGCTGGTGATCTTGCCGTCTGTGACGCAGAGAAGGTAAAGTGTGTTGAAGAGTAACATTTCTTACAATTTTAACTCTGAGGTGGTTGGACACAACATCTGGTGAAAGTAGTTCAAGTCTCGCCTCTAACTATTTATGAAATTTGTGCACTCTTTTTTTTTTTGGGAACAATTTTAGCTTTTCAATGAGGTGGTTTGACACAATATTAAGTGAAAGTAGTTCAA
Source organism: Osmanthus fragrans (assembly GCA_019395295.1). Classification (NCBI taxonomy): domain Eukaryota; kingdom Viridiplantae; phylum Streptophyta; class Magnoliopsida; order Lamiales; family Oleaceae; genus Osmanthus; species Osmanthus fragrans. Next base: position 4,316,812 of record CM033354.1, on the reverse strand, counting down.
GTCTTGTCTCTAACCATTTAGGCTATTTTAGCTTTTCGATGTGGTGGTTAGACACAACATCAAGTGAAAGCAGTTCAAATCTCGTCTCCAACCATTCGTGCAACTTTCTTAACTATTTTAGCTTTTCGATATGGTGGCTAGACACAACATTAGGTGAAAGCAGTTCCAGTTTCGCTTCTCATCATTTAGAAAAATTGTGCACCTTTAATGAAAATAAATCTTGTTAATAGCTAAAGTTTTTAGATAGAGGGTTCATTATGCCATACACTTCTCAAGAATTTTGTTCATGTTCTCAAGTATTTACACTCACAATTATCGTGATGGCACAGGGTTTGCTCAAGGTTGGAGAAGATGGTGTCACCGTTCTTGCATCCCATGTTAGTGGTGCCAAAATTTTGTAAGATCCCTTGTAAATTCAATGTCACGTACACAATTTTCATAATTAAAATTTGATACACGACTTGTGTTAAACAAGTTTGTCTAGAAACTTCGATGTTGGGTAGGAGTACTTTCCTCTTTTTTTCTTTTTCAAATCCTCTTCGGGACCATTTACTTTGGCAATTTGGAAAAGTCCCTAGCTAATTGATGTCTATTTGAATACGCAATGAGAGTCATTTGTAGTTGTCTCTATCCTCACACTCTTATTCAATGAGAGATATAATTGAAGAGTGAGAATGCTACTATAAAAAATAAAAATAAAGAAGTTAAAATATTATTTATTATACAGGTGTCAATCTTCTATTGGGTACCATCAAGAAAATGCAACCAGACAACCCTGCATCGATGTAAATCTTGAAGCTGGGAAAGCTACAAAAAATTCATGTCGATTATATACTATTTAATTTAATTCGATTATCATATTTACCTAATAAATTTTTAATATTTAAAGTTTATTTTCTAAAATTACAAAAAAAAAAAAAAAAAAAAAAAAAACTGTCGATTGTACGCCTCTAGATTGTATTATGAATTTGGATTAGTTAATTATGTCCCTATTTGTCTACTATTATTCAATGAAAATAAGTTTTGGAATATAAATTTTTGTAAAATGTGTGATTAAAAAGTCAAAAAGAAATAATTAATTTTACGTGTAAAATATTTTATTATGAAAATATGAAAATGAATTTTAAAAAAAATGAAATAATAATAGATAAAAAGGGCTATGCTATAAAGTTTGAATATTTACTTATATATTATTTCAAATATTTAAAAGGTTTGCAGATGATGTGATAGAATCAGCAGATGGTAGTTTGTACTTCAGCATCGCATCTACGAAATTTGAGCCCCATAATTGGCCCCTTGAAGTGCTTGAGGCAAAGTCGCACGGGCAACTTGCAAAATACGATTCTTCATCAAAGGAGACATCTATTTTGCTTGATAATCTTGGCTTTGCAAATGGTGTTGCCCTCTCAGCAGATCAAGATTACTTGGTCGTATGTGAAACTTGGAAGTAAGTATTTTTCAACAATAAATGCTTCGTTTACTCGGACGAAATTGATAACATATTTAAACCTCGTTTGATTCTCATTATTTGTAGATTGAAAATGAAAAATATAATCGTTATGAGCTCCACACAAAAAATAAAAAATGAAAAATAATAACTGAATGTGATTGATAATAGTCATATTTTTCATTTTTATGGATGATTAATGAAAAACAAACAGGGTCTTAGTTGTGTTTACATCAACAATAACAAATTATGTCCACATTTGATCCCGATTTTCTAAAAGTCATTTTTTGTCAAAATTTATTTTCAACAATACATTTAATTATTTTTTATCAAGGTCTATTAAAAATATAATTTCCTAGAACAAACAATGTCTAAATTTTATTCTTAATAAATTTAACGTATGTTACATAAATCCTTTTGAGCCCTGCTTCGCTGACAGAGTTTTTTGTCCCGGGTCAAACGGGTGACACCCTCCAATCAGAGGACTTGTTTGAGCAGGGTTTTCCAATCGTTTTTCTCCTGTCAATTCTACTCATATATATATTTAGAAACTTAAACAATTAGATCATTTTATCCTACCACTTCCTCTTTATGACTTGTACCTTGAGATGCCGAAATATGAGGATTTGAATTATTTTTCATAGTGAAGTTGACATTTTAAAATGAAATATTAAATTTTAATTCAGTATAGAGCTTTTAAAGTCAAATGAATAATTCAATTCGATTAAAACTCAAATGACCACATAATCTCAAAATTGATGTGATCAAACAAAACACCATATTGAGGGCACGTTAACGTCTACATTAAAAATTTTACACAGGTAGATTTTCCCCTTCAGCAGGATTGAAATTTAATGGAGTTCCGATTTGTGATTTTGTGTGCAGATATAGGTGCTTAAAATATTGGCTAAAAGAGGAAAAGAGGGGACAAACTGAGGTATTTATTGATAATCTTCCTGGTGGACCTGACAACATAAATCTTGCCCCAGATGGCTCTTTTTGGATTGCTGTGTTAGAGGTAAAACTTACTACAAAGTTTATCCAGGGATTGTTTTACAAAGCATTCCATGAAAAAAAAAATAGTAAATTTTGATAATGAATTATATAATATGTAGTTAAGAGTCGAAAAAAATTGTGATTCCTGAAATATATTGTTAAAATTGAAATTTGACCCTTTGACAAGCACGAGGAATTATTTCAAGAAAAACCGCAAAATGTGTAGTCGAATGACCATATAAATTTCTCGTGTTTCTCTAAAGATTTAACAAAATTCAAGATGAGAAAGCTAAAAACTTGTCGAACTAAGCTTTCTTTTTATTTTCCATGTATTCCTTTCCCTATTTTATTATTCGAGTAACAAATTGATCCCTAACCTTAAAAGGGGCAAACTCGCGCCAAACATTTTGTTAAACTTGAAATAGTCGGTCCTCAATAACGAAAATTGTCTAAATCTCTATTAAGCGTCATTTTGCTTTGCAACTTAGGTTAGTGCTAGGGACAAGTTAATGAAGATGTAGTTGTAGACCAGCTTGTTACTCAAAGTGATAGGTCACTGAAATTCACAACATAATGTTTGCAATATTTATATTTATAGATGGAAACTTTCTTCATACTCGAGATGAGATATGTTGTCACATTTACTCCCACCCACCCCCTTCCACACGCTCAAAATGCAGTAGGAGTGACATCATCTCTAAATATGTGTTGAGATATTATTTTTAAGACCTCGATGAGACAATAGATCTCGACTCATCATATTCATAACCGAAGACTTTCTCTGCTGCTGCAGGTGGTTCCTAAAAGGCTGGCATTTGTGCACAGATCAAGAGCATTAAAACACATTATAGGGCGTTCCTCTAAATTAAGCAAATGGGTAATTGGTTTCAACAACAAAGCAATGGTTGTCAATGTGGCAAGTGATGGCAAGATTATAAGGAGCTTCGATGATCCAACGGGAAAGGTTATGTCCTTTGTAACATCTGCACTGGAGTTTGAAAATCATTTGTATTTGGGAACTCTTAATTGTGACTTCATAGGAAAACTGCAGTTGACAACTCCATGAAAATAGCACTGTTTTGATTTGGGATTGCACGCATCAATAATATTGTAACTCTTATGTGTAGTACTAGATGAGACTAGAAGTGCAATGAACAGACTTTTACGTTGGGATGTATTTAAAACAGCCCAGAATGCCCTTATAACAGCATTGTCAAATAAATCAGAACGGCAGAAGTTGTATATATGTTGAATGAGATTCAATGATTGAGAATTTGGAGATAAACTCAATATGAAGAGTACTTAGACTTCGACTCAACCTATGTTTTTCCACTGCAATTCTCAAATTCCTGTGATGTCAATTACGTATTTGAATTGACAATCAATGTTCCTAAAATGTCTATCAATCTCTCCAATACATTTGCAATTTTAAAAAGAAAACTAGAACAAGATGTAAGCTCATTCGAGCAAGTCTTCCAAGACAAATAATACTAGTTGTAATTAAAATACTGCGATGCCTTTTTCATACTTGATTACGACAGAAATGGCAAGAAAATGAGCAAGAGTGAATTGAAGGCTGAACCGCACATGGGTGGCCGGCAGTGACTTGAGTTGGAAAATGAAGAATTGGGTGTTTTAGTCCCCTACAGTTGACAACTCCATTGGAATAGCACTATTTAAGTAGGGATTACACACATCAATAATAATGAAACAGGGGTCCTCATCTAGTTCAGTTCCCTTGATGCCAGTAATAATATATATTTTTTTTATTAAATTGATGAAATCCGCAGCATTTGAACAAGACCACAATAAAAGGCAAGGCTCAGATGATATCTGATAATAACAACATTGTCAAATAAAATTAGAAAGTTAGTATGTTGAATGAAATTATTGCCACGAACAACACAAGGCTCAGATGAAATCTGGAGTCAATTGACAATAATCACGGAGCATGATAAAGAGAGAGACTGAAACAGAATTTGATGTAGTAATCCATATGCAAAAACAAACTCATTTGTCTGTCCTAACTACGATGACATAAAGGAGAAGCTGAAATTCTTTATAGCCGAATGTTTTGCAAATCAGTCGCGCTCACTAATGGCAGTCAGGTGCTCATCGATTTCCTCAGTTGACAAAACTTTGAAGGCTGGGTCTTCTTTCCTCAAGACCCCCACCTGGTAAAGAAAGATTTAATTCACAGTTAAACATACTCAAAACACTCAAAAAAGTAATCCATTCATGCTAATATCAAACTTGAGATTTTCCCCTAAAAAAGATCACTTTGGAATACAATGGGCAAAATGTTGCATCATTAAAAAGGAATACAGAATTGATATCAGATGCCCAACATTAGACATTGGAAACATAACTACGTGTAATAAGTAGTAATTAGGTCGTCTTTTGAGTGTTTTGAGTATGGAGTGGAGAACAATATCTTGAAGGTAATGTGCGACGTAGAGTCGAAGAGAAAAGAGCAGAGCAACTATACGTTGTAAAAAATAAAATTACAGAAAACAAATAATTAACAGGAACAAGGAAGTGCTATTGTCAGCTATGTTAACAACCTCAATCTCGCTGGCCTTGAAATCCTCCTGTAGAACAGATTGCAGAGCAGAAATTGCAGTCTATAAAAGGAGGAGCAATGTTAACAAATTAGAACTCAAAACATTAACTGTAGTATAAGAGTCAAAAGCATCTGTACAGACGTGCTAATATGAAACAAACTCAAGTATAAAATACTCTAATTGGAAGAATTTCCAAGACTGAAGAAAATATCATCTCCCTCAGCTTGGTAAGATATAAAAATTCCACATGGCATTCCAAGCAACGTCCTTTAATAAATCAAGAGCAGTATCATTTTTTTTTATTTGCTTTCCAACTGGGCTTTCTTTAAACACTAAACAATATTGCACTCCTCACTTTTTGGTAACACGTGCTATGATTCTTAATTCAATATTAGCAGAATTTTATTCAATTCCAACTAAAGTTTTCTTTCTGAGATTTGTCAGTTTTCATGTGTTAAAAATGTAAATAAGAGCAATTTAAGGAAGACTTTTCCATGCTTCGTAAGCCTGGTCATTCTACAAAAAAGTACTGGACCTCAGCCAATTTTATTCAATATAGTAGCATCGGATTAGGTTTCAAAACACTTCTTTTTATTCACCAGGTTAAAAATCAATGACTATATATCTAAAATGCAAAACTGCAATACAAAACATATTCATGATGTGACTTTCCTTTACCTGTACAGTTTCCTCATAGGAAAATGAAATGTCATTTTTCATCTTCTTTTCCAAAAAGTTAATTGCCTCTTGCTCTTTTGATCCGGCACTTGTTGCCTAAAAATTCAAAATGAAAGTAAATGGTCACTCCACCAAATGATGCCACATCAAAGCGTAATTCTTCAGTAAAAGGGTACAGACAGAAGGGGGAAAATAAAAATTCATTGCTAACATAACCAACTCCAATTGGAGGTGATAAAACATTTAATCAGCAGGGAAAAATAAAAGAAAATTCTCAATCAGGAAAGATATCAGCATAATGCTAAACAAAATATCTTAGCCTATGTCTAGCTCATGTTTATAACTGTTTATCAACGAGTCACTTTTTATCTGCACAATTCGAGGACCCACAAGTACTATCCACTTATTATAATTTAAACCATTTATAAACACTTCCAAACATGCTTTTAGTTTTGTACTCAGACAACTACACTCATGACTGAGGAATCAAAGAGGAAACCCTGTACTCATGTTAATTGCATGTCTTTTTTATTTTGAGATATTTGATCATCACAGCATTATTAGCCCCTGTTTGATGGCCATTATAAAGAGAAGTTAGGGGAAAATTATGTTTTGAATAATGATTTGTTGGAGAATGTGTGGTTAAAAAGTAGGAAAAGTTTTGGATTTAAGTGCAAAATATTTTATTGTGTGAATGTGTCATTGAAAGTGAGTATGAAAAATAAAGAGTTTTGAAATAAAAAGATTCAAACAGGGGCTTAAATCAGTTACATCCCATCTCGTTTGTTTGATGCTAGGAGAATGTTGGCAAAGCTTAAATTATAATTTAACATGTCTAGCATACTTCTTTTTCTTAATAAAATTTGTTGGGATTCAAAACTTACTACTACTTATTATCCACACATTCCATATGACCCACTCCTCATAAGCACTTCAAAGCATTACCAAACAAGAACTAGATATACAACTAGCAAAAGAATTTTGAGGAGTAGCTCTTGAGCCACGATACAATCAGTTAGAACATATGATTTTGGAGTTCAAGAATTCAAAGAAACTAGCGATAAGAAAGCACACACTGTAACCTGATTCTTGCATTTAACAAAACTACAAATTGCTTTCAGTCTCAAAGGGGACAAGGTAGAAATGAAAAAAATATACCTAGATATTGATGCTATGGATCTACAATTAGCTAAGGATTGGCTATTATTACTTGGATCCACTTCCCAATTTCCCTCAAGCTCAAATTACAATGACAAAGCCTCCTTGACACTACAACAGAAAATGCTTACAAAAAGGAATCTAGAACTTGTGAGTTCTAGATCACAAGTCCCCAGCCACGTTAAAGCTTGGTAGGTCAGCTAGGAGAACCAACTTTGGTGACATTGGAAGAGAAAATTCGTTAGTATAGTTTTTTAATATAATATTTCCAAGTAATCAAGGCTTGGTATCAACCCCTATCGCGAGAAGTGGCCTTGGTTAGTAATCAATATTCAATTTATCATTTTGGATGATCAAAAACACCTAGAGCAAATAGCTTCTACAGACAATGGAAATGATATTTCAGGAATGTTACATAATGCATCAGAAGCAACAATTATGAAATTCCTTAAAAATAAAATTTGCAATTACCTTATGACCATAAAAATGGCCAGCAGGATCACATTTAAAGAGCTGAGGTCCTTTCTCCTCATCAATACCCAATATCATTGCAACTTTAAAATGAAAACAAAAAATAATTACTAACACATTATGTGAAGAAAAATAATATAGAATCCTTTCATTAAGTTCACAAATGACTAGCAACAAACCTATTCCAAGGGGTCTCATATAGGCATGCTGTGTATAAACCTGAGACTTGTCTGCAATCCTGTAATTAATTGGGCAAGCTTATCGTCAATGGCCCAAAAAAAATCTATATCCAACACCCAAGAGCAAGAATACATATCATGTTAAAACGTCCATATGAAATTTCCCAATTGCTTACTTCACAAACCAAGAATGGGTTTCTTATAAGACTTCAGAAGTTGAAAAGTAGTGGAGATTATTATATACTGCAGAATCTAGAATAGTATCATATAAGCAATTTATTATTTACTGCAGAATCCTAGGACTCCGCTGTTTGAAGTTCTCTACTTCTGCCTTCTGGTCATTATAGCAGTCAGATCGCAGAAAAACAGAAGCAATTGGCGCAAAATACAAGGAAAGATCAAAGCAAAGCCAAAATGTCAGGCCTTTCCTTGCACAAAGTTGCCAACAGCAACACGAGATAAAGTTATCATACCATTTGGCCAATATGTCAACAGGCATTTCATATCCATATTTAAAGCGGAACTCAGCAGCTTCATTCCTGGCTTGTTGGACCAAGGTCCTTGCATCAGCTGGAAAGTGACAAGGACAATTAAAACAAAATAGGCATCAGATCCTAATCTTCAAAGCAAGCAAGTATCAAAGGAGCATCTAAACCAAACCAAAATTGCATTCAAGATAAAGAGAACATTCCATGTAAGCTAAAAATGCATTATGAACATCTAGGATTCATGCAATGAATCTCTGCACTGTCATGTCTACATTTTTCTTGATGCATTCATATATAGAGATCTCAGTAAAAGATGAACTCGAATACAAACTATATGGTTTTTTCTCTAGTAATTGGTAATAACGATATATCATATCATCCAATAGTTAATAATCAATAGCACAATCTACATTTTCTTGATTTCAAATATTCTTCCAATTACTAATGAACTAGCTCCCCAAGCCAAAAGAAAGGCAAATAGTTAATTCACCCAAATCCCATAACTTGACTAAAAAATGTTTTAGCCAATAATTTGCACTTATTTGAGATTAAACAATACTCCAGCGTATACATACAAAACAAAAACAAAAACAAAAAAAAAAAAACCTAAGTCATGGTAGATGTACCTGTCATTCCGGTAGCCAATAGACCAAGATACTTAGTAATGGGAAACAAATGTGTCACACTTGTCTGATCCAAAAGCTTGTCCTGCTCCAACATTTCATAAATGGTAAATATAATGTCAGACAAGCTATTTAATCCAATCCTCTCACTTCCCCCCATTTAAAGATGTTGTAACATAAAAGAAGTATCTATATAAGCAAGATTATGTTACCAATAGCTATTTTTTCTATTTCTCCCCTTTATTTAAGGGCCATTTCAAGCCCATTATTTCATATGCAGCGAAATAGTCAATTCCAACTGTTAAAATCAATCATAAGAGGTTTGTGCACTAGAAAAGAGTCTATTTTTAAATCCCCGGATCAATATTTAAAAAAACCAAAACTTAAAAAAAATATAAGAATTGGTTAACTGTACCGACCGGAACTTTCTTTTGAGTAACTACACAAACGGAGTCCTTTCCGCGCACACCAATGGAGGTGATTCCGCTAGCCTTAACGGCTTTGAAAGCGTACTCTGCACATTTAAATTATACATAGATGTAAAACCCTAAGAAATCAAAATAAAATAAAATCAAAACAAATCAAAATGAAAAATATACAGGCTAGGAGTTCTTACCAACTTGGAAGAGACGACCTTCGGGAGAGAAGATCGTTATGTGACGATCGTAGCCACCTCCGCTTCCCCGACTCATTTTTCAGATTCGATTAAGGGTTTTGAGCGTGTGGAGTTTTGATGGTTAAGTTTATTTGTGATTTTGAAGTGTGAGAGGCAGATTGTACAGATTGGGGTTTAAATTGAGGAGAAACCTGGTAGCTTTTTGTCCAAGATGGTGAATCCGGCTACTGGGAGAGAAGAAAGAAGACAGTAGTACAAGTTCGAAAATGCCCCTTATAGTTATTTTCACCCGTAATAAACACAAAACGTTATTACCTTTTATTGTTTGACATTTTTACCTATGTTTTCACCTTTCATTACGAAAATGGTCATTTTCAATAATAAAAAAATATAAAATAACAAATATACACTTTTATTTAAATAAAATTAAAAAAATTATAATTATACTCCCAAACTTTTAAAAAAATTGCAAATAAGTGTTAAAATATAATTAGCACAAAAAATCCTTACCTTTCAATCTTATTGTACAAAACGTCTTTACTTTTCATTTTTTAGTATTCTCACCCTTTTTTGCATATTTCATTATAGAAATCATCATTTTTTTTTTCATTTTCTCAATTAAAATATATAAAATAACGAATATACACTCCTATTTAAAATAAAACGAAAATAAAGAAAATAACATAAAGAACAAATTGTAGCTTTTCTCTTTTTAATTATTCATTTGTATTTTTTTTTTTTAAATTGGGAGTATAGTTGCAATTTGTTTTTTATTTAAATAGGATGATATTTTATAATTTTTAATTGAGAAAATGAATAAAAATGATTATTTTCGCAATATGATATGAAAATAATGGTGAAAATGCAAGATACAAAATGTAGGGACGTTTTGCAGATTACATTTTGTGCTAATTATCCTTTTAATACTTTATTTGGACTTATTTGTAATTTTTTAAAAAATTTGATAGTATAATTTCAATTTTTTAAAATTTTCTTTTCTTTTATTTGTTTTATTTAAATAAGAGAGTATATTTGTCATTTTACATTTTTTAATTGAGAAAGTAACATTTTTTATAATCAAATGTGAAAATATGGGTGAAAATGTCAAAAAAATAAAAGATAACGATGTTTTGCACAATAAATTTGAAAGTTGTGGACATTTTTTGCTAATTACCCTTTACGTATGGTCACTAAAGTTTATGTCAGTTTTCAAATTGAATTTGAAAGTATTTTTATGATTCATTTAGTCACTAAATCTAATTAATGTTAGTGACTCTACTAGTTTAAATAATGTCTCTTTTTGTCCCCATCCTTTCGAAATGTTATTGACGTATTGTCAACCTTTCGAAAATATAGCAAAACATGTCCTTGTGACCTCTTTAAAAAATACAAAAGAAAAACTAAAATAATAAAATAAAAGAAAGTTTGCATCAGAAGTTCTGGCCTTGTTTAATTCATATATTTCTCAAAGTACATTTTCTCTATTTTCTTTTTAATCATATATTCTTCGATAAAAAAAATATTACAAGCAAATTCAAAAAAAAAAAAAAAAAAAAAAAAAGATTTTTTGACTGCACATTCTCCATCAATTTATTATTTCAAACTAAATTTTCCAAATTTAATGGACTCAAACAAGTCCTTAAATCTTTTCAAAATGAACAAATAAGTCATTTTTTCCAACCACATCCATTTCCCAAACCCAATCCAATCCACCACCACCAACCAAAATCCACATCATTTGCAACAAAAATCTCATTCCCACCATCAGCCCATCCCATTGAATCAAACACGGACCAAATCAAAAGAAATGGAAATTTTTTCAAAACAAATATGATTGGATCGACAAATGGCGGAGTCAAATCTAGATCAAACTAAGGTACAAAATTGATTAACGAATAAAAATACAATTGCCTTGTTTTTGTCTATTTTGCAATTCATCTTCGTGTTTTCGCAGTCACTTTCAAACCTACCCTCTTTCTTTGCTTTTCTTCCTTTCAAGTTGACTACCTTATCGTCATGATTCTTCTGCCACTCATTTTGCTCGAGAGTTTCAAAAATAATCCAATACAGATTTGTTTTTTTTAGATTACATCTCATTACTGACGCTCCTACATGTCCTACTCTGGGCCTTGGTGAATGAAGTAAATCGCAGGTTATACCTCAAAGGGTACAGGATGAAAGACTACTTGTACACTTACATTTATCGAATAGCCAAATCTATATTTCAGGATTCGAAATCTTAATGCGACAGTTTCAAACAAAACTGAATTTCTCCACATTTTCCTTTTATCACTTGGAGATGTGCCTTAAGGGCCCAATACAGATATTTTAATTGCACTTAATGTTCACAAACTTACTTTATTGCATCGCTTATGTTTTTAAATTTTATTTTATTTTTGATCGAATTTTTATTTACAAACTTTCATTATCTAACATATCTCATTATTGACGATAATTTTTATCAAAATGATCCCTTCTCATGAAAAATATTTATATTATTTTTGTGATTCAAAAATAAGTCATTTATTCGCTTCCAAAGAACTTTTGGGACGAATTATATTAAAACCCCGTTTGATTCTCATTTTTTGTAGAATGAAAATGAAAAGTATAGTCTTTACGAGCCCTACAAGAGATGAAAAGTAAAAAATGGTAGTTGAATGTGACGAATAACGGTCACGACGAATAACGGTCATATTTTTTATTTTTATGGAAGAAAAATAGGTACCAAACGGATCCTAATTGATGAAATGTTAGAAATGAAAATAAGAATGTATTTACCTATTTTATAAGTAGTTTTTCCTATCCATAGGCAATATAAAAGGTAGTTTTCGTCAAGAATGGAATTTAGGACTTATATATAATAATAAAGTTTAAACTAATTTGAATAAATTAAGTCTATCTTTGACAGAAATTAAAATCAAAATTTTTGTAGATTTTGATAAAAAAATAATAAAATATGTGATTAAAAGGTTGCTAATTTCATAAAATTAATAATTAAAATTAATTGTTGACTCTGACTTAGATAAAAATTTTAATTTTAATCGGTACACGGGCTAACCAAATTTCGACGATTAATGCGGTCTTGTCAGAATTAATGACCAATTATATAACTTGATTAAGGAATACCAGTCAGATTAAGAGTCAAAATAATATGATTTCCCGACCCCACGGCACCACTATATTGAGTGAAATGTTTTAAAAATCACTGAATTTATACATTGATCACGGATTACTCACTGAACTATGAAATACTTCAACCTGCTCACTGAACTTGTCACATTTGCACTTCATCCATCGCTCCTTAAAATCTGTTAAATATTTTGCTGACGTGAAGGACGAATTTTTTGCATGACAGTTAACGATGTGCCACGTCACCCAAAAATTCCAAGTAATGTATTAAATTATTTTAAAAACATAAAAAAATACAAAAATTGAAACCATTTTTTGGGTACAACGAGACACGATTTCAACCGACAAACACGTTTTTATCACTAAAAAAAAAAAAAACAAAACAAAAAAACTTAATCAAACACCAAATTGATTATCATGATCATTGAAATCCATAAGAATCTCTTGGATCATTATCACGATCATGTGTAAATCGTTCCACAAACACAGTACATTCAAGCTCCAGACTTTTTCCCAATTTGCCATTGTCCTTTGTATTAGAATCCAATGGATTTGCATCCCTCTCACGATCACTTCGAATTCCATTCCGGTCTTCCTTTTTTGCCTTCGTTAGGTTCCAATTTGTTCGAGGCGTCGACGGTGAGCTCTTGGGTTATGGGCTACATCAATTAGGAGTACAAGAAAACGAAGATTTGTGACCGATTTATGGAGAAGATGAAGATTTGGGTAGGGTTCTTGAAGAAAATCACAACTTCAGTGATTTGGGGAAATTGGAGGTTTGGAAATCAAATTGGTTTGATGTTGGGTTTGATTTTATGAGTTTTAATGTTTTTTTTTTTTTTTTGTGGTAAAAGCGTGTTCCATTGTTAAAAAAAATAGTTTCAGTTTTTGTTTTTTGTTTTTTAAATAATTTAATTTATGACTTGAAAATTTTGGATGACGTGACACGCCGTTAACCGTCACGCAAGAAATTCATCCTCCATGTCAGCAAAATATTTAACAGATTTTAAGAAGTGATGGATGGAGTGCAAATACGATATATTTAGTGAGCAAGTTGAAGCATTTTATAGTTGAATGAGGAATTCGTGACCAATATATAACTTCAGTGATTTATGAAACATTCCACTCCACTATATTTTATTATTTCCGATTCATTACTTCTCCGCCACAATCCCCCACGGCTACGCTACCGTACCGCCACCTGTACAGTTCCGCCATATTTAATTCCGCCGCGTTGGCATTAGACTCCACCTTTTTCATCTCTCTCTGTCTTGTTCCTGGCTTTGTAATTATTACCAATTACTTCTTCAAAAGAACAAGAAAAATTATTGCAGTTTGCATAGGTGAGTGAAAAGTTGTAGTGAATTTCGAAGTAGTTGGTTGGAGATCCGTGGATTTTGGAGGTTTTAAATTGGGAAATGTGAAGTTTTTGTGAAGGTATAAGGTTTACGTGACGTTTGCTTACGACACTCCATGATTCAGTTGTGATTTTTGTGTGAACAATGTAATATTCTCCTTCCGTTCCGTTCGATCCAATTTTAGAATTCATTGATAATTCTGTACAATTGATGATTCATTTTAACGGATTCTAGCTTCTATACTTTTTATTTTTGTATTTTATTCAGTTTTTCATGATATAAAATAACTTTTTTTCCCCCATTTACTGAAACGTTTCGCACTTGCTGTATGAAAAAAAGAATATTTATTTAGTCATCCCATGAAAATGTGATGAGATCTGCTATCTGTTTGGGAAATGTGATTTGTGTGTTTGTGTTGTTTTGAATTTGACATTTTCGTATGAACTACAGGGATATTTAGTTAACTAAGTTCTATAGGGTAAGAGTGCATGAGATGGTGGAGGAATATGTTCTTGTGGTGTGTAATAAACTTGATTTTTTGTGCAAGTGGGACAAGAAGTTAGGTTAAGTAATGAAGTAATACTTCGTTTAGTCAACAAAGAAAGACACGGTTAAATGAAGTAATGGTTGAATTTTGATCGTATGGCAGCAATGATTGGTTCATGACTGCAATTAGTTTGAGGCTAGCTGTTTCCCATCTCAAAATGGTATTCTTTTAACTTGGTTGTAAGTCTGAAAATGGCGAATTTTATTTTTTTATTTTTTTATCGCTTCTATCATCTAGATCAAGGTTTGAATTTGATTATTTTCAAGAAAATAATGTTGCATGTTCTAAAATTTGTTTAACGTGCCTTGAATTTGTTTGGATTAGATATCTAAATATGTGCTTATATTTCTGGACTTTTATTTAATTTTGATCTTTTGTATTTTTTTCATTGCTGACTAAACTTTTAAATTTAAAATAGTGATTACTGATGTGCTATGTTTTGTATGTTTCCCCTGCTCCTTTCTTGTGTGATGGTTTAGATATGCTGATTTGATGGAAATGCCACAAGTATGACAGTTAAATGATTTTGAGTTCGGTGTAATTTGCGGTATCAAGGATGAAAGGAGCCTTCTACGGGCTGAAGGTTACACAGGTCTCTCTCATCCTCATCAGTTTTGTTTGTGCAACGGTGCTTATACTGGCATGGACGAAAACTACATTCCTCACTTCTTTAATCCCATCTCAGAGTAGTATTATGCGATTGAATCCAGGTTTGCCTTTACTACATTCATTTTTAAGTTTTTTTTTTGGGATCTGACTAGAGACATATAGACATCAAGATTGCTTTTTCAGAAGTTTTTAAGATGGTATATTTTTGGCTGGCAAATGTGCAGTGACGTCTTTAGTGTGCTTAAGCTTTATTACTTGCTTGATTTTTCTGATGGCATTGTGTCGCGGAGTAAATGATAAATTGCAGTGGGATCCTTGCCTGCTCTTACTTGTGTACTTTGTCCTACGACAGTCAAGTTAAATTTGGTAGAACAAATAATTTCTATGCACTCAAGCTCATTTGGGAGGAAATAAATTTTCTTCGGGGCACAATACAAGATTAGGTTTTTCCTTGCATGCCACCAGAATTCCCAACCCTGCATTGCCCTGGATTCTTGGGAGTATCGTGAATTTCTGGCACACTCTGATTTTTCTCCTTCTGAAGCTAAGCGGTGCTTTACTTTTCTAAATTTCCTTTTATCTTGCATTTCCATCAGTTTTATAGGTATTGAGCTTAGGAAAAGTTTAGTTGGAATTATTGTCTTTCGTGATCACTTTTCTAAATTCTCTTACTTGATACTACTTATTCAAGTATATTTTTCATTATCACGCTTCATTTATCAAATAGTTATCTTCGTAAGAATATGTTGTGCCTGCTGAAGCATAAATTTTGAAGTGAGGTTTCTACTATTGATGCTACTGTGGCAAATCGAATTTTTTCAACTTGCCTCTTCATAACAGCTGAAATTAGAATTCCAGATTGTGATATATTCGGTGATGGTGCAGAAATTCCTCCTGATCTTACAGATGGAGCAGTTTCAGAAAAAGTTTTAGCAGGAAAAAACAGTCCTAAAGAAGCTGAAGGGGACAAAGTAGCAGCAGTAGGTTTGTCAAGCAATGAGTCTACTATTAATGGAGAACACAGTAAAGTTTTGGTGACAGGTAATGGACCTGAAATCCCTCTGGATATTACGAATGCAGGTACAGAAAAAGCTTTAGGAGGAAAGAAAAGTTCAAACGAATCTGACGGGGACAAAGAAGAACCAGTAATATTGTCAAGCACAGAGTCTACTATTAAGGAAGAACTTTACTAACTAACCTTTCTTATCAAAAAAACTATTAAGGAAGAACCCAGTAAAATTTTGGCAACAGCCAACAAAAAGAAAGGTGGAATGTTCATCTTGAGATTTATGATCTAAATAATCTGATCATTCAGTTGGAATGCTCAATGAGTTTAGTTACCTCAGGCCTTTGAAAAGCTGTTGTGATGTTTATTGTTTTTCATTTGTACATGATGCAACTTTTACCAGTACTGCTTTGTTAAAAAGTGATCTTTTTGATAGATTATGGCTTTTTCCCCCCTTCTACTATATTAAACTGGTTATATGGTCTATTTAGGAATCATAAGTTATGGTGTCTTTATTTGTTTGCGTGCCCATATTGAGTTATTATATTCATAAGATCAGCATCCATTTTGCTTGACGTCACATAATTTTCCTTTAGAGTCATTGTTTTTGAAGTTCGAATCTAATTACTGGAAATCCTGTTTAAAAGATTATATCATTTATAAGGCTTCAGATTTTAATATTGTACTGCTTGTGCAGAAATTCCTCCCAGTATTACAGGATCAGAAACAGGCAAGCTGACAGAAGCGAAAAATAGTTCAAAACCAGCAGAAAAGGATGTAGTTGCAACGAGAAGTTCAAAGCAAAGTAAAAGTTCGACTGAAAAGAAAGGTTGGATACAAAATTTTAGTTTGTTTGATTTGTTAAAAAATGGTTGTCATAACTAAAATCGAAAAGCTCAATGAAGAGGATTCAGTTGCCTCTGGATTGTCCATTTCTCCTTGCTTATGAATAAACCACTAGGCAACGGGATTTGTAATAGATTGTCTATTCTCTTTTTCTTATGAAACAAGCACTCGTAAACGGGATATGTAATGGAGCCAACTTAATTTCATGGACTTGTAGCCTTAAATAATTTATGCCATATTAAAAATCTAAGAAGTCAAAATAATGTTGGGATAGGTTTTCTCGTCACAAAAGTGAAGAGAGTTGTGGGAAAAGAGAATACGCCATTTGGAAAATTGCCTTTGGTTGGTATTATCCTTGATAGCCTATCATTTGGTTTTCCTATCTGCAATTATTCTTGTATACTCTTCCATACGGATCTATGATTCGCAATGGATACATTTAACTTGATGTTGTGCACATATAATGTAATAGAACTTACATTTCCATATTTTCTGATCATCACTACATATTTCAGGGTGTAATTATGCCAAAGGTAAATGGGTCATAGATGATAGTCGACCCCTATATTCTGGCTTTGGTTGTAAGCAATGGTTGTCTTCAATGTGGGCTTGTCGCCTGACACAACGCACAGATTTTGAATACGAGAAACTACGTTGGCAACCCAAAGAATGTAGAATGGAAGAATTCATGGGATCTAAGTTCCTGAAGAGGTATATATTAGATTTTCTTACAATGTTCGATATTTGTTTGGGGAAGTTAAATTATCTCGAGAGTTTACAATGTTATGGCACCAACCATGCTTATTCCCTATAACTGAACATTTTTCTTATGTCCATCCCTAGAATATTGATTATTATATTTAAATAACAAGTGCAGGATGCAAGACAAAACTTTGGCCTTTATTGGCGATTCATTGGGTAGACAGCAGTTCCAGTCACTGATGTGTATGGTAACAGGCGGTGAAGAGAGACATGATGTTCTTGACGTGGGAAAGGAGTATGGCCTTGTCAAGGCCCGTGGTTCTGTACGGCCTGATGGATGGGCTTATCGATTCCCAATTACCAACACTACCATCCTTTACTATTGGTCCGCAAGTCTCTGCGACTTGGAGCCCCTCAACCCATCTAATCCAGCCACTGATTATGCTATGCATCTGGATCGTCCCCCAGCATTTTTGCACCGTTTCCTTCACAAATTCGACGTTCTTGTTCTGAACACGGGACACCACTGGAATAGAGGGAAACTTAACGCCAACCGGTGGATCATGTACGTTGGGGGTTTGCCTAATACCAATAGGAAGGTTGCAAGTATTGTGGGTGCAAAAAATTTTACAGTTTACAGTATTGTAAGATGGGTGAACTCACAGCTTCCAAAATATCCAGGTCTGAAAGCCTTTTTCAGGTCAATATCACCAAGGCATTTCTTCCATGGAGATTGGAACACAGGAGGTACTTGTGACAATACTACCCCTCTATCTGGTGGGAAGGAAGTTTTACAAGACGAGTCTACCGATCATCTTGCTTCAGGGGCAGTGAATGGAACAGGTGTTAAGCTGTTGGACATAACGGCGTTGTCTGAGCTTAGGGACGAGGGTCACATATCTCGTTACAGCATTAAAGCCACACCTGGAGTGCAGGATTGCTTGCATTGGTGTTTACCAGGTTTACCTGATACCTGGAATGAAATTTTGTTCGCCCAAATATAGTTCAGCAAAGCTATCAACTGATATGAAACATTTTCCACCTTCCTTTTCTGGAAAAGGAGTCACCAAATGCCCCGTTCGATGAAGTACTCAGGTGATTGATTACGTGATAGAAGTTGTGTTCCAAACTCGAAAATACTTCATAGAATAAAACTTTTGATACTAAAACATAGGCTATTTTTTTCTTCAGTTAGGTGATTAGAAATGAGAAAAGGGGGAAACTAGAGAAAGGTCCCTAAATTATAGTCTGTATCTGATTCATGTTCTATCTTATGACTTTCTGTACTTGTTGATGAATATGCAAAGTAAAATAACTTTTTAACATGTGTTACCAAACTTTGCAAAGATAGCTTTAGTTATGTGAGGCCATGTGACATTTTGATTGTCATGTACATGTTGATTTCAAATCGATTTAAACATGGACATGAATATGTTCATATTGTACCCATGAGAATTCCAATCCTCCCAAATCAAGACAGGTTCGATGATAAGACACGGTTAAAGAAGATATAAGTACGATAATTCATCGATAGCCTTGTTCAATTCTGTTCAATCTAACATACAAGCGCCATAAAGATTTGCTCTATCGTTATTGATAGAGATGGGTAGACAGTCAAGGTTCAACAATGGCAACAAGTGGGTATTTTCTCTGCATAGTTAGCCCATAAATTTTGTCCATGCTCAACTCTTCCACTTTTATATCTTTTGTCAATTTCCACTCAAATCCATGCAACATATTAGCCAAGCTTAACCAAATCATCTTCAAACCCTAAACTATATCCCGGGCACATTCTCCGACCTAACCCGAATGGCAGCAGCTCAAAATTCTGCACTTTTACATCCATTTCCAGCCCAGAAACCTCTCTGGACGAAACTCTTTGGTTCATCCCATGTTGCACCATCCCTCCCTAGTGTTAATAAAAATTGTAGTCCTCTCAGAAATGTGAAATCCTGATATATGGCAGTCCTCAAGGGAAAAGTGTGGTGCAAGTAATACAGCAACTGGGTGTAATCTCATGGTTTCTTTAACAATGGCGTCGAAGTATGAGGTTAAGGTTGCCAATGATGGGCAAAGGTTTCGGACCTGATGGAACACTTTTTGCCCCAGGACGATCGAAAAGGAATAATGTTTAGAAAGAACGTAAAATGCCAAAGCTAAGACCATCCATAGCAGAATCTCCATTGATGGTGAGGAAGTTAACTGATTGTCACAATTAAAAAAACAATTTCCTATGTTTGTTTTATCAGAAGTAATGATTTTGGGGGCCCTCAATTAACAATATATGGTCCTAGTATGCCATCTTATCTTCTCGATCTCGTCCAATTTCCTGCATTTACTATCTTCATTGAAAGGTGTTGGGGTTGATCAGTGATTAAAAGTGAACAACACAAAGGCTCGACGTTAGATTTTCATCACCTCTGAGAGTCCTGATCGTTAAGGGAAATCTTAAAACAAATAACGACAAGATAAATACATGGTTGATCGTTCTAAAAAACATGTCGTGTCATGTGGATTGACCCGGCAAGATACTAAATATGGATTGGAGGCAATAGCTTGAACTCGTATTCAAATCCTAAACTTCCGTCAACCTCCCTCAACTTCCTATAACCTCTCTACATGTGTAGTATTGAGATAGAAGAGAAATGAATGTCCTGAAATGGGTAAATTGTATAGGAAACTGAATCTAAACTAGAAAGGGCTTAAAGCCATATTTTTTTGCTCGAAAACTCACAAATCTTGGGACTTATATTGTGGATAATGATCTCATTCAATCGTCATCGAGATTGAGAACGTAATAGCGCAATAAAATGCACATTTTGGAGCACGAAAAGTATGGTGATTCAACCATGAAAATCTTGAAAATTCATTATTTTCGTGCAAGAATTCTTGATTCGAAACTTATGCCCATGTTTGTTTGCCATTTTGTTTTTATTTTTATTTTTAGAAGAATTCCAACCGTTACATAGGAAAAAGAGAAAGAAGGCAGGAAAGATGTAGGTGCATTTAATGTCCATTTGAAGCAAAATTACCTTTCTACCATTTTTCACATTTATTTCATAGTTAAAGAGGGGGCATTTCAAGGAATTTCAATGCTGTTGAGTCAAAAACGACGATTGTATATGGCCCACTTACTATTTCAACGAGCAAAAAATTTCTTTAAATGTGGTGAAAATGGGTACCAAACAAGGGCAACATTTGGCACGATGTACATTTTTCATTCTAACGGTGGAAGCTATTGGTTGAGGTAATTAAACAAACACGAACAAAACATCGTCCTTCATCCTAATATTGCTTCTAGGGAAGAATAAAATGTCTATTTAATAGTCATCTCAAGAGACATGTTTATAGTTATCTCTATTAGTTTTGTTTGTATGATTGATACAAAGATCCAATCAACTTGCACCAAAACCCTGAACTGAACTAGTAAAAATCAAAGAAAATCAACCTCCTATAAGCTGTCATATCTAAGATATCGGTTTGCAATACCTAGGGTTGTCAATTGGGGCCGCCGGCTGCCTCAGATTCGGCACACCCCTCGTTTTCCGATGGTTCAGGTAGGGATTCGGCCATGACCAACACACCTCTCGACAGACAGTTCAACTCTTTTTTAATCATTGTTCATGCTATATAAATAACCATACAATATATATTCAAGCATAATCATTGAACCAATAAATTGAAAGATTTTAAGTTTTTAACTTCATCGATGATAAGTAATGTGAAAATAATTGGAGCCGATTGAATTCGCAATTTCTCCTTAAGATAATTTTACTCTCTATAGTACTCGAGGTTACAAGCAATTTTTTTCCATAATTGTGTGAATTTCATTCCTACAGGAGTAGCACCTCAATCGCATAGGAATTAGCGAATAAAACTTCTAGTTTTATCATCGAACTTTGACACGAACGTTGAACAAAATTTTTACTCAAGTGAGATATTTAATTTAAATAAAAATAGAGGGAGAAAAATCATATTGTTTTAAAAAATACTTTTATGGAACGTGACCTTTCATCCAAAGTCAAGGCCTTTCATAAAGATTGCAATTTTTCCAAGAAAATGTACGAGTTATTTCATGAAAATGTGAAGAAAGGGAGCAACTTCTAAAACGTCAAAAGACATAATCAATAAATGCGTAGATTTAAAATTTCGTAAAATTCAAATCTCTTACTTTCAAAATAAAGATAATTTATTAATTCAAACCTTTCCTTTTCCTACATTGTGGCAGTCCCCAATAGTTTGTGTAATGTCAATGTAAATGACAACTAGAACGACAAGCCCTCCTTATAAGAAAAAAATGTAACAATGATTGGGGGAAAATCTATCCTGCTACTTGCACACTAATATTGACGGTAGACATTAAGTGATTGAAAAGAGGATGGATAATGACGATATAAAGGAACGTCTTCAATGAGACCAAGAACACCTAAAACTTGTCAAACAAATCCACAATTTTGTATTACAACAAATGGCTTGTTTGATTATGTTTGGAAGTTACTTTTTAAAGTAAATATCCTAAGTGAAAAGAATAATTTCAAAAATCATATTTAATAAATATAACCAATTAAAATAAGGATACAAAATCAAGTTTGTATCCCATTTTGCCCACTCGACAAAATCTGGATTTTTGGCCCATATGCAAACTGAAGAAACTATGCATTTTCCACAAGAAATCAGATATGGGGACTAACCCCTATTATCCATATTTTCTTGTGCCGTCAGCATCACAAAGATTGGTTACATTTTCATCAAAAATTCATGATAAATGTGGATCACTAGGTAGGATTGTCCAATTCAAGAAATTTATTGAACATTGGGTAAGTTTATCTTGTTCTCTAATTTCTAATGATTTGTTGAAACTCATTTCATTACCATTGTATAGTTAGGGATGGCAATGGAATAAATTCGTCCTGTCCCTCCACGCCTAGCCTCAACCCCGCCCCCGCCCCCATCCGCACCCGCCACCCTTCCCGTCTTAGACGGGGCGGGACAGGACAGGAATTTGCCCCGTTTGCCACCCCTTTTTTATTTTTATTTTTTTTACATTTTCAAAATTTCGAGTTATGTTATTATTAGTTCAATTTATAATTTTGTTTCGAATAAGTAACTTTTTTTTTCCTAAATCCACTAAATATTGTGATGCGGCGGTGAATTGTTTGTGTTTAACTAGCTTGAGATCAATCATTAATGTAAGCAGAGTTAAAATTGTTCTGGAATAAATTATTATGTGTACAATTTTAGAAAAAAGAAGAAGAAGGATTAATGTAGTAAAATAATCGAGTCAAAATTAAATACTGTAATATGAAAATAAGCAGCCGCAGTTGGCAGCCCGTTAAAAGCTACAAAAGCATCTTTCAACAAAGTTGGGCTAGTCGCGGGCAAAAGGGGTGAGGCCCATATACGAGGTGGACCATGGGCCAAATTGTCCTGTGAAGCCCACGAGTCTAGGAACCTAGGGTCGGTTCGGCTCGACCAGCTGAAAATTCATCACACGCGAATCACTAATATTCCGCCACGTATCAGATATGTTAATGTTTTAACAAAACCATGTGCACCCTACACCTGAAAGGTACCACGTGTAAGGTCATCGTTGGCGGAAGAAACGTGCTCTTCTGGTTTTGCTTAATTTGAAAGTCAATCATGCTACGTTTAAAAATAAGTGAGATACGACACGTTATTGAACCGTTTTAAAATTTAAAATAAAAAATAATAATTATTTGCTATCAAATTGGTCTATCTCCTTCTTCCTTGTTTTTAAACCTGATTAAATAATTTTATTCTTTGAAAGTTAAAACATTACGGAGTATGTTAATTTCATAATTTGGCAGCTGGCCCATTGTTTGGCCGTAATGTTGTCTGTCGACCTGCATAACACAACAACGTTATTTCTGACGTCATTATATTCTTATCTTTCCCTTGCAGTTGACGAATCTTGTTGTCAGTGATAGTTTTCATCAAAAAAATTTCATTGATGCGTTTTAGAGGATAAATATTTAGTCATAATTTTGTGATATTATTTTTTGCTTAATTAAAATTGAGGAAAAAATAAATCTTTCTACTCCCTCTTATCGAAATAGATAGACAAAAATAGTCATCGATAACCAAATATGTTAGTTATAAGTAATGTTAATGATAAATTCACTAAAAGAAAATGTCATATGACTCGTTTAATTATACTTATCAAGTGTGATCATACAAAAGTCATAGACTGATTATCTAGAAATACTGGTGCTAGATAACATTATTCATTAAATAAATGAATATTGATGATAAACATGCGTTAAAAAGAAGTTGTAAACATTCCTATGTTTGGCCTCCATTTGTTAAATTTTTTATTTTTTTTTTAAACTCATTTTCAAACAAACATTCTTTCATAAAATAATTTTACACCTAAACCCAAAACATTTTATTTTTTAACTACACATTTATCCAAAAATCACTATTCCAAAATTCAATTTCCTCTAAAAAAAAAAGGGGGACTCGAATAGGGGTAAGTGTGAAAATAAGAAAAAGTTATGTACTTTCACAAGTTTGAGCCAGAATTTTTATATTGTGTGGTCAAAAATTAAAATTCTTCATATTGCCGCACTATTTGCATCCATAATTTTATTTTATTTTTAAACGATAGAAGTTAGAGTTTCCTCAACC
Organism: Osmanthus fragrans; assembly: GCA_019395295.1. Taxonomy (NCBI): domain Eukaryota; kingdom Viridiplantae; phylum Streptophyta; class Magnoliopsida; order Lamiales; family Oleaceae; genus Osmanthus; species Osmanthus fragrans. The sequence goes on along the minus strand of CM033354.1, from coordinate 4,292,747 downwards.
AGAATACTGCTTGAGAGGAACAAGTCGCGATTGGGGCACCTTAAGGATTCTCGAGCTGAACTTAGGTACTCCAAGGATGGTAGACTTCAATTTGGTGCTTGATCTACCTTAATGAAAAAAAAAAAAAAAAAAGGTTTTAATTGTAGCAATGGTGACCTTTTCAAATGGAAGCATATGTGAAAAGATATCGAGTGAACAATTTGGACTGGATTATGTAGAATTTGATGAAAATTAGTCGTATGTGAGTTAACATAAAGGATGTTTGGGATGAAATTGTGAAGAAAAACAATCTTAAGGCTACTAAATTCGAGGAGGTTGCTACATCCTGGTTTGTTGATGTGATTTTTGGTTTTGAGTGTATGTTGGATATTATGAATAAGAGCACCATTTTTTGGAATTCAGAAATACCAAATATTCACTCATTTCTGTCATTGATTAATAATAAATCAACAATGGGGTCATGTCATGACCCCACATGACCTCACTGGATCCGCGAGTGTACTTTCATACAATTAAAATGTGACTTACATATATTTAACCAAGACAAACTATCTATAAAAAGAGTCCATACTCGAAAGGTTTGACATTTTAAATATAAAGACTCGGTCTTCATTTCAACTAATCACGATGGTTACTTCGTTTGAGAAAAAGTGCCAAAGATCACGAAGATCCCGAAAATTCCGATAATCTTCCACGACGCTACACATAAAGTTCATTGTCCTAACTTTTCTTAACCTACTCTAGAGATAGGGATCAAGACTCATGAAACGTGATGGATGCCTAAGAAAGTAAGTACAGAAGCTTGACTAATTCACACCCATAATTACTATTAAATTATTGGCTACAATTAAAAATATAATTAATTATATTACTGTTTATATTATTTGCACGTGATTACAGTTTCCTTGATTTGGTGGTATTGGTTTTCCCACCATCTAGGTGGTCTTTTATTTTTATTTTTTTCTATCACCAATTGTAAAAAAATAAAAAAAATAATGAGAATTTTCATATAAAATAAAGTGAAATGAACACAAAAAAATTTTCAATTTTTTATTTTTGCAATCCAAACAAATTTTATTTCCAATTGTAAGAAATTCTATCATTTTAATTGATAATTTTCATGAAAAACAACGTCAAACGAACATTAAAAAATAGAAAATTTCAATATTTTTCAGGTGAAAAATTATATCAATCAAACACAATTAATTGACAATTCCTAGTAAAACAAATTCTAGACAATTCAATTCTCTGTAATTCGTTTTTTTTCACCCAAATTCTATCTTTGAATCAAACGTACCCTAAGTTTTAAAAATCATATTATATTCGTAATCAATAAATAACACGGAATTTAGCCCTAATAAATTAGTCTTACATAACTAAAAAAAAATCACGAGGGAAATGCCATCACGACCGAGTCAATAATATTCAGCCACATTTAGGTACGAGTTGTCTGCTGTCCCAAGACCATGTGCATCTCAATTTCCACCAAAAATGTACCACGTTTTAATTTGTGATTGGCTAATGAAACGGGCAATTGGCAATTGCCGTTTGCTTCATTTGGAAGTATTAATAAACGGTGTTCGTGTGTCCCACTTTGACCGTACTGTTGACTTGCATTAGTATTACACTATTACGCAAGATGTGGCGTTAATTCTAACGTCGTTAAATCCTCTCCCCCCAATTCCCGGCTTCCCCGCATCCCCCAAGCTGAAAATGACACATTAGGCCATTATACTATTATTACTTTAATTATTTTAAAAAAAAAATTGTGTATTAGTCAATAAGAATTAAAATATCTTGATATTTAATATTGAGATTTTAAGGGAAAAAAATTGAAATTGGATTAAAATTTGATTCTATAATTATAAGAATAAAGTTGCTCCACAGGGGATTCGAGCCAGGGTAATAAAATGTGGAAATTATACCATCCCTAGTATTAAAATCATGAATTCTAAAATCAGGTGGGAAGTTTAATATTTCAAAAATCATATATATTAAAATTAAATTTATTAAATTTAGATATATTATATTTAATTATTATATGATTAATATATACATTATTAACCGTTAATCCCGTGATTTACGTGTGGTAAATATAGATAACACCACTACTCTCTCTCTCTCTTCATTTCTTCCACAGAATCCACACAATCCACTCCTCTTTCGCCGTCTTCGCCCATCGTCTTCGCCATATCAGGAACTAATCACCGACGACTAGTACTTGCAGAAGCAGTGTTTGCGAAGTGACCCACTGTTCTACTCTCCTCTTCACCGTCTCTCTTCAAAAGCCGCAAGAGACCCACTGATCTGGTAGTATTGTAGGTGTTGTGATGGTGGCACCAAAGTTTTTGGTGGGGTGCGATCTGGTGGGTGCTGTGTGGGTGCGAAGCTTTTTGGTGGGTGCTGTGTGGGTGCGATCTGATGGGTGCAAAACTTTTGGGTAGGTGCTGTGGTGGGTGCGATTTGTTGGTTGCGGCTTGTGAAGTGGTGGTGTTGGTTGGTGGTGCCGGAGTTTTGGTGTGTGTGGTAGTGTTTTAGTTGGTGGTGCCGGAGTTTTGGTGGGTGTTGTGGTGTTGGGTTTGCTGTTACTGTGATTTTGTGGTGGTTTTGTAGTTTTGTGCGGTCTGACGGTGGCGGTGGCCGTGGGTGGGGATGGATGGGGGTGTTTGTGACCAACAAATGGGATAATTTGTGACCATGAATTCATGTGTGACCTAAAAAATTAATAATATGTGACTGAAAAATAATCTGTGACCATCTAATTTGAAAATTCATGACCGCTAAATTGTCTAATTTGTGACCACGTATTCAATTGTTACTTAAACTTTCGATACTACGTGAAGGAAAAATAATCTGTGACCATCTAATTTGAAAATCTATGACCACTAAATTGATTATTTTGTTATCACGTATTCAATTGTGACTTAAAATTTCGATAATATGTGACTGAAAAATAATCCGTGACCATCTAATTTGAAAATTTGTGACTGCTAAATAGACTAATTTGAAACCACGTATTCAATTGTGACTTAAAATTTCGATAATATGTGACGAAAAAATAATATGTGACTACCTAATTTGAAAATTTGTGACAACTAAATTAATTAATTTATGATTACGTATTCAATTGTGACTTAAAATTTTGATAATACGTGATGAAAAAATAATCTTTGACCATCTAATTTAAAAATCTATGACCATTGAATTCACTAATTTGTGATCACGTATTTAATTGTGACTTAAAATTCGATAATATGTGATGAAAAAATAATTTGCGATCAATTAATTTGAAAATTTATGATCGATAAATAAATTATAATTTACAACTTTTTTCATTTTTGACTATGATGTTGGAGTTGAATTGGGGGGATAATTGTGTTATTTTAGGGTGATGAATATTTTATTTGAGGAGTTCCATAGTTTCTGTCGCTATTTTAGGGGATAACTGACGCTATTTTAGGGGAATCTTTTAGGAGATAATTGTCCCTATTTTCAAGGATTTAATTTATTTATATATATAATTATAAAAGATCGGATTTTAGAATTTTCGGACCTGATTTCTGAAATGGGCCATTCTCATCTTCTGGTTTCTGAATTTTTCCCTTATAAAATAGGGAAATGCAGATTTGTCAGATGAAAATTATCCACCTAGGTGACCGATCCTCACATGGAGGGTGGATCCCGTGTGAATAAAATAATGTCCCGACCTCGAAATGTGTGTGTTCGATCATCCGGAGTGTCAATCGGGTGGGCAACGTAGCACGGTTCTATAAAATAGGTGCTGCCAATTTTGAGATTTTAAGGAAAAATTTGAAATTAGATTAAAATTCGGTTCTATAATTATAAGAATAAAACTGCTCCAACAGGGATTGGAGCCAGGGTGGGCATCTGTTTTTCTGTTTTTATTTTTTATTTTTCAAGTTTTCAATCATTGCATGACATGTGGCGTCTGAATTGATAACCTGGATAATATCCTTGTTTTTGTAGCACGGGTGTAATTATATTCAACAACTAGGTTGCAACTAGCAACCATTCAATTCTTGATATTTAAGACTAAAACTAACTAAACTCCTGTTTGGTAGTCATTTTTTCTAAAATGCATTTTTTTATTAATCACACATTCTTCAATAAAATAATGTTACATGCAAATTCAAAATTTTTCCTTAATTTTTAATCACACATTCTTCAGCAATCAACTATTCAAAAATACATTTTCTTCCCAAAAATGGCTACCAAACATGGGCTAAATTTTATTTTGAACTTAACCTAGTGGTTAGTTCAAACCAAAACTTGTTTAATTCTAAATATAAATATCCACCCAAAATTTAACACGTTTGGCATAAGATAAATGACAAAATATATTAATGGTAATACGGCTAAACAATATTGACCTACATATTATTAATTTATGAGAGGAATACTTCATTATAGTAATTGATAAGGTTCCGTGTGGGAGGAATCGACCATGAAATGTATTGGGTGGGTCGTATATATTATTCAATTAATTTTTCATTGACTAATATGATTAATTAATTGAATTAATAAAGGAATCAAGTAGGTGATTAATGAAGACGAACAGGCCTTTCTAGTTATTATAAATTATATAACGAGAACCCGTTTGCAATGATTTCTATATTTGCTTCTACTTAGTCCTTGATTTAGCCAACATTATCTCAAATTTTAATGAGTGGAATAATATTTTTATTGTACAAGATTTTTTCTTGGGAAACTACTCGAAATAAGTTTTTTAAAGAAAATTTTCTAGTAAAATAAAATACTTTCAAAAAATTATTCGAGTAGTATTAAAAACAAATCTCATAAATAATTCTTGATTTTTTAAAAATCAACCCAAACAGCCCTTAGTCACTTTTAGCTTTGACTTTAGAAGCATTTAGGCAATTGGACTCCCTGCTTGGTAGCCATTTTTTTTTCAAAATACAATTTTCTCTCTTCTCTTCAACCACACATTTTTCAATAAAATAATGTTACACGCAAATCCAAAAAATTTCTTTAATTTTTAACCACACATTTTCCATCAATCAACTATTCAAAAATATATTTTTTTTCCCAAAAAATGACTATCAAACAGGGGCTATGACAGAAGTCTCAATCTGATTATTATTTATGAGAAATTTGTTAGGACCATTTCGAAAGGTGTGAACATGACGTTTATGGTTCTACTTTGTTGCTTTAAAATTTTCTTTTTTCCTTTCACTTTCCCTTTTCTAATTTACTTTTTTTTTTTTTTTTTTTTATTTCTTAAAAGAAATATAATGGGTTGACAAGAATACCTTGATCTAAAAAGGACATGGTGGAATATGATTATTTAACACTAATTTGAATAATTACGTAAATTTTTTTTAATATACACCTAAATCGAAATTTCCAAAATCAGAAAAATTAGAAGATTTGGGATTACTTTTGGAGACAATCCCTAAACAGTAAAAACAATGTATAGAGGTTTTATCTTATCATCTTGTTTTGTGAGAAATATGATGCCACTCGATTTTTCTTTAGAGCTTAACTATACGAGCATGGGCGGATTCACGGGGGCTAACGTTTTTAGTTTTTTAATATTGACTGATACATAAAAATAAAAAATAAAAAAATTTCATAAAAAAAAAATAATAAATAAAATAAAATTGTTTCCGATTTTGCTACATCCACATCAAGTGAGGTGGTTACTTTTAGTATATTGATTTTAATAACATTTTTTTCGATCGATAACTAGATTTTATCTACATGGGAACTAGCATAATTGATAAAACTAACCAACCGCGCTACACAATCAGCACAGATGACCGCGCACGCACACGTGGGTCGAAATTATTTTATTCGCACGGAACCCATGCATCCTATGTGAGGGCTCGATCACCGCGCACGCACACGTGGGTCGAAATTATTTTATTCGCACGGAACCCATGCATCCTATGTGAGGGCTCGATCACCGAAAGTATCATCCGTACGAATTGAGCGGCATTATTCAAAATTAGGTCTAGGGGCAGGGCTCCCCCAGGTCCATGCATAATAGCACTATTATTATCTTGTTTGATGTAATTAAAAATTAAATTTCAATAGATTTTTATAAAAATTTATGAATTGTATAGTTAAAAAATTGATAAAAATAACGAATTTTAACTAAGATTATGCTACATGTATATTATATTGTCCATAATGTACAGTGACATAATATCATTGGAGAGTGGGAAAACAAGTCGTTAACGGCACGTCAAGGGGCAAACGGCGTAAATTTGCAGAGAAAACGAGGGCACCAACAAGAAAAAACAAAAAAGTATACAAAAATAAAGAGCAACCCTTAGAAATTGCAAAGAACAGTTGAGCCTTTAATTCTTTTTAAGAGCCCCATATGTTCCTCGTGCTCTTTTATTTTTTTTAATCTTTAAATCCTTCATTTTCGTTTCATTTAAATTCTACTACTTGTTCACACATATGGAGTCCAATAACCATTGAATTTATTAATTGTGTTTCCGAAGTGCAAGTTGCGGTCTTAATTTTTTTTCAGATGGGTTCATCGGAAATTATGGATTCCGGCAGGTTTTCCGGCCAGAGGTCCAATTTTTCACAGACCTGTAGTTTGTTGAGCCAGTACTTGAAAGAGAAGGGTAGCTTTGGAGATCTTACTCTTGGTCTCACTCAGAATTTTGAACCCAAAGGTTTGAATAAAGCTCTCTCAGATGGCTGGATCTGTTTTTATTTCTTTCTTTTTCTGGTTTTTTGATTGATTGAATGAATTTCCTAAAATTTTCTTCTTTTTAAATTTTTTTTTTTTTGAAAAAAGGAGCTCCAGCGGCAACTGAGACCATGAATTTTTTCCCAGTAATTGAGAAATCTGAAACTCCGACCCATGAAAAACTCAACATGTCCATTATCCCTCAGAAGAAAACTGATCTCAGGTTTAATTTGTTGTCTATTATCAGCCTTGAATTTATGGCTTGTTTATGTTAATTTTTTAGCTTATAACTTTTTGATTTGATTTTATGTAGCAGTGGGACAAAATCTGAGCCAGAAACTGCACAAATGACCATATTCTACGGAGGCCAAGTGATGGTTTTCGATGATTTTCCGGCTGAAAAGGCAAAAGAAATCGTGCTTTTGGCTAGCAAGTCAAGTTCACAAAACCATTCCACTACCGCCGTCGCTGCTGCCTCCTTAGCTCCTCCAAGTATGGTCCAAAGTCCAGCTGAATCCGCCACCAACATCCCAGTTGCTGCACCTGTTTCAAAAGCTGTTCCCACTTTGGTCCATAACCCTCCTCAGCCAACCCTTGCCTCTGGTAATCAAGCTGCTTAAAATCTTGCTTTAATTTCTCAATATTTTGTTGATTTTATGTTCTTGAATTTGTCTAATTTACATGTAATTTCTTTCTATTTGCAGATTTACCAATTGCAAGGAAAAATTCGCTAGCCCGGTTTCTCGAGAAGAGAAAAGATAGGTAAGCAGTCGAAATTCATAGAGTGGACACAATTAATTAAAAAATAAAATTTAATCTATCATTTTGATGGCTAAGATTTATTCTGATGTTTCAGGATCACATCAAAGGCGCCATACCAGGCGATGGCACCTCCAACTCCAAAACCAATTAAAACTGAAGAATGGCTGGGATTGGCTCCTCAATACCCGACTTCAAATTGAGCTTTAATTAATTATTACATATAATGTTAATTAATCTAATATTAGTTTACTTGTATTGATTAAAAGCCAACTTGGCTTCATTACTGGTTAAGTTTCTAACTAATTAATCTGTGTTATTAAGATTAAAGAGCATATTTCCTTTTCCTTTCGGCCGATAGTTTTTAGAATATATTCTTTTAATCTCTATTGCTATTCTCTTTGAATGGATGTTTGCGGTGTCTATTGTTTTCCATTTTATCAGATAATACTATATATTATTGTCGATTTTCGTGGATCAATTTTGTTATTTGTTTGGAATTGGTTGCATGTTCATTACTTGAATTGATTAAATTTGATGTTAATTTCGTTTGTTTCTCATTAATCATCCATAAAAATGAAAAATATGGCTATTATCAGTCATATTCAGTCATTATTTTTTACTTTTCATCTCTTGTATGGGGTCATAACGATTATATTTTTCATTCTCATTCCATAAATAATGAGAATCAAATAGACCTTAAATAAGTAATTCAATCTATCGAAGGACTTGTTTGACAAAGTTTTTGAAAAGTCAAAAAATTTATTTTTGAAATTAGGAAATTATTTTAAAACTCGTTTGAAATAATTTTTGGAAACGATTTGAAAGTTGACCAAGGGTGGCTCATTTTAAAGTTTAAAATTTAAAATTAGTTTTTCAAATAAATCACTATATTTTGGGGCATGGGGTAAAAATGTTAACATATAAGGACTTTAAATCGCTCAACAATGAAAAAGAGAAAAAGGGGCGAAAAGAAAAGGCAAAAGCATTTTTCTTGTTGAATGAATGGCTTAATAGTTTAACACTTTTCTTGTTGCTTTGAAAAAAATTATATTCTATTACTATAGAATTGTGATATTTTCATTTTATTTAAAAGTTTAAATAATTAAAAAGATGTTGAAATTAGAGTTATATTTTTAAGAATTATTCCTCATGTACAGAGGTAGATAACTCATAAGCGTGGAGCCACTTTAATAAAAATTGTCAAAAATTAACTCACCTCTATTGTGAGGTGTCGGTAGGAATTATGTGAACCTCTACCCGTACACCTAGCAAATATGTTTAATATGTCACTCATACAGAGATGGGGCTTGTATCTTTTTTTTAGTTTTCCTTCATTCACTGTTCAATAAATTTGATATATTTATTAAAGTTTTCCCCCAATCACGTTTTCGTTCAAATGTTAAAGTTTGATCTATTTCTTTTCTCAGTGGAGTCTCAACAGTCAAGGCATTTCGTTGGTCTAACATGCCTCTATAAGCGATGCATAAATATTCATCCCATGACATGTAAGTATGCGACGAGGTCCTTCTCCGGGATAATGTGATAGTCAATATATCGTAATTATTTCAGTGCACAGATTAATTCCAACTAATTTTTTTTTTTATTAATAAATTGAAAAATATTTCTCTATGCGACCACCATCCATTTACCTCACATGGCATAAATTTTGCTAGTGAACTTGAGATTTGACCGATTAAGACATTAAACGTGCAATTTGAGGCAATCAAGATTTCTATGCCGCTCTATCCTATTACATGATTGTAAATTTCGGGCAACCATTATTGGCACACCACATCGAAAATCTGGTCAGAAATGATTGTCCTTTCATTTTTACTATTTCTCAAAAAAAAAAAAAACTTTGACCGTCAATGTCTTCTGTACTTTTCTCATCAATTTTGGACGTGAAAACCCATATTTTTTTTACCTCTATATTTTTCAAAAAAATTACTCTCCACTTCAAATAAACTCTCCCATGCAAATATCAAATCGCGCCTAAATTTTAGTGTAAATGCTCTCCAATATGGCACCAAAATTTACACCATTTTGTACCAAATGGTGCAAAATCAAAATTTTAATATAACAACAACAACAACAATAATAATAATAATTTTTAAATGTAAAAAAATAATATTTTAAATGCAAATAATAATAGTTAAGGAATTAATTAAAATAAGAATAAAAAAATTTTAAATGTAACAAACACGGTTATTTAAAATTAACATAAAATATATTACAACAACCACATACATTTATTAATGTAATTTTATTTAAAGAAAACAATACATACATAAACTACAAGCATATTTCAACTTTATAATATCATAATATCCAAATTCGAAATGCATTGAACTATTTTTTAATGACATGATTTAATATTTTAATTTTTGTAGTGTTTCTACTAATTGTACAATGTTTTTAATATTTATTAATAAATTTAATCTTTTCCTTATTTTAACATAATTATTTATTTAGTTATTTATGTATTTGTAAAATAAATAAATAAATTATTAAGAATAAAAAAAAAAGAGAAATGATTAAACACTATCTTGGTATAAGTTTTGATATAATAGTTGGAGATGATTTTCAGTTTGGTGTAAAATTTGATATAAAATTGTGCAAAATTTACTTAAAAATTTGGTGCAGAGTTGGAGATGGCCTAATATCACACTTGACTAAGTGACAGTTTACCTTATAAGCTTAGCCAAGCATGATATTATATTCGTATTATTAAATTTGTACCCTCACTTTGGGAAGGATTTATAAGTAAACAGAAATGAGTAATAAAAAAGTAGACAATACTATGAATCCATTAAATATGTTGTTGAAAATGAATATTGACCGTATTTATAAAATTTACCAATCGAAGGCTTAAAATTTAGCTACTAAAGATGAGCTTCGCATATTCATTTTAGTGTATCTTTCAATTTAATACATCGAACTTCTATGTAAGATAGTTTAAGATTGTATAGTCCACGCGTTTTCTTGCTGTTGAGTATTTTAAATAATGTAGACATTTTATGAATATAAAAAAGGTTATACTACAAAATAAATAATAATCATGGATCAAGACATGGCAAGTGGGCAGGAAAATGTTTAGTGGCCACTCACATGACATCCCTTATTGATATTGTGTTATAGAAGATTTTATATTGTCACATTGTTCACGTCTTGTCTTATGGCCATTATCAATTGATGGATTGAGGGGTGGGGTAGGTAAACTAGAGTAGGGAGAGAATATATATATATATATATATATATATATATATATATATATTATTTTTGGATTACGCCTCATTATTGACGCTCCCACCCGCCCTGCTCTGAGTCTTAGTGAAGAAGTAAATCGCAAGTTATGTCTCCAAAGGTGTAAGATGGAAGGTTGCCCTTTAACTTTCACTTACCAAAGACTTCATCCATATTTCAGGATTGAAACCCTCATCCGATAGGTGCAAGCGAGGCTAGAGTTTCTTCATCCTCCTCTTTCACCACTTGAAGATGTGCTCTGAAAACGAAAATATATTTATTTTATTGGCAACCACATGGCGTGTTGAATTTTGGGGGGGATAATTTCCAAAATACATTCTACTAGATAAGGGCCACCTTCTTTGACCCATTCTCCTTGTGAAATGTACACATGCAAACTCTCTCTTTTCTTTATCTTTACACATAAAAGTGTGTGTTGTGATGGGGATACTAGTGGTTTCTAAATCTATAGTTGGTCATCAAATTTTAAAAGCGTGCAAGTTGATCCTCATATTTTATTTAGAGGCTTGAAGAAAGCTCTTATGGTCCGTTTGATTGCCTGAAAATGTCATGGAAAAAAAAAACAAATTTCACCCAAATGTCAAAACCATTGTTTGATAGCCAAAAAGTTGCCCGGAATCCCTCCCCCCACGCGCGCGTATTCTACCCAAATGGTGAAAATGATTTACCACCATATAGGTGGGAAAGTCATTTCCAGCTATTTTTTTTTTTTTTTAATAGCAATGAAAATAAATTTTATATCCAATGGTAAAAAAAAAAAATTATCCATTTAATTGACCATTTGCATGAAAAACGAAGCCAAACGAAGACAACAAAATTTCAAAAATTATTTTTTTACTTTTTGGCAATCCAAACAAATATTAATACAGACTGTAAAAAAATCTCCCAAAAAGTAACAATTTGCATGAAAAATAAAGCCAAACGGATTAAGTGAAAAATTATATTAATCAAACACCATTAATTACAATTCCATCTAAAACAAATTCTAGGTAATTCAATTCTCTGCAATTCGTTTTCTTTCCACCCAAATTTCACCCTTACAATCAAATGGACCCTTAATTCTCACAGAAAATGAGCTCTCCTATTGAATGAAGTGAACTAAGGGGGCGAATTTTCCCTTACGATGAGCTAGAATAGAAAGAGTGAAGCATGTTTATGCGTCATCTAGTTGTAGAATTAGTTCTTATTGATGAGAACCGTTCAAATCTATATTAAATCGTCAATTGATCCTTGTAGGATTGGGCTTCAGGAGGGTCAGTACAAATATTACAAATATCTGGATTCACTCATTTTACTTTAGGTATTTAATAAATAAAACCATTCAAGTCTACGGAATTACAAGAAATGAATCATTACTTGGAATTTTTCATTTTGGAACCCTGTTTGGGTCACATTTTTATTTTTCATTATCATTTTTTTACTCATTTTCAACCACATATTCTTCATTAAAATAATATTTTTCACCATATCAATAACTTTTCATTCTTTTTCAACCACACATTTCTCATCATATCACTATTTAAAATACATTTTTTTCCCAATAATCTCTATCAAACACACTAATATTTTAAAAATAATAATGAGCAACAACATAATTTATCTTCCCAATATCTAATAGAAATAGAAGAAAAATATGTTACTAATACATATTTCAACACTTTTTTAATTCACTGTAAATATCCCACAAAATAGAATCTAATATCTATCATAATAACTTCAATTTCAGCTATGGCCATGCATGCAACGTCTCAAGAAGGGTTTGAGGGCGAGAAGCTCATAAAGTACGATTAGGAGTGGCTACGATGGAAATATGATGAAATTATTTTGAATATGATTAATTATGGTATTTACTACTCGGGCAATACCTAATAGCTAGTTGTTGGGATTAGTCAATGAATAAAGAACTTGTTAAAAAAAAAAAAAAAAAATTCAAAATCGGGTAATCACGGTTCCAGTTAAAGAACCAAGAACCATCCAGGACCTAGTTGGTTCTCGATTCAGATTTTAAATTTTTTGGAACCAGATTAAAATCTCCAATTTCAGTTTTGGAAGTTCGATTCCGACTAAATGCCCAATCCTAGATCCTTGCATGTCTAACCTTATGAAGTTAGAATTTGATTCTCAACTTGGATTGATATTTGAAAATTTGAAGTTAAGACATCATTTTACTTTTGATGAGAGCTTAGAGCCTATTTGATAACTAATATTTTTCTTAGAACTAGGAAAGTTTTTTCCAACTTTCTAATTTTTGTTGTTTGAAACAACAAATTTTCCCTAGAATTACATTTCTTGGTTTTCTTTACACGGTAACCATTTCTAGCTTTTTGAGGAAAAGCAATTCTAGATTTTTTTTTTTTTTTTTTTTTTTTTGCAATAGGAACAAATTCTAAATTCAATTGTAAAAAAAAATTATCCTTTTATGGACAAATATCATGTAAAACAAAGTCAAACGATTGATATTCGGTATACGATTTTTTTTTTCGATTTTTTTTTTTTTTTTTTTGGCAATTGGAACAAATTTTAAAGTCAATTGTAAAAAAAATTATTTCTTTAATGGACAATTTTCATGAAAAATAAAATCAAACGGACACCAAACTTTAAACATTTTTCAGGTGGAAAATTATATCAATCAAATACAATTAATTATAATTCTCAGTAAAACAAATTCTAAGTAATTCAATTCCCTGCAATTCGTTTTTTCCCCAACCAAATTCCACCATTGCAATCATACGGACCCTTAGAGACATTTTACGAATATATTTTTGCGAACTGATTGGTCAACTATAATGAAACAATAAGGACCAAATTTGTCATCTCCAAAGTAGGAGATTAATTTACCACTTGGCCAATATTTTAGAAACCGATAGTGCAAATACTTATACATATAGACACCGCGTGCAATGTCATGCACTGGTAGGCCCGTGTAAAATTGTGAAGATAGAACCTACCCTTTGAAGATATCCAAATCTTTCGATATTTATTCTTGAAAAATTTAGGATAAGGGCAGAAATATTAGGGTTGAGGAGGTTTGCTCAACTGAAACAAGTTAAAATCACTTCACTCCTAGTTGAGTTGAGATACTAGGAATTGTGTAAATTTGGTTGATCTAAATATTATGTTAATAGCACAAGCAAATTCGGGACGTGTTAATGTATTATGAGTCAAATGAATTTATCCACTTAAAAGTTTATTAGAAAAAGTAGTTTGAGCTAGAAGTGCTAAGGTTGAATAAGTTGGGTCATGTGACAATTATCGAACGATGCAATTTAAGCTACACTCGAATAGAAGTGTTATACGAGAGTTTGGTATAGTCCAAACATCCAGAATAAACATAAAACAATCTACGATAATATTTCTCTTATGTACAATGTTAGATTGCCATATGTGTACTTAGTTGACAAATAAGTTTTGTAAATAGTTCTCAACATATTATGATTGAGTCGAGTTGATAATTTAAAGTCTTGTTTGGTGAGGATTAAAACTAAATTTTAAGTAAATTTTGATAAAAGTTGATAAAATGTGCGGTCAAAAAATTATGGATTCAATGAAATGTATCGTTAAAATTAATTGTTGACTTTAATTTAAATTAAAATCTTGATTTTAATCAATAACGAATAGGGATTTAAATTATACACTTACAAAATTTAACCAACTCATCTCTAGTACATCAATTCAACACAATTCCTAAATAAAGAAGCATACTCAACCCTTATTACATCAATTCGACTGAGCTCTTCAGTTTATTTTTATTCGGGACAAGCTTAACTAACATGTAGCATTTATAAAGTAAAATGCACTACAGGTCACCCATCTTTGATGGGAGGTACATTTAGTTCACTCATTATTCAATTTGGTGCAATCACATCACCCAACTTCGATTTTCTTACAGATTTACTCATTCATCTTCGATTTAGTGCAATCAACTCAACCAGCGTCGATTTGTTTGCAAATCCAATCGCTTCCCCCCTCCTAAATATGTCAATTCAACTAAGGAAATATGCTTATCTAGTTATTAAAAAAGAAAATGACATGTGTACATAGCAAGTAACATAGGTGTTGGTATAATGCGAGGGGGGTGAGGCCCGCGATATTGTAGCATGGATCCCACCCTGCTCACATTATGTCAATCCCTATATTAATTGCTATGTACATATAGCAAAACCCTATTAAAAATAATGAATATCTGATGTGTAAAAAGTTGCTTTTAGTTTATATGGTTATTTTAAGAAAAATAATTTAGATAGACAATAGGCATTATTAACTGACGTGGATATATATGGTAGGTGTACGTTCTAGGCCAGTATATAACATTAGTTAAATTGCCGTGGACAATTACAAATAGAAGTTGGACGACTTGATTGCACAATATATTAATGGTTGAAATTACTTATCACAGTAAACGTAAGTTCGACCCCTACAGACTTAAATCATGCTAACATGGATAATTGCTAGACATACCTCTAATTATTGGTGATGAAGATGATATCTTGTCGTAGCCATAGTCATTGCAAAAGGTAAGAAAAGCCCATGCTAGAGGTTTATGAACATATCTTCCTTCCCCCCCCCCCCCCCCCCCCCCCCCTCCTCCTCCTCCTCCTCCTCCTCCTCCTCCTCCTAAATATGTCAATTCAACTAATGAAATATGCTTATCTAGTTATTAAAAAAGAAAATGATATGTGTACATAACAATTAACAAAGGTGTTGGTATAATGCGAGTGAGGTGAGGCCCGCGATATTGTAGCATGGATCCCACCCTACTCATATTATGTCAACCCCTATATTAATTAATATGTGTAGCAAAACCCTATTAAAAATAATGAATATCTGATGTGTAAAAAGTTGCTTTTAGTTTATATGGTTATTTTAAGAAAAATAATTTAGATAGACAATAGGCATTATTAACTGACGTGGATATATATGGTAGGTGTACGTTCTAGGCCAGTATATAACATTAGTTAAATTGCCGTGGACAATTACAAATAGAAGTTGGACGACTTGATTGCACAATATATTAATGGTTGAAATTACTTATCACAGTAAACGTAAGTTCGACCCCCATAGACATAAATCATGCTAACATGGATAATTGCTAGACATACCTCTAATTATTGGTGATGAAGATGATCTCTTGTCATAGCCATAGTCATTGCAAAAGGTAAGAAAAGCCCATGCTAGAGGCTTATGAACATATCTTCCTTTTCCCCTTCATTTACAATATGAATCGTCCCAATTTTGTTCATACTGACACCAAAGGAAACCCGTACATAAGCCCAATTAGAGGTCCAATTAAAAATGAGTTATTGATCTAAAAGTAAATTGAAATTGAATGATGTGATTGCACCTAATTAGCTATGAGCTCAGCTTATTTTTCAAATGAACATATGCACAATTGACATAAAAATTGGATTAACTCAACTAAGACGAGTAAAAGTAGTCAGGGTCAAGTAAATTATATCAAATGACAAGTGAATTAATTTTGTATAGTGATTTTTTAGAGAGAGTATTGTTAAGAAGTATGAAAAGAATTTGAGTTCACATACAAATTATTGTTTTGAGAAAATGTATGATACGTTAGTTTTAACGTCTAAGTCAGTATATAACATTAGTTAAATTGACGTAGACATTACAAATCGAAGTTGGGTGACTTGATTGCACCACATGTCAATTGTTGAAACGGATAATTGCAACAAAAGCCTCAAACCTTTACATCACTAGCAGACTTTTCCCAAACTTTTAATTTGTTACATCCGTCACTCTTAACATTTTCAAACGTTGCATATGAGACCCTTTTGAATGACAACTGCAACAAATTAAACTTCTTACCAAAATTTTCGTCAGTTGGCCACCCAAAAAAAGATTGATCACTTCTTACCAAAATAGGGGAGGGTAAATTCATCCATACACTTAAAACACTAACCTCCAAATAAGTTACTGTTTATTTCCATCAAAATGTAATAGAGTGCTACCCTAATAAATTAGTAGTTTCTCACTCTCTTTTAGCATATTGAACTGAAGTTAGAAGAAATAGAGATGCCAGTTTGCAGTTGTGGAACCCCTGCTCAAATGAAGACATTGTGGGCTAATTTAAACTCAAGCAGATGATTTCTTACCTGTCCATGCAGAATGGAACTACAAAGTCGTACATTCTTTCTTTGATGGGATCCTCCAATATGTCAGAGATACCTAGTCTTCTATGGTTGAGGCGAGAGACGGAAGTTGAAATTAGGCAACTCCATTCGAATGGAGGTGGTGTATGGAAGATTTGGTTATGTGGGTTTGTCTGTGGAATGATTTTAAAGGGATCTGCAATTAAATTCGTGTTGATGTTTTGGGGGTTTTGTATTAGATTTGTAATCTTCCTTTTGTTATGGTATAACCTAAGTTAATGGGTGTAAAATGTAGTTTGAATTGTTGTAGTGTTCTACACATGTCCAATATTCTTGTTTTTTGCAACTAATTTTCATAGAAATATGTACGTGGTTGAGACCCCAAACGTTAAATAAATGGTGCAGTGAAAGCCCCAAACATTTTGTCCATGTTGAGTCAAAGGCCCCAAACGTTTTTAAAAATGGCAGAAAAAGCCCATATCTATTAAACTGATTACAGAAATTACCTCATCACTTTAATAACAGTTTCCATTACCGATGCACCTTAAAACATGTATATATTGCTGTCACACATAAAATTATAAAATCCAACATATCACATAACAAATAAATAGTATACTCAAAACGAAGAGTATTTTAACATTTATATATAGCAATACTACAATTCCTAAAACATAAAATGCTAGAATTACAGATTCAAAAATATCGATTACATTCCAAGTTCATATTTCGTATGTACAAGTTCATTTTTAACGACATCAAGACTAGACTGCTTTGGACTGCTTATTTTTTGGGTTGTTTCCCCTTGAGGTGGCTGCACCTCTATTTCCCTTCTGTTTCTGTGTTTGTGGTGTTTCAAGAGGTTGTATTTGTGCACTTACATGTCATTTTCATGCCCATTCTTGTCATTTTAACTCTAGCTGGTGGTTTAGTTTGAGTTCTTTTTCCTTAGTATTTTAGGTTCACCTACCTGCTTATTCTTCATTGGTGGCTTTAATGATTTTCCCCAATTCAGACCAAAGTTCAGGCCCTTACATTGGATGAATCACAGGACTGTATGCTCTCATATATGTCTCATTCTTGTAATATTCATCTACAAATTTATCTATGTCTGTACCCTTTGATAGCAAACTAAAAATGGCATGTGCAAAGGAATTTCCACTCAGTTTCCATTTGCTACATGCACATTCTTTCATCACTAAATCCACACTTCACCTCAAACCATTAGTGTTCTGAACTTCAAAATTTTAAATTCATGCATAATTTGCTCTTATGAACCTGGCATATGATTTTGCCTTCTCAATTATCCTCACAATTTTTGGACCATATGCATGATCCCACCTTTGAACTGCCTTTCTCTTCATATTCATTCGTGTCATTTGCTGATGCCTAATTTTATCCGATATTGTGATTATAGGCTTCTCTCAAGCTACTACAATGAAGGCATTGAAGGCTTCACAGACGTTATTCAACAAGATATCACACTTAGCATGTTCTTGAAAATGAGATCTTGTCCATTGAGCCGCTGGCTTCTCATTAAACCAATTGAAGGCTTATTCATTCATTGTCCTCATCTCATTCATAACTGCATTTCATGCATGCGTTGTAGTAGACTTAGCTGCAGTCCAAAACAAAGTCTTTAAAGTTATGCCTTTATGTTTGAGAGTGAAATTGTTATACGGATGTCTAGCACATCTATGCTCTGCACCTTTACAACACTGATTCAAGGCTTCAACCAATCCTTTTTGCTTGTCAGAAATGAAAATCCAAGCCCTACTATTGTACATTCCCATGTCATATACCAAAAGTTCTATTAACCAAGTCCAATTGCTAGGATCCAATTCTCTATAAAATTCATAATTGCACTATTTATAACTTCCTTGATTCAAAATTATTTTTCATTGCATGGCATTGAGTAAAGTTTTATTATTGCATTCTAAAAACATATTTATATTATTGATATCATAAATTGAAATTATATCGTTTGAATCCCATTATTCATCCATAAAAATAAAAAAATATGACCGTTATCCATCACATCCAGCCACCATTTTTGACTTTACATCCCTTGTGTGAGGTTCATAACGACTATATTTTTTATTCTCATTATATAAATAATGAGAATCAAACGAGGCCTAAATCAATCATACCAATTAAGCGTTTATTGGTATTGATGGGCGACAACCCCAACCTAAACTCTTGAGGGTTTCAAACAAAAGTTAGGAGAGTGATTTGAAAAGTTGAACACCTTACTCAAAACTCTTGAAATGGCTGGTCTCATTATAGTTACTTCTAAACCACTTTGAAAATTCATTAAAACGTCTCCAAAAGATTATCTATTTTTAAATAACATATTTAATTATTTAGAGAGCATTTATAAATTCAGGGAGTTAAAATTTTGAAGTATTCCAACAAACTCTTTATATTTAATATTTAAATTTACTACTCCCAAAATATATTTATTATTTTTTTATCTTTTATTTTAACTAGCTTTTCTCTAGATTATTTTACTATTTTTCCTACATTGAAAATTGAAACACTTTGAATGCATTTAATTATAGAGAGTGAGTTTGACTCTTTAAATTTCACTTACTAAATTAAAATGTTAATTTAAAGAGTCATTTGAAACATAATTTTAAATGTTGACTTTTTAAAATAAAGACGTATTTAAAATCTTTTAAAAATGCTCTTACTTGTCATATCAAACAAGGGGACAATAAAATTCAAGAAGTTTGACTCTCCTCTAATTTCACTTTTAATATTAGAATTAATCTACTTGTATAATTGTTGTTGACAATAATGTATGACAACATTGATGTTGTCAAAATCTGATCCATTAACTTTAAAAACAATTTTTGAAATGGATGAATATGATGTTGACAAGTAAAATTATCAACAAAATATTGTAAAAAATAATTGTACACATAGCATCACTCTTAATATTATTGGAGACTAATGCAGCAGAATGTATCACAAGAAAAACATGGAAAATCTATAAACGACAATTTCGAAGTAAGATTATCTCTTAACAATCTATATGCCCATACAAAATATAGAAACCTTTATACACAAAATCCATGATAACTCTTTATACAATCTACAATATGGTGTAAGAGGGGGTCTGCGGGACCAGATTCAACGCCAGACCCGTGCCATTGGGCGCCCCTGTCCTTGGCTTTGGCATTGAACTGGGCCAAGAGATTTCTCCATGGTGTAAACCTCAAAAGTTGTACACTAAAAAATTAAGTCAACTGTTTACTGTCATACAATTAATTTTATTTAATTTTTCTTGTTTTAATTTAATTTAATTTTTCTTGTTTTAAGTTAGAAAAGTAACTAATACTATAATGTCAAATAAATTACTTCACTTATTTGTACAACTTAACATTTTTTCTTTCAAGTTTTGTAGCATCGCTAAAGATGCCACTGGTAAACAGACCCCAAGTAGAATATACAGGTAACAGATGCTATGAAATTGAACTCTGAAAAATTATTGCAAGTGAAATTATTTCACGATTATTAAATAATAATTCATATCTAGCGAGCTTTTAATAAAATCCAAACAAGAACTCAAAAGCTCAAAAGCATCCTAAGTTTAATAGAACGGTCGAATCTCATTAAAATATGAAAATAATAGGATAAAACTCCAAGGTTTCTACTGCAATCGGTCTACACGTGGAACTAATTATTTACAATAATTGTGACACTCTTTTCTTTGGAGGGATGGCAATGGAGCGCACTGCTTCGTCATAACATTAAAAACTCCACATATTTTGTGTCCCAAAATATTCTCCCTCAACACCAACACCGCCTCCTCCTCCTCCTCCGCCTCCCTCCTCCGCTGCCAAATAACAATCAGCACTCGAAAAATCACAAGAAGAACCCATATCTTCACTCTCCCCAAAAAACCCAGTTCTAGACGCCGGTTGTTTCAACTCCAACTCCACCGCACAGCTTCCCAACCCAGTCGACTCAGGCAAAACTCTCCTCGCGTGCCTCGAGGCAGCAACCTGTATCTGCGGCGGAGACAATTCACCAGCCGAAAGAATATCCGGCGGGTCATCGGGAAAATTTATCACCGCTGTAGGACCACGCAAGCAAAACACGGCGGCATCATATGCTCTCGCCGCCTCCTCCGCCGTCTCGTATGACCCTAACCAAATCCTGTCACGGCTGTTGGGTTGGCGGACCTCCGCCACCCACTTCCCCCACTTCCTCATCCTCACACCCTTGAACCGGCCGGTACTAATTCCGTCACGTCTTTCTCTTCTTCCTCCTCCTTGAGGCCTCACCATTTTTACACCTCACTCGCACATTCCTTGCTTTTATAATTTTACAGAACGGAAAACGGAGTCTGCATTTATAGTAATTTACGAAAACACGTGGGACGGTACACGGGTGCCACGCAGCTTTTTTTTGCTGCTAAAGTGACAGCTGAGGGATACACGGATGCAACGTGGACCGTCGATGTCTGATCTAGATTTAAGCTATAGAATACACGCGTCCATGATGAGGTTTGGGTTTGGCTGCAGCTTACACGTGGATTTCAATAGTTGACTTATTTTGTCTTTGCTCTTTAAATTTCAACATTTTGAAATAAAAATTGTTGAAAGGAAGCAATTTCTTATGAGAATTTTGTTTCTTGTACAATCGAGGTTGATAATTTTGATTGACAATTATCTCACATGAAAGGAAGTTCACGATTTTTTTATTAATTGTAAGCCTTCCTCCCCATGTGAGTGATTCTCAATCAATATTGTCAATTTCAATTGTACTTGTAGCATTGTTCTTCTTATGGCTCTCTTTCGGTGCCAAATCTTGAATTAGAAGAGATGACTCTAATTCCATTGCCAAATTTTGGATGATGTGACATTTTATTAGAGTTATGGAGCAACCGTTAAATGATTATTTTAAATATTTAAGAGCATGTTTACCTAAAATTATAAGCTACTTTTTTTAACAATCAAACATAACTTAAAAATAATTATAAGCAACGCACGTACAACACGTTAATGAGATAAAAGTACTGCAACGTTCTTTTAATAATTTAAGAGTTTAACTCTATTAATAGGATATAAATATTGTTACAATGAGTCTATTCATAGTAACAATTACTCAAATCTAGATATTTTTATTAATTATTATTACTTATAAGTGAATTAAATAAAGTTAATTAAAAATGTTTTTTTTTTTAATTTTTTTTTGAAAGGAGATAATAGAAGAATGCTAAAAGAGGGAGAAAACGGAGAACTACAGGAGAGTGTGGCTGAATTTCTTCTCATTCAATTATCTCACATTCATTGAATGCGTGGCTACAAATATATAGAAGAAGGTCCCAACTAATAATTTAGCTCTATTAATAAGATATAAATATTGTTACAATGAGTATATTCATAGTAACAATTGCTCAAATCTAGATATTTATTAATTATTATTACTTATAAGTGAATAAAATAAACTTATAAATATTTTTTTAAAATTTGACCAAAATGTAAGTGATTGATGATGAAAGGAGATAATAAAAGAATGCCAAAAAAGGGAGAAAACAGAGAACTGCAGGAGAGTGTGGCCGAATTTCTTCTCATTCAATTATCTCACCTTCAATGAATGCGTAGCTACAAATATATATAGAAGAGGGTCCTAGCTAATTATGCACACTTGGCTAATAGAAAGCTAACAAATAGAAAAAGAGGAGAGCGGCTCGATGAAAACATCAGCAAACTGGGAATGAGTGTGGACATGGGATGTGGTAAACCGGCCTCAATTTGATCTTGAATTACATGGCAATCTAACTCGATATGTATAGCCCTTTCATGAAAGACTAGATTGGAGGTAATGTGTAATGCTGTTTGGTTATCACAATGGAGTAGAATTGATTGATGATGAAAAAACTACAAATCCTGTAAAATGTACTTCAGCTAAGTGATCTTACAATAGGTACTAGCCATCAACCTATATTCTACTTCGACAGATGATCTTGATACCACTATTTGTTTTTTGGACTTCCAAGAAATTAGAAAACTCGTAAAAAATGCAATAATTAGTAACTGACCTCTGAGAATCAAGGCATGCAACCCAATCAAAATCACAAAATGCACAAAGGATCAATGAAGATGAAGAGGAAAAAAAGAAACCTTGACCTGGTGCCAATTTGAGACACTTGAGCACTTTGTGCACTGTGTCAAGATGTGTAAGAATGGGGCTTCCATAAATTGACTGAGGTTTTGAATGACATAACTGATGTCACGTCTCGTAAGAGACAGATACATCAATTTCCAAATCAATCTATGGTAAACAGCTGGATCATGTAGAGCTTTCCCCAAGTCCTTAGTTTCAAATTTTGATCCATGGGATTTTAGCTGGTTTAACCCCAAGGAACCTAGAATCAGCTAGTAAATCCTAGGTATATTTGCGTTGACAAATATAAATCCCTTTGTTGGATTGTGCAACTTTAATGCCTAGAAAGTACTTCAAATCACCTCGTGCTATAATTTTAAACTGAGCACTGAGGATCTTTTGCAATAAATAAATGTGTTCAAAAGCTACCACAATATCATCCACATACACAAGTAAAGCTGTGAAAAAAAATTATCTTTGGCCATAGTGAATAAACTATAATATGCATTTTGACTGGGAATACTTCATTTTAGCTTCTACCAGTGTCCGACTCAAGCAATAGAGCACATTCTCTTTTTTTTCATCGTTGACTTGGACAATAAGTGGTCATAGAGAATATTGTTGTGCTACAACATAAATGGTCAGTGGTTTCCCTGGGACTAGAGCTGTGAGTATTGATGGATGAGACAAATATTGTTTAATGCTTTAAAAAGTATTTCGACAACCATCATCCCACTTAAATAGTACATCTTTTTTTATCAACTTGTTGAATGGATGACAACATCCGATAAGGTTAAAGTTGAATCTGTGAATGTATGCAAGTTTTCCTTGAAAACTTTTCAACTTATGCAAAATAATTTTTTTGGTCAGCTAAAGGAATTTTGGATGAAAATCATCCAAAAGGGCCTCACATACAATGTTTGGAAAGGTTAGAGGTGATTAATGTAACAAATCAAAGGTTTGAAAAAAGTCGGGTAGTATTTCAAAGGTTTAGGGATGTTGCTGCAATTATCCCTAATTAAAACAATATTATAGAGGATTACACAAATAAATGAGTAGGACAATATCAATGCGTAATAGATCTTCTGCATCTAGATAGAACCCTTACAAAGCCTATACATTTTTTTGTCACATCAACTTAATAGATCCTTGAATCTAGACAAAACTCTCACAAAGTCTATACCTTTCTTGTCACATCAACTTAATAGATTCTTAATTACTCTAAAATTTAACTAGAAAAAACTATAATTCAAATACGTTTCAAAGAATGTGTTCTTACACTCATAATATATAACATAAATTTATACAATTTCAAAATCAACGAGTAAAATACATTTAATGTAACTAAAAGAATAATTACAGGCAACACACTTGCAATACACGTGCGTCACACGGCAAATGCGGTTGTGAATATTTTATAATCAAAGCATTAAATATTTCACTAAACGTAGCATGACCCACTAATCAATATAATTGTTTTTCTTTTCTTTTGAAATAAAATTGTTATATGAGATATATGACAAAAATTTATACAGTTTCACAAGCAAACATAACTAAAAAATAAATTATAAGCAACACACGTCATGCTAATGAGATAGGAAAAACTTTAATGAATTGTTCTATCTTAAAAATATTGTATTCATGTGGTTGTGGTTAGATTTAATAACTTAGTTGCTCGATAATGTTAGATCAAATCAAGTCTCATCTAGTTCTTTGATTGGCTAAAATGTGAAGAGACTTGGAGGTAAATTTGTGAGAAAGACAATATGTGCATTGCACGAGGCTAAACTAGTGACAAAAAAGCGCAATCTTTGCTTAAGCGACAAATGATTTGTTTAAAGAACCTCCCACGTGGAAATACTGTATAAAATTTTGGAATTTTTGGGAAAAATCTCATTTCAATTTCCCATTTTCATTTCTAACTCTTTAAAAAACTATCATGCATCACTTCCAGTACTCAAGCGAAGTATAAAAATTAAGATAATATCATATGCATGAATACTGAAAACAAAGTAGAAATTTAAAAATTAAAAGCACGTTGAGGATAAAAAATGAGAATATTCATTTTCTCAACAAAAATATGTGGTTGAAAATTTTTCTTCGCTAAACTTCAGTCTAGCTTTCTTCAATGAATTAGGACGGTGCTAAACGTCCCAGGACTAAACAAGCCTATTGGAAGGGGGGTCCTGTGGACTGGGCGCCCCTGTTAAGTTTCGAGATTTAATCCCGGGATATACAACTTTTTCCCAATTGATTATTCACCAATGTTACGTCCTTTTGCTTATCATAATTTTTTTTATAGATGGATAGGATCGAATGTACTAGAGCAAGACAATATTATAATGAATAGGACGGTACTCAACGTGAAATCCACTTTTAGTTACCGACTTACTTCCAAATATCTTGAACTTTTAAAAATTTTAAATGAGTAAGACTATATTATATAGGATTACATAAATATAAGAGTAGGACGATATTAATTGTGTAATAGATCTTAATCTAGACACAACCCTTCACAGAATCTATACTTTCTTTGTTACATCAGTTTAGTGAAGTCTTAATTATTTCAAACTAACTAGAAAGCCATAATTCAAATACACGGAGTATGTTCTTACATTACAATATATGATATAAATTTACACAATTTCAGAACCAACAAAGAAAAATTGATTAAACGTTATTAAAAGGATAATTAGAGATTACACGTGCGGCGCACGTGCAATGCACTAGTATGTAATCAACAAGAATTTATCTCATTTTAAATTTGTTTACGATCTACTTCAAAATAAACAACTTAAATTTAATTATTTATATTTCAAAATTATAATATTTTTTAGCCATGTACAGATGTACTTCCCATCATAATTATTTCCCTGTGCCCACCTTAGAGAGAGACAATTCTTCTCAGTCAAATAATTTGTACATGGTTTGGTTAAAATCAACCCAACAAATCTACAAAAACACAAATCAAGATAGAACGATATCACTGGAATTTAAAGCAGGATATAAGAAAGTTTTTGATCATTGAATCTCTTCAATAGGTACTATATAGAGACACACTTGGCGTACATATATATATTTTTTTACAGAACTTATACAAATAAGGCACAATAGGGGGTGAGTATTTTTTGGACAATAAAATACTTGCATGGGGCTCACCCATGTGAGTATCTGTGAAAATTCTGTATTTTCCTACTAAATAATCCTTCTTGATTTTCTTTTCTTTCCTATCTTTCAATGGTCGACTTTTGATCTTTACTTCAAAACATCGAGCTCATCTCCTTTTCTTGCCAATTTCATCAATGTGACTTGAATCTATATTTGTCCTAAAATCACGAAAATGAACCTAAACTGTAAAACGCTCGGAACAATAACGAAAATTTGGTTAAAGGACATAGACAAGCGTACAAATTAAACTTATCGTGGTAGCATCTATACTAACACAATTTACTTTTTGATGTATGGCAAAAAAAAATTATACAAATACACAACCAAACATAACTCAAAAATGATAACAAAGCAACACACTAATGAGATAAAAATATTGCGACGTTCTTTTAATAATTTTGGAGTTAAACTCTAATAATAAGTGAACTAAATAAATAGTTTTTCAAAATTCGACCAAACAACCAATAGGTGTAAGACTAACGAACAATGGTTCTATCGTGAAAACACTAACAGAGCCCTGAACTGTTGGCACTATACATGTGGTCATCGAAAACGGTGCCGTTAGATTTAATGATTGAGTTGTTGGATACCGTTAGATCAAATCAAGACTCATCTCGACTGCTGATTCCCTCCTCGCTTCTAGGGCAAGAGAGAATTCTTTCTGTAAAGGTTTAGAGAGAGGAATTGAGAGAGAATTCAATGTTTTATCTTCATCACTTCTTGTGAGGTTTCCGAGTAAAATTGTGAGAAAGAGGAAGGTTTCATTCAGAGGTGGTGAGCAGTAACATTTTAGTGTCGGTTTGTACGAGAATCATAGAGTTGAGACGAGACGACTATTCTTTTGCAAGAAAATTACGGCTTCTTCTTCATTTGTTACTGTCTTACCCTTTGTTCAAATTTCCCTTAGATCGCACAGCGTTAGACCCGTTTGTAAGAACAAAACTAATAATTGAGACTTACATGTTGAAAATCATAGAGTTTTGGGAGATGCTATATGTAAATCATGGTTTACATAATTTCACGTGTTATTCTATATTTGTTAGTTTTAAACACAGTCAATTTTTTCGTCCAATTATTTTCCTCCACATCAATTTTGGTCCTTGCTTCTGGCAGATTTTCCGTACAAACAACAAAATCGTAGAGTTTTTATGTTGACTTCAGTGATCTTTGTGATTTGCACGTTTTCAAATTTTGTTTTGTGATTAGGTTAATTTTTAAACAGGTTAAAAAATGAAGTTGTCGGATTCTTCAAGAGTAGTCGAAATGATGTTTTTCGGGCTCAGTTCAATGTACATTTCTCTACCAACAACCAATCCAATTCGACTTCGATTCGCAACCAATATATTTACCTCGGTTGCTTTACAATTTCACCCACAAATGAAGAGACCATGGTGATGATTTGTAGCACAAAAGCAAAGAGAAAACACCACTAAGGAAGACAAAGAAGAGACCAAACAATCCACAAAGGAAGTCACTAGTTTTAGCACCACAAAGTTGCTGAATTTTTGTCACCTATGGCCAGCCCTTTTTCTCTCCTTTTCCCACACGTTTTTCACCTTATTTTTCACACACAAATCGCACAACTAAATGACTATGGTTTTATCTTATAAGTAGGCTAAGTTTAGGCTTTAAGTTGAACCAATAGACAATGTTAAACAGTCAAGATTCAAGTCATCCAAAAGGAAATACAATTGAGCCGGATAGAGCCATTGAACTTGGTTGTTGATATTTATTTCATTCATCGGCCTAGGACTATCAAATATACAATTCCACGTTAACATCATAGCCCGAGATTTATTGAGCATCAAAACCAAACAGAAGTTTTAATTGTTTATCTGTGTTTTTATGAGCTTAACTTATTTTTGTACACTCTCTGGGAGATTAAGAAATTTAGTTGTAAATTTTCTAGCAAACCTAACTATGATTTTTTTTCCCCTTATGATAGAAACACAATTTCTCCAAAATTGTAGTTTAATTTTCATGCATAAATAATAGCCATTTTATTTTGCACATATAACTTACCTAAACAAATCAACTCAAGTAATACTATGATGAACACAACTTGAATTGCAACATATGCACGAGGCCGCACTAGTAATCAACAAAAATCTCTCTTTGTATAAGCAACTAAAAATTTGTTTCAAGAACCATCCACGTAGAAACATAACATAAAATTTTGAAAATTTCAAAAAAAATTCTTGTTTGACTTCCCCATTTTCATTTCTAACCCGTCCCCAAAACTTTTATATATAACATCCCATCCTCAAGCGAAATACAAAAAATAAAATAATATCATATGCAAGCATATTGAAAAAAGGAATGTGCTACATGTACACAATAATATACATAACACTCTACACCTCCATCACATGGAGGGGGGCCCACATATAATAAAATATTTGTGGGCCCCCTCCATGTGAGGAGGGTATAGGGTGTTATATACACTATTGTGTGTACAAATAGATTTATCTTTGAAAAAAATATGAAATTTAGCAAAACTAAAAGCATGTTGAGGATAAAGAATGAACAACGTTCCTTTCCTCAACAAAAACGTGGTTGCAAAACTTTCTTTGGTGCACTTCAATCATGTCATCACCGATGCTTCATCCTTTGATTATTTTTTTTTTTATAGATGGGTGAGAGTGAATTTACTATAGTAAAACATTATGATGAGTAGGAACCCACCCTTAATTATCGGCTTACCACACATTTTGAACTTTTAAAATAAATGAGTAGCACTATATTAATGCGTAACAGATTTTCTGAATCTCGATAGAACCCTTACAAAGTCTATATTTTTTTTTTAACTAAAAGAATATTTTAAAATTGTCGTTATTTTAAAATAACGATAAGTTTAAAATAATGACAACATTTTTATTTCTAACTCTTTAAAAAAACTTTCATACATGCCTTCTGGTGCTCAAGCGAAGTATAAAAATTTAAATAATATCATATGCATGAATACTGAAAAATATTAAAACTTGGGGGAATTTAAAAATTAAAAGCATGTTGATGATAAAGAAATTAGAACATTCCTTTTCTCAACAGAAATATGTGGTTGGAAAATTTTCTTCGATGCACTTCAATCAAGCTTTCTACAATTGATTATTCACCAATGTTTTCATCGTCTTGCTTGTTATTTTTTTATAGATGAATGAGAGTGAATGTACCAGAGTAAGACAAAATTATGACGAGTAAAACAGTATTCAACGTGAAATCCACCATTAGTTATCGATTTACTTCCAAATATCTTTTAAAAATTTAAAATTATCGTTATTTTAAATGAGTAAGACGACATTATATAGGACTACACAGATAAATGAGTAGGGGCAATATTAAATGTATAACAAATCTTCTTAATCTAGATAGAACCCTTCACAAAGTCTATACTTTCGTTGTTACTGTTACCCCATTAAAATGGGATCATCATTTGAAGGACACGTGGAGAACCCCACAAGGAGACATTCGGCCATGAACAATAAGGGAGACACAGTGTTCGCTCGAACGAAATCCTCGCTCGAAGAAGGACGTCACCAGCAAAAGTCCCCTCAACTGCATAGCACTTCTCAAGTCCGAAGTCCCTTTAACTGCATAGCACATCTCTAGTCCGAAGTCCTTCTTGTTGCCTAACGCTTCATTCACCGAGGTCCTTGTAAGGAACAAATCTGAAGGATATCTCTGATAAGTGATTGACATAACAAGTCACTTTAAAGCCACCTTACTTAATGTCAAATAAAATGAAGGGGGTGGCAGAGCAATGACAGGACAATCATCATCATAGTTAATATCGCGAATGATGTGATGTTTAAATCAATAGGATGAAGTTACGTAGATTCGATCCGACGATAGGCAGTTCGGTCGTTTGTCTATAAATAATACTTATTGTGATTGTAAAAAGGATGTTGAATTTGAGATAATACAAGGCATAGACTCGAATTCTTACTAAAGAGATCATTATGAAAATACTTTGTCCTTGTAATTATTGTGCTTTTACAATACTTATAAAGGATAAAATGTAAAATCAATTACAAAGCTTTATCCATTTTCACACAAGAATCATCCGTTGGTGTTTCGACTCGACAATCCCCAAATATTCCCTGATCATCAGCCTCGGTCAACCTGTCGGAATCCCCGTGTCACGAGTCCGATACTGACATCTGTTGACAACATTTTTTGAAGTCAACAGTTACATCAGTTTAATGAAGTCTTAATTATTTCAAAAACTAACTAGAAAGCCATAATTCAAATACGTTTCATAGAATATGTTCTTACATTATAATATATATGACATAAATTTAATTAATTTTAGAACCAACAAGAAAAATTCATTTAAAATAATAAATTTGTTTCTATCTGAAAATCTTCGTTGAATATTTGTCTTACTCCAGATCATAATTATTTCCAAAAAAAAAAATTACTTCTAAACACGTTTTTGTTTTAAGATCAAGTTGGAAACTTAATTTATTTTTACTTTTAAGAGTTGGAACGACACTCGGGCCCCCACCGAAGACCAAGACAAGTCTTCTTAGTCAAATTATTTGTACGTGGTTTGGTTAAAATCGACCCAACAAAACTACAAAAACACAAATAAAAATAGAATGGCATCACGGGAATATAAAGCATGATATGAGAATTTTTTTATTTTTTTTATCATTGAATCTCTTCGATAGGTATTGAATAATCCTTCTTGATTTTCTTTTCTTTCGTATCTTTAGATGGTCGACTTTTGATCTTTACTTCAAAACATCGAGTTCAAGTCATTTTCTTGCCGATTTCACCAGAGTGACTTAAATTTAAAGATTTGTTCTACAATAACGAAAATGAACCTAAGCTCTAAAACCCTGGGAACAATAACGAAAGTCTTGGTTAAAAGACATAGAAAAGTGTTTACACTTATCACAAACTCATAATAATCGATATTCAAACAATTTTGTATTAATGAGGAATTAATGTAATTCGTTACATAATCTTTACATCCTTACCCAACTATAAAACTTAACCTACGAAAAATATTTGAACTAGATGACCTTGAAAAAAAATAAAAATAAAAAATTTGTCCACTTTATGACAAAATTAGGGGAAAAAAATCATCAGAATACCGTCTAGTAAATATTATGTTTGGTTCGTGCCGTCGAGAAATGTAGCTTAAAAAGTCGCTATTAAGCACGATCAAACGAGACTCCGTAATTCTGGCAAAAAATATAAAATTACGGCTTCAAAAATTCCAAAGAGATGACTGATGTGAATTTAGTTCATCAGTGGTGTCCTGCATATAATCAACACTACTCAATGGTGGCATAAAAAAAACACCATTGAAATCGTCAAATCCCGGATAAAACCCGAAATCAGCAACATGATTCCCTGTTCCCATATTCAAAAACGGGTCCATAAATGCGTTTTCTTGGGGTAATTCAGTCATTTCATTATCAAGATTCATTGCACTACCAGAAACTGAGGGAGAAGGGGACTCTGCATGTACATCAAACGAAGAATACGACTGGGGATCCGAACTCTCAACCCGACCCGGATGAATGTTCACGGGTTCCGAGCGGGCAAACTGGGATGCCGCCGCCTGGATTTCCACAGGCGTCATCGAAGTCCCTTTGACTATCTCCGGTGGCGGTGGGTTATCCGGGAAATTGAACTTAGCATTACTGCCACGCAGACACAACAGCGCCGCATCGAATGCACGCGCCGCCATCTCCGCCGTGTCATAAGAACCCAGCCAAATTCTCTCCCTGCTATTGGGCAATCGAATTTCAGACACATATTTTCCCCACTTCCTCTTCCTCACACCCTTATACTTTAATTGCTCACTGGTTCCTTCTGATTGCATCATTATATATTAATCGCTTCCGAAAATAGATTAATTTTCGAAATGGGTTTTTTTTTTGGCTTCACTGAGTGTTGTTCGTGTGCTGGTAGTGTTGGAAATGGCGGCTCAGCCGTGAATATATATGTGTGGGGGGGGTACCCGAGTGACTGACGAGTCTGGTGAGTCAACTGGTCAACCGAACGTGTTGATCAATCGAAAAAGAGTGACACGTTGAATAGTGTTGAATTTTGTTATAACGCGGTGACGTCTGGTATTTGATAATAACACATTGGTTTGAAGTTACTCGTGCATTATATTCAGATATGTCGTGGAAGGTCCATGAGGCATAAAGGACATATTTTTTAGTTAAAATTTGTGGGCCCACTCTTTAAGGGCCAGCCGGCCAGGGTTGTGCTCCATGAACAACCCTTTCGTCGCGTCACACAACCCTCTAGATGTCTAGGGGTTGTTCAAACCCATTTCCATGAAGGACCATAGCATTTTTACACATAGGCATGGCAAAATGGTCCATAAATTCCCGATGAAGTGGGGGACGGAGGGTTTATCTTGGTCCCGACTCCTAGTTACATAGTACTGGACAATATCATACAAATTCAATTATATGATTGTTACTTGCTTATCATTTATAGTCCTAATTAGTACTATTCAATTCAATAAGATAAAGGGGAATTTTCATAAATGTCACAAAAATAGAAAATTCACAAATTTTTTTCATTTGCACATAACTTGTTCAAAAATGTCACTTTTATGTTGTGAAAAGTCATCATTACCCCTTGTAAACACATTTTGACATGTCATCCTTTTCGACGAGTTCCGACAATTGAAATGTCGAAATCCAACATTTTGAAATTGTCGGAATAGACAATTTAACTGTCGAATTCGACAGTTGAACAGTTGACCAAATTTGATCTTGCCGGGAATTTCTTTTCTCTGCAGGGGCAAAAAAAGAAATAAGTGACATTCTTGCACATGGTTTCAAAATGTGACATTTTGGTAATTACATTAGCCAAAAAGGCTACCAGGTACAATATCCTCTAAGGGGGGTAAATAAGTCACAAAAGTCTAAAGATTTAATTTTACATGTCTCTGTGATTTTTTATTCGACACAAATTATGACGCATTTAGAAATGGACAATTTTTTTTAGAACTATACCAAATTTTGACAACTTTTGCTCCCTCACATTTATATCGATTTTCGCTAATAGTAAATTATCTTGCGAACACCATATAGTCCGTACAATGGAAGACGTGAAAATATGACTCCACTTCAGAGCTTGTTTGAACCCCATTTTATTGTAAGAATGTATTTTCGAATAGTAAATTGATGGTGAATGTGCTGTTAAAAAATGTAAAAAGTTTTGGATTTATATGTAATATTATTTTATTGAAAAATGTGTGGTTGAAGAAAAGAAAAAAAAAAGTATTTTGAAAAATAACATGGTCAAACAAGGGCTGTATAAAATAGTAAAGGTTTTAAAGTGGCAAAATTGAATTTGAATTTCAATGAAGATCTATTTCAATAGAATCACATTTGAATTGTACTATCATCCTTTTAGGTATTCGAAAGTTCTATGGTCCCTCATTAGTTGTCAAATGTATACTTTTCTTCTTGTTCAATCAAATGTGCTTTTATTTTGTCAAGAGTGTGTGGCTAAGTTGGCAAAAGGGAGCCGCCTAGAAAATTGGGTATTCCTTCAACAAGGGTTCAACCCACACTTGAGACATCCGCCTTCCCTTTGGGGGAGATTTACCCGCCTGGTGTGGTTTGCGGGTATTGCATCAGGCCTCAGGTTTACCCAGTGCGCACTGGTGGTCGGGCCCCGCTCTAAGAGTGGTCGGGCTCCGCCAGTAGCGACTGCGGGTTCCTGAGTCATAAAAAAAAAAAAAAAATAAAAAATGTGCTTTTATTTTTATTTTTTAAAATAAAATTATGTATCTTCTGTATTGAAATAGACCCATAAGCTTTAGGCCAAAAAACATGGGTACGGTGTCACCAAATTGGAAAGCAAAAATGTAAACTTTCTATAAAATTCAATTGAAATGCGGTCGGTTAATTCTTTCTACGAAAAGTGCATAAACTTTATGGAATGAATCGTAAATAATAAAATTATTTTGGTAAAAGTTCTATTGGCGAAAGTTTACTCTCAATAACGAGTCATACAAACTAAAAATTTCACTTACCTTGTACGCGTCTGTATAAAAATTCACTTTCCTTGTATATTTTTGTATAAAACACTATACGAAGAAAAATCAAATATATCTTCGTCTTCCAATTTTATAAGGGTACACATTATACATATTTGAAAAAATAAAATGAAAAAATAACACACTCTCAACGTTGAAACTAGCATGGGACATCTCTTGTTAAGGTCGTCAACATAAAAATATGTTAGAAAATCTACAAAATACAATAGGTTAATCTATACAATTGATGAAGCCACTTCAAATAATTTGAAATAATTATCAACCGCAGCATTCCCGTAATCAGGGACGGACCCACCCTAGGACCTGTGGGTCCTATGACCCACCAAAAAAAAAAAAAAAAAATCATTTTTTATTTATTTAAAATACTGTACAATTTTGGGATATAACATGTTAGATGTTAGATATAAGTACAGATTTTGGGATATAACATCTATAAAGTATACTGTAATTTTTCATTATAACATGTTAGATATAAATACAGATTTAGATGGAAAATCAGAAATCTGGCTTTGAAAATGAATTTTAGTTAATTAAGATTTGAATTTAGAGAGTTGTTGAATGTTGTGATTTATTTTGATATTAAGGTGTTGTTCTTTTGTCCGTTTTGTTGGTTTAGTTGTATGTTTGGTTCTTTCTAAGGTTGTTAATTGTCAGTAGCAACGAAGTGCTTTTACCTCTTGTAGTAGATCCGTCTAATTGTTGAAGAAACTGTTTGGTAGCATGGATTGAGACCTCGAAATTGGATAGAAATTCTTGTCTACATATTTGAATTTGATTTCGAACAGTCTAACACAATTAAAAAGTAGTTCTGATTTCAGTTTGTCAGCTTACTGCTGTAATTGGTCGGATGAGCGTTTCCGAGTTAATAAATTTTTCATTTTTACAGCAATTTAAGAATGGAAAATAATATGTATTTCAAACTTCTATCATTTTAATTGTACATCATTATGAATGTTTGTGCTACCCGCCTCCAAAAAAAAATTTTCGGGGGCAGCCCCCGTGCTCCCTCCTCCTTCATCTCAATATCTTTCATTTTAGGATCCACCAGTTCTAAAATCCTGGGTCCGCCACTGCCCGTAATATCTAATTGTGTCAAAATATAATAGATCCTTCGACACTCAAGCCTCAAGTTAGGATCGAATATAATAGATTGGGGTTGTTCAACCTTTTGGACCGAATAGAAAGGAAAAGTCTGAGATAATTGATAACAATGATTGTAAAATGTTTGTTTGTACTTATCTTTTCTTTATGTCATTTCCTCATAAGATTATAATGAGTTTGTTATTTTTGATTA
The DNA here is from genome assembly GCA_019395295.1 of Osmanthus fragrans. Lineage (NCBI taxonomy): Eukaryota > Viridiplantae > Streptophyta > Magnoliopsida > Lamiales > Oleaceae > Osmanthus > Osmanthus fragrans. The sequence continues at coordinate 4,257,303 of CM033354.1, read as the reverse complement.
TTGATTTGATTCTCTGCCTCATTAATTGAGTTATTAAATTCTTGTAGTGTTCTATAGTCTTGTTTGTTTATCGAGAATGTTTTGTTTTGTTTGTTTATTAATGTATCCTTATTTAATTTGTCTAGTTATAACCAATTTTTTCACTTAATTTTGAAATTGTACAAATACAATCAAGGGTAAATCAAAATTTTTTTTGACAAAAATTACTTTTTCAATAATATTAAATATAATTTTTTAATCCGTGTAAAAAATAAATTTGAAGTTTGGAGCTTCAACCAATCAAAATGTGAAATCATACTTTTAAAACTTTTTTTCTACTTACTCATTTTTTACTACACATTTACACAATAAAATATTTTGCACTTAAACTCAAATTTTCCCGACTTTTCAAACACACGTTCTCTTAAAAATTATTATTTAAAACTCTATTTTTCTCAAAAGTATGGTTGTGCTTAATGAAATCAAGTCAATGTTTTCTTCCAATCTGTGCTATTTGTGGAACTTTCCCTTGAAATACAAATGTACCCAGTAAGAGAAAGCCCAAAATACCAAAAATAACACATTCAAAAAATTCTAGAACCATCTTATCCTTCGTATAAATTCCCTCCTCTAATCAATTCAGAACTTTCTAGGGTTTATCTCTTTTATTGCACCTAATAACCAATTCTTCTCACACTCATTACTCAATCACTTTCCCCTTAAGGTACTTTCCAATTTTCCCATTTCAGATGCCCTATTTAGCATTGTATTTCTTGATTAATTGATTAATTTGGTTGCCTTGTTTTTTGTTTTTTTTTGGTAGAAATGGCAGCGATACAGTTGACTGCATCTACAGCTTCAGCGAAAGAGTTTGCATCATTTGAAGGGCTGAGGCAAAATTCAGTAAAAGTTTCATCTTTTTCACCTCTTAAGCAAAATGGGCTCTCCCTCAGGTCATTCCGTGGACTTGTTAAGGCTGCAACCGTTGTTGCACCCAAGGTTTCTATTCAGTTCATAGTTGGATTTCCCGTTATCTGATTCTTGAAAATTGTATTTTTTTTCCCCTTAAATTTGGGTTCATATTTATAGCTAGTCAATTTCTTATTTGACGCAAGGAAATAGGATTTCTTGTTTGTTAGTTTTGTGATAGTGCTAGTATGATACTGTTCCATGGTTACTTTTACCTAAAGTAGATGTAATTGTAAAATGAAAACCGCGTTGTTATGTTGATAATGCCATAAGAGGTGTTAGTGTGTTCAAGCAATTTATAGCAATCTAATTATTAGGCTAGGAATACTTGTTTTCTTTATACATTAATTGTAATAGCTAACTCTTTTAATTTTCTTGTAGCTGTTCCCTTAGTTCTAAATGTTGTTGAACCATAGTGAGAACTCAAATTTGTACATGTGAATTGATTGTAATATTGTTCTTTAAGCAAATTTCAATTTAGATTTGTTGTATATGTGATTTTTCTTCTGTCTTGCTTACTATATTTGCTTTCTGATCCTGCAGTACACTGATCTAAAACCCGTGGGTGATAGAGTTTTAGTGAAGATTAAGACTGCGGATGAGAAGACAACGGGTGGTATCTTTCTACCAACAGCAGCACAAACGAAACCTCAGGGAGGTGAAGTAGTTGCTGTTGGAGAGGGTCGAACAATTGGAAAGAGCAAGGTGGACATTAGTGTGAAGGTAATAGCACAGTCTTATGCATTCCAGTTTTTGTTATCTCCTAAAATGATTGCATTTACTGACTGAATGATATCTCTAGACTGGCACCCAAGTTGTGTACTCCAAGTATGCTGGAACTGAAGTCGAATTCAATGGATCTAATCATCTCATTTTGAAGGAGGATGATATTGTGGGAATCCTTGATACTGATGATGTCAAGGATATGAAGCCCCTGAATGACAGAGTTCTCATTAAGGTTTGTTAATACTTAATAGTGTAGTTACTTTATTATTGAGCTTTGTGCATAGTGTTGGACTAATCCAAGCTTTGATCTAATAATTTGCTAAAAGTGAACTTGGTGTGGCCATTCCCCCCCCCCCCCCCCCCCCCCCTAAAATGTGACATCACAAATGTATCTTTTGTGACTATATCAATGAAGTTGTGCAGAACCCTTATGGATTATGGACTCAACTTCAGCATATGTTCATTTTAGAATAGATGATAGATTCTGCATTTTTTCTGTTTTTCTTCTTTTCATTTTATTCATTCTCTTTTTCATTGCCATTGAGGTCAATAGGACCTAAGGATATACAAGCTCTGTCTTATACAACAATTCCTATTCAGGTAGCTGATGCTGAAGTGAAAACTTCTGGTGGCTTGTTGCTAACTGAGGCAAGCAAGGAGAAGCCATCAATTGGCACGGTAAGTAATCCCTCTCAAGCTTTGAAGTTAAGAAGTGTTTCTGACTGCAGAATGAGTACGTACTTTGCCAGCATGCAAATACTGTCCTCAGTATTTGCCATCTTTGATTACAGGTGATTGCAGTAGGGCCTGGCCCCCTCGACGAGGAAGGAAACAGGAAGCCGTTGTCAATTGCCCCCGGGAACACAGTTTTGTACTCCAAATATGCAGGCAACGATTTCAAGGGCAGTGATGGTTCAGAGTACATAGCTCTGAGAGTTTCTGATGTCATGGCTGTACTTTCTTAGTTTGTCATTGCCTCTATTTTCCGCAAAAGTGAAACTTTAGAAAATTACTGTAGTCTGGATCTATGGCAGTAATGAATGAAGTCCAAGTATAATGTTTTTTTTTTTTTTTAAATTTAGTGATCATTTGGTCTTTGTTTATCAAAGAGTTTCCTGCTTATCCGTGTTTCTAGCACTACAGAGCACTACAGGGCCATTGTAGTTTCCCAGTTTCTGATATCTCAATTGAATAATTCACGTCGAAAATTCTTAACTGAATTTTTTCACACTGTCCCTTTGCAATAAATTCTTAACTGAATTTTTTCACACTGTCCTTTTGCAATTTATTGCAAAGAATATGAAAAGATGCCTCCATTTGAGAATGAAAATTGTAGAACTCGAACACGCTCACAAGTTTGATGGGAAGCAAGAATTTTCAATTCAGTTCATACGATTATGATGTGTCCAGCAAGCATTTCCAATTCAGTCCATAATGCATCGGTTTGCGAAGAAAGTTTCTTCTATGAATCAATTGTCCAGCGAATTGTGCCAAAAATAACATTCTTGATTTTGTTGCTGATGAACGGGTTCAATAAGTATAAATAGTTCCCAGCAATTTCGCTACAACAATGCACAAGCACTTCAAGAATTTCAGATGATGTGTTTAACCATCGACGATACAAGAAATTTACATCTACCTTCTTACATTTCCTGCTTGTAAAAGGTTAGTCTTTACATACCACCTATTATATCAAATCTATCCGATTGCCTCCAGAGCATTCTCAAATTGCTCAAACGCAACCACTTAAAAGAAACTCAACAAAAACAAAGACAATATCTCAGCTCAAATTTGGATTACACGGGCCTGTGATCAACCAGAACCTTCTGAAGGGGTCCTGTTACCTATCTTTGGTTGTTCAAAGGTGCTCAGCATTGTAAATTTGTAAGTGATCCATCAGGGCATTTTATGCAGAACAAGTTAGTTTCTGAATTTAAAATGCTTTTACCGATTAAAAGAATTGGCAGAATTATCGTCATACTGTCCTCTCCATGCATTACCACTGTCTGTTCCACTGAATGCTTGGTTTGGGGCAGGAGGCTGAGCTAAATCTCCATCTAAAACTCATTTGCTGTACCTCGGCAGAAGACAGTATCTTTATACTCTGGACGCAGCTCACAAACTCCCTGAGAAAAGTTTTCAGAGTCATTTTTGTGTTCTTTCAACAACAAAATAAAACAAGAACAGTTGCTAAACACTTACTCCCAAGGGTCATCACCAACAAGTAATATGTCGTTCTCGTGGTCTACATAGACAAGTTTCCATTCAGATCTTTGTGGATCTTCGAGTAGTCCCTTGATGCCAAACATACGGGCCAGATCATGCCTAAGTTCATCATACCCCTTGTAACGAGTGACATCAATAGTTCTACCAACAGAGCCACGTTTTTGAACCTGCATAATTTCTAGTAATCAGGCGATTCATGTTGTTTCCAAACCATAAAGAGAAAGAAATTTGATATAATCTAATTCATTTTACAGTGTCTTTGTGTAAGTGTTCTTGAAGAGAATAAAGTAATGCTACTTGTACATCAATTATGTACAAATTGGTTTACAAATTGATTGATGATGTGTGTGTGTTGGGGGGGGAGGGGGGGAAATGAAATAAAATGAAGTCATTTAATCTTATCACATCATCAATGAATCTGCAAACCAATAAGTACACAAATATGTACAAGTGGCATTACTCTAAAGATTAATACTATTATCAGTGTTCTAAAAAGCGTAATGCGCGACGATGGGTGGAGGTCAAGCTATGGACTAAGCGAGCTTAGGCAAGAGACAAATGCATAAAAAACCATAAAAAAAAAAACGTTTTCTTATTTTAATTTTTAATCAATCAAAAAATTATTTAATAATAATTAAAAATAATATTTATCAAGCATTTAAAATAGATTTATAGGAACTTTATACATTTTTTTCAAAATTTCCAACAAATGGATAAATTTCAAATGTAAATATTAAATGGTAAATAGATAGAAAGTTTTGAAAGTTTTTCTTTGCTTAAGGTTTCAAATGGTTGTTTTGAATTTATGGCAGACGAAGCGAAGAAATCAACCTTTAAGTTTTAACTTTAAAAAAAAAAAGATAATTCAATGGCAACCGTTGACCGCTAAATAAGGCGTCAAGTCAAGTGGCTTGGTGTTTTCGCCACGCATCGCGCCTAGGCGGCTCATTGGCGTCGCCTAGGTGCGCTATTTAGAACAGTGACTATTATATATATATATATATATATTTTTTTTTTAAATTTTTTTTTAGGTAGGGGAACGGTTTGAAGTGTAAGAGATAGAGTAGAAAACCTTTGTGTACGTTCGCATGCGCTGAGTCTGGTTTGGCCACAACCCATTATTTAAAACACCAGCCTCATTGATTGCAACATCATTTGAACAACCGGCATTAAATGAAATATTTGGCACCCCAAATGTTTGAGAATTGATTCCAGCTGAGGAAAATTCTGTCTCAATATCCCTTGGATTACCATTGTAATTAGAGAGCAAGTTTTGGATATCCTTTCCGGAATCACAGCCCCTTGACAACAAAGCATCAGGGGTCAATCCATCAATATTGGCCGGGAAAGGAAGACTGCTCCGGGGATGGGATTGAATGTCACCATCCAAGCCAGTAAGTGAAAAGTTCTGCTGCCCACTAGCATCCAAGCAATATGATGTTGCAGATGAAGCTGCGTCCAAGTGATCATTAGCTGTACTTCTGTATTTAGGCTGCTCTGGTCCTTTATAACTGGGTAATTCGTTATTTTCTTGGATATCAGACTTGCTATGAGTCCCTGGAACTAAATTAGGAACAGGATGAATAACGGAATTATCCAGTAATGTTGATGACCCAGGTTGATTTCTGTTCAGAAAGTTCAGCGGTGACACTTGCATATTATTTGTACAAGGTGAGGTTGAACATGATGCGACAGGCCCATCAGCAGGTTCGGGATGTGATTTCACTATGGACGCAGACTTTTGCTGGCTGTAGAGTTGGTTGACGGGAAACTGTGGTGATTGCACAAGTGTTGATGCTGAAAAGCCGGTACTGCTGAATTGCTGAGGTAGCTGGTTTTGTTGAAGAGCCTGCTGTTGTTGGGGAAACGAAGGCTGCAAAAAAGAACTTAAAGGGGGATGACATCTGCTGCTGTTGCTGCTGTTGTTGCTGCTGGAGTTTCTGGAGAATCTGCATTTGCAGCTGATGTTCAGAAAGACTTGGTTGTGATGTCTGTTGCACTTGTGGCTTCTGTGTTGAGACCGTCTGCAGAAATTGTGGCTGAGTTTGTTGCATTTGTGTGTCTGCTGTTGCTGGGGCCTCTGCATGAGGCTAGATGGCTGTTCAATATGTTGCTGAAACTGCGTGTCCTGAGGTAAAGATGTCATGGGAAGTGTTATTTTGTTAGCCAAGGGAACATTTTGCTGCATTTGTGTATTGCCTGTTAGTAACTGTTGTTGCTGAAGTTGTTGGGAGTACATTGCCGTTTGCTGTGAATTTTGATTTGGAATCTGGTTAGGGGCTACACCATTATTTACATGGTTTACAGAAGACGGTAAAATTTGCTGCAGTGGCTGCTGTTGGGGCCAACCTGAAGAAGGCTGCCGCTGGATTTGTCCAACTTGTTGATTTTGTTGATTGATTTTGCTGAATTGGAGATTTTGTGAAGCCAAGGCAGGGGATTGGAAGTTCAACAGCTTGGAGCTGTCATCGGTTCCAAGGTTACCATGTAGGTTAGCTGAAGACACCATGTTCGGGAAAAGTCCTGACTGATTAGACGAGAACTGCTGATTCTGCTGCACCACACTGCTGTTCATCCACTGGACTAAAAACTCAGCCCAGGGAATATTGAGCTTGAGGTGTCTTTTAAACCAAACTCATCCGCAATCCAGGGCATGCCTCTCTTGAAAATATTCTCTATATCTGAATCATCATCTGTAAAAACTCGAGTTTGAGGAACATGTGTAAACATTCGCACCAAACTAATGCAAGTTCAACAAATATTTATGGACGCATTCAGTCTCCCATAAACCCTATACTAACTTAAAAGATTTTCAATCCAAGATCCATTCTTTCCTTGGATAGATTTCCTACTCCTTTATCTTAACATGGTTCTGTAAGATTTTATTTTGAATGTGTTATCTGCACAAGCATACGTGCTTCTGACAGTACTACGTCATGCGCTAGACAAACTATACCAAATAAAGCTCACGATATAAATTTTGTACCGTACAGCTGTTTAACATCCCAGCATCATAACAGAGAGCTAAGTGTTCAACAAGGATTACCTGGGAAACCTGGTTGTTTCGAAAACTTGGGTCTGAAAAATGGTGGCGGACAAATATAGAAGGGAGTTACAACAGGTTCGATTTCCCAAATTGATACTCGACTAGGGCGTTCCCCAGCAGTAGATTCATCCCATCCAACCTAACAAAAGGAATGCTAATTGATTATGAGATCTAGAACAGAATAAATAAGAAGGAAAATACACTTGTAATAGAATATAACGAGGATAAATCTTTTAAATTCATCTAAACCATGATTAGAAATTAACCAAGTTCAATTATGGCATAAAAGAACATAAAATTGGAAAGACATAATGCACATATTTGGAGAAGAGCCAAACAGAAAAAGAGGATGCAGCTTTTAGCATGGTAAAATTGGAGAACCTAGCCTAAAAACTTATTATAGACATGACATATTTACCAGTCGAATGCTATCCTAGAGTGTGTTTGATAGAGATTATTTGGGAAAAATGAATTTTGAAATAGTGATATGATGGGAAATGTGTGGTTGAAAAAGAAGGAAAAGTTATTGATGTGATGGAAAATATTATTTTATTGAAGAATGTGTGGTTGAAAATGAGTAGAAGAATGAGAATGAGAATGAAAATGAAAATGTGGATCAAACGGGGGCCCTAGTTGAGCAATGGAAGAATTGTAGATTCAGCGATAGAAGAACTGTGATCAGATTTTTCCGAGCCTAAATGCTCATGAGCATAATTAATATAAGTAAATGTTGAAGAAATTCAGGAAATGAAAAGAGAACCAGTACCTGAAGATTACGCCACTGTGAATTTTTCCATCGCACTGGATCCAAATCACCAATACCGGTTATGGTACCCATGTACCTTCGGACTCCGGATTCCTCAGTCTCAAACATCATCCTGAAGCGCATGCCTAATGAAACTTGGGTATACATTGCTTTGTTATACTTCGCTAGAGGAATCACAAATTCAGAAGGGCTAGCCCTGTAAAATTCGAAGTTTCTTAGGGGATAAAAAATTTCACAAAGTTTACTTTAACAGCTGAAAAAGGTATAAATTTGACTACCTTGGGTTGTAGAATATTGTAAATGGGCTATTGTTTGCAGTCGCATGAGCTGCAGCTGCAAGAATTCCTATGTGCATGCTATCACTAGATATAACAGACGAGGAGATCGCAGGCTGCTGTCTCGTGGCGTGTCTTATACCCAAGAAAAACTGTGACTTTTCATCTCTACATCACACTTTTGCAGTTCAGTGACAAGAAAGATAATGCTAAGAAGAAAACTGAAAGAATGTTTGGCCAAGCTTAAAAACAAGTAAAAATCATATTTTGTCCAAACATGTTCTGCTAATCTTAAAACTTTTTTAGCTTTAGCTAGTTATGATCTTCATTCAAATAGTTTTATACCTTATAAAAAGGACAGAATCGCCTGCTGCAAGTCTTTTAGAGCTAACAAATACACTCCATCCAGTTGTCAACAGGTGCCTTTTGGGTTGACCTGGAATCAAGCACAAGTAGTCTTTAACTTTTCGTTCCAAACTACTAATAAAATATTTCTCAATAGCTTCATTCGTATCCTGATGAGAATTGCACGGCATCCTAATCTTGTGTAAAGCGAGCAAAAGCGAAAAAGGAAAGGAACCAAATCTAGAGATTGACATGCAGAAAGGGTACAAATCAAAATGTCACCATCAAATGAACTCGAAATATTCATACAGGTAAGAATATTTGCAAATTTGCCATACTCAAAAGTAAAATCAAATTGTGGCCCCAGCCAGGGGCGGAGGTAGAAGAGTAGAGTTGTGGGGGCAAATTTCACAAAATTTTTAATTGTGGAGGGAAAAAAAAATGAAAATTATAAGGAATTTTTTTTTTTTTTTAAAATTCTTGTGTAAAATCTTGAAAAATCTTAGATTTCAAATTTATTATGGGGGCAGAGGGGTCTATAGATCTGCCCATTGCCCCAGCAATACCCAAACATTACCTTATATCATCTTTTAATAGATAAAAAATAATAATTAACATAAAGAAGGAATAGGATACCATTTCTCAGAATCTTAATTTAGTGACAAGATTAACATTCAACCAATATGATAATCAGAGAAGCATGTTTGATTTTAAATTTTTCGAAGATGTACTGACAATTTGCTGCATACAGTCTATCTACAAGCAATATACAGGAAGATAGGATTCTAATATAGTAGAATTATTGTTTTTGTCGTAATATCTTTTTCTTGATACATCATTTCGAATTTCAAAACAAATCCAGTACCAAAGGAGATACATGGAAACAGAAAGTTCTAGAAGAAAATACCCCTATAAATATGTCTGAATGTCCATGATTGGTTATGCAAATCTTTAGCCATTAGCTCCTGAGAAGGAGGTTGCATCGAAAAATCCTACAAGACAACTTCCGGGTTAGTAGATGAATGAGCTGAATTTGAGCATTTCTGGCTGTGCTTAAAATTACATTTTAAGCTACTTATTAGAAACGTATGTCACTACCACATACTTCCAATAAAAATAAAGCACAGCCAGACATACTATCAATTTTACCATCTCAATTTTACAACGGAAATGTCAGATGCTTAGCACAAACCAGAGGTGGAAAGATCTTCTCAGCCGCACGACGAGGTACAGAGAAACCGCCATGTGTACTTGTATCACTTGCTGTAAGAGTTTTGCAGAAGAACTCAGAAGGTTGCCTGCTTTGCTTAAGTCCCATCTCAGATAAAAGTAATGCTTCCTGATCGTACTGTAGAATGAATAAATTCAATGCTTCTTCAGATCGGTTATTATCCCTAACCACATTATTATTTGTAAAGTACTGATACGTTGATAAGTTCTCAAATGAAATACTGACTTACATTGCTTACAGGTTGAAGAGCCATCTGAGCATAGACTTCATCAGTTTCAGCATCAGCCTGAGCAAAATAAATAGATAACTAGATTTTTCACAAAATTATTTATATAATGTTGAGGTTTGGCTAATATTCAAGGTCACACAGTTACTTCTATGTTTTGCTAAGCTAAAAAATAATTAAAAGTTCCTTATTGTTTGAAATAACTTTTTATTTCCAAATATGTATGCTTGGTTGTGCTTAAATGTAAGCTAAACTAAAATTAAGTTAGTTATTTTGCCAAATAGGATTTTCAAAGTTACTGTATTTTACAAACAAAACTCACTTAGATTACATTCTAGAAAAGTAACTTTTAAACTCAACCAAACATTAACCTTTTTCTAACTTTTAAGTAAAGACATTACTTATTTTAGAAGAAACTCTTGCATTGGTGTCAAAATAAATAACTTATTTTTCAACTCTTACGAAAAAATATTTTAAACATACTTAATTACATATAAGTAAACCTTTGAAGTTTGGCCAAACATGCTCTTTGTTATTAGATTTGCACCAACATTGCATGCAACCTCATTGATGCCACTGATACTAATTTACAGCCTAGATAGATCAAACTGACTATCATCAAGTACTTATTATGTATAAAAGGCCAAGGAGGAAAATAAATCTCGACACTTGTATATTCTTCTCTATAAAAAAAATGTTAAAAAGTTTCTGTCACACTATGGAAGCGTTCATACATGTAAGGTGACACTATGCAGCATACAGATCAACTTCGAAGGAAGGTTTGGATAACTTGGGATGCTATCGGCCTCCTTTTGCATTGACGCTGCCACCTACAAATAGTATATATACAAGTATTTATCAGATATCGAGTGCAAAAAATTGCTATATTTCTCGAAATGGAGAGAAAGGACATACTTGTTCACTATGACCTTGAGGGAAATAGACCACAAGACTTCCCACAGGAGGCAAAGAAACCAATGGGCCCGCACAAGCATGCCATAACTCTGAATTAATCATATTTTTCCCTCCTGTTCCAATGAAAACAGAAACTTCAATACACGAAACTTGGAACTTCAAAAATGACAATAAAATTAAGATGTGTTACTTGTAATACAATGTAATTTGTGATTTCAAATGTCTACAAAAGGAACTTCTATTAGGAAAATTGAGATTTAAATTGTTACAAAAGGTTTTTCTTTGATGTTGAAACTATATTCTCCTATTGTTGAGCGTTTACATCCTGAGCCAACTGGTAAATGTATAGTTTATCTATTTTCTTTGGCAATCAATTTAGAAATAGTCATAAACTGCAAAATATAACTGGAAGAGAAAATTTTACAGCAAAATTCAAAGTTACAGCATAGAAGTAGCAAATTTAAAAACAGTCGAATATTCAGAATAGACCAGCAACAACAGAATTCCCCAGCAGTAAAGATTAATGCCAGACGAGGATAATGAAATTCGGACAGTAGATGCCAGCTGATGGGCTTATGATGAAGTTCATTAAAAAGGTACAAAGTGCTAGCGAGCTCACGGTCTGCAATTGATTTAGGCAAAACTTATGAATCCAACTTCCCGGTAGATTCCCAGACGTTGATTTTAGTTTTCAGGACATCATTTAATCAGCAGCAATCGGTAGTATGAAATGCTTCTGAAACACTCCATCCCCACTCCCCAAAAAACAAAAAAGAAACACGAAAACAATAGAAGCGCCATCCAAAAGAAAAGGAAAGGCTTAGATAACCTATTCAAGGGGAACAAAATTTGAAACTGATTAGGGAATTGCATATTGAACAATCCACACTTAAAATTGATAGATCTGCACGAGCATGAAAAAAAAAACAAGAATGAAGAAGAGTTGGGTATACATCAGTGACCACAATGGTAAAGACCACTCATTAAGAAAGCATTGAGTTGCAGGAGAAAATCAAATACAGAATTGAATACAAAGCAAGTACAAATTTCTGCTTTTAAGATCTCAAAGAAAGACTGTTAATCAATGAAAATTACAATCTATTACTAACTCGAGTAAAGGATTAAATATAAGAATAATCACACAGAATAGAAGTTAGAACTATGTATACAGTTCAAGAAAATGTTATAAACAAACAAAGAATGGAACAACCATATATTCAAAATTTCCATTCTTAGCTTCCCTTAGCTGAATATGTAAAACGATTAGGCATGTCTGTAAGTTTATCCTCATACTGTATTGATCCAAGGAATATCAAAACTTTAAGCTCTTGAACTTGCCCAAATTTAAGAATTGACAGAGAACAAAAGCTTTTCACTATGATATAAATAGTTGAGAAAAGGCTTCTGAAATCAAATGAATGCAAATACTAAAAACGTAAAAGGACCATTGAAAGTTAACAAACCTTCTCCAGAATTGGCAACATATCCATTGGAAGGAATTTTCATTGTAGCAAAATTCATAGACTAATATCTGCACCGGAATTGAACTTCTTTTTCGAATTTTCTTCCCTTCGGAACCACATAAACTAATTTATCACGAATCAAATATTTCCAGTTGCAAACTGTTCATCAATAACGCCTCCAGAAATCCCATAAAAATTCCTTAATTTTCTCACAGAACCCAATTCATAAATATCATCTGAAGTCAATCCCAACACCCCATTCCTCAATGAAACTAAACAGGCGCTTTGTTTCATTACTATCCCACAAATTTTCCAACTTGGAAAACTCAAATAAACAAAACAAAAAATTGATTCTGTAGGCTTCACCCAAAACCAAGTAAAAATATTCACTCCATTTCTATATCAAATCACAAGATTGAATCTTTTTCACGTTATTTAAAAAAAGAAACCAAATCCTCCATGCCCAAAAGTTTCACAACTGAACCTACATATATGTCACAAGATTCAAGTAAAAATCAGCCCTATAATGCAATCAGACCCCTCAAATCTCAGCTTCTTCAGGTAATGACCATGCAATTTCACCGCCTGAAAACTCCAAAACTGAAAATAGGCAAAACGAAAACAAGATTACTAAAAATGGAAGCTTAGCGGCCTATAATAGAGAAAAGGGCCAGCGAGAAAATTTTCAGGCGCGGCGGAGAAGCCAAGATCTAGGTGGTCAGGTTGTGGGGGGGTGAGGAATCTTAGAACTCGCCGGAAAATCTGATGCAAATGAAAGCGAAGCTGCTTTTTAATTTGTATATAAGATAGTACAGTGTATGTTACAGTACAATTGCACCAATAACAAATCATTATTATAAGATTTTGCAACCATAATTAAAGAATTTACTGTCCATGGTAAGTCTTGAACAGTTGAATTATTGTGGGTTTTCGTGTAGCGCTAGAGAACAAGCCGACATAAGATGAACTGGAGGTGGTTAGATAAAGAGGGAAATGTTCGGGTGGGTCTGCCTCTATGATCATTCTCTTGTACATTAATCATTAATTTACTGACGGAGTTGACATCCCCCATTACAATTTCAGAGTACTTCCGTCAAATCGATGATAAAAAACAAAAGAAACAAAATTTTGAAGTGAATAGACTTATTCTTAATCTTTATTATTTTAAGAAGCGTAATGTATAATTAAAATCGCCTTCTAGCCTGATGATGTTAAACGAGCTTAGACGAGATTTAGACGTAAAAAAATATTTTATTATTTTTAATTATATTTAATAATTAAAATAATACATATTAAACATTTAAAATTATAAAATACAATATTTACTAAATAACTCCTACCACTAGTCAATTATACAGTTTTTAAGTTTTCGAAATGCAAAAATATAATATTTTTCATAATTTAAATTTTTAACTAGACAAGTCATAATAATAAATTTATAGGAATTTCATGCATGCTTTTAGAGTTAATAATAAAATGAGTCTCAAGATCATAATTACATAATATAAATAATATCATAATTTAAATATTATTTAACTATTTAGATAAAATCATTTTTTAACTTTTATACGGATAAAATCTTTTAAAGACTTGAAATTAAAGTCAAATGAATTTTTTTTAAAATAATAATAAGTTAAAATCAAATAAAAGACTTTAAAAAAAAAACTGATAAAGCACATCTACAGAAGACGAAAACAATTAATGAAAAAATTCAGCCATTTAGGAATTGAAAAAATATTCTAGGAGCGAACTAGACGTTTTGTCCTAGTTTTGAGCATATGCGAGTTTTTTAGAACACTGCTCTTAAATAAGGATGATTTGATATGATTTTTACTTCTTATAAAATAATTTTTGAAAGAAGTTACCTTAATTTTTATTCGAAAGCTAACTTTTAAAAGAGTTTCTTATTCTGAAAGTGCTTTTAGAAGAAATTATATTCCTCTAAAAGCTTTGAGTAATGATATTCATCATTAGTGATATTAAGCACTAATTTAAGTGACAATTATATGACATTAAATGATAAATTCATTTAAATGCAAAGTCACATGACTTATTTAAACATATAAAACGTAGATATCTAAACTTGTGCTCTAACATCAATGATATTAGATGACATTATCTAAAAGCTCGTCTAACTAAAAGAAGCACTTTCAAGAAATTAGTCTAACAAGTTCAAAGGCTTCTTCTGGCGCTTCAAAAATCATGCCAAACAAGCCTCAAGTGCATGTTTGGGTAGAGATTAAACTAAAAATTTAAGTGAGATGAATTATAGATTCTTCTAGATATGTAGATAATAAGTATATAGTAGTTTTGAATTTCGTGAAATATATGAATAAAAATATATTTAATCAACTTAGATTTATAATTTAATCACTTTCTTAACATGCACAGATTTCAATGATTTTCATTTTTTCAGTTATTTAGGTATAGTTGGATCGGTTTCTAGATCAAAATTTTTCTTATCGAATTTTCAAAATATTAGTACTTGTCTAACAAGGTTAACATTTTTCTTCTTCCTTAATTCCATCCTAACCAGGAGAATATTTATTATTAAAAGAACTTTAATAGATTATCATTTATTTTTACTTATTTATAATTTAAATCGATTATAATCATTTTCCAAACATCTACTCAAGTAGATGTAGCTAGCTAGGCTGTCAAGAAAAATATATGAATTATATAAAAAAAAATGTTATCTGTACTGACTTTTACAAGTTCCATACGCAAAAGTTTTAGAAATATTGCCATTTTTAATTAACTTTTAATTTGTTGGTCCCACCAAAAAATTATGAATTAAAATAATGTTATCTAGTGCTAGAGAATCAATCTAACATTAGATTTGGGAGTGATTTTTGGGGGTAAGAATTGATTTTTAAATAGTGGTATGATGGGAAATGTGTGGTTGAAAAAGAAGGAAAAATTATTGATGTAATGAAAAGTATTATTTTATTGAAGAATGTGTGGCTAAAAATGAGAATTAATTCTCAAAATCAATACCAAACAGGTTATGTCAACATGTAATAGGTCTAAGCTCCCGTTTGAGCCCCGCTCTTTCCATAAAAATGTATTTTTGAATAGTGTATTGATGAAAAATGTGATTAAAAAATAAGAATTTTTTTTGAATTTACGTGTAATATTATTTTATTGAATAATATGTGATTAAAATGATGTCAAATCTCTATTTAAGAATATATTTTTTTTCCAAAAAATGGGACTCAAACAGGGGCTTAATAAATGAGTCATAAATCCTTGTATTTAATTGAACTTATAATTTAATGACACGAGTAATGCCACTTAGATCGATATTAAATACTAGTTGGTCCCACGAAAAAATATATATAAAATAGAATTGAATTAAACTACTTGTATACACATAGTGTGATTGTCACCCTCATATCATATGTGTCAAAAATTTGGTAGTTGATTGAAAAATGTGCACATAATTATCTTTTTTAAAATTATTTTACAATTATTTTAAGTTAAAACTTAAAAGCTAATTTATTCACTTCGTATGTCCCATATTCAAAATAGTCGCTTAAAACCTTGAATAAATGAAAACTCCTCAAAACTTTTATTTATTTACTATTTAACATTTACATTTAAAACTTATCTTTTTGTCGAAAATTTTGAAAAAAAAAATGTATAAATTTTTCATAAATCTGTTTTAGATATTTGGTAGGTATTATTTTTAATTATTAAATAATTTTTTGATTGATCAAAAATTAAAATAATAATGAAATAAGAAAATGCATTTTTACGTTGTTTACGTCTATGTCTCGTCTAAACTCGCCTAACTCATAGCTTGATATCTACTCATCGCCACGCATTACACCTTTTAGAGCACTAGTTAAAATCAATGTACAAAAATTATCGAACTCACATGATATCAAACTTGATGTAAAATATGATGTACATATAACATGATTGTACTCTATGAATTATGCTCATTGTACATTGTTGGTTGACACTTCTTTGACAACATCCTATGTGTAGAAAATTTGGCTATTTATTGAAAAAAGTATTGTTAAAATTAATGTACAAAAATTTATCAATTCACATGATATCAAACTTGATGTAAAATGTGATGTACATGTAGCATGATTGTACTATTTGAATTATGTTTATGAATTAAATGAATTAAATTTAATGTAAAATATAATGTGCATGTAGTATGATTGAAAATATATGGAGTAATCAATGTGTTTCTTCTTGCTTTAGAGCAATTTAAAATGGTTAATTTAGCAATAATTTAATAGCAACTTTTTTCTAAAATAAACATCTTTTTTCCAAAATAAACATCTTTTTTCCAAAATAAACATCTTTTAGTGAGAAAAGGAAAAAAAAATTCGACTTCTGGATTTTTTCATTTAATTTTTTTTTTTTATCAAATATCGAATTTAAGGTTCTATAAATATGACATTCATTCCCTAAAAAAAATGACATTCAGCTCAAACTTTTTTTCTCTTGTCGAAGTCAAAATTAAGCCCATGTTTGGTAGATAATTTTTAGAATAGATTGTGCGAAAAAATTATTTTTTGAATAATGTGGGGTTAAAAAATAGAAAAAAATTATGGATCCAAGTAAAAAATATTTTATTCAAAAAATATAAGTTTGAGAAAAAAATAAGATTAAACAAGAGCTAATTATCGAAACGTATATCGAATTTCAATGTCGATAATATGCTTACTTTCTTCTCGTATACTTAAAAGTTATTATATTAGTACGGTATTAGGACATTTTTATTCACTTTTACTGCCATAATACTACACGAGTGTTCTTCAAAAATGAAAATACATACTGCACCAGTGACAAGTTATTATATTAGTACGGTATAAGGACCTTTTTACTGACTGTGTGATTCAAGAGTGAAAAATAAATACATGGTGCACGACTGTATTATTGTTGATATATTCAGACTCAAAACAGCTTTTGCATTGTTTAATTGACCAACTAGGTAAAAAGATCTTACGACCAGTCCATGTCTAAATCAGTGTACACAAAGGCCGTACAAAAAAGTAGGGTCTTTTACTTATTCTTATATGATAATTCCATGGATTAATCTATTTTGACAAAAAATGATAGAGATATTGTTAGGAGCATCTTTGGTACACATTTTCGTTTTTATTTTCATTATTCTATTCATTTGTAATTATATATTTTTCATCACATCAATAACTTTTACTTTTTTTTCAACCACATATTCACCATCACATCAACCTAAAAAATGCATTATTTCCAAAATAATGTGAATCAAACAAACTCTAGATGTGTATGTGACAGAAGATGAGTAGATAAAAAAGTTGAACATGTTTTAAATAATTCAACGATAGGATATCATGTGATATTATATCAACCATTATGTCACTGTAGCATGACTGTAATTCCATCTAGTACTTTTTTGCTAAAAATATAGAAAATAATTTTGCCCATGTTTGAACTTTATTTTTCAGAATAGAATTTGCCCATTTGGTGGCCATTATTTAAAAAAAAAAAAAAAAGATATTTTGAATAGTAATTTTTTTTTAAGAATATAGTTAAAAATGAAGGAAAAGTTTTGAATTTACGTGTAAAATATTTTATTATGTGAATATTTAGTTAAAAATGAGTATGAGAATTAAAGAGTTTTGTTTTAAAGAGGGACAGACGGAAACTTTATAAAAATGAAATTTTTAAACAAAAATGTGAGGTTAAAAATTACAAATAAAGTTTTAATTTACGTGTAAAAACATTTTATTCAGAGAATATGTTATTGAAAATGAGTTTGAGGAAAAATAAATTCTAAAAACCGGCTTCAAATAGAGACTCGATAATGTTTTCCACCATATATATTTTCTTGCTTTTACGAGATTATCTTCTTAAAAAATTGATTGTGCAATTAGTATAGAGTATATATTTCTGTAGACAAATGTTATACAAGTTTTACTAATCTTTAATCGCTTTCAACACCGTAAGGATCTTATTAAGGTCCTTCTCATGCAATATATTATATATCTATGATTTAGGGTTTATCATTAGAATATAATTACATTATTAAATGAATTTGGTCCTATCTTATATTGAGAAAGATGATGAGGTTCAAGTGCTCCACATTACATTGATCCATTCTCAGCAATGTTTTAATTTAACCTTATCAAGAAGTTTTGGAGGAAAATGGAATCATGTTGTTTTAGACTTCAAATTTTGTTGATAGATCCTTATCACTGAATTAAATCTAAATCAATCTTGAAATTGCCATTTTTTTTAAGCATTTGACGCAGACTAACTCGTGCAACTCCCTATCAAGATATCGTGTCAAATATTGGTGGTTATCATACTCAGGATCTGTTTGACGCACATTAATTTCTCATTTTAATAAAAAATGCTACTATTGCAACATTAAATACTCCGGTGACGTAGTCGCAATATTTGAAAACACAGAAGTCAGGCGTCTTTTGACATTTGGAATGTCATAATTGTCCTTCTTTTAAATTTGGCATAGAACAAATGAGGGACAACATGGTATTTTCACAAAAAAAAAATTCATTTGATTCAAGCAACACAATAAAAAATGGCTGTCGAAGTGGGCCAGGTTCACTGTATAACGGTAGAATTTTTCTCTCATTTTTGGAAAAATGCTCACCAAACGGGGGACTCAATCTCCTCTGAATTGTCAATTCTTTGTCATAATCAAATTATTGTACTTTGCAATAATCATCAGAAGTATTTGACAAATTTAGAGAGAAGCGTATACATCCGCATCATAGATTACTCGCGAGTATATAGAACCTCTCACAACCAGTACTAACATAAAATAACTAGCTTGCTTACATTTCGCGAAGGTTATTTTTTGGCCTACAAATCCGCACAAACTAGTACACCTCAAATTGCATTGACAGTCATGCTCGACTCAAATCATTTTAATCGAAAGTATACTCACTCAAACTCAAACTAGATCGGCACAATCCAATTTACTCGTATAATGGTTTGCTTTTGGTGTGAAAGTAAATTGTGTCCAGCTTCTGTTGCACTATATGAAATATTTAATTAACAAGCCAATCATAAAGCAAGATTACAGCACTATCGAGCTTAGGTAAAGGAGACAAGACATGACTAATGCTTAAGATTGTATGCTTTTGTATAACTACCTTTAACCAATTGCTTCAAGTATTTGAAATTTGAAAATTCCAGAAGATTAAGAATTTAAATAATATTCTCACGAATGTTCTGGAAAATGTAAAATTGCAAGAAATTTTAGAAAGAGTTAATTTCACAAATAATCGAGTGAAATTTTATATTGATCATTAAAAATTATAATTGTAACCTATTATATTACTAAAGTTAAATAATGTTACACATTCTATCACTTCTTTAGAAGTATCCACTCTCGATATGACATCGAACTATTACACCTTGACATTTATCAATGATTGTTGTGCCCATGTTGGGAAATTATAGATGTTGGAAACAAAACGCATTTTTTATCGTGTTCAACAAAAAAAAAAATCGCCAATGGCTCAATTTTATCTCTAACCCAATTTTCATCGTATAGTAGTGACTGTGTTCAATAAAATAGATTGTACAATTAAAAATTAAAAATAAATTGAATAAAAAAGAAAAAAAAAATCAAATTTTTATTTATGTTATCTTGTGTGAGGCATACCAAACATTACTCGCCTCGAAAAGAAACGTTTTTTTTCTCGAAACTACTCAATTATGGATATCCACACAAAAGTAAGGGCCGATGGTATTTCATGTCACCGCATCTTATCATTGCTTTTAAGTGCAAGATTTTTGATAGAGTAATATTATCTAGCACTGTCAATTTAGTTAGCAATGCATGATATTTAATTAAATGAGTTCTATATTATTCCTTTTTAATTATAAACTTTATTTGAGTTTATCATATAATGCCAACTAAATTGGTATTCTAACACAATTGGTTTTCGATGACATTTTGCTTTTTGATAACATCTTTGAGTGATATTTAGTACACATAGATTAAATTTTACTTTATTATGATGTTTGCTCAAGTGAAAAATTACTTTTAAATATCTAATGATTTCTAAAGTTGACTATTTTAATTAACAAAAGCTTACTTTTCAAAAATAAGTTTTAAATATAGCCAAACATGTTAACACGGCCTAATTTTGTAAGACAAGTTACATTGCTAGTCTCACTGAAGATTAGTAAATAATGAAAAATATTAAAATCTTGTATATTATATTATACAATATTACGTTCAATACTGTCATAATCAAAGATGCCCTTAAAAGTAAGAGTTCTTACAATTCTTTTCTGGGGCAAAAAGAATGATTAAGGTTAAACAAATGTTGCTTTGCTCATGTCATGCGAGTCTAATGATAGATGCACATGCTCATCAATATTATTGTATTCTTTAATTAATATGAATTTGATGTGAGTCTTCCTACATGATTAAGAAGCTAATCATGAAATTATTCATTTCTTAACAACTTTATCCCTTGGTTTTATTCATTCAATCTCAAAGACCATATGCCCTACCTATTTTTTATATGGCATCCATGTTTTATATATATATAATTATATATAAAATTCTTGATTATGATAGTAATGAAGTTGCTTGATGCCATTAGCTAGAATCCATTACTTATTTTATACACTTGTACAATATGAAAAGTGAAAAGTGTAAAGTTTTATTAAAGAAAATATGATTAAGTAAAATATTTTCTTTTAAAAATATATAAAATATTGCACAATGTAATTGTATTTACTATATTAGACTAAACAAAAATGACGTTACTCAAATTTCACTACTATACATTTATGAAAATTACTTAATCTATATGTGGTGGGCGCATGTTGAAAATATACTAATTTATTTCCTATTTACGAGTTTAAACTTTTTGAAGAGATATTTCTCTTAACCATCTCATTTAAAAAGTTAAAATCATACTAAAGATAGTATTATATTCATTTAAATTTTGAACAAGTCGTTTCACATGTGGGTTATATTCATTTTTTAATAATAGTATAAATATGTGACATCGATATATCTTGTAAGTTTAAACTTGATTTCATCTTTGAGGTAGAACAAGACTATTTTTAGGAATTCTTTTATCAGGCCTTTGTAAATTCATAAATAAGAAAGGACGATCTATGATAACCTTGAACTCAGATCTTTTACTAATTTTAATACTATATTAATTATCTCGTTTAAAAACTTATATTGTCAGAGAATGATTATATCGCACGCACGCATGCAAGTACACACGCAAGAAGAAAAGCAAGGTGATTTTGATAAGAGAGCCACCAAGGTCAAGAACATCTCTTAGCTGGGATGTAGAAAGTTATCGTGTGGTATCCACAAAGGAAAGATAACAAGAAAAATGCCCCATTGTGTTTCTTATGTGGGTCATTCCATTTTATTGCACCATTATAAGGTGGGGTTGGGTTCAATCAATCATCTTTCACTCTGTCCTTCAACTTGAGGACAGAAAGATTGGCCTACCTTATTTGATTCCATTTGTGATTTGACTTGATTTTTCTGCAAAATATCGTTTCAAATTAGATTCAATTCTTCTTTTTTTTTAATCATAAAAATATAAATGTTCCACTCTTCGAAGGAATAAACACTAGCAAAGAACAAGACTAAAATCTTGTGAATTCTACAAATATTATAGAATTTGAGATTAATGACATGTTGATTAATTGCAATGAAGTACCAAAGGATATGCAATATTGAGAAACCTTAGTTTACTGAGAACAAAGTCAAGAATGAGTCTTAAATCTTATTTTTCATCGAAAAGAAATTATATTCAAAAGTTCCCTTTTTTTTAATGAAATAAAAAATAGCCCAAAATTATTAGGGAAAAATGGAAAAAAAAAAAAAATCAAGCTACAGGCTCTGCTTCACAGGGTCTGTACAGGGCACACACGTGGGATGGGTGGGCCATGTATGTGATCTGTAAAATTTCTGTAGATTATTTTTCTGTACATATAGCATTTTCAAAAACGGAAATAGCTTAATAGCCTTGTCATGTGAAGGTGTTTTTACTATTCAATATATGATCAAGATTGAGTAATATAATGAACAAAATTTTTAACGCATTTTCTTCTTTAGTAATGTACAGATTGTAGAGCCCGACACGATAAGATTTGCCCCTTATTTTCAGGAAATAAGTGGAGATGATACAAGAATACTCTAGGAGAAGCGTGGCTGCTATATCTCCCACACTTTAATTCAAGTGAGCAGCAAGTTTTCGTCTCATGTTAAATAAATGCTTTTCAAACTCACTATGCATTACATCTGCAATGTGTGGTTGTGTTATCCATGAATTGGAGCATGATTGATTTGCTTATAAGTAAGTTACTTATTTTTCAAATATCTGTCACAATTATTTTTTCCATGGACCCTACTCTTTCAGCAACAATCAAATATATAAAAATACTTGAACACCGTGTTATTTAGCCACTGTTTAGTTTAATTAAATATTATATTTTAATAGATTTAAATAGAGTTGATGAAATGTGTGGTTAGAAAGTTGATAAAAATATATATATATATATATATATATATATATATGATTCTCATTAAACGCGGTTGAAAATTAATTTTAAAAATGAGGACCAAACATATAGTCCTATTATCCAATTGAAAGTGTATACGAGAGAAGAGTACAACGTGTTTAAATAATATGTTTAGTAAAGTGAAATGATTGTACAAATAATATTAAAGAAAAAAATTAACATTTTTCATATTGAACTGTTCGATCCTATCCAGGGGCGGACCCGTGAAAGGCCCAGTGGGTGCCTTTCATTTTTAACACTTTTAAAGTAGTCCTTAAAATTTTTTAGTTCATAATTTAAATTTTTAACCCATAATTCTTTCTCACCCTCATTGAATCATGTTCTTGGATTCATCCCTGATCCTATCTAATACTGTACAACAAATACGTGCATAAACAAAAATACGAGATTTACGGCACAAAAGAAGGCCAAAGTGAAACCTTGCATTTAAACCACGACATTTCATGCAAAGTCGGTCCATTTGGCATGTTATTTTTTCTCGCTTGAAACCGACAGTGTGTGTACATACTATATATGTATATATATGTTATATAATTCTCCCATTCACATATTTATTTCCAACTCTTCTTCCTCAGCAGTTTCCTATTATTGCTCTACACATGGGGGTGGGGTGGGGGAGGGTTGGCCCACCCACCTACCCCTTTCTAAGAGAATGTAAATTATTAGGTTAGTAATTAATTACTAAGTACCAATACAAAGGTGACAAAGTTATTTTTCTATCCTTTAACATGTTTTTATGTCCATCACCTAAGTTTGCTTTTCAAACAAATATGTATTTTTGTGTGTGTTTTAGTGAAAGTCAATTAAATATATGGATTTGTGCTGGTGCTTGGTCCTTTACATTCAAGGTTGTACGGAAGAGAAAATATAAAATGAATTAAGTCATTTGTACGTTTTGACTTACCCTTTGGGTTACCCGATCTCATCTCCCCCCTAATATGAAGGTTGGGTCCCACGTCCAATAAATGCGTGGAACCGACCTCTATGTGAGGGAGAAAGTGAGGTCGAGTAAATCAAAGGGTAAGTCAAAATGTACATGTAGCAAAATTCATATTCAGAAGAAAAATTCAATATTTATGAAATAAATATTTTTGAGATTGATTAAATAATATGAATAACTAAAAATTTTAAGAGATGCATTTTCCAATCTTAGAAAAGTTTATAACTTATCAAAATGACATTTTTTTGGGTTATCAATTGTCGGGACGGATCTTTATACTCATAAATTTGACACACTTATTTGACAAATAATCGTGACCTTTAATTTAAGTCAATTCAACGCTCAGTATATATTTCACTAACATCATGGAAAATTTGGTTATAACCACTTGAGATCCATATGATATTGAGCGTTAAATTGACTTAAATTAAAAATTACGATTATTTGTCAAATAAGTGTATGTCAAATTTATGAGTAAAATGGTCCATTCCGATCAATTGTAACAAATAAAAATCATGTAGAGGTTATTTAGGGATTTAAATTTTTTTATATTTTTGCTTGATCAAAAAAAGATAAATTAAAGAAAAACAAATTGCAAAATTTATAAAAGCTTTTATAATATAAAAGAAAATGCTTTTGGATTACAATTCCATCTTGATGTTCTACTATCCTAAGACCATTAATGAAAACGTCGTGGGCATCTAGACATATGCACATGGAATGATTTAGTTCCAAACCCTAAATTACTAATTTAGGAAATTCAATTTCTAACAATTTTTCAAATTTAAAATAATTATTCAAAAAATCGATATTATTCACCTAAACGTACCTATACTCAAGACCCCTATAATTTTAATTCTTATTCACGTGATCTTAATATCTAAAAAGAACCAAAAGAAAATCTACCTAACATAAATATCAAACCAAATCAACTCTTATCGTTCGGTCTTTTCTCATGCTATGTACCAAATTTATAGTCCATCTATCAATCATTAAAAATCTTTTCCTAGACGTGTCAAAGAAGTCGAATTTCCTTGACTTGAAAAAATTAAATAGGTATTGATTTATTATATTTCTGCAGGTAAAGAGATAACATAGGAAAACATAGAATATAATTTTGAAAATGAGGTATACCGAAAAGGCAGGCATATAGGACATGAAGTGGGCCAAAACAGAAGTTCATGGCCTGCATATTAATTGACACGAGCCCACACCTGAAATTATACATGTCTTTATTGTGGGCCATGAACCCAATTAGGATATTTCTAAATTCATCATTGGAGAGATGTAAATTGTGATTTAGATCTGGTAAAAAAAAAATCTCTATAATTGAGAGATGTAAATGAAATGCAAAGTGCTTTTTTCCGGTAGACAACGTAAAAAAAGATGTAAATTTACAGCTTTTCTAGATCTATCTGTGGGATCCAATCAACTTGCACACAATATTTTTTTTAGATATTTTCATTGCAGCAGAATTTGGATTTAGAACCATCGGAATGTAAATGGAAATGTAAAAGTAATTTTGAAAATATCAATTTACACTCAAGTTTATATCACCATTAGAGATACTCTTACGTGTGTGAACTACATCTCAGCATTTTCCAGTGGATGCCCAATCTTCGATGCTTATAATGTAATAAGGTGATTTAGCCCACACTTGAACACCATTTTATAAAAACACATTTTTTTTTCGAATTCATTTTCAATAACACTCTCTCAATAAAAAATTTTCACACGTAAACTTTTTTTTTTTACTTTTTAATCACATTCTCCAAAAAAAAAAAAAAAAAAAAAAAAAAACATTATTAGAAAACATATCCTCCCAAATAATGAGGCTCAAACAAACCCTTTAGTCTCTGTTTGGTATAATTCTTTTAATTTTTTTTCAAAGCTCATTTCTAATTACACATTCTCCCAATAAAATATTTTTACACAGATATATAATTTTTTTCATACTTTTTGACCACACATTCTCCAAATAATTTTATTTTTGAAAAAAATTACGTCAAACAACTCATTAGATTTAGAAGAGGACGTAAAGTTTGACCTCTCGTGTGAAAATGAAAACAAAACTATTATAGGATTAATGCATTTTAAGTTGACTTATAGTGATGGTTCTATGGTGGGATTTGTTTTACTACGATGAAATGTTTTGAGTATTGGAAGGATTGTTCTTTAAAATCTCCGAAAGATCATAAATTTTCAAGAAGATTGGGTGAGGGAATGGTTGTACAAATACTAGTGTAAAAAATTCAAAGTTGGGCAAGAATTAGATTTTTGATGTTGACTGATCGTGAATGACTTTTTGGACTTTTGCAATGGATTGCCTGATTTGAATTTGAATATGAATATTTTAAAATAGAAATTTTCATAAAAGTTATGCACACATCATGTAATAATTAAAAAGATAATTATAGCCCCATTTGGTTCCTATTTTTTCACCATAAAAATGAAAAATATGACCGTTATCCATCACATTCAACCACCATATTTGACTTTATATTTTTTGTGTGGGGCCCATACCAGCTATATTTTTCATTCTCATTTTACAAAAAATGTGTATCAAACGGGGCCTACGTGTGGAGACGTATTAATTATGAAATTTAATTGACAAATTATGAAGGAAATATCGTTTGATTCTCAATTTGGGGTAAAAATGGCACGTATCCAACTTTTATGTAATGTTTTGAAAAATTGGCAAAATAATGTCACGATTATCTTACTTTACATATATTGTTCGTGAGCTTCACGTATCTAGTTTTAACCTTTAATTCAAAAGTAATACTATCTAGCTTAATTCAATCGTTGGCATTTCTTAGAAGTTAGTACTTTCCAATTAGTTGATAACATTTATGCATTTTGTTTTTTTAAGCAAATGCATATGACCGCATCATATGGTACATGTCGACTTTGTGTTATATTGTTGTGGCCTTCAATTCCTCATGTGTGACCCTCAATTGTGAGGGTAATGCAATTCACACATCCTGCAAACATTCCCCAAATAAAGTATTTCAAACACTTTAAATTGTTGAATAATTGTGGCTTTTAATTCATACGTTGTTGTAGTTGTAACCTACAATTTCCTGCTTTGATGCGGAATTTGATACGTACGTCTTGTACTGTTAAATAATTGTGACATATATATCCTGTATGTGATCTCAATTATGGGCATTTTTTGAATGTGAAATTTGGTGTATTGCGAGTTGTTGAGTACTTGTGACTCTTAATTTTAGCGTGTAACTTCTATTATAATCTTAATTTGGCTTATATATTGTTAGTTTAATATGTGATCAGATTATTTTAACGAGACTTTAATTGTTAAAAGCATCTTATCCCTAATAGAGATCATATTTAAATTTAGATCGTAAATTTTCTTATATGCTTCATATATGCTCTTTATTTTGAAAAAATAAAAAAAATATAGGCATTTATAGAATGAAGGCCCAACACGAGGCCCAAACTTGAATGAATGAATCAAAACTATACTAACTAAAACTAGCAACACGAAATTGTTGCAGATAAAACTAACGTAATGCGACTTATACAGATACTTTCTTTATATAAGCTCTTCTATAAGTTAAACTATTTTTTATTTTATTTATTTATTTTAGTAGATTCTACTAGTGAAAAAAAATGGCTGAGCATGCTCTTCTATAATGAATTATACAAGTTGATAACAATGCAACTCAACTAAATAAGGACACTAAGATCGAGCAAATATTGGCGGAATAGCTTTTTGGAGAAGGGATAAAGGTTGCATATTTCGAGAGTCTATCCTCGATAAAAGACAATTTGATCATTTGGGAAGTGAAGATATTGCATATCGAGTATGATTTTTTATTTGAATAATATTTGGTCTCTGATTTTTTATTTGAATAATATTTGGTCTCCTTCCCACGTCAAGTGATGTGTTAACAATTAGGTAACACCAAATATGTTAGAGAATTACTAAAATTCAAAACGACTCTTATTTGAATTACATATTTTTGTACGTTATCTTCGCACAAAAATCTTAGTTAACACTTCACTATCATAATGAAGGGATACTCTGATTAGAAATTGATATATTTGAGTTGATCAGGTTTAATGGGATAAGTTGTTTAAGACTTACTATACCAAATTGAGAATGTAATGCATGAGCGCCATTGAACTCAATTAAACATCAACACTATGGTTCTTATAAATTACTAGTGCCACCGCCTTCTTCCAATTAAAAATTTGGAAAAATTCCAGTTGTAATATTTGAAATATCATTATAATACGGAGGAACATTAATTGAAAATGAGAGTGGACCTATTTCATAAGAAAACCTTTACTTAAGGTCCAAACATGGGACCGAGATTTACCCTCATGAAGACCGAGCTTGAAACTGTCTGCCCTCACTTATTAATGCAATAAAGCCATATCCCACCCCCACCTACCACCATTATCATTTGATGAAAATTTTATTCCAATAAGATCAAAATTACATGTATCCCCCCCCCCCCCCAGCAGTAATATCAATCCTAAAGCCTCACCCATCATATATACTTATAAAATATTATTATTTTGCCCCCATGATGGTTGAATTGGTGGAGTAGGTGAGCGCGGAAGTCTTCGATCACGAGTTCGATTCCTCCTACCAACATTTTCTCGGTCGAACCTATCGCACCACCTAGTGTGGTTAACTTGGCTGACGTGGTTTGCAGGCTATTGTGTTAGCCCGAAAGTTTAACCGATGAGCACCCAAAGGGTAGCGGTTGTGAGTTCCTCCGTCATTAAAAAATAATAATAATAATCATTTTTTTTATCAATTTAAGTTTAATTTACATTTAAAAAAAGTAATTTATCTAGAATTTAGGGTTTAGTTTAATTAAAATGTTAAATTACCGCATCAACAGTTATTTTGTTAGTTTTACTTGTTCCGAGATTTTACTTTCAGAATTACCTCGTTAGATTATACGTTCGAATTACTTAAATAAGACCAACTAGGGTTATTGAAATAAAATGTGAATTGTTCTCAATTTTGTCAATTCTCAGTAATTTTTCATCAATGAATCTTGTTATCCAGTTTAGTATTACTAGGAATGAACATAATTTTGTTGTATGATGGAAATTGGCTTACCAATTTTGACTTTTGAATGGATTATCCTATACGTTTTCTTTAGTGATACATAAATAATCTATCTTGAGAAAATATAATTAAATTATGCTTCATTTCCACTTATATATAGTCAAAATAACTACTTTTGTCTCCCAAATTTTGCTATTCTGTTTCAGTTGGTAGATAAACAAAACCATGGATTTTAAGCAACAACTTTATATATATATATATATATATATATATATATATATATATATATACATCCTTGTATATTGTGTGACAAAATCTCCAACCGTGGGTTTTATATATATATATATATATATATATATATATACACACATCCTTGTATATTGTGTGACAAAATCTCCAACCGTGGGTTTTATATATATATATATATATATATATATACATCCTTGTATATTGTGTAACAAAATCTCCAACCGTGGGTTTTATATAACTAGGTCTACCAATATAAGAAAATATGAATATTATGATAATTTTTGTTTCAATAAGGAAAGGAAGACAAACATGCCAAGTGAAAGACAACTGTTACATGGGTTAAGGTTGAAGACTAGAGAAGTCAGCTTGTCTTGGGTAAACTAAAATAATCGATCATAAGAGTGATTTGATCTTGGGGAAAGTTATTAGAAGATCGAGATGTTGATGAAAATTCATTATGATGCACATGAATCCCAAATGAAGAGAAAATCCCCCCTCCCTTTTACTAAATCCCAGGGAGTTTCGAATAGTTTATCAAACAAGTTGAGTTGTCATGATGATATTTTTTTTCTTGTGGAAGATAAATTAATATGAGTATGCTATATGTGATCGTAGATATATTAGTTATGAGTACAGTATAAACCCAGATCCAATTATTTTGCTTCTACGATGTAACAATTTGAAAAACTTAAGATTGCTAAGATTACCACAATATATAATCCATCTTTAAATATAAAAAAATAAAAAAACGAGTGTTTAATAATCCATTATTTATGTTCATTTTGCAGTAGGGATAAAAAAAAAATTCCGCCCCAACCCCAACCCTAACACCAGTCTTATGTTTTATTTTTACTTGTGTGTTGAATCATATTTAGCTCCTGTTTGATTATCATTTTTTTAAAAATTCATTTTGTTTTATCTTCTTTTTAACTACACATTTTTCAATAAAATAATATTACACGTAAATTCAATTTTTTTCTTAATTTTTAACCTTACATTCTCTATCAATCAACTATTCAAAATACATTCTTACCCCCTAAAATCGGGATCAAACAGGCCTATACAAGGTAGAAAATTAAGATATTTTTAATTCACATTCTGAATTTTAATCTCTACCGAACACACCCAAATAATTAGTCTTTTAGGTTCATCTTTTTTAATCAAGATTTGACCCGACTCGTCATTTTTTCATGAGAGTTTTGTAACACCAGTTTCGATTCACCGAATCTAACTTCATTAGGTGCAATGATTTTAAACTTTAGACAGATCAGACTCTACCCCATTTTCTATGCATGAATTCCCATATTATTGCAAGTAATACAATAAAGAATTTTGCTACTTGTACAATATTGGTTAACAACAATGGTTGACAATCATCTCACATGAAGGGGGGTCCATGATTTTTTTATTCATCGTGGACCCCCCTCCCACGTGAGTGATTGTCAACCATTGTTGTCAACAAATATTGTACAAGTAGCATAATTGTACAATAAACTACATGTTTAGTGCACATAGAATATTTGTATGGCATGAATCCTAATAGAAAGCAAACCACATGCAAGATCTACAAGCAAACCACATGTATGATCTAAAAGTGAAGATTTTTATTTCTTAAATTTAACATAACTCCTGATTATAATTTGTAATTTATTTTTCGTATTTACTAAAATATTACAGAAAAAATTCAAGAATTTTTTTTTTTTTTTTTTTTTTTTTTTTTTTTTTTTTTTTTTTTTTTTTTTTTTTTTTTACGTCATTCTCATAGTAAATTTCTAGACTTCACAAATGCTCAATTTTGTTATATGAACATATGTAGGCCCCGCTTGTTTCCCATTAATCATCCATAAAAATGAAAAATATAATTGTTATCAATCACATTCAGCCACCATTTTTTACTTTTCATCTCTTGTGTAGGCCCATAACGACTATATTTTTCATTCTCATTCTACAAATCATAATCTCAATACTTTTTAATTGTTGTAAATTGTAATACATTTTTGATATGTTTCTTCTAAAAATTATATAGACTCGAGGTTTAAAAACTTTGAAATACATAACATGCTCAAAATTAGTTTAAAAGTTGTAGGTAACACGAAATGCGTAATTAAAATTATTATTTTTACTTTAACTTGAATTTTAATTTACAATTTGAGCTATACCAAACAAAGGCTTAGTGTTACACAAAAATCATAATACAAGATTAGATCTACAAAAATCACGACTAGCAACATTAAATTAAATTAATTTAGTCGGTCCCATAAAATAATTTGCTCAACATATTTTCTTTTTGTGAATTATACATTTTTTAAATTTCAATAAAAATCAAATGATTTTTGAAACACATCTAATATATAGGATATAACTACACTCTACATACCGTAATTCTAAAAAATTGTGATTTACATGCTTTTATTTCATAAGCATATATGAAATCCTATTCGTCGAAAAAATACAAAAAACAAATAAGTAATATTTTGCTAACAAAACGGTAAGTAATAAATAAGCATAAAAAAGTAGTTATATGTAAAATCGACTTTTGAAGCGGGTCCATCCACCAAAATATATAAATCAAATTGAATTTTACAAATTCACGATATGTATTTAAAGCAGTAAATTATAATTTATAACACTATTTATAGTTGGCCAGAAGTCAAAATATTAAAGTTACACTATTTGTAGCATTTATATTTTAGGCAAACGAGGTAATTTAATGAATGGTCATTGAACCTAACAATAGGTTACTGTTTGTTCATTAATTTTTAAAAAGTTACTCGTTGTTCATTTAATTTTACTATAGATTATTATTTACTAATCAAAATTTAAAATGTTACTCATTGTTCACTTAAATTTAAATAAAGTTACTCGTTGCTCACTAAACTTTGTAATACGTAACACTCGTGTAAATGACGTGTGTGATTGATCGATAACTTTATTCAAATTTAGATGAACAATAAATAACATTTTAAATTTCAAGAAGCAAGTATTAATCTATAGCAAAGTTCAGTGAACGAATAGTAATATTTTCAATTTCAGTTTACAAGTAGAAACTTATAGCAAAATTCAACGACCATTGACTTAATTAACTCATAGGCAAACACTAAACTTCTTAAAGCATTATTACACACGTGCACCACTTATTCTATAAATAAATAAATAAAAAAAAAAAAAAAGTCTCTTCAAGCTACCATCTACATGATAATTTATTAAATTATTTCAAAGGCGTTCATAAATGCGAGGTTATGACATGATTTAGGTAAATCAAGATATGAGTATTAAAGATTCCGAGAAGCACACGTGTCGCATGAATCTCGAGATCGTAAAGTTGCTAACTTATTCCACTTCTTTTTTTTTTTGCACGTGAGAAAGATTTGGAGGTTTCATAAATTATTTTTTACGATGAAAAGTTAAGTTTTATCCTTAATAATTTTATAACCAATTATCTACCTTTTCTTTGATGCAGCATGTCGCTGATGGAGGAGAGAAAGCTGTAAAATAAATTTCATGATAACGTAACAATATTAATTTTTAATTTTTATTTGAACTTAAATATAAGCATCATTTTCAAGGATTATATCATATTATTATTTGTTGGCATTTTAAAGAAATCGATATTCTGAAAGCACGCCCAAAAATCGATATTATGTGCGCGTGTATATATATACTTTTTCCCCCAAACATAGGCTGCAACAATCATGTTAAACGTAAATTTAGTTTGACATCTTTTGACATGAAATTTATCATAATCATTGATTTTTAAAACATCATTGCACATCACTGGCGAGATTTTTGATATATAGTGGAGACATCAACAAAAATGTATAAATAACTTAAATTGTAGGCTATATTCTTTCTCTGATTTCACATTATTATATTAATACATTATAAATTATATAGAGAAATGTTTACAAGTGGAACAAATTTTTGGTCAAAGTATATAAGTGGCTGCATAAAAACAAAGTTAAAGTTAATTATTTTGTCATCTATGATTTTTAAATAATTTTTTACAAATATAATTTTTCGGCAAATATAGCAACTTACTTTTAAGAAAAAGATTGGTCATTGAACTTATACGACGATTCACACAAAGGAAAAAATCATTTGTACAGAAAATGATTTACCATATTCTTGACAGATACTCACATGTCGCGTGAAATCTGTGTGAAAAAAATGATCCCCCTCTCCTTAATGTGAGTGCTTTGTCGAGAAAGGTGTCAAACCCTGTACAAACAGCACGGTTCATTCACAAATTGTCCAACATTTTGTATTCCAAGTTTGTAATGAATTTTCTATTAGGCTGTGTTTGATAGCCTTAATTTGCCATGGAACTAGGAAAAAAAATTGCCTAGCTCCTACTTTTGGTTGTTTGATAAGCCAAATTTGTCATGAAATTTTTTTTTACACCTTTTGCTCACACGCTTCCATTTGTACCCATTTTGTGGAAAATATTTTTTCACCATTTTGGTGGGATTTTATTTTCCAGGTTCTCTCATTTTTTTTTTTTTTTTTGAATAAAGGCAATTGAAATTTTTTTTAGATCCAATGGTAAAAAAAATTATCTTTTTTGCTGACAATTTTCATGGAAAACAAAATCAAACGAATGGTATTCGGTATGGTAATTTTTTTAAATCAATTTTTTTTAATTTTTAATTTTTTTTTGATAATTGGAACAAATTTTAACTCAATGATAAAAAAATTATCACTTTAATGAACAATTTTCACAGAAAACAATGTCAAACAGACACCAAATTTTCAACATTTTTCAGGTAGAAAATTATACCAATTAAACACAATTAATTACAATTCACAGTCAAATATTTTCTAGACAATTCAATTCTTAATAAAATATTTTCTTTCCAGCCATTTTTCACATTTGTAATCAAACACACCCTTACTTCTGAAGTTCATGTGGAACGGGCCAAACCAACAGATTTACATTTTCGTTTCTTTGCCTTAACTTATATGTTGGTTTATGAATGGTCCTAACCTTTTATACTATAATGAATTTTCAGTTGTTTTGGTCCAAACAGCCCCATTATTTAAAAAACTTATTTCTCAAATATATTTTCAAGCACATATTTTTTTAATAAAATAATTTTACACTTAAATCCTAAGTTTTTAAATAATTTTTAACTACACATTTTCTTAAAAATCATTATTATAAAATCTATTTTTCTAAAAATATGGCTCAAGCAAACCCTTGATGTTCACATTGATCAAGCCAAACTAAAAAGATATTACTTATTCAGTTCTTTTTTTCTTTTTCCAACATGTGTGTGAATAGGGTTAAAGAAACCCTTTGAGCTCCATCAACTTTTATCTTCACACAGGTAAATTCGTTAGTTTGACTGATTAGATATACTTTTTATTTGTGTTAAAAATTTCGATGGTTACTATACGTACAATGCTGTTTATCAAGAGTAATTGAGTTTTGATATTTTACCTGAATAGTGAACTAACTTTCAACATTATTTTTCGTCTATTACACTTTCTAATTCTATTTGAAAATTTACGATTTAGACGACATATAATCATTATTTTTCCCAGCAATCATTAAACTTTAAATTTTTTACTATATTCATTTTTTAAAACGGAGTGATAGCCAGAAAACAACATTAACTATTGAGAAGCAACACTATTTTGGGCTGATGGATTTAGCCTTAAGGACTAACAAAGATTTTATTACAAAGTTGAATAATTAGATTGGAATAAAGAAAATGTTCAAGGACTATTTACAAACTAATGTAACAGTTGAGGGACCATTTATATTTATTGTCCTAACGTACAGATCTCTCGTGGGGTTGGGTTGGCAGGTGAGTGGGTGTAGACTGTGGATTCAGACTCAGATATTCAGCTTAAGCAATTATAAAAATCCAAAGAGACGATACCAATTTTTCTCTCTCTCTCGCCGTCTCGTTAATTTCGTCACCCTCATTCTAGAGTCTCAATAGCCACTCTATAGTTTGTTGTTCTTCCTGTATGCTACAATAATACAAAAAAAATATACAGATACGTACGTTTATCTACATAAAGATACAATTTTTGAGCAGTAGTGTTGTGGGGATTGGAAATGTCTTCGTCAACTGTTTGTTCGTGGTTAATGGCGGCATGCATGTCAGTTTCTTGTGAAAAGGACTCTTCCATTTCTATGCTCAGCCACCGCCCTAATATGGCGTCGTCGAGTCGCCGCCGGAAAAGGGCTTTTAAGACATGCGCTTTGTCGGAATTATCCGGTATTCGGAATCTTGTGAACTCTTACCTGGCATTCGAGCCTTGTGATCGGTTCTGTAAATCATCATCTAATGGAGTTTTCTCTTCTGAATTTTTACTTGGAGACGGATCCGGGAATGTTCCCTTGCATCACAGGCGGAGGAAACTCCCTCTTGTTGCCCGTTCTGGTAATTTTGCCCTCTGTTTCGTCATTCAGTGGGTAATTGTTTGTGTGATTGAGCTGTTGCGGTTGTTCTATTTGCAGTAATAATAGATTGAATCACGATCAGTAAAATATTTTTGTATCTTGATTTATCGTGATTCGATTTTTGGGGCACTCGATTTACTGAAATCAAAGCTCACGTCTCTTGTTGTTTTAATGCGTAAGATTGAGCTATTTATTGTTCATTTTTTATGCATGAAACATATTTTATTGCTGCTGTTGGACTAGAGGGTAAGTTTGGAAAAAAAAAGCACTGACAAACTTCATACATATGGTGCCCCTTTTATCTCTGTAACACGAGTATGTTAATGAGCGGGAGCAATACATTTGCAATTACCTTTTAATCTATGTTTTGGGTGGGTAAGGTTATGTTTGTCGATCTTTAATGGTAGTTGCCAATTTTCTTGTTTATCACGAAAACCTATGTTAATTGCAAATAGAGTCTTGGAATAACTTTTGAGTCTACCTTACTGTCATATGTAGAAGACTTGTGTAGCCCCCTCTATGTGCCTAAGCTTTTAGCTCGGAGTGGTTCAATATGACATACTTAGCTAATGGCACACGAAATTTACAGTAATTGGTAGAGGACACATGGTAACTTGCCTTTAGAAGTTTGAACCCTAAGGTTGACAAACAGTTATTAAAATGTTAGATTGTAATTTGATTTGATTTAGGAATTCTGAACATGCTGTAGAATGATTTCTTGTTAAGGGGTTATTCTCAACGCCCTTGGCTTCCATCTAAATTATAGGTGAAGCAATGGCCATAGTTGTGCAACCCGCCATGGAAGCTGCAGCAAAAAAGAAACCTCCAACCAAGCAGAGGCGAGTGGTTGTGACAGGTATGGGTGTAGAGACGCCAGTTGGTCACAATCCAGATGTGTGTTTTACAATAACCTGCTTGAAGGTGTTAGTGGCATTAGTGAGATAGAGGCGTTTGATTGTTCCCAGTATCCAACAGTATGTCATCATGATATCCCCTTCTATTGTTTTGAAGCAACTGGTTTCAATTTTGACTACAGGGGCTTTGAATTGCAGAAAATTGCCGGGGAGATCAAGACATTCTTGACAGATGGTTGGGTTGCACCCAAACTTTCTAAAAGAATGGACAGATTCATGCTTTACATGCTGACAGCGGGCAAGAAGGCTTTGGCTGATGGTGGGATTACAGAGGAAGTGATGGATGAATTAGATAAAACTAGATGTGGAGTCTTGATTGGCTCAGCCATGGGTGGGATGAAGGTAATTTCAGAATGTTTTAGAGATTAGGATATGCTTTAGCAAACAAACAAACTAAAAAATTTGAAAAAATGAAAAATATATTGATATATAAATCAATGGAAACGATGTGAATCTAACTAGAGGTTCCACTAGCTGATGTGAGTTTAGAGTTTCACTTTTGTATTCCTAAATTGAAGTGCAACGTTTTCTGCAATTTTGTTCCATATGTGTTTTGGAACGTTAACATGGGTCATAGAAGCTACATAGGCACTTTTTGTTTCAGGATTAACACATACATTTGATTTGAAATGGAAGTATTTTGTTTTTATTACCACATGATCTACTGGATTATTGGATTGCTTTTGCGGGTTCAAGCATCCCCTTACGAGAGTTTAAGGACCTGCTAATGGGAAAAGGAAGGATATTTCTAATTGTTAACAAATATTTTTGTGCTTGTTACTTCAACTTTTTCGATAGACATGTTTGTTTTCTTTCTCATTTTTTACTTTTCCCCCTCTCAGTTGCTTTGTGATTTGAACAGGTCTTCAATGATGCAATAGAAGCGTTACGGATTTCATACAAGAAGATGAATCCATTTTGTGTACCTTTTGCAACAACAAATATGGGTTCGGCTATGCTAGCCATGGATCTGGTTAAATAAATTATATATCCTAAGCTTAGCAACTTGTAATCTCCATAACCTATCGACATCTCGTAAGATGTAATTAATTTTATGCTCCAGGGATGGATGGGCCCAAACTATTCAATATCTACTGCCTGTGCAACAAGCAACTTCTGTATATTGAATGCCGCTAACCACATTATCAGAGGTGAAGCTGTAAGTGCTTTCAGTTTCTTTTAAGCTCTAGTGTGGAGCTTCCCATTGTATGTTGGTTCTGTTTCATGTTCTTTAAAGAATTAACTGACAATTGCTCAAATGTAAAACCTTCTAGTTTACTGCCATTTTTAGTGATAATTGTTGGGAATTTGCAGGACATGATGCTTTGTGGTGGCTCAGATGCAGCAATCATTCCAATTGGTTTCTTTTTAATTCTCAGTTTACATATTTTTTAAAACTCACAATTTTCAGTTTCCTAATCATTACTCTTGTTTGCAGGATTGGGAGGTTTTGTGGCATGCAGAGCACTTTCACAGAGAAATAGTGATCCTACTAAAGCTTCACGTCCCTGGGACGCTGTAATGTTCTTCATCTTTCCACATGATAATTACTAGGTTCAAGGAAACACAACAAAGATGATGGACAGTTTATCATAATATGTGCTGAGAATCAGAATGCTAATTCTAAAATGATATGTAATTCCACTTCAGAAAATAGACATATCTTGTGATTTCTAGATCTTTAATCAACTGAATGGATCTTCAACATCCAATTCCCTTGTTTATATCTTCTAAAATGTGAAAATTTGTATTCGTGTGTCTGGATAATTGAAGTATACTATAATTTTTCTTATATAGCTTAAAATTAAGAATCTAGCACTTTAAAGACCTCCATAATTTTAATGGTTAATAATGATGTAAGTAATTCCTTGATTCAGAGTAACAGTATCCTTATACTTACCTTTGACAGAACCGTGATGGGTTTGTTATGGGAGAAGGAGCTGGAGTATTGCTTCTGGAAGAACTTGAACACGCAAAGGTAGTCTAAAAGCACTATCAGTAGAACAACATTCTTTTCTTCTGATCTAAAATTATTTCTTGTTGGCTACTAGGTTTGTTTCTTCATTCTGTATTGAGATAAATTACCGGTGACTAATTTATTCTTTAAGTATTTTTCCAATCATATTTTGGATGACCAGAAAAGGGGCGCAAATATATATGCTGAATTTCTTGGTGGAAGCTTCACCTGTGATGCTTATCACATGACAGAGCCTCATCCAGAAGGTAACATACCTTAGTTTTCTTATAGATTAGGAATTCAATTATTAGGTGTAGAAATGTTGAGATTCCTGTTTTTAAGTTCATTGCACTCAAGTATCTATGCCATCTATTTATTTTTCACGAGGAAGAAGGGGGGGAGGAGGTCTTAAGTTATTGATATTTTAACTTATATAAATATATCTGATGGCCAATAACTGGTTGAAGTGTGCGATATTGATATTTTAGATAAAATATGAAAGCCTAGTAATTGTAGATACTCCACCGACCTAGTCTCTTTACTAAATTAATTATCCCTTTAATCTGGTAGATTTTCAAAGTTATGTGATCCATCATATTGATAATAACACCAAACCAAGTATATTGTTGGACCAAACCTCTAGTGGACATTTGACCTCTAAATACACACATTTTGAGTATGAATACCTAACATAGAGATTAGAGCTTCTCAAAAGAGTTGGAGCAGAATGAGGACTAAGTTTGTTATTTTATCGTCGAAATTTTTTTGAGATGCAGAAATTACTTACCCTTAAACCAAGCAGGGAATATATAGCCCCCCCCCCCCCCCCCCCCCCCCCCCCCCTCCACAACCTCCCAAAAAAAAATGGAAATATGGAATAGAAAATGTAAAGTGATTCAGAAGTTATTTGTGCTAATGATAAATCTACGGGAAGAGGTTGACGTAAAATTACTTTGTACAAGGTAAATAGAATTGATTTAGTTTAGTTTAACCTAGGAAAGTGCCTTGGAAGGAGAAACTCCATATCGTGAAGCCCTAGGAAGAATGAGACAAGGCTTTGTTGAGGTCAGCTCTATAAATTGTTTATAGTTTTTTGTTGAGGTCATCATTGCAACTTCTAATAATAACTTTTGAGGTGGATAAATAAACCTATCGCGATGTTGTAAGAGCATTACTAAATATCAGTTTTTTTCTATTTAACTATCAAAATATAAGTAGATTGTGTTATCTCATTAAAATGAGATAGTGGTTCGAAGGACACGTGGAGACCCCATAGGAAGAAACTTGAAAAAAGACAGAAGGGTCCAAAATTCGCCTTGTCCGAAGTCCCTCGCCAGAAGGACGTCGTCAATTGAAGCATGACGTCTTGCCGAAGTCATTCTCCAAGCCAAAGTCCTTTCAATATCTTAGAACCTCTCTAGCCGAAGCCCCCTCAACCGCTTGACGCTTCTCCAAGCCGTAGCTTAGAACCTCTCCAGTCGAAGTCGCCAGAAGAAACAAATCTGAAGAATATTTTTGAGAAGTGATTGATGTGACGATTCACTTTAAGTCACCTTACTTGATGTCAATCTAGAAGAATAGGATGACAGGACACTCATTATTGTAGTTAATGTTATGAATGAGTAATGTGATAATTAACTCGATAAGATGAAACCACATGAATTTGATCTGACGATAGGCAGTTCGGCCGTTTGGCTATAAATAGCAATTCTTGTGATTTTGTTAAGGATGCTTAGCTTGATATTGGAGGAGGCAAAAAATTGGAATTCACACGTGTTACGAGTCCGATACTGACATCTGTTGACAACATTTTTTGGGGTTAACAAATTGCATCAATAGAAAAACGTTCGTTAAAATTTAAGTGAACATTTTATGGATCGTCGCAACAGTCCTTAGTGTGATTTGTTGCTAAAATTTTTCGTTTAATTTGTGCCTATCAACAAGAAAGGTATTCTTATTTTACATTTGATAGTTTTGTCTTTTGTTAGAGTAGTATGATTTTAATGGTTAATAATGCAATATCTTCTTTTGATGAATGCAATGCATTCCTTGAGTGGAGGATGACTAATCAACTCCGTGAAAATAGTGCAATAAAGAACCCTTGAATCAGTGTCTTTCTCACTTGACTCAAATGCAACTTTAACTCATTCACGCCTAAAAGCAGGAACTGGCGTCATTCTATGCATCGAGAAAGCTCTGGCTCAATCAGGAGTAT
Source organism: Osmanthus fragrans (assembly GCA_019395295.1). Classification (NCBI taxonomy): domain Eukaryota; kingdom Viridiplantae; phylum Streptophyta; class Magnoliopsida; order Lamiales; family Oleaceae; genus Osmanthus; species Osmanthus fragrans. The sequence continues at coordinate 4,216,848 of CM033354.1, read as the reverse complement.
CCAGGGAAGATGTGAACTACATAAATGCCCATGCAACATCTACTCCAGCCGGTGATCTTAAGGAGTATCAAGCTCTTGTTCGTTGTTTTGGACAAAATTCAGAGGTTTCTTAGTAAATTCTAGTTTTCTTTTCTTTTATTTTTTGAAGTTGATTGGTATCAATAATTGCTCATTCTGCTTGTTTGCAGTTACGAGTGAACTCCACAAAATCTATGATCGGTCACCTGCTGGGAGCAGCTGGTGCTGTGGAGGCTGTTGCTACTGTGCAGGTTCCTTGCATCTTATTTAGTTTGTAGAAGTCACTTAGAAATCATATCACATCTTTACCTTAGTCTAATACTCTCTTCATGTCAGTAGCTAATATAACAGATATGTGTGCATTGCATCATGACGCTGATAGAATACTACAAGCTGAATGAAAACTTTGGTGTGCTTTATTTATTTGATGTCGGCTCGCGCCTGCAGAGGCTGTTGGCCTTACATTACAGATACAAATAAGAGAACCGGCCAGTTTTTTTTTCCTTTGATATGTGTTTTCATCTGTACTCATTGCGGTTACTTTAGGTTTGGTTCATTTGTCTTGTTCGTGATAGGAAGACGAGAAATTCCAGTACTGGAAAGAGGAATGAAACTTTTTAGCAAACAACCCAGTAGCCTATACAAGCTCAGTGGCTCAGACCGAGGGGAAAGTGGAGTAGAAGTGGTAGTGAAGAACCATATCACTTTGTTTAGCATGGGAAAGAGAGATAAAAGTTGTGGGTGCCCTACCCCTCTTAACTCTCTTTTTCTTTCCTTCCGAATTAGATCATTTGGTGAGGTAAAGCATTGAAAGATCAAAAGAATATTTAGGATAAAAGAAATACTTTCTGTCCTCCCATCAATTTCTCACCTTTCTACCCTTCCCTACCTTGTATAACAAGCTAGGTGTAGAAAAGCATATGTACTGCCATGGGGAGATTATTTCAAACCCTTCCCTATACCTTTCTTGAACCAATGTTGTGTGGGTGTAATTTCTTATAGAATTCATCCAGTAATGTCATGGCCGTTCCCATTTTAGTCAAGAATCAGCCTGCTTAATGGAGAGGTTGGTAGTCAGTCTAATACTCTCTTCATGTCAGTAGCTAATATAACAGATATGTGTGCATTGCATCATGACGCTAATGGAACACTACAAGCTGAATGAAAACTATAGTGTGCTTTATTTATTTGATGTCGGCTCGCACCTGCAGAGGCTGGTAGCCTTACATTACAGATGCACATAGGAGAACCAACCAGTTTTTGTCCTTTGATACATGTTTTCATCTGTACTCATTGTGGTTACTTTAGGTTTGGTTCATTTGTCTTGTCGTGATAGAAAGACGAGAAATTCCAGTACTGGAAAGAGGAATGAAACTTTTTAGCAAACAACCCAGTAGCCTATACAAGCTCAGTGGCTCAGACCGAGGGAGAAAGTGGAGTAGCAGTGGTAGTGAAGAACCATATCACTTTGTTTAGTATGGGAAAGAGAGAAAAGTTGTGGGTGTCCTACCCCTCTTAACTCTCTTTTTCTTTCCCTCCAAATTAGATCATTTGGTGAGGTAAAGCATTGAAAGATCAAAAGAATATTTAGGAAAAAATAAATACTTTCTGTTCTCCCATCAATTTCTCACCTTTCTACCCTTCCCTACCTTGTATAACAAACTAGGTGTAGAAAAGCATATGTACTGCCATGGGGAGATTATTTCAAACTTTTCTTGAACCAACATTGTGAGGATGTAATTTCTTATAGAACTCATCCAGTAATGTCATGGCTGTTCCCATTTTAGTCAAGAATCAGTCTGCTTAATGGAGAGCTTGGTAGTTAGCTCCAATCTGTTAAAGCTTATCTTGTTGTCTCAGACACTCCAGAATCCTAAGAATACGATGTTCAAGTGTATAATCATTAACATCTAACAAGGATAGATAATGATGCAGGTTTTGAGGATGGAATATGTCATAGAATAGAGGCATCAATGACCTTCTAGGTGGCTTAATTTTGCTGGGTTCTGCTTTTTAATCCATGTCTATTCTTGCACCTTCATTTGGAGTCCTTCTATGCATAATAAACCTGAAGACCTGGCTTGACAATTTATTTTGGGTGTGTACGTCTTTTATAATCTCTCATCATCTCCTAATTTCTTTTTCTCACTTATGGAAGCCCTTTGCCATCCATTTTACTGGAGTCATGCAAGGGTTGTTTGTAACTCGAAACATGGGTCCTTCATTAATTTTCTAAGCTCACTATTGGTGTAGATTTCTCAGTTGTGTCACTGCAAACAAAGTCTATCTGTTCATACTATTAGTCTGTATTCCTTATCTGCGAATTTTATCACCAACTTGGAACTGTGTTCTTGATTGTAAACATGGACTTTGTCTCCTTGCAGGCAATACGAACAGGCTGGGTTCATCCAAATATCAATCTTGAAAATCCAGACAATGGCGTGGTATGTTCTTTTGTGCCATTACTTTGCAGCATACTGTAATGCTTTGTCGTCAAAAAAGAGAGATGTTTGCCGATTCTTGTATAGTTTTAATTGCAGAAGAGCATTCTTTTTAGATTATGAAACATTAGGATAACCACTTGTATAACTAGTCAGATTGTCAAATCACTCCATTTTCAATGCCATTTTTCACTTTTAATTGGAGCGACCAGTAATTGCAACCTTACTAGTTAGTATGATTTGGTTTTGCACCTTTATTTGTATCGTAGTTTAGCTAGTGTATGTATGGTTAATATAATTGAACTGCTGCCTACATAGCATAAATGATGATCGAACATCAATTCAGGATATAAATATGCTGGTTGGACCAAAGAAAGAAAAACTGGATATCAAGGTGGCATTGTCCAACTCATTTGGATTTGGTGGTCACAATTCATCAATCTTATTCGCTCCATACAAGTAGATCCTTTTTGTGCTCGAGTTGGCAAAGAATTTCTGCCGAAGGTATGCAGTGGTGTTCATATTGATTTCAAGCATAATATCTAGCTGTCATGTTTTGTCATGTAAATTTTGATGTTGATCTTGTAATCTCGTGGGGGAGAAAAGTAAAAACTGAACCTTTTATGTATTAATTTGATTGTTTCGGCTAATATAAGTACTCTTTTTACATTACTGTTGGTTTCCCGTCTTCTCTGACCCCTGTTTGAGTTGTGCTTTGTGGAAATAATAGTTACCTCCATCACATAATCGACTAAGTTTCTTGCCGCTGCAGTTACTTTGGGCATTTCACTATGTCAAATCTTGTTCTCAATGAGATGATTGTGCGAGCCTAATGGGAAGGTGCCTTGAAATGAAGTGGGACAAAAACTTGGTATTTTTGCCTGGTGATATAGTATGGTCTCTTGAAACAACTAACCATTTTGTTTCCAGTTAGCTGTTTCTAATGTACAATGTACTATTACAGTGATAATTCCTGACTCGTAATACTGAATTTTGATATGTATTTTACTTTTACAAGAATTGTATATCGATCCCAATTTTCTTATTAAATTGTTTGTTTAATGAGCATTTTCAATATTATGCCTTGAGAAGGACTCAAACCCGACCTCTGGTTGATGTGGATGTATGATGGTAACCACCAAAAGCTTTCCCAATTCCTTTTACTTGTAGAATTTTGCTACTTGTAACATGGGTGCCAATTATTTGGAAGGAGACAGGCAAGTCAAACAATAGCTATATGCATCAAACATCATCAGACTAAGCATTGTTAATCGAATATATGAATCTTTTTTTATCACTTTTCAATTCATTTCTAAGAGATCATTTCTCTAATCTAAGCCTTAAAAGTCTACTTTTGTAGCTGGAATATTCCGGCCAAAGTTCTAATCTTTATCCTTTTTGCATTTTTTTCTTCAACTTTCGCAAAATTGTCCCCACCATTCGTTTGAAAGACTGGTGGAGGCAGGGAAAATTCGGATTTGTTGGGGTGGTAGGTTAGAGGTAAAGACGGAAATTTGTTATGGATAACTGAGAAAGGTAAGAGACGATGATTAGAATTGGCACGAGAGGTTGGAGACGGAGGATTAACAATGATGCGCACTATATTGTAACATCAACTGGTATTTTGTGTAATTCGAAAAAAATAAGTTGGGGGACATTTACTAGGACAATCTCGCTTTTTTTCATTATGGCCCTGTTTGATTCCCATTTTAATTCTCATTCTCATTCTTCTACTCATTTTCAACCACACATTCTTCAATAAAATAATATTTTCCATCACATCAATAACTTTTCAACCACATATTCACCATCATTACATCAAAAAAAATGCATTTTCTTCAAAATAATGTGCATCAAACGGGCTCTATAAGTAATTTCTGGAAAATAATCACACACGAGGAAGTGCTTTTAGTATTTTTTTTTTTTTTTAAAAAGAGGAGGGGCTGGGGTGCATGGTTCTTGAATCCCCTCTGAAGTGGACTCTAGCGTAGAAAAACATTAACCCGATACATGCGGTGAGATCACATGTTTTTTGGCGTTACATTGTGATCAGTATTTTTTTTTTTTTTTTTACTTTGTATGTTTTTTAGGCTGTAAAATATGTAATGAACAAGGACAAAGAATGCTGGATTTGGCATGTGAGACATTACTTGTCACGTCTCTTGGTCGTGTGCTTTTGGGTTCCAATGACATTAAGTTAGACGTGTTAAATGGATATAGTCAAGTCGCTTGATTTGTTCATCATCGAGTTCGATCCATCATTCTTCTTTTACTTAAAATTGTATTTTTACCCACAATTGGAGAATTGGCAAACGACTTGCACGAAAAATTTAGTGCTCAGTTCGTGCTTGCGTGCGCGTCTGCTGATCGCCCCACTTAAAGTTTCTGACAGTAAGCATACACATTTTCTGTTCATCCACCTCAAAAAATGAATTGTTATACCCAACCCTTCTACCACTTAAGGTGCTACAACCATACATAATCACAACCGACTTGAGAGTCCACTCATTTTTTGTACATAATATGTTTCCATAATGATTTATATACACATGATGTTGTAAGATATGATTGTGTTAGAATTTCTTTAACCAAATAAAAGAGAAAAACTTTTCAACTATTTTTTTGACACTTCATCTCTATGTAAATCTTTATATACGTAACTTTGTATGTACAAAATACATTATTCTTATTTGTAGTGCAAATTGGGATTCACACATACTCTAATACCACTTGCAAAAAAATGTAATTTCATCCCAAAAGATTAAAAATAATCCAATCCACTTAAAACCCATTAACTAATTGAGTTCGTGCAACGTGAAAAATGCAAGTTGGCTAGTAGGACCCACCTCTCTTAATACTAAGCATGCTTCATTTTGTATTTAATAGGGATGTCATTTCTTTCACATTCATCTAATAATTTCAAAATGATTGACCACTTGCAATCCAATGAATGTGGCCAACATTTGTACAATTACAACTGAGATTGTGGTCACTTTCAACTCTTCATAGGTTTCACCTGCCTCTGATTTTAGTTCGTTTTTTACTACTTCGTGGTGATGCTTTAGTCAAGCAAATGCTTCTTTTGTTTACAGCTTATGTTGTGGGCCTAACATGCTTATTTTTTCCTTTTGTAGCCTTCTTATTGTTTGGTGTCATTGCCATTGTCCATTGTTGATCTCCTCAAATTTACCTTTTCACATTTTTTTTCGTCGCAAAGTTTAATTAGTTAGGGAAGAAAAAATCAATCATTGACAAAGGCGGATGATAGAGAAGAGAGGTAATGGTAGGCCTAGAAGCTCAACAAAGGTGATATGATCGAGCTCAAGTTGTTGAGAAAATCGTAGAGTGAGGAAAGATCTCTTTTACAACTCAATGTAGAAATATGAAAAATCTCTTCTCGGATCACTAATATCTCTATTGATTTGACTTCAGAGTGAAGTCAGACTACTATTATTCCCTACCTCTAATTGTTGAATTCAAGGACTGCGATCATATTTTGTAAATTTTACAGTACTATCGACTATAAAGTTCACAAAAAATAGAAGATGACGTTGATCAATTTTCAATGTCTAATATTATCTACACTTCTACGTCAATTCAACAAATCCCACCACATGATTTGATGGCCGTACCTTAACATACACCTAATCAGTAATTACCAAATGAATGAGAAATTTATGTACGTATTGATGATTAAAAAGTGAAATCACTCGAAGCAGCATACATGCAATTTGTTGAAGGGGCCCTTCACAAAGAGGATGATGTTGTATGTGTTGGTCCCACTTACACGTGCGCTGGTTCCTTCGTTTGAAAGTAAGCACGAAGTTAGAATTAGATAATTATAAAGTGAGCTAATTTAGCACCGTTTGGTAGCCTTCAATTTAATTTACATTAGTTTTATTTATTTCTTATATTAATTTTCAATTGCACATTCGCACAATAAAATATTTTACATATAAATTAAAAAAATTTCTCTACTTTTTAACTGAACATTCTCCAAAAAATACAATTCAAAACATAATTTTTTCCAAATTAAAGACGACCAAACAGGGGCTTAATTTTAAAATTGGAGTCGATATAGATTACTTATTTTACCTGCCATGATGGCATTTCTTGTCAAGTGTTTGCTTTGAACTGATCAAACTTTAATTTTTCAACCGCACATTCCATTAACTTTTATCAAAATTTGTTAAAAACAAATCATTTTTTTTGTCCAACAACTCCTAAGGTTGATTAGTTTGTTTTTAAAAATAAAAGTTGAGTAACATGTTTGAAAAAGATCAAGCATTTGAAAAAAAATCATTTACTTCGAACATTGGATAATATTAGACAAAGTGCGTATATCACAATTGAGATTTCCATTCAACGCACGATCAAAGTTGAAAATGATTAAGTCTCTGATAATCGATATTAAAATAGTTTAAAATTCTCATTTTTGTTTCTAGGTTTAGAGAATGGGTGTTAAATTTGAAATAAGTAATTAAAAGATTAAGGGGGCGTTCTTTTCGTGTTTCAATTTTGTATTTTGTGTTTTGAGTGTCCATTTTGAGATTGTTGAAAATTCGTTCTTTTTGTCGTTTTGAAAAAATATTTCCCAATCCGATTTTTTTTGAGTTTTGGCAGATTTGTGAAGATAACAGCCAAAACGTAAAAAAATCGTTTTCTGTTTTATTTACAAAATTTTCACCTTTTTTTAAAAATTCATTTTTGAAAATGGGAAAGAGAACGCGTTTTTAATGTTTTGAAAAATCGAAAACAGAAAACGGCCGAAAATAGTAAAGAGAACGCCCCATAACATTTTGTTCTGATTGGTAATTTACTTTTTTCTTTTTATAAATAAGTTACTTCTATAAACTTTTCAAAAACACGTTCTTAAATTATTTATATAGATAAGGTTGTAACTTACTCTCCATGGTACGATATGAAAATGGGAACATACCACGTTAAAAATTAGATAGTGCATGGTTGGGTTACGTCTCTAGACATTATCCAATTTGACTTATTGTCCAAACATTAAAAGGTCCGTTGAGAGACCATTATTCTTGCCAAATTTGTGTTGGTGCCAACTATTAGGAATATAATTTATACCATTATCAAAATTTTCTACTAAAAGTTCTTATCTACCTTAATTAATTAGCATAAATCACGGTAGAGTGGAGTTCGAGAAAATTCACAATTGAACCACAAGAAAAATAGAAAACCGAATCTTATAAAAACAACTTCATTTCGCTGCTCCAAATTATCAAAGATGGACAATGTATACTTTTTTACTTCATAAAATCGGTTAATTTATTTTTTACTTCAAAATCTTGATCCGGAAAATGATTTTTGTTTATAAATCAGGTTTCAAAAAGTGCAATCTTTAGCACCTTAGGTTAGACTGAATTAAGAACCAAAGAATCCTATCGAGTGCACCAAATATACATGGAATGTACTTGCACATTTTAACCGGCATTGTGTACTGTGATTAATTTATAGAGAGTTGCTACAGGTACAAGCTCTATTTCACAGAACATGTACAGGACAGACACATAGGGGGTGGGGCCCATAATTTTTGACAATATTTTAATCACATGGGCCCCATCCATGTAAGTGTTCTGTACAACTTTTATAGAATAATTTTCTGTACTTGTGGCATTTTTTTAATTTGTATAGTTTTAATTACGACTCTAAGTCTAGTAGGACATTTTACATCATCATAAAACTTCAAAAAATAAAGAAAGAAAGAAATAATCATCCTTTTAATTAGGTGATCTACTTTTTCTTAGTTTTAAGTGATACAAATTACTTTCTTCAAAAATATTCTTATTTATTATCAAAATAACTAACTTAATCAAGAAAATGCATCTTGTACAAATTCTTCTAGGCATTCTTGTACACACATAATGGAAACAAGAAACCATAAACAAAAATTAAATTATATATAAACCACACAAGTAAGAAAATAAAAATAATGGCAAAACCCATTAATTAAGCCATCCCTCAATTAAGATTAGCCGTGTAAAATGGGTTTATCAACTCTCACAGGTCACAATTCAATGGGAAAGAACAACAAACTGTGACTTTCTCTCTTTATAACTTGTTTATCTTCTAAACCGATAGTCACACATTGTAAAAAATAAAATACAAATTACAGCAATATATACCCATTCACCATGCAGTAAAATTTTCAGCATGCATAGAACTCCACCAGCTCCTCCAATGATTCCGGCTGAGGATCACCATTTTCAAGCATCCACAGAAAATGTTCAAACATCACAACTTCACATCCGACGGTGATCGTGTCCTCGCCGTCGCTGGAATATATCACGAGTTCCCGGAACAGGGGATTGTCCAACACGTCGGAAGTGATCATATAGCGCCGCCTTGACTTGCCGACGTAAACGGGATGGAGATTTTTGGCGTCATTGGTACAAGAGTACTCATCATCGTCGGAGAAGTTGTTGGTGGCAACAATAGAGCTGCTGTTGGCACGGCTAAGCTTGAAAGATTGCATTTTCTTTAGCACTGATTTCAGCTTTGAAAGTTTGCCTCCTTTTGCCATTTTTCCCCCTTCTTATGGGGATTGAGTCTTTGAGAGGAGAATAGGAATAATAGACAAGAAGAGGATTTTGGGAGGGTTGAGAAAAAAGAAGGAAGTTTCGTTATTTAAAGAGGGTTGGCTGGTGGAGGGGGGGTATGTATGCGTTGAAGCAGAGACGGATCCAGGATTTAATTCGAGACCGGGCTACAAAATTTCAAGTCAGGCTACTACGCAAAAAAAATAAAATTTACACATGAAAAAACAGTTTTTTTTTTTTTTTTTAAAAAAAACCTTTAAAAAAAAATGGACATGAGTGGGAGGGGGGGGGGGGGGGGGCGGCACTGCAGCCCAGCCAGCCCCCCACTGTATCCGTCCTCAGTGGAAGTGAATATACAAGAAAAGCGTAACGATATTTAGCAGGGACGAAATCAGGGGGACCTAAAAAAAAAATTCCAAAGAATAATTTATTTTTTTACACTAAAATTTAAATGGGTTTGGGGGATAGGGGCTGGACTGTAGCCCAACCCTGCCTCCCCTCCCTACACCCTGACTGATGCTAGTATCAGTTTAGGTGCCGTGCAAGTATCATTAATTAATAAATCACCTAGGGAAAATAAATTATATTTAAGATGTCCAATAATTTGTATGACATTTAGACGTGCTCTAGCACCAAGATAATATTTTTCAAAAGGAAAGGGGACAATGTTACATTAACATGCAGTCGTGCAGTTATGCAGTTGTAAAGGAGGTGGAAGATCGGAGCCATCTGATTGGGGACAAAACTATTTGCGGTTCTTTGAAATTTGGATTCAACTCTATTGACGAATTAGTCCTTGTCCATTGTAGACATACTATACTCAAATCATTTTCACATTGAGGGTAAATACGTAAATCTACCGGACTATAAAAATTGCATGTTTATTATAAGGGTAATTATATTCTTATTATTTACTTCACATTCTTATTCTTCGCTTTTGAACTTTTTCGATGCGTCCTTGACATTAATTCAATAGCAATCTATCTCTCACGATGACTTTGTTCAAATATTTTGTTAACATATATTGAAATGTGAGATAAACATTTTATCAAATAACACACAGAAAATATAATTGAAACTAAATTATATTTTTGATACATCTCGTTACTGATGTGTATGTTCATCGAAAACGTAATACATCCACAACTTTCATAAGTAAAAGTCGAAAGTTAATTATATAAGATAAAGTAATAAAGTGATAGGTCTTCCGTAAATCCCTCCCTCCACCAACCTTCATCCATTTTGTTGTTTATGCTATTTGAGCCTCTCTTTTTCCCGAAAAATGAGTTTTGTAATAATGATTTGGAGAAAGTATGATTAAAAAATACGAAAAAGTTTTAAATTTACATGCAAAAAACGAATGAATTAAGCGACAAACTTATAAGGGATTGTAAGTAAAATGTGGTAGAAATATTATCTCGAAGCCATGGACTTTGCCTCCCCAAATTACATCTTCTTCTTGCTTAAATTTCAAATTTGACTTGCTTGGCAAAGCTTTTGAAAATTCGAAAGTTATTTTTGAAAATAAAAAGTTATTTTTAAATATGTTTGGATAATTATCTGAAATTTTTTTGTTTAGTTAGAAGAGTTTTTAGAGGATGACCTAAAGACTCGTTTAGTAAGGTTTTTGAAAAATCAAGAGCTATTTCTGAGACTAAAAAGTTACTATTGAAGATTCAATGGGGTATTTTAGTGTGTTTCTAATAGTCCAAGGGCTCAAGTTATTTTAGGGCTTTAACAGAATCATAAAGGGGCCTAGGATTTCATGGTCCAATGGATCGAACTTGCCCATCCGTTTTAACCCAATTAGTTATTAAAAGCCTAACTAATTCAGGCAACTGGGCTGCCATATGTTTCATGGCCCAATGTTTTAGCACTTTATTTTACAAAAGTCCCTTTAAAAATTGATAAATTTATTCTTTCTTCTAGTGATGAACACTGTTTTTCAACATTAGAGATGAAATTAGAATTTCAGACGAATTTATTGAAGATGAAATTTGAAATTAACAGTCTACTCAGTAGACATTAATGTCGCATAGATAAAAACTTTCATATTTATATGTCACCTAGATGACAATTCATACAATGCTGTGAAAATGCTATCAGAGATGAAATTGAATTAGAATAGTGTTATTCATCATCACTATTTATTTAGAAGGAGTGATGTACATCTAAATGACTTTAATTGATTTATCATTTTAATTGTCATCTTAAATGTAGAATTTAAAAAGATAAATTAATTAATGTCTTGATAAGCACATATTATGAATATTAATTGAATTATAGGCGAAACAGAATTAAATTTGAAGTCAATTATCTATTCACAAAATGCATGAAGCATCATACATATTTCTTTATTATAAGAATAAAATATTGCCTCTAGCATAGTTAAATAGTGCAAAGGATAGGAATGAGTTAATTTCGATTGAACTAAAAGTCGCAGTGTGAGAGTTCGATTCCAATCTCTTACAAGTATAAAATTGGACTTTTTGTGGGCACCAATACGACAATTGTTGCACTCTAATCTTTTGAGGCACATCTCACGATTTACCTCATTCAAAATGTTCTAGGAGTGGGATGGGATGAGACGGGGCGGTGGGGGCCCTTGGGGTTCAACCTTTTTTATTTATTTTTATTTTTTTAAGAATAAAATATTTTAATTCTGTTTTTTTCTTTTTTTCCAATATATGACGAAATATTGACCAATGTAATCTATAAATTGAAAAAGACAATCTTGTTTCTTGTCTGCATAACATTGGGGCATTTCCTATTCGGGCTATTCGGCTACTTTCTTCTTTCAGCTGATCATTCATCTCTCACTAAATCGACCTGCCAGGATTTGTTCCATATAAATGGCGTGTATTTCGCTGACTTGTAACTCGCCGGAGTCCTCCTCCGCCGATCGGAGTTTCCAGCGGCGATGGAAGAGGATCGCTGTAGCTCTTTGTCGTCGTCATCCATGTCTTCGATCGGGAAGAGCAGCGATGAGTCAAACGGCGATGGGATGAGGTACAGAGTGAATATAGAGGAGGCTCATTGATGGGTTCGATGCTTTGGAGAAAGTTTTGCCTATAAGGTACATATTCTTGTTTATTTTTTGGGTTATGCTACTTGTACAACTTTATCTTACAACTTTATCTTACAATCACTCACAGTGGATTTTTTTATTCACTGTGGGACCCCTCCCCATGTGAGTGGTTGTAAGAGAAAGTTGTACAAAAAAGTTGTACAAGTAGCATAATCCTTATTTTTTTGAGTTCAAATTCATTTTTAGAAAAGTTTTAGGGAATAATTTAAAAAGATTATTGCTTTTAAATTTGACGTTTTTTCTTTTTTTCATTTGTAGTATGTTTAGGGTTTTCATTTGTTTCCTCTTCGTTGATTTTGTTGTTTAATTGCATGAAGAGTATATTTTTACGAAAAATAATGAACTTATCCACGGCGAAGTTAAATAACAGTTACATATATAAAACAAAGTTAATGGATTTTGTTTGGTATCTTGTCCATATGTCCAACTCGTCAGAAATTTGTAATCGACATAGCTAGATGCCACTGTAGTTGAACCTTGGATTGAGATTGCTAGGTAAAAACTCCTTCGAGGTCAGTTAAATGCAAAACAAGTCCTTTTCTAGTCAAGAGCTGTCTGCTTCGGGCCGGGCTTGCTCCGGGAAAGCATTGGTCTGAGGGTTAGGGTAGCTTCAGAGGCTCAATAGAAGCTGTTTGTTGTTCTGAAGAATGGGGTTGACGCTTGAACTATAGACAACATTGGTGCTCACCTGATCAATGAATTATCTTTTTTAAGCAGTAGAGTAGGCAGTACCAGAGCTTTTCCAGATAGTCAAACAAAGGAGGGAATAAAGAGGTGATAACTGATGACTTGTCTAGTTGAAGCTTCAACATTTTGACGTTGTAGAGTTGGATGAGTATTGAATGAAGCACAGGCAAATAAGGAAATATATAGGAACTTGCCAAGCTACACAAGCTTGACTTGTGGTCGGTTAAAAAAGATAATTGTTTGATATTCTTTCAACAAATGAAGCCATGTTTAAATTTAATTTAAAGATCATTAAGAATTCAAGTTCGACTTGGAAACCTATTTCTGATTCAGCTTGATTTGGCTCATCTGCGTCCGTACTAATGTGTGCTTGGTTTTTTCAAAGATCGTAAAGAATTGAAGTTAATTTAGGACAACCTATTTTAATCTTTCAGTTGCCTGGCTCTTTAGCACCATACTAATGAATGCTCGTGTCTATGCATTGTAGATTTAACACTGAATATTTATGTTTTCTTGATAACTATGACGGAAGATATTATATTATGCATGTAACATCAAATTCTATTAAGGGTGTGTTTGATACAAGAAATTTTCCCTAGAAAAGTGAAAATATTTTCCATTTCATCCAATAATTGCTGTTTGATAGCCTCTAATTGGCAGGCAAAAAATTTTCTTGAAAGGCCACTCACGCGCCTCAATTCCTTAAATTGAGGGAATTGTCTTTCCCACCTCCAGCATTTTTGTCTTTATTTTTATTTTTATTATTTTTTTTTGGCAATTAGAATACATTCTAGACTCAATGGTAAAAAAATTTATCCATTTAATTGACAATTTGCATGAAAAATAAAGCCAAACGAACACAAAAATAATTCGAAAATATTTTTATTTATTTTTTTATTTTTTTTACTTTTTGACAATCTAAACAAATTTTAATACAGATTGTAAAAAGATTTATCCAAAAAAATAACAGTTTGCATGAAAAATAAAATCAAACGGATTAGGTGAAAAGTTATACCAATCAAACATAATTAATTACATTTCCCTCTAAAACAAATTTTAGGCAATTCAATTCCCCTGCAATTCGTTTTCTTTCCACCCAAATTTCATATTTGCAATCAAACGGACCCTAACTGTTATTAAATATCCCGATACAAGAAAACCCTCAACAAATACAAGAAGATCTTCATCATTACTGATATTCAACAAAAAAAGGCCTTGTCCTACATAAGCCTATTCTGTAAATGGAACAGACTGAGATGGCAGCAGTAATTGAGATACCTGTTAAAATTTTTTTTTTTTCAAAAGAAACATTCTCAGTAAATTCAGTTTGCATAACTGTTTATGGGGTGTTAATGCTTTTAAAACTTGATCTTGTATTTGTTTCTCTCTCTCTCTCTCTCTCTCTCTCTTCCAGTGTATTATGTCTTGTTCTTCTTGACCGATGGGAAAGGTTAAAGTAGTTTCTCACTGTTGATCAATCCTTTCTAGCTGAACTTCTTATATCATCCTATCATTATTGGAAAAAAAACAAGTATCTAATTGTAATTGGTTTGCATCAATGTACAATAAGTAATTTCTAACTTCTGATACTTAACTTAGTAATTCCTTTTGCATTTATATTTACGGTTGTGCTACATTTACATAATGGTTTATATACACATGATGCGATGAGATATGATTGGGTCAGAATTTCTTCGACCAAATTTAAAAAATAAACCTCCCCTGTCCTCTCTTTGACACCTTATCTATATGTAAATCATTATATAACTCCATTAATTACAATTAGTATTATTCTTATATTTATATTCTAATTATCCAATAGTGTGTCTGTTAGCTTATTTCAGGAAAGGCATATCTAAGTTCTACTGTGGCAAATCCAAATCTTTTACCAGCCTGTCAGATGCCTCATCTTGCTTGTTCATTAAAGACATTGGTAAGCCTGATGATTCATAAACCAGGAAACGAAAGGACTTGCTTGCCTACAATAACTTTTGGGACAAGAATCGTAATAATATTTTAAGAAGTAACAATGGCAGGATACCAAAAAGACCTGCCAACTCTAGAAGTTCATTAACTCAGGCGACAACAATGAGCTGTTTTGAGAGCAATAACAGTCAAACTTCTATCTCAAACTCGTCATTATCTGGTTGCTGCCTTCCTTCTCTGCCACCACATGCTAGAAAAGCTGAATCAATGAGCTGTCATCGCGACCTCTCAGTGAGAGGTTTGCCCCCTGGCGGTCTCTCTTTGTCTGATCTGCAAGGTGCAGCTGCTGCAGAACCCAGCATCACAGGATTATGGATCTATAACGAAGGCAAATAAAGAAAACTGTGTCGATACCCTTCACTAAAGAGTCACTGAAAGAATATATATTCAGATAGGTGAACATATTTTAATTTCTGCCTTGCTTTGTGCTTATATGCTTCTACCCTTTTTCGTAATTGTCTTGATGTATAGCATCAGGTCATTTACTTAGTGTAATTACTGCCGTGTACTATTTTCATTTTCTGCTATTTCGGTCTGCTGCTATGTAGCTATATGAAATTCCTGCTAAATCTGAAGATTTGTCCTCCTTCTCTTCCATAGTTTCTTGGCATTGAAAGTTTCTAATTAAGTCAACTATCCTTATCTGGGAAATAAAGGAATTTCTTTTGATGAGAAAAATATAAATCCTCAGGAACCTCCTTATTATATGCTCGTTTGTTGGACTTTGTTTGGGTCTTTTTTTTTTTTTTTTAAAAAGTGACTGACAGGGAGCAACTTAGTGGCCACTGAAGGGTTCTGGCACTGGTTGCCAGTGTCTGCTGGTGCACTTGTGTATTGCATATCTAATATCTTTGATTTTTTCCATATAGTTAGGTGTCTCAAGTAATTAAGGTCTAAAACTTTTTATTCGTGCATGGGAGTGTCGGTGCACGTTGTGTGAAATATTTTCCACTTTTTTGGCTACATGATTCTTCAGTTGCCATTGCAGATGACTCGAAAGGACATGGTGGTACAAAGTGCTGGAGTAACAAAACCCTTACATTTCAGTTCATGGGTTCTTTAAGGTATAGAATCCAATCAATTTTGTTGCTACAAGTAACAAAATCTTAGTTTGATTATATCTATTTGTTTCTTTGTTAATGATCTTAGTCCGTTGCTAATAAATTAGCGTGCACTTTTATGCTGGCAGCCTATTTGCAGTTTCATGCAATAAATGCTTTGTTATGATTAGCACTGCACTATTATACACGGTAGAGAAATTTGAGGTTAACATCCAGACGCCTTTATGAGCTAATTTTGTAAAAGGAAGTTTGGGGTTGCTTCAAATTTCTATATTTGTTCCATATGGACATCTTGAACACTTGCTTTCCATGATGAATTTATGGTGCAGAATAAATTCGTGATACTTGTTGGAGTGGTCGTGAACTTTTGAAATCGTTTACTAAGCGTCATACTGAATGATATTATGGTAAATGCCAAATCAAAAGGATTACACACACTTGTAGCTCCGTATTATCGCAGTCCTTTATGAAACCGAGAAGAAGGTAGGAGCTAGAGACCATAAAATAGAGAAATAATCACTTCATTGAATTATGCTCCAACAATGTACAAATCTTATATACTAGAATGCATACCATAAAATAAATATATGTTAAATCTACTAATAAGGAAACAATATTTCTAATGACTATAATAAGACAGATATATAAGGAAACAAATAAACCATAGAATACATATCAATATTCCGGGATCTTTAACACTCCCCCTCAAGCTGGATGATACAGGTTAAATAGTCCCCAGCTTGTCTACCATTTTCCCGAACATGGGTTTAAAAAACCCCTTTGTCAATACGTCTGCAGCTTGTTCAGATGAAGGCAAGTACACCATGCATATCGTTCCATTTTCTATCTTCTCTTTGATAAAATGTCTATCAACCTCAACGTGTTTAGTCTTGTCATGATGAACCGGATTGTGTGACATTGCAATAGCTGCTTTGTTATCACAGTAAATTGGCTTATTTCCCTCGATAGCAAGTTCATCCAACAATAACTTTGGCCACATTATTTCACAAATTCCATGTGCCAATGCTCTGAATTCAGCTTTAGCACTACTTCTAGCTACAACTGGTTGCTTCTTACTCCTCTAAGTGACTAAATTTTTCAACACGAAGGTGCAATAACCTGTTGTAGATCTTCTATCCATTACCGATCCTGCCCAATCAGTATTTGTGAATGTTTCAATAAATCTTTCAGTGTTCTTTTTGAAAAAGAGTCCAAGGTCAGGGTGTGCCTTTTAGATACCTCAAGATTTGGTAAATAGCTTCCATGTGCTCCTTAATTGGGGCATGCATGAATTGGCTCACAACGCTAATTGCAAAGGCAATGTTAGGCCTAGTATGTGACAGATAAATGAGTTTACCTATTAGGCACTGGTATCTCCCCTTATCAACAGTTGTGCTTCCTAGACAATCCCCCAATTTATGATTGAGATTTATAGGAACATCAACTGGCTTACTTCCTAACATACCTGTTTCTCCTAAGAGATTCGAGACATATTTTCTCTGTGAGATAGAGATTCCACTCCTGTTTCTTGCAACCTCAAGACCAAGAAAGTACCGTAGCGGGCCTAAGTCCTTTATTTCAAATTCAGCAGAGAGAGACTTCTTCAACCTCTCTATTTCTTCATGGTTGTCACCTGTTAGAACTATATCATCCACATAGACAATTAGAATGGTAATTTTTCCTCCGGAGTTCCTGTAAAACATGGTATGATCAGATTGGACTTGCTTATATCCTTGTTGACATACAACTTTCATGAACCTACCAAACCATGCTCGTGAAGATTGCTTCAGCCCGTATAAGGATTTTTCCAGTTTACAGACTTTTCCCTGGGCTTTGGCTTCATCAAAACTCGGGGGAAGTTCCATATATACTTCTTCCAGTTCACCGTTCAGGAAGGCATTCTTTACATCTAGTTATTGAAGTGTCCAATCTAGATTTGCTGCTAGTGTCAAAAGAACTCTTACTGTGTTTAATTTTGCAATTGGGGCAAAAGTTTCCTGGTAGTCAACTCCACATGTTTGAGGGTATCCCCTTGCTACTAACCTGGCTTTATAGCGTTCTATTGATCCATCAAACTTGTACTTAACAGAAAACACCCATTTGCACCCAACAATTGACTTCTCCTTAGGTTTCTCCACGATCTGTCATGTTCTATTTTTATTCAAGGCTTCCATCTCTTCCTTAACTGCCTTTCTCCATTCTGGCTTTGACAAGGCTTCGTGAATAGAATTTGGTATCTCAACTGAAGACAAATTTGTAGCAAGAGACTGAACTGATTTTGATAGATGACTGTATCCGATGAAATTTGAGATAGGATGCTGTGTACAAGACCTAGTTCCTTCCTGAGAGCAATAGGCACATCCAAGTCATTAGTGAAGTTATGGTGTGGAGTAGAGGGATTACCTAAGTTCAGATTAGATTCATGGTTTTGCTGTTGAACTGTGAGGTGTTCCATATTTTCAGGATTTTTTCTCCTAGAATAAACACGTAGCTCAGGTATGATTGCAAGGTTTGTCTCCCCCTATTGTCAAATTTGGCTGTACACACGAATCAACGAGTTGTGAATCATCAGGAAGTGGGGAGGAATGAGTGGATGAAGATGAAGTTTCTTTTGAGATGGAGGATTCTGGTACTTTGGTGGGTGATGTAGGTATCTGTGGTGTGGATAAGACTTGGGGGTCCATCTTAAAAGGTTAACCTTGTTAAGAGGAGTAGCTCAAGGCCTTATAAATTGGCTTATGTTTACATCTTTAATAGATGTGGGATTATATCCCTTAACATGTCCCTGTAAGATGGTGGCTCATTTGAGCAGACCAATCTTGAAATTCATATGCTCATATTTTTGAGTTTTACAATGATCGAATCGCTCGTTGGAGTTTAATGGGCTCTGATACCATGAAACCGGGAAGAAGGTAGGAGAAAGAGACCATAAAATAGAGAAATAATCTCTTCATTGAATTATGCTCCAACAATGTACAGACCTTATATACTAGAATACATAGCATAAAATAAATATATGCTAAATCTACTAATAAGGAAACAATATTTCTGATGACTATAATAAGACAGTTATATAAGGAAACAAATAAACCATAGAATACATATCAATATTCCGGGATCTTCAACACTATTTAAACTCTTGTGGACGGAAAATAGACTTCAACCTTGTATAGGAGGAATTTTGATAAGAGCAGTTACTCCATGCAGATATTAGAGAAAATAATGGCGAACCTAGTTGAGCTTAGAAACGACAAACTAACATCTGCAGTTAGCAGAAATAACGGCTTCTCCACGTGGATATTAGAGAATGTAATGACAAAAACCTGGTTTTGAGCCTAGTAACGACAAGCTGACATTATGATTAGCAGAAATACCGGCTTCTTTAGACTTTTCTCAAAGATTCCTAACAGACAGACCATTGTTCATTTATCACAAACACTTTCTTACATAATTTCCTAGGTTACGACAAACAAACATTTTTTGGTTCGATAATGCAGCCATCAGGTTTATGAACAGTATTAACGAAATAACTGACAAATTCCTGTAGTTAGGGTACTGTTCTTGAGCAAATTATTGAACTGAATAACAATGTTGGGCCAAGTTATGGTTTTGTTCTAGATCAAAGTTGTTGAACTGAAAAACGAAGTTGAGCCATCTAATGCCTAGAATTTTATTTGGACAAACAGATAGGATTGTACTTGTATTTCATCGTTGGTTCCGAATGTGTGAATTATTTGAAAATAAAAAAATCCACGCCTTATTCTCAATATATTTGAGGTGAACTACATAATCACATTCATCATTGTGTTCTTCATAGTTAGATCTACTAGAATAGCTAATGCAACTTGTGAATTATTTTAAAAATATACACTAAAATATCATGAGAAAAAAGAGCTTTTGACTGCTTTCACAATTCTGTTCCCTGTTAGAAGCTTGTGTAAAATGTTGAACCTATCAGGACTAGGTGATCACGAGCTCGGTACTGAACAAATCTAAGTGTGAAACTAGCTATAGAAACTAGTTAAAGAATGAATCAAAAAATGGATTAAATTACAACTTATTGATGTACTATATTAACCTGGTCATTTTATCTTTTGCATATTGGCCATTTAGGTAAACTGATATTGTCTTGTTTTCTTAATGTACATGTCTCACTTTCCCTAGACTCAAATGGCAATATATAAATGTATCCAAGTCTTCCCATAATCTAAGCAAAACTTTTTTTACCTGCCAAAGACAATTTATTTTTAAAATGGTTTGAAGCCATCATAATTATTGCTTGTGGTTATAGCAGATATATGAGCACTTTGTGTGATTCTTCTAATTTATAGGCTAAGTATTGAACTGTCTATAAACAGGGGTGGGTTGGTTGGGTTGGCCATAGATGTAGATTCCATGATAAAAAAAACATTTCTTTCCAGAATTTACATCTAAGTATTTTTCTATAATTTATTAAACAGGTTGGTTTGTGGTATCGGGAGGTGAAAACCAGGCTTGGTTTGTGGTTTCGGGCTGTGAAAAATTGGTGACACGTGGCATTAGGCTTAGTTTTCTATAAATTACTGGAGCATTCTCCAATTCATTACTTGTAGCCACCTTTCTGATACCTGAGTAGGTTGGCTTCTTATGCTAGTTCTTCTTTTGCTATTTTACTGATTTGTGTTACTGTCAATGTTATGAATTTGCAATTTATTAGCCTGAAATCTTTATATCTGTAATGACTGAAGATTGATAGCGAAACATTGCACTGGGCTCTTTTTCATTTCACCCAAATTACCCTCATCACCTTGCTTTGTTGGTATATTTCTCAAATTGTTAGGGTTTTCCTCTGTAGCAGGCTTGTTTAAGCTGGTCTTACACCCTTACTGGCCTGACTGTCACGAGTCCTTTCTCTTAGTTCCCTTTTTCAGAGTTCTGTTAATTTTTTTCTTATATAATTTTTCTTGATTTAATCCCTGGGTAAATTCTGTTTTCAGGATTTTTACTAGTCTCAAGTTTGGATTTTCTTATGGATGCTAAACCAATTAGAGTCGGACTGGAGGCATTGCATGCTTACCATTCAATTGACAGAGCTCTTTATGCTATCCTTGTGACCGAACTTTGGCGTGATCCTGTGGAATCGTTGCAGATTATTGCCTTATGGCTTTGGTTAGAGCAGGTGGGTTTTGGCAAAGTCACAAGGAAGATCTTGGCATCTGCTCCATTGTTCATCAATCAAACTGCTGAAGAGGCTATTATGTGCCTCAAGTGTATGAAGGATTCGAGCTTCATATATTCAGTTGAAGCCACCGATATTCCTATGACTCGTAGCATTATCGAGAAAGAGATATCCCTTCGATTTTTTAAGGAGAATTGTGTGACTGCGTTGCGTGAAGTTAGCAGGATTATTAATGAAGACTGCATCCACGCAATGAGAGACATCATAAGAGAAGCACTAAATGGTAAATCTGGAGAATGTTCGTCAAGAAGCCGGACATTAAATCCATTAAATGCTGCTCAGAGTTCTTTCTCTAATCCTACTTTGATGCTGTTTAATGGTGGACAAAGTTCACTATCAAACGATTCAAACCACATGATGGTTCCATCCAATGCTTCTCGACGTTCTTTACCAAATCCCATTGGACCACTCAATCGTGGGGGAAGTTCAGGACATAATCAGATGAAGATTCCAGCCAATGCTAATACTGAAGAAAGGTCATTGAGAAGTCAGATGATGATTCAAGAAAATGCTGCTCGAAGATCTTTATCAAATCCTATTCTGATGCCATCAAACGCTGGACAGAGTCTACCATCAAACCAGATGATGATTTTGTCCAATGCTTCTCGACGTTCTTTATCAAATCCTAATGTGATGCCATTCAGAGGTAGACGAAGATTGGAATCAAACCAAATGAGGATGTCACCTCATGTCGACGAGTCCATGATCCGTAACTTCGCTAGCATGAGAATTGGAAGGAATGCGTTCAGGGGAAATAATCAAGTCATAAATGAGGTACCACCCGAGGACAGAACAATGTTTTTAACATTTTCAAGGGGTTATCCTGTGGCCGAAGCAGAAGTTCGGCACTTCTTCACTACGGTCTTTGGGAATTGCATAGAGTCCTTCCGCATGCAGGAGGTGGATCCTTATGAGCAACCGCTCTATGCTCGAGTCGTTTTCCATAAAGCCTCGTTTATTGATGAAATTCTTGATGGTACAGAGAAGGTCAAGTTTTCCATCTATGGGAAACATGTTTGGATGCGCAAGTTTGTTCCAAGAAATTCCTCGTCCTCTTGACTGGCTTTGGGGTGACAAACTGGCTGTGTTGTCTATCCGTGTTTCCTTCCCGTCGTTCGCCTTTTGTCGTTAATGTAGTTGTTATCCTGTCGTTAATGTAGCCGTTTTCATGTTAATGTAGTCGTCTTGTCGTTAATTAATGTAATTTCTTTCTTCGGCATGTTGTATTTTCAATTCGACTAGTGAATGTAATATATTGGTGTTGATACTTGGGAGTAATTTCAGTAAACTAGATGGCCTTTTAAGAGGGATGTCTAGTATATTAATCATCAGAAAAGCAAATAAGGAGCTTGATGACACAGGTTTTTCTATTGTGGAGCTTATTCTGAACTTGCATCGAGTCTGAAGACTGTCTTCAGATGCAATATCAGGAACTGCTTTCAATCCCTCTGACCGGAAAGGGTTAATTATTTTTGTTTTATGATTGTGGGGCCCGTGTGGGTTGGGAAGTTACCGAGACTAGCTGGTGGTGCGTTACGCACGAGGATAGCTGACACATTTTTTTGCTTATTCTTATCTGTTCATTATACTGATAAAACTTTCACGGTTCCCTTTATTCTAATCGAGGTCAGTTCAACATATGAAAGGAATGCGAATAACAATTAACATACCGGGGTTGGACGAATGAGGAGTTCACTCTATTCAACATTCACTTTTATAATTTTCTAATTAAGTCAATATAATTGAAACAAATGTTTAACTATTGAATCTGTGTCAGAGAGATTTGTTTCTTTGTTAAAACTCTCCCTACAAACAAAAAAAGTGATTCGACCTCATCTTAAACTCACCTAAAATTGCAACAAATTTTGTCTTGCTTAGGTGGTTGGGGGTTGGCGAGAGGTAAATAGCTTTTGAGTCAAAGGTAGAAGCATTAATTTGGCTTGTTGTGACATGAAAAACTCGAGTTTTGTTCAGATTTTTATCTTTAAAAAGTAGAAGAATCTTACATAAAGTGAGTGGAAAGCTGACTCATTAGTTATCTCGATAAGTGGTTTTGTAACTGACTACAGCTGGTCATAGTCCAAATGAATATGACTTTATTAAGAGTCATGTTGAGTTGGACAAAAAAATTAGGTTCTTTTATTTTTTTATCTATGAAAAATAGTCCATTCAAGTTGAATTGATTAGGTGGGTTTATAAATGCATTATAATTGTAACATGAGATGCATGAATTTATGTATATAGGAAGTAGCTTTGTAAAGTAATAAAATTTCAATCATTAATGAGAAGTGAGTATGTCGTTACAAGGAATACCAAAAGAATAATGCTATTTAGCCCCACTGGAATTACAACCCCAGTCTAGGTGGCGCTAATATGTCATTAAATGATAGGCGAAATTAAATAAGTCATTTATTTTCACCTTTCATTCAACCTATCATCTAGCGCCACCTAAACTGGGGTTGTAACCCCAGTGGGGCTACATAGCACTCATACCAAAATGATCCAATTTATTTATTCAAAGTTTCAATTAATGACACCAAAAAGAGTAATTATATTCTACACATGCAAATTTTAAAGTATTGCATAATTAAATCAATGGAGTAAAAGAATTGAGTTGTTTATATTGTTGAGAAGAGTTAATGTCCGTCCATCATTTCTAATGTATGGAGATTGACGAATAGAGAAGAGGACCCCTTGTCGGTCAATCATTCTTAAAGTTTGAAAGTTTATGGACAATTGTTATTTAACTAACAAATCACATACCACTTCAATCAATTGCTCGTGCAACCTTCTTTTTTTTTTTTTTTTTTTTTTTGTCGTGTATCATCTTAGAAATCTTTTGTTTTAGATTTTTTACATGTCGTATATAAATCAAAAGTGTTTGGAAGTTCTTAACCAAACACGAATCTAGCTATGAAAATACTTAGAAAAAGATTGAGGTGAACACGCGGCTGGCCAATATGACGTCTCAAGCATGTGGAGTAGTGTATGTCATGTTAGGGCATAGGAGTGTCGTGATATCAGACAATATGGTGATAAGGACCACTCGTGTTGTTTTGAATTGATAGTTATTTTTCAATTAACACCTAAAAGGTGAAACATGAGATGCAACCTATGTACCCTTATGCTTTGCCATAGAAGTATCGAGTAGATAAGACATGTTTATCTTTAAATTACTTTTTGCATAATTTATATTTTACTCTAGTGTCAATCAAGTAATCAAACTAACAGAAATCGATGAACTGGTAGTCATTTAATGGAGTTTGTCATATATTTCACTGATATCTCACATACTTCTCGTCAACAATTAAAAATTATGTGTGATGACCATTTTTATTGAATGTAACATCATCGATTTCTGCCAAAGAAATTGGACAATGATGTCTTAATTGAAATTGAATTTAAGTATAGTAATCTGATTGAAATCAAATAAACTATAGTACTTGGTCGAAATCATATATTAAATTATAGATAATCGATTAAAAAATTGAAGCATAGTAACCTGATTGCACTGAAGTACAATATAGGTACCACGGTTGAATTTAACTCGACAAACAACATGAATTTAGCAGACACGCATTATATCAATTACTTGTAAGTAGGTATGAACAAAAAAGGGACCCTGGATTGAAACTGATTTGAAACTATTGGTTTTGTTCCAATAGACTCGTCAACATTTTGATTCCAACCGAAACAAACCGCATGGAAATAGTTTGATTTAGGTTTTGATAGTTAAATAGCTTGAAACCAACCATAACATGTTGGAAAAAAATGAGTGATTTGTGTGTAAATTTTTATCAATTAACATAATAAAATAACAAATACAATTCAATAATAATGCAAACATAAGAAGAGAAGAGTTAGAAATGCAAACTTTTGGGAGTCACGTGAATGACGCTATCTTAAAGTCGTGTTGTCTCCTCTTTGTGAGGGTGCTTTTGGCACTATACGACTCCAAGATAAAATCCATGTGGCTCACAGTGGATTATCCTTTTATGGGCACAGTCATAGGGAGATAAGTGAACGAACATTTATCAAATTGTCAAAATGATAGAAAATAATATATATAAGTGTAGAGAGTCTTCTATGAAGTTATCTTTTTCATGTTATGTTTAACCCCATGAAAATCATTCCCTTTTATTGGGAGAAATTCAACCTCCCTCATTCATGAAAATAAATCATATTTAAGTATAAGTTACAATCTAAATTATGAGATTTAATTTTGTATTAAAAGTTAATATTAAAAATAAAAAATGAAAAATAATATTTGTTGGGGAAGTTTAAAACTTCTAAAAAATGTTACAACAATCCCCCCACAATTTTTAAACTTTCAAAACGTGTGACCCGTACCTCGCGAGAATTCTCACATCGGTACTCATTCATAGTTAAACCCTTCATAACATCACATTTATTATTAGCACTATCACTATACGGATGAACACAAATAATATAGTATTATTACAAGTCACGCAGTACATGTTATTTCTACCACATTGAAACTTCTTCATGGGATCTCCGATCATAAAGGTTGAGTTACCCTTAGAGGTGACTCCCTTATGGACTTAAGCTCATCCCCCTCGATGATTTATATATGTCCATTTCAGACTACAATTTATTTATGCTCCTCTTGGACAAAAATATGGTACCATCAATTTGTGAATCTTATTTTCCTCTTGCATATTTGTACATCTGCAAAGTTACCTAAGAAATTTTCCGAAATGTCAATATCACATATTTAATTATAATAAGATAACTTTATGAAATTTCTCATATTGGCTTTTAGTTACATGTTTGAACATGTGCATCCATTCAACTCTTGTATTTCACATGCATGTCTCTAATTTCATTTCTAATGCTTTTCAAAAGTCAGTTTTCACTAAGAATAATACATATAAGGTGTATCTTATTTGAAATTTGTAAATATCCCCACGTTCCAAAGATATTTAGCTTGTAGAGTTTTTTTTTCCCCATCATATTCTAAAGTATAAGTTCATTTTACTTATTTTCCTCACTATCCATTAAAGCATTGAGTTTATCCTTCCTCAATACAAAATAATTTTGTACAACCTAGCATAAACTTAATACAAAAAAATGCGAATCATAACACCTCTCCTTTTTCAATTGACCAAAATTATTAATGCTTATTACATGCACTAACCGCCTATACACTTATTGAGACATCATAGTGCGATAGAAATTAGAAGCAATATCAAACATTGGTCTGTAAATCAAATATCTATCAATTTCTTTCACTTTCCGAAATTGTCCTATAATAACATCTTTATGTTATTTGTCACTTTACTACATAATTACTAATTAGGCAAGGATTGACTAGAGTAGAAAAGTCAATACATAAATAATTTTACACACTATACATTATGGACTTGTATGTAACATCGCATTTTAATTACTTTTTATTTATTTATAACTAATAACTATTATTGTATCATTAACCATACATTAAATTTGCCTTTAATATGTAGTTCTAAATTTATTATGAGTTAAATGCACCCATTTAGATTCTTACACCATATATAATCACCAATATATCACTCCAAAAAAATATAGTATACAATATTATAACCTCAATTATTTAAGTGTCGGTTATGTTAGTTTATTCAATTGGTTACAACATTTTAATCTATTTAAATTATAAAACTTCTCTTTGCAACATTTATTCACACATTTTATTACCAATAGGTTAAAAACAAACAAATAAAATTTGAAATAAATAACAATTATGTTCTAGCATAATTTGTTCAATTAAGTTTCGATTCCCACATATATGCACGTAGGTATTTTCAGAATATTACTAGCATACTTATATCATGATCAATTATTCACCTAGTCATTGACAAAATAATTGCAAAATTCATGTATATGCACAAATATTAATGACTACATAAAAGTCACATAAACCAACCTTCAACTTGAGCATCATAGCTTGAAAAATATTTTTCCCTTTAGTGGTCATCAAGTAAGCAAACAGAAATTAGCATCATAATAGTTTATATATTCCACACTTTTTCAATTTCTTTCTAATAAAATAACATATAATCATACCAATATATATATATATGAGTTACATATAAAAAAATAGAATAACAATAATGTCAAAATTACTTGTAGAATTTACACTTGGGCCGAAACTACACTTATGTTGATTAATCATGCAATTAAACCTCTTTTAATATATTAATTAAAAAAAATTATTGAAAGGTTAAATCTTTTTTTTTTCCCAACCATGCTTCAACACAAAATAATTTCCATTGCCATTCTTGTCTAAAGGTATAAGTAAATCTTAATACAAATATAGACTAACACCATCAAACCATGAGGCAGGAGTTACCATATTGGAAAATAGTCCAAGGGATCGATGCTAGAACTAAGATTTTGTGGTCGCCTTTATATTTGCATTGTTCAAGGCATTGAAGTGGTCGAATTAACATACATAACATGGGCGGACAATGATGCAAATATATAATATCTATCTAGAGAAAAAAAAAATTCATCTAGTGTTGATTCAACCTATATTTTGAGGTATAAACTAGGTATGGAGTCTGTCAAAAATTTCCTCATTTTAGATACACCCACTAACTTCGGGAATTCAAAATTCGCCTATGAGAAAGTTTTCAAGTTAACTGCTCCGGATGAAAATTAGTTCAAAAGGAAGAACATACTTCAAATTTTCTTACCTTTTCTCAGCACCCTAAAACTTAATTACCAAAATCATAAGATAATGTATTTGTCGCCCAAGTATTCAGCATTTCAGCCAATAGGTCATATACTAATCGGTGTTAATAGATCATATACATACATATTCTGAAAAGATTAAGAAATAGAAAGAAAAGCAAAATAGAGGCAACACAAGCAACGGAAATTGTCTACATACAAATCACTTAATACGACTTTAGATTGTTAAAAAAATGGGTGATTTGCATGTAGATTTTTATTAATTAACATAATAAATAACAAATACAATTCAATAATAATGTAAACATAAGAAGAGAAGAGTTAGAAATGCAAGTATTAGGGAGTCACGTCAAGGATGATTTTCGGCGCTACACAGTTTCCAAGATGAAACCGATGTGGCTCATAGCCGGTTCTCTTTCTATGGGCACGATCAAAGTGGATAAGTGAACAAACATTTATCAAATTGTCAAAACTATAGAAATAATATATAAGTGTAGAGAGTATTATATGAAGTTATCTTTTACATGTTATATTTAATCCCATGAATATCACTCCCTTTTATAGGGAGAAATTCAATCTTCCACATTCATGAAAATAAATCATACTTAAGTATAAGTTACAATCTAAATTATGAGATTTAATTTTGTATTAAAAGTTAATAAAAATCAAAACTGGAAATTAATATTTGTTGTGGAAGTTTAAAACTTCTAAGAAAGGTTACAACAAAACTCCCAAATAATTTTTTTTTTTACTTAGCCTCTGTTTGTCACCTATTATTTGAAAAATTAAAGAGTTTTGAATAATATTTTTTTGGAGAATGTCTGGTTAAAAAGTAATGGAGATTTATTAGTTTGTGTGTAGAATATTTTATTAAATGAATGTGTGGTGAAAAATGATACTATAGCAAACAATTTAAAATTTTAAATAGTGACAAACAAACTCTTAATTTACTCAAAATATATTACTTATAAGTTCAATTTATACTTCAAGAATTTATTTACTAATTGACTTTTATTTTTGTTGGGGAAAATGATTTGTGATTATATTTTGCATCTATTTTACAAACAATGAATTTTCAAGCATAAATTTTATGGTTGAACTTTGTATTAATTTATTGGTTTAATCTCGTATTGAGACAAATTTTTTAATATTATATTTAGAGAGTTTCAATTTAAGTTTTATATTGAGATTTTATACCCATATATTTAGGATTCAATTGATAATTTATAAATGATTTGTGAAGATGAATAATAAGAGGAATAGTAGTGCACGTGAAATGTATGGATAATAATGAGTAATAGTTGTGAATGTATTGTCGAAATTAATGTTTGATTTTGATTGAATTTATAAATCATTTATAAATTGTAATCCAAACATAGACTTATTTTTCACTTGTTTAAAAGATGTTAGTTGTGAACATGTTGGTGTAATTAATATTTAATTTTGACTGAATTTATAAATCTTTATAAGTTTTAATCCAAATATAGAATTATTTTTCACTTGTTTAAAAGATGTTAATTTTATGCCGTTAAAATCATGATTTGAAAAAATTAAATTTCACTAATTACTATCCCTAAATATTGTGAAAATTACACCCAACCAGTTTTTTTAAGTTTCAACTTCAAAATTCATATTTAAAGTATTTTTATACAAAAATCAGATAATAATACAATTTTTAAATAATAATAATAATATTATAAAATAAACTAAATCTACAAACTCACCACTCACCACAACACTCAACCCATCCAATTTAAATTAATCTACACACCCATCCTACCCCACACCCACACCCACTCAAACCCTAAATCATTTTTCACTTTCTTCTCTCCATCATTTCTCCCCTCTCTCTCTTCTTTCTTTTATGAAAATTGATACTTGTCCAAGGCCATGGGCCTGGACTTATGGTATCTCTCTTCTTTTATATCTTACATCTTCTTCGACAACACATCAACTTTGGTGACATGGCACCTTCGGTAACACAACACGGCTTTGAGTGAGCGACACTATACTTAAAATTATTTATTTCATAAATAAAATTTAATTTTTGAAATTTTAAACATTGTTTCTTTATTTTGAAAAGAGTCATAGTTAATATGAAATTTCCCCTAAATATTTTATAGCCAATGAACACAAGCAATCATTCACGATGAGAACTTGAACATATTATTTAATATGGTATTTATTTGTGAAATAATCTTTTTTTACTCACTTTTTGGGACAAGCAAATAAACATTGGTATAGAAAAATAAATAATTTGCTTAGTAGACCCCAACCCAAAGCCCAGTTTACATTACATCATTCAAAAATATTGAGAAAAGAACTAGCCCAATTACACTAGAAAATCTTGAAAATTTTGAACCACAACTTGAAGAAGATAAAAAAGTATGTCTTGGCGAAAGCAAGCTAGACTTCCGTCAATCCTAATCACTGCCACATGAAACAACTCAGACTAGGCTACTACCATTTCTTCACCACAACCTGCAATCGACATTTTCTTCACCACAACCACTTATCGCCATTGTGGATCACAATCTCCTCTCCTTCAACAAAAACAACTAATTACTAACTACCACCACCTTCCCTCTCTTCACACGTGGCCGTACCACGAGGGTACTTTTGAGGTACTTTTGCTCACTTGGGAGGCACCCCTTTGCAAGGAAGTAAAACAACCTCGACAAAAACAAATATGATGTCTCCCATAAGGAGCCACACCTTGCTACCTTAAAAGTTAATCCCTTCCATGATTGAAACAAACACTATAGAAGAAGCTCTTGACATGGATGTGCTGCTCCTATGTAAAGATGTTAGTATATCACAGTTACTTATACATCTAGAGGATCGCCTATGCTACTATGTTCAAGCATTACACCATTTACTTGCATTCAGAGCATTGCCTCTACTGTTTATATTCAGAGTCTCGCCTCTGCATCAGGTTCATCATAGTGGCTTACATTTCAAGTCCGACTCGTATATAAATATTCAACTCAGACTTGGGAAGACTATCTATGGTGATACTAGTATCTTTGTATCATCAAATTATTATTGCTAGCATATACATTAGATTATTGCTGTCAAGTACGTGTATACATTAGATTATAGCTGTCAAGTACGTGTATCACATCATTGTTAGTATGTCATAACACTATTTTCATCGCAATCAATACATATGCCACATTATCATTTTATTATCATCAGCATGTCACTTGCTTCAGTATTAGTACTACTATTACACTGAGTTGTGCAAGTATATGACCTGCTATGATATATGATAGCTCTCCGCATATTAATGTTATTCACACTATCACCATTAGTATTTGAAGGGGTCAAATGAACCCCATATTTATTTTGTATATGTGCAGTGGATATATTGATTGTATTACATAGTGATTTAGTCTATATTACAGATGAGATGTTGTCGAAGTTTCGACAAATTATATGCAATGTCTATCTTTCGAACAATTTGTAAGTCCTCATTTATTCAGGCTCGCACACATATTTTCGAGGCAGTTCATAAGTCCTCATGTATTGAATCTATGCATATTTTCGAGGCAGTTCGGAAGTCCTAACTTATTGGAGCTACTTATATTTTTTGAGGTAATCTGTAAGACATCGCCTACTTGACAGTTTATATTTCAAGTCTGACGTGGTACGTATTATTAATTGGATTGAGCCTATTAAATTAAGCAACTTAGTTTTAGGCTTGAACTCGACCGATTAACACTACGTAGCTTGTTCTCATTTTTCAATATATAGCTTGAACTCAATCGATTAATGCTACGTGGCTTGTTCTCATTTTTCAATATATATGTGGCTTCACTTTACAAAAGATAAGTAAGTAAACCCTAACCAAACCCCCTCTTCCACCTCATGCACTCTCTTCATATTTTGTCCAATCCGATTGTTAACTTGATTGTCGAGTGCAAAAGGTCGTCGGACCTTTTTCTCGGTCGACAGTCTTTGTATTCTAATAGGATGTTCAATGTGTAGATGATATCTACGTAAAAGAGGTGGGATCAAAATTTTATTGGCACATTTTTTGGGATCAACAGAAATAGCACGTATTGAGAAATTATACTTAACCAAATATTATCTTTACGATATTAGCGAATTAGGTGACTAGTACTAACCATGATGAGTTGGAGTTGTTCTGGAGATAAAGTTATTTTTAATAGATAGTTTAATAAATGTTTT
Source organism: Osmanthus fragrans (assembly GCA_019395295.1). Classification (NCBI taxonomy): domain Eukaryota; kingdom Viridiplantae; phylum Streptophyta; class Magnoliopsida; order Lamiales; family Oleaceae; genus Osmanthus; species Osmanthus fragrans. Next base: position 4,184,902 of record CM033354.1, on the reverse strand, counting down.
TCTTGAAATTATGAAAAGATTTGAATACATATTTTTTGATGATTTGAAAATTTTGAATTAGAATAATAGTATTATTCGTAATGAGTGATGTGATATTTGAATAAATTTAATTGATTTGTCATAACATTTTAGTTCTGTTTCTTTTTAAAAGAACGTGTGATAAAATACCGTATTTTTCAAAAAAGAAAATCTTGTTTAATTATCGAGTTGCTAACTTCTTTTATTGTCTGGTTAAAATTGGGGCATTTCCTACTTGGCTACTTTTTTCTTTCAACTGATCATTCATCTCTCATTAAATCGAACGGCTAGGATTTGTCAACATCGATGGCGTGTACATCGTTGACCTGCAACACGCCGGAGTCCGCCTCCGGTGATCAGAGGTTTCCGGCAGTGGCGGCGGAGGAGGAGGAGGATCGATATAGCCCTCGTCGTCATCCACGTCTTCGATCGGGAAGAACAGTGATGAGTCAGACGGCGAGGGGAAGAGGTACGGAGTGAATATAAAGGTCGCATAGGATGGGTTCGATGCTTTGGAAAAAGTTTTCTCTATAAGGTACATATTCTCCTTTTATTTGAGTTAAAATTTATTTTTAATAAGTGTTCAGTACTAATTTGAAGAGATTATATTTTGCCTTTTAAATTTGCTTTTTTTATTTTTTTCATTTTTAATGTGTTTTAGGGTTTTCATTTGTTTCCTATATGTTGATTTTGTTTTTTAATTGCATGAAGAGTATCTTTGTACGAAAAATAATGACCTTGTGCACGGCAAAGTTAAATAACAGTTGCATATAAAAACGAAGATAATGGATTTTATTTTTATTTTTATTTTTTAATCTTGTCCATATATGTCCAAGTCATCAGAAGTTTGTAATCAACATAGATCGAAGCCACTGTAGTTGAACCCTGGTTTGAGATTGCTAGATAAAAGCTTGTCCAAGATCATTTCAATAGCAAAACAAGTTGAAACTCTTAGAGTTCAATCAATCCTTTCTAATTGCACATCTTATATCATCCTATTATTATTTAAAAAAAAAAAAAAAAAAAATATCTAATTTTCATTGATTTGCATCAATTACAATAAGTAATTTCTAACTTCTGCTAGTTAGCTTAGGAATTCTTTTTGCATTTATCTTTACGTTATTTATCCAATAACTTCTATTGGCTTATTTCAGGAATGGCATATCTAAGTTCTACTGTGAAATATCCAAATCTTTTACCAGCTTTTCAGATGCCTTGTTTTGCTCGTCCATTAAAGATATTTGTAAGCCTGATGATGCATACACCAGGAAGCAAAAAAAGTTTGCTTGCCACAATAACTTTTGGGACAAGAATCATAATAGTACTTTAATAAGTAACAATGGCGGGATATCAAAAAGTCCTGCCAACTCTAGAAGTGCATTAACTCAGGCAGAAACCACGAGCCATTCTGAGAGCAATAACAGCAAAATTTCTATCTCAAAGTCGTCATCACCTGGTTGATGCCATGTCATCGCCACCGCTCAGTGAGAAGTTTCCCCCTGGCGGTCTTTCTCTTTGTCTGATCTGCAAGGTACAGCTGCTGCTGGTCCCAGCATCTAGGATTATGGGTCTATAACAAAGACAAATAAAGCAAACTATACAAATGCCCTTCATTTTAGAGTCACCCTAAGAATCTAAAGTTAGATAGATGTTCACTGAGATGGAGATATTTGTAATTTCTGCCTTGCTTTGTGCTTATAGGCTTCTACCGTCTGTTGTAATTGTCATGTCATATAGCATCAGGTCGTTTACTTAGTATTATTGCTGGTGTATATTATTATCATTTTCTGCTCTCCTGGTCAGCTATCGTGTAGCTATATGAAATTCCTGTTAATTCTGAAGATTCGTTCTCCTTCTCTTCTTAGGTTTCTTGTCTTCGTAAGTTTCTAACTAAGTCAACTATCCTTATCTAGGAAATATAGGAATTTCTTTTAATGAGAAGAATATAATTTCCTAAGGACACCTCCATATTATGCTCGTTCGTGGGACTTAATTTAGGTTTTTTCCTGAGCTTAAAAGTAACTCATGCTGAGCAAACTTGGTGGCTACTGAAGAGTTCTAGCACTAGTTGCCGGTGTCAGCTGGTGCACTCGTATATCTAGTATTGCTTTTTTTTAAAATTAGGTGTCGTGAGTAATTATGACCTTGAACTTTTTATTTGTGTGGGAGTGTCTGTGAATGTTGTGCAAAATATTTTCCGGATTTCTGCAGCTTCTAGGATCTTAGTTGCCATTGCAGAAGACACGAAAGGACATAGCCCTTGTTTGAGTCCCATTCTTTTAATAAAAAATCATTTTTGAATAGTGTATTGATGGAAAATGTATGGTTAAAAAATAAGGAAAAGTTTTGGATTTGCGTGTAATATTAAGAATATATGGTTGAAATGATGTCAAAACACTGTTTTAAAATGTATTTTTTCCAAAGAATGGGGCTCAAACAGGGGCTATAGTGTTATGAAGTACTGGAGTACCAAAACCCTTGCACTTCAGATCACAGCTTCTTTAAGGTGTGGAATCTGACCTAACTTTATTTCTACCAACAGCAAAATCTTAGTTTGATTATATATATTTGTTTTTGTTAATGATCTTATTCTGTTGCTAATATATTAGCATGCACTTTTGGTAGCCTATATTTCAGTTCTATGCAATAAATGTTTTTTTTATGATTAGCACTGCAACGTTATACATAGTAGAGAGTAAATATCCCCTTTACAAGCTAATGTTGTAGAAAAGGAAGTTAGTGTTTTCTTCAAATTTCTAGATTTGTTCCATATGGACATCTTTAGCACTTGCTTTCCATGATGAACCTATGGTGCAGAATAACTATAAATTCGTGATACTTGTTGGAGTGGTCATGAACTTTTTAAATCATTTATGAAGCTTCATACTAACTGATACAATGGTAAATGCCAAATCAAAAGGATTACATACACTTATAGATCCGTATTATCGCAGTCATATATTATGTAAACTGATGTGGACAGTAAATAGACTTCAACCTTGTATAGGAGGAATGTTTCTAAGAGCATTTGCTCCATATACAGATATTAGAGAAAATAATGACAAATACCTGGTTTTGAGCCTAGTAACGACAAGCAAACATGAATGATTAGCAGAAATACCGTCTTCTTTAGACTTAATTCTCAGAGTCTCCTAACGGAAATAATTTATTGCAAACATTTTCATACATAAGTGGCCAGGTTATGATGAATGAAAATATTTTGGTTGAATAAGCAGCCATCAGATTGGTAATGAACGGTATCAATCCAATTCCTTCAGTTAGGGTACTGTTATTGCGCAAATTATTGATCTGAGTAACGAAGTTGAGCCAAGTTAGGGTTTTGTCCTTGAGCAAAGTTATTGAACTGAAAAGAAAAGTTGAGCCATACAAACTCCTGGAATTTTAGTTAGGCTAACAGATATGATTCTAGCTCTTTATCCTCATTTACTAGATTGTAAAGAAAAAGCTTTCATGCTAGTGAACATTTTTGACCTTGGAAATGACTCTTGATTACATTAGCATGTTTATAGAAAAATATTGTTTTTGCCGACTGTTATTCAGTAAATAGGTAGTGTAGACAAGACTGGATGCATAATACTTCAATGTTGGTGGTAGAGGCTTAAAGGTTTATGCATCTACAGGGTGACACAGTAAAGAAAAGAGTTATTTATTCATTTTGGATTTCGTCTTTGGTTCTAATGTATGAATTATTTAAAAATACCAACAATCTAAGTTATTCTCACTAAATTTGAGGTGAACTCATCATTGCATTCTCTTCATCGTGAGATTATCTAATGCAAATTGTGAATTATTTAAAAATATATGCTAAAATATTGTGAATAGAAAAAAATGAGTTTAAAAATATATACGTAAATATCATGGGTAGACAAAAACGAGTTTTTGACTGCTTTCACACTTTTTTCCCTGTTAGGAGCTTGTGCTTAAAATGTGAACGTTGCAGGAGTAGGTGATAACGAGGTAGATACAGAACAAATCTGCATGTGCAACTAGCTATGGAAACTGGTGTAAAAGTGAATCAAGAAATGGATTACATTACAACTTATTGATATACTATATTCACCCAGGTCATTTCATCTTTCGATATTGGCTATTTAGGTAACCAGATAATTTCTTGCATTCTTAATTTACATGTGTCTTTCCCTAGATTGAAATGGCAAAATTATGAAGGTATCCAGTCTTCCTAGAATCTAAGCAAAATATTATTTACCAGCTACAGATGATTTATTTTAAAATGGTTTGAAGCCATCTTAATTATTGCTTGTGGTTTATATCATAGATATGAACGCTTCACGATTCATCTCTTTCGTAGGCTGCGAAGCATTGAACTGCCTATGAATGAGGTTGGATTGTGGGGTTGGCCATAGGTGGAGATTTCTTGATAAAAATTGTTTCTTTCCAGAAGTTATTCATTAAACAGGCTTGATTTGTGGTATTGGGTGGTGTAAATTAGGCTTTGTTTGTGGTATCGGGCTGTGAATAATTGGTGACACGTGGCATTAGGCTTAGTTTTATAAAAGTTGCTAGAGTATCCTCCAATTTATTACTTGTAGCTACCTTTCAGATACCCGAGTTGGTTGGCTTCCTTATGCTAGTTCTGGTTTTGCTTTTTTACTGATTTGTGTTACTTTTAATGTTAATAAGTTTGCAATTGTTAGCCCGAAATCTTTAGATCTGTCATGATTGTGAAGATTGTTAGAGAAGCATTGCATTGGGCTTTGTTTTTTGAGTTTTTTTTCCTTCTATAATTTTTCATGATTTAATCGCTGGGTAAATTCTGTTTTCAGGATTTTCCCTAGTCTCAAGTTTGAATCTTCTTATGGATGCTAAACAAGTTATAGTCAGCCTGGAGGCGCTGCGTGCTTATCATTCAATTGACAGGGCTCTTTATGCTATTCTCGTGACTGAACTTTGGCGTGATCCTGTGGAATCGTTGCAGATTATTGCCTTATGGCTTTGGTTAGAGCATGTGGGTTTTGGCAAAGTCACAATGAAGATCTTGGCATCTGCTCCATTGTTCATCAATCAAACTGCTGAAGAGGCTGTTATGTGCATCAAGTGCATAAAGGATTCCCACTTCATACATTCAGCTGAAGCCACCGATATTCCTCTGACTCGTAGAATCATCGAGAAAGAGATATCACTTCGGTTTTTTAATGAGAATCGTGTGACTGCATCCCGTGGAGTCGGCAGAATTATTAATCAAGATTGCCTCCACACTATGCGAGACATCACTGAAAAAGCCCTTCATGGTAATTCTGGAGAAAGTTCATCAAGAAACCGGTTATTAATAAATCCATTAAATGCTGCTCAGAGTTCTACATCAAATTCTACTCTGATGCTATTTAATGGTGGACAAAGTTCACGATTAAACCAGTTGATGATTTCATCCAACGCTAGTACTGCAGAAAGTTCATATAGAAACCAGATGATTCCTTTTAGTGCTTCTCGATGCTCTTTGTCAAATCACATTCTGATGATGATTCCATCGAATGCTAATGCTGCAGAAAGTTCATCTATAAATCAGATAATGATTCCATTAAATGATGCTCGAAGATCTATATCAAATCTTACTGTGATGCCATTCAATGGTAGACGAAGATCAGGGTCGAACGAAAGGATGATGTCACGTCATTTCCACGAGTCGATGATCCATAACTTCTCTAACATGAGAATTGGAAGGAATGCATTCCCGAGAAATAATCAACTCAAAAACGAGGTACCAACCAAGGACAGGACCATGTTTGCAACATTTTCTAGGGGTTATCCTGTGGCTGAAATGGAAGCTAGGCACTTCTTCGCAACGGTCTATGGGAATTGCATAGAGTCCTTCAGAATGCAGGAGGTTAGGCCTTACGAGCAACCACTTTTTGCTCGAGTCGTGTTCCTTAATGCCTCGTTTGTTCAGGAAATTCTCGATGGTTCGGAGAAGGCCAAGTTTACTATCAATGGAAAGCACGTTTGGATGCGCAAGTTTGTGCCAAGAAACGAGGGCTCCTCTTAACTGGCTTTGGTGTGATAGAATGCTGGCTGCGCCGTCTATCTGTGCTTTGATGTTTCTTTCCCCGTCGTTTCCTTTTTGTTGTTAATGTAGTCGTTTGTCACGTTAATGTAATTTCTTTCTTTTACGTGTTGTATTTTCAATTTTACTAGTGAATGTACTATATTAGGGATGTTACTTGTGTTAATTTCAGTTATTTCGAGTAAACTTGATGTCTTTTAAGAGTGATGTTTGGTAAATAGTAAATGAGTAACTTGATAACGTAGGTTCTTCCATCCTGGAGGTTTTTCTGAACTTGCATCAACTCTGAATACTCTTCAGACTACAATACCAGGAACTGCTCTCACACAATCCCTCTGCCTGGAAAAGGTTAATTACTGTTTCCCCGGTTGTGGGGCCCGCATGGGTTTAGAAGTTACAGAGTCTAGCTGCTGGTGCGTTACGCACGACGAAAGCTGACAAAAAATTTCACATTTTTTCTCTACATCTTACCTGTTCAGTATACACTAATAATTTTTTCATAGTTGTTTACTCTATTCTAATCAAGTCCAGATTAGAACACGAAAGGCTGTTTGTTTGGGAGAATTATAATAGCATTAAATGAAAGTAAGTAGCTGGTCCTATAAAATGTGAGTATAATAAGCAGTAATTGTGAATATATAATTACAGTTAATGTTTGACTTAAAATTATAATGATATTACCATGTTTGGTTGAATGTTTTATAAGAGTAATACTATTTAGTTCCACAGGAGTTATAACTTCAATTTAGGTGACATTAATATGACATTAAATGGTGAGTTTTGCTATACATACATCAGCATCGGTGTACACGCGCCCCTCACAGTAGGGGGGCCACAATTTTTATTTTTCTTTTTTTAATTGGGCGTGAGCCCCTCTATTGTGAGGGACATGTATACCAGTGTATCAATGTTCGTGTACAAATAACATAATTCTTAAATGATATATGGAATTAAATAAGTAATTTAATTTCACCTTCCATTTAACCTATCATCTAGTGTCATCTAAACTGGGGTTGCAACCTTAGTGAGGATACATAACATTACTCTCTTTATAAGCTTATAATTAAGTCGATATAAATAACATTCGAAATTAAATTATTTAAAATTGACAAAAACTGTGTAAACAACTATTAAAAATATGGGCGAGAAATGTGTTCCTTGATTAAAATTTTACCTAAAAACCAAAAGTGAATTCAACCTCATCTTAAACTCACCTAAAAATGTAACAAATTTGGTCTTGCTTCGATGGTTGGAGTTTGGCGAGAGAGGTAAATGGCTTTTAAGTCAAACGCAGAAGCATTAATTTGGCTTGTTGCGACAAGAAAAAATCAAGTGCTATTCAAATTTTTATCTTTAAAAAAGTAGAAGAATTTTACATAAAATGAGTGGAAAGCTGACTCATTAGTTATCTCGAAAAGTGGTATTGTAGCTGACTACAGGTGGTCATGGTCCAAATGAATATGATTTTATTAAGAATCGTGTTGAACTTGAGAGAATTCAGGTTCTTTGATTTTGTTACTATAAAATATAGTCCATTCGATTTTTATTTTATTTTTTATGTTTTAAGGTTTGAAAAGTTGAATTGATTAGATGGGTTTATAAATGGATTATAGTTTTAACATGAGATGGATGAATTTATTTATATAGGATTAATAAAATTTTAATCATTAATGAGAAGTGTACATGTTACAAGGAATACCAAAAATATGTGTGAGAAATGTGTACCTTCATTAAAACTCTACCTAAAAAACCCAAAAAAAATGAGTTCAACACTTCAACCTCATCTTAAACTCACCTAAAACTGTAACAAAATTTATCTTGCTTCGGTGGTTGGGGTTTGGCGAGAGGTAATTAGCTTTTAAGTCAAACGTAGAAGCATTAATTTGGCTTGTTGTGACATGAAAAACTCGAGTGCTATTCAAATTTTTATCTTTAAAAAAGTAGAAGAATTTTACATAAAGTGAGTGAAAAGCTGACTCATTAGTTATCTCGATAAATGATTTTGTAGCTGACTACAGGTGGTCATGATTCAAATGAATATGATTTTATTAAGAATCGTGTTGAACTTGATAGAATTTCGATTCTTTTATTTTGTTACTATAAAAGATAGTCCATTCGATTTTTATTTTTTTTTAGGTTTGAAAAGTTTAATTGATTAGGTGGGTTTATAAATGCATTATACTTTTAACATGAGATGGATGAATTTATTTATATAGGAAGAAGCTTTGTAAATTAATAAAATTGTAATCGGTAATGAGAAGTGTACATGTTACAAGGAATACCAAAAATATGTTTGAGAGATGTGTACCTTCATTAAAACTCTACCTAAAAAACCCAAAAAAGTGAGTTCAACCTCATCTTAAATTCACCTAAAACTGTAACAAATTTTGTCTTGCTTCGGTGGTTGGGGTTTGGTGAGAGGTAAATAGCTTTCAAGTCAAACGCAGAAATATTAATTTGGCTTGTTGTGACATGAAAAACTCAAGTGCTATTCATATTTTTAAAATTTTACATAAAGTGAGTGGAAAGCTGACTCATTAGTTATCTCGATAAATGGTTTTGTAGCTGACTACAAGTGGTCATGATTCAAATGAATATGATTTTATTAAGAATCGTGTTGAACTTGATAGAATTTCAATTCTTTTATTTTGTTACTATAAAATATAGTCCATTCAATATTTTTTTTTTTAGGTTTGAAAAGTTTAATTGATTAGGTGGGTTTATAAATGCATTATAGTTTTAACATGAGATGGATGAATTTATTTATATAGGAAGAAGCTTTGCAAATTAATAAAATTGTAATCATTAATGAGAATTGTACATGTCACAAGGAATACCAAAATGGCCCAAATTATTTACACAAAGTTCCCGGTCAAGTATAGTAGTTCGATTGATTATACATTAGTATTTTTATTTGTGATTATTCGTCATATAAACATCAAGTAGAGTAACAATTAATGTACCAACTTTATATATGCAAATTTTATAATATTGCATAGTTAAATGAATGGAGTAAAGGAAATCGAATTATACTATAAAATGTTGAGAAGTCCATGTCCGTTCATCATTTTCAATTTTTGAAGATTGATGGATAGAGAAGAGGACACCCCATGTCCGTCCACTTAAATGTTCGAAGATTTATCGAGTTATTTAACAAATTAAGTACCAATTCAATGAATTGCTTGTGCAATTCTTTGTAATCATCGTCTTAGAAATCCAAATTTTTTAGATTTTCCATTTAACATATATAAACCAAGAGTATTCAGAAGTTCCCCAAACATAGGTGTTGCAATGAACATTATTTGATAAAGATTATGGCGAACACGTGGCTAGCCAATATGATGTCTCAAGCATGGGACTACACTATGTCACGCTAGGGCACAAGAGTGTCGTAAGATCGCAGGATGCAGGGAACTAAGAGGTCCTCCTCCTTGTTTTGATTTGACTAAATCAATTAGTACCTAAAATGTAAAACATGGGACATTCGAAGTACGTTTTGTCGTAGAAGAGATTGCTTTGTCATGGAAGTGATGAATCGGGCTAGTCATAGGGCTACCTGACCCAATGCCACTCCAAACTCTAGTTAGACATGTTTATCTTTAGATATGCAACACCAATCTAATAGACACATTATATCGATTACTTTTAAGTATAATTAATACTATCCTCAAATATTTTATAACTGACGAATATGAAGGGCATACTTGCATATATATATATACTTCCATTTAGAATTATTCCCTAAGTACAGAAAATACATACGGATTTTACATAGGAATTCAAATTGGAAGCATCATGTCCATCTGTATAAAATCTCTACCCATTTGTGATTTAATCTTGTCCATCCAGTTTGAATTTCCTGTATCAATTCTGTATGTATTTTTTGTACCTACAACATTGTTCTTCCATTTAAGCATTCATTCAAGATGAGTACTTGAGTAGTATTTATATCCATGAAATATTCTTGTTTGCTAGCCTTTTGTGACTAGTAAACAAACATACTATAGATTTGGAATAGAAAAATAAACATTGTCGGGTGTATAATTTCATTTTTACCTGCCTAAAGAGTTTTAAGTGTATTATCTAGGTCTCAATTGAGGTCCTCTGGATTTCAATTAAAAAAAAAAAAATATATATATATATATATATATATATACACTGTTGGTTACAAGGCCTAATTTTCACTTTGGTAGCATTGGACACAGTCATCAAACGAGATTATTGGGTCATTAGAATTTCTTGCTTTATCATTTATATAAAAGATATGCTTTATTATCATTTTATATATATGTAAATTTGAATTGAACAAGTGATCTCTTGTACATAACATATAAATTACGAACACATATAACAAGATGAGACGCACTTCATGTACAGGGAGGGCTTGTCAGGCTCTTGCTAGGGCACTCATAGTGTGGGTCTCGTCGCAATTTTTTTTTTAATACATGGGGAGCCCTCGCTACAGTAAGAGTCCTGTAAGGGCCTCCTGTACACTGAGTTTAATTCTAACAAGATCAACTTGGTCTAAACCGGTAAAGCTGCAACTCTCACAAGGGAGGTCTGTGTTTGATCTACCAAAATAAGTTTTGAAATTGTCTTTGACAAATTTTTTCACATTTTTTCTCTAAATCTTATCTGTTCAGTATACACTGACAAAATTTTCATTGTTGTTTAATGTATTCTAATCAAGTCCAGATTAGCATATGAAAGGGGGTATGTTTGGGAGAAATTATAGTAGTATTAAATGAAAGTGAGTATTACATCCTATAAAATATGGGGATAATAAGTAGGAGTATTTATGAATATATATTTACATTTAATGTTCGACTTAAAATTATAATGATATTACCATGTTTGGTTAAATGAGGAGCTCACTCCATTTCAACATTCCCTTTTTATAAGCTTATAATTAAGTCAATATTAATAACATTCGAAATTAAATTATTTAAGATTGACAAAAACTGTGTAAACAACTATTAAAAATGTGTGAGAGATGTGTACTTTCATTAAAACTCTACCTAAAAAAAAAAGTGAGTTCAACCTCATCTTATACTCACCTAAAACTGTAACAAATTTTGTCTTGCTTCAGTGGTTGGGGTTTGGCGATAGGTAAATAGCTTTTAAGTCAAACGCAGAAGCATTAATTTGGCTTGTTGTGACATGAAAAACTCAAGTGCTATTCAGATTTTTACCTTTAAAAAAGTAGAAGAATTTTATATAAAGTGAGTGGAAAGCTGACTCATTAGTTATCTCGATAAATGGTTTTTTAGCTGACTACAGGTGGTTATGGTTCAAATGAATATGATTTTATTAAGAATCGTGTTGAACTGGATAGAATTTCGGTTCTTTTATTTTGTTACTATAAAATATAGTCCATTCGATATGTTTTATTTTTAGGTTTGAAAAGTTGAATTGCTTAGGTGGGTTTATAAATGTATTATAGTTTTAACATGAGATGGATGAATTTATTTATATAGGAAGAAGCTTTGTAAATTAATAAAATTGTAATCATTAATGAGAAGTGTACATGTTACAAGGTATACCAAAAATATGTGTGAGAGATGTGTACCATCATTAAAACTCTACCTAAAATACCCAAAAAAGTGAGTTCAACCTCATCTTAAATTCACCTAAAACTATAACAAATTTTGTCCTGCTTCGGTGGTTGGGGTTTGGCGGGAGGTAAATAGCTTTTAAGTCAAATGCAGAAGCATTAATTTGGCTTGTTGTGACATGAAAAACTCGAGTGCTATTCAAATTTGTATCTTTAAAAAAGTAGAAGAATTTTACATAAAGTGAGTGAAAAATGGACTCATTAGTTATCTTGATAAATAATTTTGGAGCTGACTATAGGTAATCATGGTACAAATGAATATGATTTTATTAAGAATCGTGTTGAATTGGATATAATTGCGATTCTTTTATTTTGTTACTATAAAATATAGTCCATTCGATATTTTTTTTTTTTTTTAGGTTTGAAAAGTTTCATTGATTAGGTGGGCTTATAAATGTATTATAGTTTTAACATGAGATTGATGAATTTATTTATATAGGAAGAAGCTTTGCAAATTAATAAAATTGTAATCATTAATGAGAAGTGTACATGTTACAAGGAATACCAAAATGACCCAAATTATGTACACAAAGTTCCCGGTCAAGTCTGGTAGTTCAATTGATTATACATTAGTATCTTTATTTGTGATTATTCGTCGTATAAACATCAAATAGAGTAAAGATATTAATAATTTTTGGACCATTGTTGTACAATAATTTTTTATTTTTGGAAATCAAGACAGTAATGAAAAAACACGAGAAAAATTGTAAATTTTCTAAAAGTAACTTTTAAGCACAATCACTCGTGCTTTTTATATACTAGTTAGGAAAGTAGTCGGGAATCCTCGTTTGTAGTGTTTTCAAAGTTTACCTATGCTTTTCAAGCATTAGTAAATTGTCTCCGTACAACCATTCTTGATTAGACGTTTCCACATGATTGTAAATTTGGTATATGTCAACGGACGGGAATTATTGTCCTAGATTTTAAATTTGAGTATTGTATTGACACAACATTTTCTTGAAAGTACAAGACATTTTAATTGTTTTATTGGCCCCTAGTCTTTATTCGTTGTTACATTTATGGTCTTAATTTTTTTCATAACATTCTTATTATTAATCTTTTATCAATTAGCAAATCTTGTCGTTAATGGCGATTTTCATTGAAAAAATTTGTTATTATGCTTTAAAAAGATGGACACGTTTTTGCGTATTAAATAAAAGAAAATGTTATTTGTACACCTCATGGTGTACCAAATGCATTACAACCCTCTCACATGGACGGGACCCACGAATATTTTATTGTGTGTGGACCCTCCTCCATGTGAGAGGAGTGTAATGCATTTGGTACATTAATTATGTACGTATAATTAAATAAATGAGGGGTAAATAAATCTTTTTTATTCATTCTTAATGAAATTTTTGATAGAAATCATTATCAGAGACAAGATATACTAATTAATGAATGACACAAGATAAGAAACAATAAAAATAATTGAAGATATAAGTGTGACAATGACTCAAGGTTACGAACATTTCATGCAATTAGGATGTAAGAAAACATTGTGTGAATATAAAAGGCAGTCTTAAAATGACTTTTATGCCCCTAAATGTTTGTATAAGATACCATAATAGAAGAAACCAATTATGTCTACTTATATATGTCACTGACATCAATCAGAGGGCTGTAGCACTTCAAATACGACATCCATTCAAGAAAAGAAAAATGAACAAATGCTAACTGAAAAAATGTTTATGATTATTTACCTATCTAACAGAACAAGAACAAGATAATTCACTAGGTTTTATACTTCAAAACAGAGCCATTGTAGCATGTTTAACACCAGTAAATAATCCACCCTCGGATAGTCCAGTTCGATCATGTGGGACTCGGGGCTTCCCCGAATGCCATCCTAGTTTGGTTCGGATCGAGAGATCAGAGGAACTGTATGCGAACATAGGCTTCATCAAGGTGAAAATACAAAAGCTCGAGTTTTTGAGTTACGCTACCCAGTAAATTAAAAAATACAAATGAATATAAAAGCAAAAGGTTCTTCTAACATTGCAAAATAGACTCAACAAGCTCATAAAGAGGTGCAAGCTCTCCCTTGTCGATTAAGCGGAATTCCTGCATTAAGAACAATCAACGAGACAACGCTATTAAATATTTGACGAAAATAATTGAATATGATAAAAGAGGACTTCAACAACCTAAAATTCAGAGATTTAGCGACCGATCTACATTACATTGACAAAATTGTAGAAGGAATTGAAGAAATGGTAGAATTTCCAAGGGAAACAGTTCATTTGTATTAATTAACTAAAATATACAAAGCCCCCAAGTCAACATTTACATTCCAGATGACATTAACGTACTAATATCAAGCTATAAATTTGATTCCTATAAGTAATAAAAGGGTAAATATTAGTTGGAGAAAATATTATTTTCACAAGTTTCCAACTCGTTCCATACACAACATAGAGAGGAAGTTCTATAAACAAAAACAAAACAAAAAAAGGGCCAGTGGTTTCAACCCTTCACCACAGCAGCATTCCTAGAACTGCGGTCCTTAGAACCCTTAAATCACTAATCTAATAAAAGAGAATCTTTTTAACATTTTAGTTATTTCTCCTTATAATAGTCATAGTTTACGAAGTATACATTTTCCATTCTGGTAGAATTCATCATAGTTTGATTTCCTCTCATATTAGCAGATGTATATTAATTGGAGAAAACAGTAATTTCACAATTTCCAACTTGTTCTCTTCTACATAACATGCCGGTGTTTCGCAACAGTTAAAAGAGAGAGCCAGTGGTCTCGAATCCTTCCCACAACAAAATTCCCTGAACTCCGGACTTTGGAACCCAAATGGAGCAGAAATGGCTGTGAAGGTATAGACTGACTTGGAGTGATCAAATATGCAAGAGTACAGACAGAGATGCTTGTCAAAATGCAGATACATGCAAAAGTTAAGAATTATTTAAATGCAACCAACTGATGCAGGCAAAGTAGGACGACGTAGGCGCTCAGTTTTGGAAGTGTAGTAGCACAGCTTGCTTCTAATTGAGAAAACTTAATAGAACAGAAGCCTTAATGTAGGACAGAAATTCAGCAAAGCATATTGAATTATGTATAGTAATGCATCAAAGACACAATGTCCATATAAACATTCTGAATTTAATAAACTTACCCAAGTGAAGAGAACAAAATGCTTAAAGCAAGTATTCAGATGAGCTTCTTCCTTTAGACTCACAATCTTCTGGAAATGTGAATGGTAGATATGGGCATACACGCGAAACAACCGCTTGGATATGGTTTTTACACAACATCCTGAAAGTTGGGTGGAAATGGTGAACCTGTAGAAAATCAATTATTAGTACGAATGGTGTCTTAACCAAGAACGTATTGTCAAAAGAGTAAAATAATTCCACATACCCAACTTTTGGGGAAAAATGGACTCATCATCAAGCTGAACTTCTATCCAATCCATTAAATATTCCACATATTTTGGAGCAGAGACCTCAATTGGCTTCTTTATGGTAATTCCATCAGCCCATCTGTACTCGTACCTGTAGAAACCAAAGTTTGTAAAGAAATTGTTGTGGAAGCAAATATGCCATAATTTTAGAAAATAGTCGAATTGAAATGCACATGACAATACTGTAAAAATAAAAGAATTAATAGGGTATTTACAAGGGTTTATTTGTGATACTTTAACTTGGATAGTTCTATTGAAATTTTCAGATGCATTGAAATTTAAAGAAAAATACCTAAATGAGAATCAGATAATGCATGAATGACCTCTCATCGCAACTAATATTTTACATCCTTTATTTAAATATCAATATTGGCACAACCACAAAAGCCCTCAAAAGAATATGATGAAGAAACCACAGTACAAATCGATACTAACCATCTTCCATATAATGTTAACTACTCAAAGCATCACAACATAGGAACTGGTTGAATCAGTCTCCCCCACTCCCAATCAGTGGGGTTGAATTAGCTTCAGTTGGGGTCAATGAACTCTCTGAAGTTTCAAAAATATATTATGACTTCATGAAATGGTCATGACATTCAGACACAATTCCTAAGGGTGAAACCCACTGGATTTAGAGAATAATGGGGAGCATGGACTAATCAAGGGATTATAGCTTAATAATTCTGTATGCAAATATTTATATATGATTTCATAATCCAAAATATTTCATCTATCATGTGATGTGATTTTTAATTTCTCTCCTTTCAATATCTTGATAGCATTGTGTACTTTTGGATCCTCACAAGGGTGCACATACACAACGTTTTTAAGCACTCATTTTATAAAATTACAATCTGCCAATTGAATAAGTATAATAAAAGGGAACCCTCAAAAAGGTATAATAAATGGAAGAAAAATGAAAGTCATAGACAGATGACTGATGAGGAATTATTTCTTCATATCTATCACAAGTTCAGACACTTGTTTTAATCTAAGTGTTGTTTCAGAAGAATAATCATATAGAAATAAAGCAAATCAACGCTAGTCTATCCTATTGCTACTTAATTTAACTTCATCAGTGGAAGAAAAGTACAGTTCCATGGTGGATCCCAACCTTGCAACTTAAGTTCCACTTGTACTGAAAAGAGTGAGGCCGTGAAGGTGGTTTTGCTTGCCCCATTTCTATATATGAGACACACTGGTAAAGCTTATCGATTTGAATATAAATGTCATACTATTAAATCAATGAGGTTCATACAATTTATATCACATTGTCTAGTTTAATAACCAGGTCAGTCAAAAGATCAAAATCACAATGCTCCTTATATCATGCAAATGATATTTTGTGATTGAAAACTACAGATGGAAGAAAAGAAGAAACATACTTTGACCCTGCAGACATAGTTGGACAGGTAGACGCCGTGCAGAATTCAGTAAGAGTGCCATAAAGAAGGTTCACTTGATTAAAAAAGTCAACAGCTGCAGGAAGGATAGCAAATGCTAAGAAGATTACAAAAATGTATATGTTTCATCCTGTATCCAAATTAACATATGCAGGATAATGATTATGACAGAACATCAACAAGATATGCACATACTTTTTACTTACTAACAGGATTTAGGAAGCAGACAGTCTCACTCAATGAACTAAAACGGTTGTTCCGAGAATATAAACATGAATGAGACAACAATGATTGCCCGGCCGACGAAAACAAGTTTATCAATAAGAATCAAATTGATTTGTGACAGGCAACCTTCTTATGGATGGAGGACCTCATAAAGATAGCATCATATGCTAGCATGATATTAACTAATTTTTCAATTTGATATCGTGACATTGGATTTCAGTTTTAACTGAATTGGCATAAGCTCTGTGACTCCCACGCTACAGCGCTTAACAATAACAAATATATATTATCCATGTCAATTTTTGAAATATTTGAGCATATACCATAAATTGACCGTGATTCAATGAGGCGTCAACTTATTGTTGGATTATGGATTTAGCACTTTCATAATATCTTTAAAAACATATAAAAAAAACTTATGAGCTTAAAAAGTTTATTCAAAGAGAAGTTTGTATATTCATACATATATAGAAGTTGGGCAATGACAATTACTTATTACAGTATGCAGTTAATGCAATTTATTTTAAACTCAAATAGTGATGAAATCCATTCATCTTTTGATAGCACAGATTAACTATGTTATCTACTAAAGCTGTTTATTCAGTCTTTGGACTCTAGTAGCTCGCTTTCCTTACTGCATACTAGGTAAATCCGTCATGGCTATAGTTTTCAGTAAGTGCACCTGTACGCCGTTTTTCGAAATTCAAAATATGTATCTACACAATTCATATCAACAGAAACCATATATGGCTCACTGAAATGCTAGAAGCATACATGAAGATGAATTTGATATGGTTCTAATGAAGCTTTCTTTCCAATAAAACATAAAGGCAGAGAAAGAAAATCTTACTATTTACTGCTAGCCACTCATTAAGATCTTCCCCCGGGGGTAGTCGAACAGCTTCCCTTAAGTTTCCACCACCCAAGGTAGCATCAATGTGCTTCTGAAGTTGCAAACCCTGCATCATTCAAAAGCCTATTATTTCTGTTATAATTAATAAGAAACTACACACAATTGATCAATAGGCATGTTGATTTGAGCTTCAAATTCCAAACTAAAGCAGAAAGGGAAAAAAAAAACACGACAAAAGAATCGTCTTCCCTATTTTTTTAAACTGAAAATTGTGAAAATTATCAACCTTGCTACCGGATGGAGCGCTCTTCTTAGGACGAAATGTCTTCTGGTTTCTGCAAACAACCACATCATGGAAAATTAGCATGAATTGAAATAATCTAAATGAATAAATAAAAATCATAAACCACAACCCACTGTCCCCGTCCCCCAAAACACCTTATACCCGAAAAATAATGGAACTTGCATGATACAATCAATATCTTTTTCGGGTGAAAATTGAAATATGAATTGACTCAAAACTTAAAATTTCTGAACTTCAATATGCCATCAAACATAAATGAATAATTCTACTCGCTTCCAACAATTAACCTAATACAACAATCAATACCCATCAGTATACAGATAGCCTAAACCGGGATTTGCTCTTTTAGAATGCTAAACCATACACTCTGAAACTTTAATTGAAGTAAACGAGAACTAGAAACCAAATAACTACTAAATTCATCACAACCAGCAGAACCCTGATTAAATTAAACACGAGAATCTTCAAAATCAAGAATTTGAATACCTGGGGTCATGTATAAACAAGAAAATTAATATGAAATGAATATAAATACCCTGCTTCCAATCCCAAAGAGACTCATGTTTATTGAAAGTTTTCAGAATTTGAATAAAACCTCGTAATTCTTGTAGCAGGGATAAATCTTCCAACACTAAATAAACACTATATTTTCAGTTTGCATGTTTGCTTATGTATGTGTGTATATATATAGAGAGAGAGAAAGAGGCCTGGTGGGATAGAGAAGGGGTTATGACAGACTGGCAATGAAGAGGTCAAGCAGTACACGACGACCCCTTCTCTTTCTATACATACATATATTGTATGGATATATATGATTATCTCTCCATAAGTATACAACGTGTATATAGCTGTGTGTAAGCATTGGCCAAAACCAACCAAGTTGTTTGCCATTGCTATCCCACCTGGCTGACTGAATCACTATGTATTAACTATTTATAATCTGGTAATGTACTAATTTCTAATATTTTTGGCATTGTTCTAAAAAGCGTAAAGCGCGGTGAAAGTCAAGTTTCAAGTTTTACAAACCTAGACGAAAGTTAGGCGTAAAAAAAGTTTTTTTTTATTTTAAATTTCTAATCATTATAAAAAACATTCAATAATTCATATAATACATACCAAACATCTAAAATTATAAAATATTCTATGTACTTAATAATTCCTACAAAAAAAGATAAGTTTCAAAATCATAATTACATAACATAAATAGCTTGTAGCTTAAATCTTATTTAACTCTTTATCGGACTCCAATATAATATAATAGGGTGGGAAGATGAAAAGTTTTTATTAGAAAAAAAATAATAAATAACTAAGAATTAAGCGTGTCTAGGCGCGCTTAGGCCACCTAAGGCGTGCATTAGCTGTCAACATTCTCGTTGATCGCTTAATTCCCGCTTAGGCTCAAGTCGAAGCGTTTTCATCACTCTTCACGCCTATGTGCGCTTTTTAGAATACTGATTTTTAGTACTTCAAAAATATGGAATTGTTTGTATGTTATATTTTATATTGTAGTTCTCTTTCTCTAAAAGTACATTCGAAATAAGAAACTTCTTTAAAAATTAGTTTTCAAACAAAAATTAAGATATATTCCTTCAAAATCATAAATCATGTCAAACGAACTCTAAATTCAATGTTAAAAATAGAATGATTGATCAATTACCTCTTGCTTGATATTTAACGAATTTTTTTAATGAAAATTCCATGAAATCTTTTAGGTTCAGAATGAGTTGAAGACGAGACGTGAAATTAAGTGCCACAGAAAATGGAATTTGGGATCTAAAATTAAACACAAAGTGATGGAAAATTCAAATGGTCATTAAAACTTATGAAAAAGTTGAAGGAATCATCAACATAATAATTTTATCTTTGACAAAATTAAGAATTGTATCTCTCATCTATTAATGACAACAAATATTTTTACATATCTTTTGCTACCCAATGATTACTAAATTAATGAAATAATTAACCTTATGGCTTTATTATTATAAGGTGGCTACCAAACCCTATGCTTTGTTTTTGTGGGATGTAGTGAGATTTCCTATGCTTGGAGGTGGGGTCCTCAACTTATTTCAATTAGCTGTATAGGGAAAGGTGTGTAATTTTATACTAGAAAATACAAGTAATTAATTTCCAATTTTGGTCCATTGTTAGATAGACAACTAGATTTATCAATTTTTTACGACCTTATTTGCTAACATAATGTGATCTAGTATTATTGATGTTACATCATCCGCCTAAATGGTACAACATGATATGTTTAATTAAAGATAAATTTATGTTATTCATTTAACTGTCTCTCATTATTGCCACTTAGAGTCATTTATACCATTGTTGTAATACCAGTGATGCTAGACAATATTACTTTATTTGTAATTATAAGATGTTGTCTGATAAGCGTAGTTTTTATACTTATTCGAGATCATAAATGATAATATTTTGTTATTCTTTGAAAGAATTAGTACTAATTTGTTATTTATTGCTATTATTAGGAAAAACTTGCGTTTGGACGAAGATTTGAAAGAAAGAACGGAAAATGGCTAAAATCGGGGACTAAAGTGCAAATACTCAAAATTTGTGACGAACTTCAATTTATCATTTGAGATTGTTAGGATCAATTGGATGCAATAATAAGTCAAAAATGAATAAAATATAATCAAATGGTCTTTACATATCAATTTTCAACCGCAAAATGATATATTTTCAACCAGAGTTTGAAACCTATTTTTGGAATAGTAAACAATCGAATTGGAAAATTTATATTTCTAGAAGAATTATATCTCTTTGAGTTAGATTTTCAACGCATTTTAAATCACGTCAATCAGATACTGTGAGAGAAATTTATGACCAAATTATTGAATGTTGTGCAGAGACAAAATAATGTGCGTGCGAAGACAACTTCTTTTATTTGATTGAAAATCTTCTGGAAGGCAATTTGGACGTGAATTTTAACCTAATTTCATCATATAAAGACAAGACATGAGGCCATGGGGAGACACTTTTCTCACCTCTTAAATTAGATCCATACTATAAAATCATTCAAGAACAAGAGGCAAATTTATTATAATTTGGAGAAGAGAACAAATATAGCAAGGTATTGAATCAATAAACATCAAGAACTTGAAGAATCAAATCTTGATGTTGATAATCAAAAACAAGAATTAGACCATGACATCTCTTTCTTGTATTTATGAATTCCAGGTAATATTCTTCCGTTATGCTTGTTGTTTTGTCATTAGAAACATATTTAGCTAAATTTCCTTTATATTTGATGATTGATGAAACATATTTTTGTTTAATTCAATTTAAGACTTTAATTTAGTAATATCTTCGGTTTTTGATTAATTTTGCATTCCCATTGCACTATTAAATTGTTTGGTCACCAATTGAATAGTTAGTTACTTGTTGTAGTGTAAATACTCACAATAAGTTTAGAATACGATAAATTCAACATATCGACAATAGGTATTAGGAATAATATATATGGCAAGTGTAATCATATAAATAATCTAAACTAAATGCATGATTTTTATATGAATTCAGACTAGAAATATATCGGGTCGTGTTAATCATAGGTTGGTGTATCATGAAAAAGAAAACATTTAGCATATTAGCGTTATCGATTGTCAAAAATATATGAAACTAACTAGATTATTAATTGATAATTGAAAGAGATGGAAATAGGGAAAATCATGAATCCAATACTAGCATTCACATTTGATAAAACCATATTTTACTTGATTTATTAGTATAGATTATAAATAATATGAATAATCACAAAATCACAATTTTGTTGTCACTACTCAATCGAATTATTGAACTATATTTTAAATATTTTTCCCCGTGGGAACAATAAACTCGAAACTCATTATTTCTATTATTTGTACAACAATCTAGTACACTTGCGGGTTTCACTCGCAATTATCATTAAAGAAAAAGGAGGCTAAAAGAATTCGAATTTTCTGATATATTAGGTTCATACTAGGGCTGGACAAAAGTCTCGATCCAAATCGAGCGGTTCTTCTGAAATTAAATACCCGAACAGGTACCCGAATCTAGAACCGAAAGTTTTGGTTCGGTTCTCGATTCTAAACCAAGAATCGAATTTTTTTAAATTTTTTATTTTTTATATTATATAAATCAAATTATTTAACTTTTTCTAAATAAATTAGCGAATTAACAAATTATTGTCAATTAACAAATTAGCAAATTAACAAATAGTTGGTAAGCATTAACAATACTTTAAAATATCTTTATCTCCATGACTTCTAATTTATATTTCTTTAATTTATGTAGATTTAAATGTTTGAAGCAAATGAATTATTGATACGGAATGGATCACAGATGTTTTAGTATTAGTATATGTTTTTTGATATTTGTATACATTTGTAAATTAATCTTATTGTACAACTTGTTATTTATATGTTATTAAATTGAATTACGTCAATTTGTAAAACTTAGATTGAACATGTCATTAGTTATTTTTATTATAAATGTTAAAAAATTTAATAATGGTACGGAACTTAACCGAACCGAATTCGAACCGGTCCATAATTATATCTGGACTCGATAATTCTATTTACTAAATACTCGAAAATTTTTGGTTCGATTCGGTTCTCTTCAGAACCGAACCATGTACAGCCCTAGTTCATACATTTATAACTCACATCATGCTATTTGATACTTCAACTCTCTTTTGACTTGAGTTGTCGACTTTTAACTTAACGTTATTGGATGTTTGATCTTACACATGAACGTAACATTGATGACTTATGCTTGATTTAGATCGTTGTTTTGAGCGTGGGCTCTCTTCTTAGACTTGGATTGAGAGATGAGTCAAGTCATCATGTATTGTTCATCGATGCTTCCACACCATTCCACATTAGATTAATTGTAACATTTGCTTGTTAAGTTTGCCATGACACATGACTACAATGAAAAATTTAATGGAAAAGAAAGAAAGAAAGAAAGAAATAACCTACTCCCTTTACTTTGCTTTTCTTTCTCTTTTATTGTTTATATATTCATTTTATGTTTTCATTTAATGTGAACCAATGATGCTAGAAAAAGGTTAGGGATAGTGCAACCTAAAAAATAGATTGAGAACCAAGTTGTACAAGGATCATAATGTAGAGACCAATAATGCAATTTTCCCTTTTATGTTACACCAACCTACTTGGGCCGGGCTGCCAGTTGGCCTTCTAAAAGAATGACTCTCAATTGTTTTTCTTTCCTATTAAGAAAAATATATTTCCCTATAAATACCTCCAAAATCCTCATTTCATTTCCACAAATTCGTAGTTCAACTTTCACAAACTCTTTGATTTTTTTTTCTTAATCCTTCTTTGGTTTTGACTTTTTCAAAATCATTTTTATTAAAATTTATTGTCAAATATTCATTCTCTCAAAATAATAATAATAATAATGGCAAGTGAATTCATAACTTTTTCATATTTATTAAGCGGATTCTAAAAAAATCATTTTAGAAAATATTAAAATAAAATAAGAAAAACAAGTTTCCATCATCCGCTCGAGAATACATCAACTTTTTATATGCGCGAGTGCAATATTATTCTTATAGGAGGATGTAAATAATCTAATAATGTTCGGTTAAATTTATTCGAAGTAATTCCTCTTATTCATAAATTTGACACACTTATTTGACAAATAATCTTGATATTTAATTTAAATCAATCCAACACTCAATATTTTATGAATATCGAGTAGTTACAACAAACTCTACCATGATCTTAGTGAAATACATATGGGGCATTAGATTGACTTAAATTAAAGGTCGCGATTATTTGTCAAATAAGTTTGTTAAAATTATAAATAGGAGGATCTGTCCTGAAATTTATCAGTAACTTTTAAAGATGAACAATGTTGACTCCGACAATATGTATGATTTAAATTATTGCATGATTTTGATCGAATAATTTTTTTTTATTATGAACTTCTAGCCTCGCTTGCAACTGTCGGGTAAGGGTTCAAATCCTGAAATATGGATAAGGCACTTGGTAAGTGTGAGTTAAAGGGCAGCTTTCTACCGTACACCGTTGGAGGCATAACCTACGATTTACCCCTCCACCAAAGCTCAGGGCAGGGCAGGTGGGGGCGCCAGTAATGAGACGTAATCCAAAAAAATGAAACAAGAAATTTAACAGACTATAGAAAAACCCAAAATTTGACCCCAAAAAAATAAAATAAAAAATAAGTAAATAAGATTGACACAAAACTAAATTACAACATTATTGTCCTAACAAATGACATATTATAATCAATTAGTGCCATCTAGAACAGCCTTTATTTTCTTGATTTGATCAATGTCTAGGAAACTTGTCTTAACAGCAATTCAGTTGGGAAATTATTTTTAAGGAAGACAAAATCTGAGATTTGAAGACCTGAAAAGGACTGCTAAAGCTAGCATATGCTACTAGAGCAGCAGTGCACCAGAATTGATTTGGAAATGCAACAATCCTTGTTGGGAATACCATAATGTCTCCCTTGTTAAGTGTTTTGAGGTAGACAACATTGTCAAAAGACGAAATGAAGCCTGCGCATATCGTCCCCTCGATGACAACGAGGATTCCGGAGGCACCGGGGTGTGTGCGCATAGGTATTACACCGTCCACGGCCAGGTCTAACGGGGAAATGGAAATGCCAAGCCCGTTGATACCGGGGAATTGGGCAGCAAAAGCGGCGTCACGGCCGCTTGGATGATATTGGATGTGTTTCCAGGAACTAGGCCCGAGTACACGAAATCATTTTCAGTGACTGCGGAAGGTTTCTTGCAAGAATAGCCTGCAGGTCCATCGGGCAAGATAGGTCTGCGACGCAGAAATCGACTACCGAAGCCTGAGAGGAGGCAGAGTGAAGAAATGAAGATCAAATGGAAAACATTTTTTTACCAATGTATATAGGTTGTTGATAATGGTTCTTTACATTTATAGACCGCAAAATAGATATTTTTAGACCAAAACTATTGAAATTGTTTAGAGATTTTTCCCAGGCCGTGCATACTATGGGAGAAAAGACAGATTCTAGGCTGTGCTGCATATCAGAAAAAAACAAGAATCCTCTTTTTCTTTGAAAAAAAAAAAAGTGAATTAATTAAGAAGCGTATTCTTCGAAAGAAATAGAATTCCAATTAAAGAGGATGCAAATTTTGGTACTAGGTTCAGTTCTTGTTAGCAAATTAGCATCCCTAAGAAATATCTACTTATAAGTACATTTTGAAGCTATAACCTCATGGTACGTTAAGAATCTACTTACGAAAATTGTGCATGTGCCATATATATTGTTGAAATGATGCGTTGAATACTCAACCACAACGGCATCAAACAAAGTTTTACTCAACCACAAAGGCAAACTCACGTTACTAAAATAATTAATGGCAACGTACCATGAATGTTGTAAAATGACAAATTAGCATTTAGCAACATGCATTAAAAGATCGTTATCAAATCTCAATTATCTTAATCAATGACTACACTTATTGCGTACTTTAAAATAGACCACTTTTTAGCAACATGCAAGCAAAGGACCATTTTTTTTGGTAGTACGGTTACAATCTTGTACCAATATTTCACGACAAAATCTAATGTAAAATATGGGTTCGAGGTTACAAGATTTATACTAGAAAGTAGAAACAATTTGTTATATAGGAATTCAAACCTTGATTAAAGTTCGAACAATGGTGATTCAATATGGGTTCGAGGTTACAAGATTTATACCATCCATTTATGAAGATCTCTCATGTTAAGAAGTTGATGAAAATATAAATAAAAATTAGGATTGTACATGTTGGGAATTGAGGCAAATTCCACGACTTGTACATGATCTTTGTTCATAGAAAAATAGAGATGGAAAGAAATATTCAAAGATGGAAAAAAAAAAAAAAAAAAAAAAAAAAAAAAAAAATCTCGACTTTGTTAGGCATTTTCCTTTTTTAACTAGAATCATGCCTATAGTTCAACTCATCATTGCCAGCCTAGGCCGATCTCGTTGTTCCTGATTTATTGGGCCCACCAGCTGTTTAGTGGGCCCGTTAATGACATATTTGGACCAATGTAAAGCCTTAGTGATGGCAGATCTCACTGGACTGGATCAAGACCCAATGTGTTATACAGGCCTACCGGACTTCATAATTGAAACCGAAAAGCCAGCCCAAGTCCATTTAAACAATAATTAATCAGGGTGACGAGAGCGGGTACTCATCCTTTCAATTTGCCTCCGGCCCTCCATCACCGTCAGCACCGTTTAAGAGAGAATAATCCCGTATTCGTATGCATTCAATTTTGTGCCTTTTACCGTTATCTTAGATTTTGTTCTGTAAGTTTTCGATTATAAGTATTTTAATTTGCCTAATAGTTTCCTTCTTTTAAATGATATAATTTTATATCGAATAAAAATGAAAATATAGATCAATTTATAAGAGTTTAGGCTACTCCTCTTAACAAGATTAACATTTTAAAATGAGACTTCAAATCTTAATACGATATCAAAGCTCGTAAGTTCCAACGAGCAATTTAATCTGATTAAGAATAAATAAAAAATGAGCATACGGATTTTAAATTGATCAATTCAAATGAGCCACTATCTTGCAAGAACATGTTAAGGGATATACTTCTATATCGAATAAAGATAAAAACATAGACTAATTTATAAGGATTTGAGTTACTCCTCTTAACAAAGTTGACTTTTCAAAATGAAACCTCAAGTTTTAACACCTTACTTGGTGTAGTAAGCTTGTGGAGTATTAAAAAAGAAGAATGGGACTAGAATTGGCACGATTTTGCTTGATATGGAGGAGCTTAGTTTCATGGACACGAGTTGGACTATCATGTAAGGAATGTCTTAAAAGCTGCTGTTCAGGTTAAAAATGTATTCGGCTTTTGGCTTTCATGAAATTGCTAAGTGAGCAAAAATATATACTCCCTCCGTCGCACTCATTAAAAAATCTTATTTAATATTATTAAAATGTAATTTTTGTCAAGAAATTTTTTAGTTTACCCTTATTTAATTTTTAACAACTAGTAGTAAATTATTGTTGAAATTAGTAAATAATTTGAAAAATGATTTCAAGTAGGCAAATTATTGGGAAATGTGCATGTATTTGGATGATTTCAAGAAGTATGCAAATTAAGTGGAATAATATGATTGTAACTATGCAAATTAAATAAGAATATATTAGTAAATGAACAAAACAAAATATTCTAAATTAATAAACGAGACTATATATTTAGGACAAGAAAAAAAGGAACTAAAACTATATAAATGGGATGGAGGGGGTAACATTTATGGCGGAGTAAATGTGATTTCTATAAGTTGCCCTTTTTGCTGCTATTAGTTGCCCTTTTTTCACTTGAAAGATGGTGTAGTAGAAAGAAGGGAGCAAAAGTAAGGTTTCTTCGATGAATTGTATATTGTAGAGAAATGATCTCTTAAGCACTGATGTTAAGCGCCGATAACATGGCAGTCTAGAAATTAAATGATTCACTAATTAATTATGTGACAAATCATGATAAGTTAAGCACCGATACTTAGAAAAATTATTTTATGTATATCGTAAGCAAAAAAATTTAAACTCGATGATTCTTTCTTGCTCTATGAAAGTGATCGATCTCTTTCGGAAGTTTTAATGTTTATTTTTGAACTTCTCCAGTTGGTTGTATTTGTTCTTTGTTACTTTTCACCTTAGAAAAATAATAGATATATTACTTGACTTTAGGTGTCTCTTATCTTATACAAAAACTAAAACAGTTGGGGGGGGGGGGGGGGGGGGGAATGAAAGGAAATATGTTGTTTGGATTTTCTCTTTTCTTAACTAATCATTCACAAACTATTTAACATTTTCTTTATCATTCCAAAAAAGAAAATATTATTCTGAAAAAATATGTGAATTTGAAAATGCGTGTTTGGATTTTAAAAAAATAAATAAAAATGGAAGAGCACGCTACTAAACAATATATTTGAAGACGAAAAATATAGCAACTTATAAGAGTTATCGACATATGCGGCAATAAAAATCTATCAAGATTGGTGATTTGGTGTTACGTACCACAAAATATTATAATTATATAGCAATGCTTTGTTTTCCCTTATAATAATATTGAGGTAGTGATGATTATTGTTAAGAAACAAAACGGGTTAATTTCACAAACGGTCATTAAAGTTACTTGAAAATAAAAAAACGGTCACTGAAGTTTCAAACTTGCAAAAACGGTCATTGAATTTTTAAATTTCTTTCACAAACGGTCACTGAATTTTCAGATTTTTTGGGTGAGTTTGCGGCAATTTTTCGGCAACTTTCGACCACCAAATGTTATACGAAGAATTTTGATTCAATTCATTTTTAGTGCACGCTATCTGTCGAGCTTCCTCGACCTTTAGGATCAACTAACACGTGTATAAATGTCGTTTACACGAAATATTTCCCCTCTCCGACTTTCAAAGTTTCCATTTGAATATTTGCTACATCGCCAACATCATAATTGTAATTGTTGTCCGCTCACGTCCAAGGTTTTTTCTCTAAACCCTACCGTCGAAATCACAAAAACCAAAATTTGTATTGAATTATAGGAAAATTAGGATTGGACTATTCAACATTTTACATTTATAATTAATATAAACGTAAAATTTTCAAAAGTGAGGTTTTAGATCACCAACATATTTTATTTTGGAATTATTAATATAAACTTTTATAATCAATCACACACAACTTTCACGGACTCAAAGCAAATCAATTAATATTTATCTTCAATT
Source organism: Osmanthus fragrans (assembly GCA_019395295.1). NCBI lineage: Eukaryota > Viridiplantae > Streptophyta > Magnoliopsida > Lamiales > Oleaceae > Osmanthus > Osmanthus fragrans. The sequence continues at coordinate 4,156,268 of CM033354.1, read as the reverse complement.
ACGAGTTTATATCTACAATGACGATTTTTATAGCGTGGACTCTGATTCATTTATTTAAATTAGTCAATCACGTGAAATGTTAGGAACCAATCCTAATTTTCCGCTAAATTTTTATAAAGACAAAATAATATACTCGTGGAATAACAATTCAGAGAAGAAGGTAAAATAAATATATACACAACAGACTGAGGATTGTTTGGAGTGTGACTGTCAAATCTACAAATTCTCTCTCGCACACTATCCTTCCTTGGGAAGTTCGATTCAATCGCCGATCTTTCCTCCAATTCTAATCTCTGTTCTCTCTCTCTCTCACCAGATAATGTTCACTGTTTTTCAAGGTACGTACAAAACGATAAATATATATACTCATATATTCTTCTGCGTAGAGTCTTCGAGGAAGAAGTAATTATGTTGTTGTGTGAAAGAGTTTTTTTCTTATTTTTTTTACTATAAAAGTTTTATCAGCTCAGTTTATATCGTTATATGTGTTCCTCAACTCCATTTTCGTAGACTGTTGTTATAATATTTTTTTCACTAATTTTGGATCTGTTTTGGGATTATTGATTTTGATTCATTGTTTTTTTTAGTGTTCTAACTTTATGGATTTAATTCTAAATTTCAGTTTAATTTTTTTCTATTTTAAAAACACTATTCTGTCTGCAACTGCGATCCTCTTTTGTACGGATCCAACATTTGAATTCCCAATTTCGTCCTTACTGCTTTATGCTTTTTCAGAATTTTGAACAAAAACCCTTTTTTCTCCCTTTTACCAGAAATGGTTAAACATTTTTTGTGATTTTACCAGCTCCCCAAAATTGTTTCAAGAATTTCGGTAGAAACTTGTCTTATTTGTTTGATGTTAAATTAGATTTAGTTATTTGTGATTCAGAAAGAAAAATGTTCAATTCTGCGTACTAAATAAGTTGGATTTTGTTCTATATGATTATGGTAATATGTCCAATATTTTTGAACAATGATTTCTTGGAATTATTCCTTATTTACGAGTTGTGAGCATCATTGACTGGTTTTTTGGGTATTGAGATTCTTCTTTGGAATTCCAAGCTTAACCTTTAAGTGGGTTTTTCTGAATACATGTAAAAAATGGTTCCCTGTTGTGGAAATGGTATCTACTTTTTCACATCTCATCATACCCCATATAATAATTGAGAAATGATAATAATAATTAAGATTAAAAATACTACATTAATGATAATAATAAAATCTATATTTAAAATAGCTAATAATAAAAATATGATTCCTTTTTGAAAAGATGTAGCTAATTAGAGGGTGGCAAGATATCAACTTTAGAGCTTGTCTCTTAGTGCACAAATTGTCATTAAACAATTCAAAATCTTATCATGTTTTGTTGGGATTTTAGTTAATACAAGGAAGTACACACTAGAAGATATGATGATAAGCTTTCCTTAAAAACTAATATATAATCGAATATTAGATTGTCTTGTAACGCTATTTTTTTTTCTAATAACTAATTCGTCTCGTGTTAGAAGACGGTACATAGTTTAATCATATTATATATTCATCTCGTTGATTGCGGATCAACCTTGTACATATTGCTTTTACTTATATTAGGTCACTCTTTTAAGAGATCGATTTTGAGCGTGTGAGATACAACAATTGAAGATAGATCTTGTATTAAGGGTGAACTTTTTGGGCATGTGAGAAGCATAGGGAAACTTTGTACTATCTATAAATATGTTTGATTGCTTTACTTCTTTCAAATTTCCATTTTGTTTAGTATTGCTCTGTAGGGACGGAACCAGACAAAATTTTAAGTTGGGTTAAAAAAAAAAAAAAAGTAAAGTACATATGAAATTATCTTTTTACTTAATTTTCTTTTACTACAAAAAAAGTGAATTGGGCTGGGGGGTTAAGAAGGGCTCAGGGGATTCAACCCGAATGTCTTTTTATTCTTTATATGTTAATTCTTGTTTGCTTTGGTGGGTGTCTATCTTGTGCAGCATCTCATTTGCTTTGATCAGAAATGGAGGGGGATACATTTTCAGGCTTTGGTAATGGTACTCAGTTGGATAGCAAAGTTGTACATACATTCCAGAAAAGTTTCGTCCAAGTACAAAACATATTTGATCATAACAGGATGTTAATCAATGAGATTAATCAGAACCATGAATCCAAAATGCCCGATAATTTGAGCAGAAATGTAGGGTTGATCAGAGATCTCAATAACAATATCAGAAAAGTTGCTGATCTTTATGCTGATCTTTCAACAAATTTTACCAAATCCATGGATGAAGCATCTGAAGGGGATTCCAATGGTGCCCTCAAGTCTGATGGAAAAGCTGGTCAAAAGAGGAGTAGGCCCGCAGGTTAATACGGGACGGGACGGCACTGGACTGGACAATATTATTTAGTATTATCTAATCTTCTCTACCAAGCATTGCAGAAAGGTCATGCCTTTACCTTTTCTTGATTCTTTGGCATGGAGAATACAAGATAATTCCATACCCCACTTACTGAACTGCCTTTACAACCCTTACCCAAATTTCTCATGAAAAATAATCCATATCTGTTGTTCTTGTATTGTAATTCTCTACACGTGGATTGATATGACGAATTAAATTTATATAAATAATTTAGCATTAATTTTAACTTAATGTTGTATTTATGAAAATTAATGTGATACATTGTCTGTATCCTGATCTGAATTGTCTTTTCTGCATGATTTCAAGTGTGTAGATTCTTATCAAAAGGAAACTTTGTGTGGGGTTTAGCTTTTTCAGTTTGTCAAAAAGCTAGTTGTCTACTAGGGACTTTAGGAGATTTTCTTGATCATTCTCTCTTTATGAAGTTCTTATACTTTTGGTGGAAAGTCTTTTTATTCCATTTTCAACATCAAAACCATTATTTTTAGCTTAGTGAAATAAATAGGATTTCACAAATCTTACGTTCATTGTCAAACTTATATCAACCCTTTTAGGATATGCGTGTGGCATACTAAAATTAATGGGATTAGAAATGAAGACAATCTTCAACTTTGCACCAAAATTTGTATCAAATTAAAAATCATCTACGATCCATTAGACCAAAAGTTGCAACAAATAAATAGTGTTTTATCATTTTTTTCATTATTAATAATTTATTTATGTGAAAAATTATTTATTGATTTAATCTACTGCTTCATATATTATTAAATAGATAATTATGTTTTGTTAACAAAAATATTGAATTCATTAATAAATTTAGAGGGTGTTTGATGAGAATTAAACTCAGATTTTTAGTAAATTGTGATATAAATTTTGAAATGTGTGGTCAAAAAGTTGTGGGACCCAAAAAAGATATGGTTGATATTAATTGTTTGATTTTGACTTAGATTAAAATCTCTTAAACAAACAAAATGTAATAGGCGTGAGCGTGGGTTGAATTGTGTCGATTTTTGCCACAACCCAACACAGTCGGTTCGATATAAAATCAAATCAGCCCAACTCAAATAAATGTTGAAACCTAACCCAACCCAACCCAATCAAGTGTCGGTCGGGTTGGTCGGTTTGACATAGGTACTTAAAGTTCTTCTAATTCGACAATAAATGATCGATTTGGCATTGGCATAGGCATAGGCACTTAAAGTTCTTCTCAATAAATGGTTATTTTTATTTCTAATTTGACGAACCAAAGAATAAAAAAAGATATTTACTTTTATATATAATATATTATCAATATCAGGTGCCTAACACGTTCAAATGGTCGCACTTTTCTAGAATTATATAATAATAGTTGACTTGTCGATCAAGTAATTATAATAAAACTGCAATTTTAATGCACAGGGAAAGTGTGAAATTTTTACATAAAAAATAATTATTTAATCGGGAATGTAAGCATCCAACTTTGAGGTTTTTTATTAAGCGGGTTGGATTGGGTTGGGTTTGGGCGATTTTTTCCGACCAACCCGCTACCCAACCCAACCCGACTATCCAACCCAAAATCCGAAACCCACCCAAAAAAAAGTAAAAAACCAACCTAAATCGGTCGATTTAGGTCGGTTCGGTCGATTTTTAAAATTTGATCGATTTTTTGCCCACGTCTAGAATGTAGTACAATTAATAGAAAAATCACAACTAAAAAGTATTAAAGGTCCGTTTGATAGAAAGATGAAAAATGGATGACAAATAAAATGTTTGACATGAAAGTGATTTGCCTAAAATTTGTTTTAGAGGGAATTGTAATTAATGGTGTTTTATTGATATAATTTTTCACCTAATCCGTTTGGCTTTTTTTTTTATGCAAATAGTTACTTTTTGGGATAAATTTTTTCACAATCTATATTAAAATTTGTTTGGATTGTCCAAAAATTTGTTGGGATATATATATATATATATATATATATATATATATATATATATATATATATTCATGAATTTTTAGTGTTCGTTTGACTTCATTTTTCATGCAAATTGTCAATTAAATCGATAATTTTTTTTAGCATTGTATTTAGAATATGTTTCCATTGCCAAAAAGTAAAAACAAAAAAAAAAAAGGAAAAAAACACTCGACAAGGTGGAAAATAAATTCCCACCAAAATCATAAGAAAATATTTTCCTACTTTTGTGTTTCAAGGGATTGTACATTAAAAGTTGGTGGCAAACATTTTTCATGGCAAATTTGGCTAATCAAACAGTCAAAAGTATAAATTAGGAAAATATTTTCATAATTTCATGGTAAATTAAACGTATCAGATAGGGCCTAAATAATAATAATAATAACAACAACAACAACAATAACAATAACTATAATATTAAAAATAATAATTGTGTGTGTAATGATAATTATTTAAGAATTAAATTTATTGTATAACAAGAAAGTGACACAAATACCCTTAATAAAAGTTGGTGCATAATGAAAAAAATGGTAAAAATGACATTGGCCATTTTGGTGCAAAATGGTGCAATATTGAAACACTATTCACTTGCACCATTTTGCATCAAAATGGTGCAAAATTTGATCTTGGATTGGAGTGAGATTATATCAAATATTTGGTGTAAAATGGGGGGAAATGGGATTTGGCATAAGGGTTGGAGTTGCCCTAAATGAACAAGAAAATAAGTTTTTTTTTTTTAACTATAGCAAATAAGTTTTGTTAGATAAAGTAACATTAAAAATTAAGGAAATCACACTCCACCACAACTCTAAATATTTCTGCAAAGATGCCCCAGAATGTACAATTGAAAGAAAGCAGCTTTAATTGGATAATATTTTTAGTTCCCAATAATCACACTCCACCACAAGAATAAAATCTCGAATAAGCACTTTTAAAAGTAGGTGAGTGTATAGACATGGATTTTTGGAGTTTGACTAGTGCATTTTTGTGCTAGTATGAATGGGAGATCGAAAGAAGAACATAACATATGTAAACATCATTTCAAACTTGATCAATGAACGGGCGATTGAGTTAAAAATAGAGTAGTTAAATAGTCTAATGAGGAACCGCTTTTACTAAAAGACTATTTAAGTAAGAGAGAGGCTTATAGAGAAATATTTCCCATTATCACCTTGGGAAAAGAAAACAAAAATTGCAAGAAATCTTATATTAGGCTAATGTATCCATTTCGGACGCATTTTGAAAATCGAAACTCTTAAATGGTAAAGAACGTTGCATAAATTAAATAAGATTTTCTTTTCAATTTTTAATATTAATAAATTAAATTTAGAAACTTTAATGTTAACTTTATGAAATATTATTGCTACTTTACCTCTATGCAACCTCAGCCACCATTTTAAAAAGAGAAAATTACATGGAATCAGGTGTTTCAACTACACTTTGCATAAATCAGTTGCAAAGATTGTTTAATCAAAACTCATGTATGAAATTAATAATTAAAATATTATATCTACAAACCCTAATAATTTTTCCTCATTTTTTTCCTTCCGCCCACTTCCTTCTCTCTCTCTCTCTCTCTCTATATTCTCCATCTTCTCTCTATAAAATTTCAAAACTCACCGTGGATTCCGTCGTCGCCCACACCTTTGGAGCATCCGTCCTCTGCCGGATAACACACCCACATCAACAATCCGTCGTCGAACTTCTTATCTCCTTCTTCTCCATTGCGGTGTTCTCACAAATCGACGCCAGTGTTCTGTACAGATCGACGCCGCCACTCCTCCAGATCAACGTCGTTGGTTCTACACACCTCCGGAGGAGCCATCCTCTGCCGGAGAACACCACCCACATCAACAATCCGTCGTCGAACTTCTCATCTCCCTCTCCTCCATTACGGTGTTCTCACAAATCGATGTCAGTGTTCTGCACAGATCGACGACGTTGGTTCTACACAGTTCGGCGTCTCTACAGCTCCAGATCGACACCAGTGGTTTTACATATATCGATGTCGGACACCACCAAGTCACAGATGATTCTGCACAGATCGACGTCGTGGGTTTGGGGGTTTTGGTGGGGTTGTTTTCACAGTTTTTGGTTGCTGGTTTTGTATTACTACGAGTGTGGTCTGCGTTGCAACGGTGAGGGTGGTGTTGTACTTGCTGTAGTAGTTGTGGTGAGCAACGCTGCGTGTGACAATAATTTTGTTGGTGGCGACGATTTGAGGATTGTGGTGCAGGGGCGATTTGGGGATTGTGGTGGTGCAGTGGTGATGGATTGTTGGCGACGATTTGGGGATCTGGTGGTGGTAGTATTGTGGTGGCGACTGTGGGAACTGGAGAATGGAAGTGTTGGTATGGTGGCGACTGTGGTGGTGGCATGGGCGGTGGTGATTATTGTTGTTGGTGGTGGTTGTGGCGGCAAAGGTGGCGACAGCAGCGACGGATGGGAAGAAGAGTATGTGTGACCCACTATCTTGTCGATTTGTAACCAAGTATTGAAGCACTAAGATTTGGGAACGAGTGTTTGGTTGTAAGTGACCAATTACTTATTTATCTGTGACCAAACACTCAATTGTGAACAAGTACCAAATTGTGACCTAAAAATTTGATAATATGTGACTGAAAAAAAATTTGTGATCATTGAATTTGAAAAATTATGACCAACAAATAAACTATGACTTACAATTTGCGACCTCGAAATAATGTGACTTATTAATTTGATAATATGTGACAAAAAAATAATTTGTAACCTTAATTATAATATGTGACCATTCATTTTATAATTGTGATTTTATTATATTTAATTAATTATATATAAACCTGATTTTTAAATTTTTAAATTTTGTACTTGATTTGTGAATAGGTGTAAACTATACGCCTGAATTATGAATTTTTTTCCTTTTAAAAAATCCCATAAATAATCAAATGGCAGCTCAGGCATAAACGCACAAAATCTTGGCCCCACGACAACATGACGTTGGGCCCAAAAGTTCTCAATGGAAATTGAACTGAATTTCCACCCTACATTCTTATCCCTTTTCTGAACTTTTTTTCTTTTTATTTTGCCCCTTTCTACTTAACTTCTTTTTCTTTCATTTTAATCCTTGAGTTCAAATTCTTTGAAGTCAATCTCTCTTTAATGTATTTTTTATATTTGACCTGTGGCTTTCTGTCTTAAACTGAATGAATGGATTTAGTGATGGTAATGGGCCGAACAAACTTAGTTCAGATTCTTCGAACTCAATCTCTCTTTAATATATTTTTGAATCCTGACACGTGGTTTTCTGTTTTAAACTAAATGAATGGATTTAGTGGTGGCAATGGGTCGAACCGAGTCGACTCGGCCCATCTATCCATGAACTCGGCTCGTCACTTTGAGTCGTCGAACTCAAGCTCGTGCTCGGCCTACGATCTCACTAGCTCACGAGCCGAGCCTATGAGCTCAAGAATTTATTATTTTTTTTACCTTTTTGTTCACATTTTTAACGAGCCCACGAGTAGAGCTTGTGAACTTTAGGCTCATGGGTCTTGTCGCTCGGCTCAGGCTCGTCTCAGGACAAAATCAAGTTGTCTATGGACCGACTTTTGGCGAGCCGATAAACTATTCGGCCCTTTGCCACCCCTAAATAGATTTGTCAAGGTTTCAAAGTTATCCTATCCTATGCTATACACACATACATACATAAAAAAATGTGAGTTTTTGGGTAAGTGTAAGTGTACAAGCAGCCTTCTACCATGTACCTTGGAGGCATAACCTGCGATTTACCTCATTCACCAAGGCTCAGGGCAGGACAGGTGGGGGTACCAGTAATGGGGCGTAATCTAAAAAAAAGAGTGAGTTTCTATGACACTGTTTCTATGGAAGCGTGTCAAAATAATTTTTTTTCTTTCCTTCCTCAAAACGACGTCATTTTCCTTCTTACATCTTCTCTCACACGTTAGATTGATTACATTTCAGCTTTTGCAGCCTTCCTTTGATCAATTATGCTACTTGTACATTGTATTTGACATCAAATTTGACATTGTGTCACGTGTCGACACATGATTAGACAGCTTTTGAATTCAACACACTTTTCTACCAAAACATTTTTTAATTTACACACAATGTCATCCAAGTTGTCATCTATAGAATGTACAAGAAGTTTTATTCTCCTTTGATATTACCCTTCTCAACATGATAAGTTAATTACTTTCATTTCTCTTTCTATTCCATTTTACTACTGCTAATCGTTTGATTTTTTTGTCTTCTCTTTGTTCGAGCTTCCGTGAATCCTTTGCAAAAACTGGTAACAGATCCACACAAAGTGGACAACAAAAGGGGAAAATTTCACTCAAATTGGACCTTAGCGATCTTTAATTTTCCTCTTACCTGTGTTCGAAGTTTTGTGAATCTTTCACAAAACCCATACAAATTGGACCGTGTTGACCTCAACTATCTTCATCCGTTGTCTCTTATTATGTATGTATTTTCATTTCTGTATTTTTGTTTGTGTTCTTTTTTTATTTTTTTCCCGTATACTAAGTTATCGTTTACTCTATTCGTAAGTTCTTCGTTTTCTCTTCGATGCCCTTGTTTGTCAATTTTTTTCTTAGAATTTTCAAATCAATAACTCATCAATTTAAAAGTACGAGTAGTTACGATTCGTAATTATTGCATTTAATTAATATGTAGATACATGTACTGTGAAAAATCTTTGTATTTTTCAGTTTACATATAAATCATATAAGAGTTATGCTACATGTAAAAAGTTGGTTGACAAAATAACATCTAAACCAATAATTTCAAAAACATACTTTTAAATCATTTGAAATCAATGGCCTGAATTTTGCCAACACACTTTGTAACTCAACTTTTGTAACCTAACTTTGTACAAATAGCTCTTTCCATCATATAAATCAAAAACCTCACCTAAGCGTTATATAAACAGTATTCTTGCTTCCAATTTTGCTAATAACTTTATAGTCATTGACTTTTGATGAGATTTTTGGGGGTTATTGAATATTTTTTGGAAATGGGTTTGGAATTTCGTTTTTATCTTTAATTGATTTACGTGTAATATTATTTTATAAAAAATTATGTGATTAAAAATAAAAAAATTTAATTTAATTTAATTTAATGAAGATCCAACGATGTCATATTTCAGACAAAAAAAAGACTCAAACAAACTAGAGAGAGAAAGTAAAACACATATTTGTATTGGTGTCACATCTCCTAATTTAGGTAATTGATATGACAGTGTTGTACTCTCATTGGACTATGAGCTCATAAAATCTCACCTAAATTATATGTAGCTGATGTCATTAGTTCCGATAATTGGGAGATTTTTATAATGGACCTGGTAAATTATGCTTTTTATAAAGGATCGTAAAAAGTCTATATTATCCTTAATGAAATGAATTCATATATATTGTAGAATATATCCTATCTTTTTAGAATAAATTTTAAATTAGTCTCTTCTTCTATTTTGAATTTTAATATATAAATTCATTCTTTGATATAATAAATTAAAATAATCTGTGACATATATATCATATTTCTCACTTAGTTTATTATATTATTTAGATGATCTATCCATGTTTTCTAATTGAAAGTTGATATCATTTATCTTTTTTAACATTTCGTCTAATAAGTTATACAAGTCGTTAACAGTATATCCTGGCATATATATTAAACTACAAATATTAATGTAAACATTATAATGAATAATCCTTGCGATTCTTTAGGATCTTAGAAAAATTCATTCTAATTTTAACAGAAAAGTAATGATTTTACCTTAGTTTTGATATGTATATTAATTCTCAGAATCGAGTGACCTTTTGACTGTGAACAATTCTTGCACCCTAACGGCCTCTTGCCTCAGCGGGTATGTAAGACTCTAATTTCTACGCCTTCACTGTATCGTTTCTAAAAATAAATCTATAGACTTTGACTAAATAAAAACTCTCTTGAATGCTAAAATAAGAAGGAAATTTTCTTTTAAATCCTTCTGAGAATCTATGGGAAAATAAGTTTAGAAACTCATATTTGTGAGGAGATTGGATTTTTTATTGATTAATATCAGATTGGTACAAGTATGAAAGACAATAAGGTTTTGACTATCTCACAGATTGAGTGCTCAAAAGATTCTACCTTTCTTCTAACCCAAGGACTTCTATTTATATAACTACACGAGGCACAATTATTAAGCCTCTTGCATTATTGCTTAATTTGTGTTTTTCATCAAAAGCTTCTTGATCCCTCCATTATGTATCTATTTTATACCACATATTATTTATTAAGGGCATTGCCCCTCTATTATTGTTCTTCCAATCTTGTCTTCACATGCAGCTGACTTCTTTTATCAGGTCATCTTTATCTCTTTGGAATCTTGTCGGCAAGTAGGCATCCTCTAGCTTCACATGCTCTTTTGACAGTTTAGATGTTTCCACTTATCTAATGTGTATCAAATTTATCGATATATTCTTTTAAAATCTCTGATTTTTGTTTTCCATAATTTGTTAAAAGTGTCCATCCATTATACTGGCATATGCATCGAAATTTTCATTCATACAAATTTTTTGAAATATTGTATAGAACTTTATATCCTCGCATTCTTCTGCTTTTTATCCATGCTCTGGAGAATTTTGGGACTGGTTTATCTCATTCTCCTACATCCACTTGAAAATTTCGTCCAATATGTCCAATAGTAATTATATGTTTTGTTGGATAATAAATTTTATTTTCAACTTCTGGACTTAAGGAGTAGATTTCATATATATCGGTCTATTTTGTGCAAATTGTGAAACTTGGCTTTTTAAGATATCATCAAATTTCTCAATCTCTTTTAATGTTATATCTAGATATATTAAATCAGTATATCCAAAATCTATTGCCATCTTTGTTCTCTATACTTTCACGAGCATCAAGTAGGTATCTTTACACATCATTTTTTATCTCAATACAATTTTTTATTGCTTGTTTTTCCCTAAATCTATAAAGATGAGCATCACTCAGAACAAAAAATGCATTTATCTGTATTGAAAGAATTCAAAGACTCCTCAGTTGATATTTGACTACTTCCATGAACACCTTCATAATCCACATACCACTAATAAATATCCATTAGATTAACTTTCAAAGATTTTATCATGTTACTAACAGCCTCCCCATCCATGTATAAATCACTAAAACAATATTCAACATAATCCATTTTGTACCTTGGATCAAGGATAGTAGCAATAAGCAACAACTGATTCACATTTTCCATTTTACCCCAATACTTGTTGAACTTCTTCTTCATGTTAGCCGCCATTTCACCCAACAAAAAATTGTAACTTAATCTCCATTCATCCAATTCAATTACAAGATTACAAATTTCATGAAGATAAGTACAAGCGTAACGTGCAATGAAGCACTAAAAGTCAAAGTCCCATTAAAGAAATTCTTAAGAAACTTGACAAATACAGATCCATTTTCCCAATCTGAACATGAAGGAGGTCCACCCCTCCTTCGACCACTATCGTCTTCCCAAAAGTAATGCAAATACTGAGCATCCTCTTCTTCTAACTTATCAAATACTTTTTCAAATTTCAATGTCGTTTCTAACATCAAATAGGTAGAATTCCACCTAGTTGGAACATCCAAAAACACAATATATTTGCAATCAATTTTCTCTTTCCTCGCACACTCCTTCAATTTTTCATATCTAGCGGGCGAAGATTTCATATATTTAATTGCATTGTGGATATTCACAGCTCAAGTGCAAATATCTTCCATCTAGAACACATCCATCAGTACCCCAACTAACTAACTTCCTCCTATGATAACAAATAGCCATATCATTGGAGCTTGCATTATCAACGGTAATTGCAAAGATTTTCTCAACCCCCCAATCATGCAAACAAGTCTCAATCATTTTCCCAATTATTTCTCCCTTATGATTTGGAACAACACAAAAACTCAAAATATGTTTATTATGCTTCCAATCAAAATCAACAAAATGTGCTGTAAGGGACATATAATTAACGTTTTGAATGGAGGTTCAAGTATCAGTTGTGAGGGAAACCCTTTGACGGTGGGTAAAGAACACATCTCTCAATTCCAATTTTTCATCTAAATATAATTGGTAAATGTCTCTAACGAGGGTCCTATGAGATGGAGCACGAAACTGAGGACATGCTACACTATAAAAGAGCCTAAAACCACAAGCTTCAACAAATCTAAAAGGTAATTCATCTAATACTACCATATTTGCACATGCAGCTCTACACTCTTCCTTACTTCGACCAATAGTAATAAGATTGCTCCCACTACCCTCTTTTTTGTTTTCAAAAGAAAGGATTTTTTGCTTTTTATCCACCAATCTACCTGGATACTTCTTACAATTGTTTGTCAAATATTGCTCAATGTGCTAGTACCACACTTCTTAGTGCCACAAGCATAATCTACTCCACAATAATTACATTTATACCTAACATCTAGATCATCCCTTGAGCCCAATAGTGTAAAGTGATCCCAAACATATGAAGCTAATCTATTAGATTTTCGCTTACCTAATGTTAATGGTGCACGTGGAGAAAGACCTGATAGTAAATCAATGTCATTTGTTGGAGCCTCTGTGCCACGTTCTTCATATACATCTGTATCTACCAACATATTCCACTGAAAATTATGATTATGAATAAATCAAATACATATAATATATTACAATTATTAATGCACTACAGAGTCTACAGTCTACAAGAAATGAAGAATATTGCACCTGAGTCCATTTGGTTAAGGATACTTCATGTCTGCGATTGCAAGTTCTCACCTGCATTACAACATTAGTAATTTAGTAATATTTGTGGGATAGGGAGCTCACTAGATTAGTTATGCCAAAAATAACTAATATAAAAAAAGGTTGTAACACAGCAAGTGTTGTCTCTGTGTGTGTGTTTTTTTCCTTTCATTTTAACACTTTTCTTATGAGTTGTAGTAGCAAATTTGCATGGCACAAATAATAATGTGGCAGATACGTGATATGTATGGCCACCAGTCAATTTATCCTAATATATTCAGAAATTAGAAGTTTTGTTCAATTAACTTTATGTTTTTAACATTACCAAACATGGTTCAACAGTTTTAGTATTTGCTGTTTTTAAAAAAGAAAATGGATTTATTTGCACAAACTCTAGCATTTGACTCGTAATATTCACCTTCAAATCTTCGGTCGAGACCTGACAAAAGAAAGCTCCATCGATCACTTTTTTAATACAACAATGGGACCCTATTTATCAAAACACAAAAGGGTTAAGACTTTTTTGTGAGAGTTTGTGGATCTGTTCTTAGTAAGGACAATAGTTAGCTAATTCCTTCCAACCAGTTAAAGTCCCATATATCTTTCTCCACCAGAAATGTATCTCGTATCGAAACCTAAAGCTAAGGGATATGTAAACGACAAACACAGCAAGTCACGTTAAAGCAGAAATAGAGTTGTCGCAAACAGATTTCGAACATAAGAAAACCAAACTAAAAAACATGACAAGCATTGTCTCATGCAAAAGTTAAGAGCACACTTTATGCAACCTCTTAACCAAGAAAAATGCAAAACAAAGGAAAGAGAGTAGAAATTTACAAGCACAAAATGACAAAGGAAGAACCAGCATTCTACAATCCCTAAACCCAGCAGAACCTAGGGGTTTCAACAAATTTTGATCGAACAAAGGAAGACCACTGAAAATAAATTTTACAGGGTCCAATACTTCGATCGAAACCCCAAGATTAGCCTTAGAAGGCTCTGATACCACTATTATACAAAATCGACCAAGATCTAAAAAGATTTGAGAATATTTCATAATATTACAAACTCAAAAATCAACCTTACCTTAGACAGTTAGGCTCATTTCAAGCACCTTCGACGATTTCAGGTGGACCAACTAAGAATATGAGTGAGAATGAGAGATTCTGATCGGATTTAAAACATATGCTGCAAGCGCACGGATCGTGATCAAGTAGTAAAGTGGACCTTTTAAGTCCGAATGTCGATCCTTCAGATAGTGTTGTTTTCAATTACAAGTATATTTGTTTCAAATTAACGAAACAGATACACACATTTAAAATTTGAATTTAAAAACTTAAAAAAAAAACTAAAAAAACACGATTTTGAATTAAAATATTAAAATAATGATTTAAAAAGTGGGAGATTTGATTTGAAAAGATGTTGAAATTTATGATTTCATTTAACCGTTATTTCATTAATATCAATCCAATTATGCGCCGATGTAAATTACCAAAATATATAATTAGACCCGATTCTCCAATTTTAGTCAATAACCTCTTTCGAGCGATATCGACCCTATTGATTAAGTTATCCACAAATCTATATGTACATAAAAACTTAACCAAATCATTAAATTATTGTGAGAATACTCAAAGGATCACCTAGGGGAGGTATATATTTCTATATCACCCAAAACCACCTAGGGTACTAATTATCTAGGTCTAGCAATACAACAATCTTTCAATAATTACATAAACCACATCATAAATTTGGCCAAATAAATGAAGCATAATCAACAATAATAATTAATACACTATAATTTTGATACATAAATATCATTCAAAACATATTATGATATTAATGAATATTTGATTAAACTAATATATAAATTCTAACATAAACAATTTAGTTCATCATTCTAACAAAATAAACAAGAGATTATATATTACAAAACATTACAAACATTGGAAATTTGATTGAAGAACACAAAAATAAAGATACAACCCTTTTTAGAATGATTTTGCACTTCTTCAACCCTTTTTCTCCAAGTTTTTCTTTGGATAATCCCTTATTTTCCACCACTTTCTTCCCAAAACAACCTACAAATAACAAAATAAATTAAAACTATAACTAAAAGGGAAAGAGAGAGGGAGAATTAGAGAGAGCGAGAGAGAGAGAGAGAGGAAAATGAGAGGAAAGTGTGTGCAAGTGTAAGGAAGTGAATACAAGGTTGGTATATTCATTATGTAGATAGAATTAGAATAGTTTACTAATATAAATAGATATTATAGGTTATTTTGTGAGACAACCAAAATATCTAACAATAAAACAAGCCAAAAATAATGCAAACATTGACCAAACAAATCGCAAGAAGAAATTTAAACCGCCTAAAAAATTTAACTCTATGCGGCCGCATGGTTAAAACCCATGCGGTCGCATAGGCAAACCAAAATAATGGTTTGACGTCTCGGATCAATTCATGCGGTCGCATGAATTTTTTCATATTTGCAGCTCAGGTCCTTGAACGTTATGATCCAGTGCAATGCAGTCCTTCAACTTTGATTTAGTACAATTTGGTCCTCATACTTTGACTTTTATTACATTCAAGCCCTTTCGTAATTTCACTTCAAGTCCTTCATCTTTTAGACTTTTGCACTTCAGTCCCCAACTTCACAACTTTGTTCACTTTTAGTCATTTTCCTTCTCTTTTTGGTCGCTTCACTTCCATTCAGGATTTTAGCCTACAAAAGTACAAAGTACACAATTATTCATAGAATTTAACTCAATTTTATCAATAATAAATTAGGAATACACTTATCAGATTCCAGTCTAGAGAATGAGGTACAGTCTTTTAGGGCGTGAGATGGTTGGCTTATGAATGAAGTTTACTACCGTATATGACTCTACCGTCTATTTCCCTTTTTTTCATTTAGCGGGTCGGTTCGGTCAAGTTTTATTAGTTAACCCATGGCTCGACCCGACCAGAACACAAACCCACAAACCTGATCAAAAGCAACCAAAAAATCGACCCAACCCGGTCAGTTCGGTTCGATTTGAGAGATTTTTCGGATCCGGTCGATTTTTTTCCCACTCCTACCTAATAATATATTGTAATGTTCTCCCATACTGCTATTTACATAACATGGTACTATCATTTCTTCTCCATCTAATACTATGAGTACATTTACTTATACTTATAAGGTTCTACTTTGCTTTTTATGAATCCTTTATCTCTATTTTTTTTATATATGGCAGTTTGCTACTCCCGTATCAATTATGATATTTTTTTCTTTTTACATATTCTACTCCATTGAAATATTCTTCATATATTTGCATGTTTCCTATATTTTTTTACCATTATTTCTTGGCTTGTACTTGGTTTTCTTGGTATTATAGATGTACTATTATTTTTTCTTAATTTTTCATCTTTAAATTCTATTAAAGAATTACTTTATACTTTTTCTGTTACATCTGATTTTGTTTTAAATATTTCCAATTCATATGTTTCTGGTAAAAGATTTAGTTGTTTACTTGGTTCAACTGTATTTAATATATCTCTACATTCTTTATGAATTTCTATATAAGGTTTTTTAGAGTAGATATTTCCATAATTTGAATTGATAAATGTATATAATGCTCTATATTTTATAGTCATGATATGATTTTCATTTTCCACAATATCATTTCTATGTATTTTAAAATGTAATCCTAATATTTCATTAAAATATTTATCTTTTATTGATACACAATATTTTGGGTAACATGTAAATATCAATTTTTTATATGCTAGATTTCCTTCTATGGTTCCTAAATGACCATCACTAGTATTAATATTCTTCCATCATGTAAGGATATGTTATTGGTAAATCTATTCATTATCTAAATAGAGATTTAAACATTAATTGTAATCTTGCTAGATAAACATATTGTATCTTTTATTTTTGTTTTTGTTTTACTTTTGCTATTAATTGGTCAACTGTTGATTTTGTTAATAGTGCTAATTCATGGCTTCCTGAAACTGTTTTATATCTATTGATTTTTCTATCTTATGATATTCATTTATGAATATTCTTTCTATTCTAAATATTCTATCTAGTATTTTTCATTTTCCTAATTTTAAATCTAATGATAATTATTCTATTTTTCGAAATATATTATTATCAAATGTTACTCTTAATCCATATCCTTCAAAATTTTATATTTCTTGTTTTTCTTCTATAGTTTCTACATATTCTATTTCTTGATTCATTCTGATTCTGATATATAGATTTCTTCTCCTTCATATTTACTAATATCTGATTTTATTTTTTTTAGAATTATGCTACACCATCCAGGTTGGGTTATAAAAGGAGGGGAGCTCAAGTGATGTGGCGCCCCTTCATTGGCCGAGGCGGCTGGCCTCGGCTGGCCCACCAGCCGTCTCTTCCAATGGGGGCACCACATCACTTGGGCACCCCCCATTTAGTAACCCAATTTGGGCAAAATAACATAATTCTTTTTTTAGGTCACCTGCTATTTCTTTATATTTTTTTTGTAAAATTCTAATTTCTTTTTTGTACAATCAGGGTTTATATGTTCCATTTCTCCACAATTCCAACATTTACATTTTTTTTAATCTTTTTTAAATTTTTTTCTTTTTGACTGATATTTTCTTTTATAATATCTCCTATTTGGTTTTTGATATTTCTTTTTGAGTCATTTGTAATTTTTAATACTTTTTTGGTTTGAATTTCTTTTTATACTTTCATTCTGGTTCACATTCTCATTAATATGTATATCTATATACTCACAATAGATTCTTGTTAATCTTCCAGATTTTTTCATTAATTGTCTATTCTTACATATTTCTGCTAATCTTTCAAATATAAATTTTATCCTGCTTCCTAATGTATCTGGTACAGGATTATCTTTTATATATCTTTCGTATTCTATCTTAAAATATATATTCCGTGTTCCTGGTAATTTAGCAAAATACATTTCTAAATATGGTCCTCGATTTTCATTACTATAAAATTGGGTATAATAGAAAATTTTAAACTGACATGTATATTCTTTTATTTTACACATATCACAATGTTTATTAATCATAATCTTGCTTTTAGCTTTTTTCTCTTAGTTTTTTCTTCTGAATTTCTTATATAATTTTCTCCTAGTAATTCATCTTATATATATTGCACTAATTTTTGTATTCCATCTTGTGAATTTTTTTGCATTTCTGTTTGTATATTTCTTCTCATCAATGCTTTAGTATCTTCAATTACTCATTCCCACAAATTTCTTACATCTCCATCAAATGATACTATTAAATAATCAATCCTTCTATTTGTGGATTTTCATGTATTATCTTGGTTATATAAAAAAAATAATATCTGCATCTGTCCATTTTAATAAAGCTTTCTTAGTATCTATTTTACAATCTAAATCTAATTTTGCTCCTCCATGATTTATTGGTTTATCATAATTTGTATTTGGGGTAAATTTTTCTCTATATCTTTCCATCTTTTGTTGTGGTACAATTCTATCATAGTACTGTCTATAAGGTCTATGTGGCATTGGTGCATATCCACCTTCTAATTCAGGAAAATCTATTTTGGATTATTGCTTGTACTTCCAGGTGCAGGTGTTGGTCATCCATCAATATTCATCATTACTTCATAATTTTCTAATTCTTCTATACTTAGTTGATCAAAATTTTCTATTTTTTCATTTATCATTTTTATCTTTTCCTTTATCTTCTGCATATTTTTCAATTTTTTTTCTTGCTCTAAGATTATTTGTAATATTTCTCTTCTAAATTTATCGTCTATACTTCCAGTTTCATAATGTCCTTCTGTTTCTACATGTTTCCTTCCTATTCTTATCATTTCTCTTTTTATTCTATCTTTATCTACTTTTTTATCTGTTGATTTCATATTTTGTTTCATTTATCTAATTTCTGCTTTTAACATACCTACTTCATCTCTTAGTACTTTAATTTCATCTATTAGTCCTCTTATTAATTTCTTTAATTCTTCAAATGATTCTTCAAATAACATTATAGTATTGATTTATCACTTTTAGCTTCTAATAAATATGATAATCTACACTTTTTATTTTCACTTTCTTTTATGATTTTAGCAAAAGTTTTGATTGATAGTTCATTATCGGGTAATTCTTCTTTTACAGTTTTAAAATATTTTGCTTTTAATTCTAATTTTTTCATTTTTAATTTATCTAACATTTTTTCTTGTGGTTTCTTTATATCTTCCGGTTTTAATAATTTATTTGAGATTTTTTCTTCCAGTTTATTTAGATTTATAACTATATTATCAAGTTTTCTTGCTATTTTATCTTGACTCATTTTTATTATTCATAGTTTCCATGGAGGTCTCTATATTTTCTATAATTTTTATGATGATTCATATATTTCTAATATTTTACTTTCTCTCTCTTTTTCTAATTTATAATAGTTATTTATCTTTTTAATTCTAATTTCCATCACTTATCTTATGATTGATTTTGTTCAATTATTTTATTTAGTTTTATAGCAATATATTCCATTTGATCTATCACTTCTAGAATAATTTCTCATATTATAAAGTCTTTTACTATACTTATTTTTAATTTTTCTTTTATTTCTTGTCTAATTTCTAAAGGTATATCTTTTAGTTTTATAAATATAATTTTTAGGATTTCTTCTTTTATTACAGATTTAGTTATTATTATATTAAATCTCTCTCTGATTATTTTATATTTATTTTCTAAATTTTCTATTATCATTTTATTCTAAGCATACAATTGTTCTTGATATCCTATCTTATCAATTTCATTTTCGAATTCAATTTCTTTTTTTATCTTTCACAATTCTCTTAATCTTATATGGTCTTCTTTTAGATCTGAGTTTTTTCATTTTTAATTCTTATCGAATAATTTTCTAAGATTTGATTGTACTCCTTTTGTATTATGGTGACTATGTTGTAATTTTTATGCTCAGGATATTTTGGGTAGTTTCTATTATTTAGAATAGTCAAAGGCCAAAGTGAAAATATGACTTTGAATTTAGATTATTTTGAAGTATTTTCCCCTGATAATTTAAGATAAGACAGATTTACTTATATTTTGGAATACTTTGATCTTTAGAAAAAGAATAATATTATTTGAATACAAGGAGTAATATAATGGTTCATATATAGATGACGTGTAAAAAAGAAAGTGATTTTTTTATTTGGTTGAAAATTTTTTGACTCAACCATATCTCACTGTATCATGTATATGTAAATCATTATATACATATAGTATAATTGAGTTAAATTTTTTATTCTAATCCCCATCACACGAGGCTTAAAATCAACAGTTTATTATTAAGTTCAGAAAAGGAAAAAAAAAAGAAGAAGAAGAAGAAGAGAATTTCTTAATAAATCAAACGGAGCCGTTCATGGGCACATAGCTTAGCTCATATCTCGTCATGAAATGAGGCCGAATCATCTACGGACAGAGTAGGGAAGAACCAAGCCCCCAAGCCGGCTACGGCTTTCCCCCCTCAGGTCAAATGAGATCATTATGGCCCAGGGCCTTCTCTTTAAGGGAGCATATCATCTGACCCAGATTGAGGCCTGGTCACAGTTCTATTGGCTCATTTTGAAACCCAAAAGCCCATTTTAACCCTAAACGGCCCAATAGCCAAACCCTAGCTCTAACTGCAAATCCCTAATCACGTATAAAATTCGCTGACAAAATCCTGATCCCCCATCTAGGGTTTTCGCTTCGCGGAGTTCGCACTTTAAAACCCCTCAGTTCTCTATCTTTCTCTCTGTGTTTTTAAACCTGAAATGGCGACTCAGATGAGTAAGAAGCGAAAGGTGCCCCCGCCGATCCAATCTATGCGTATGACATTATGTGTGAGAATTGTTTATTGTTGTAATTGATTGATATTTTAAATTTGACATTGCAGTTTGTCGCTGATGGAGTGTTCTTTGCGGAGCTGAACGAGGTTTTGACACGTGAGCTGGCGGAGGATGGATACTCTGGTGTGGAAGTTAGGGTTACTCCTATGAGGACTGAGATCATCATCCGCGCCACTCGCACTCAGAATGTTCTCGGTGATTCCTCTATTTCTACTTTTTATTGTGTTTTGCTACCATTTGGTGTTTTGCTTTAGCTTATTTCAATTCGCCATTGTTCTTATGGCTTACAACAGGTGAGAAAGGAAGGAGGATTCGGGAGCTGACATCTGTGGTTCAGAAGAGGTTCAAATTTCCGGAGAACAGTGTGGAGTTGTATGCCGAGAAGGTTAACAACAGAGGGCTTTGTGCCATTGCTCAGGCCGAGTCCCTTCGGTACAAGCTCCTCGGTGGCCTAGCTGTTAGGAGGTAACAATCAACTCCTTGTTCAATTAATTCTTAGTAGTGAATGTAACTGGGGACTTATTATGTAACATAACTAACAGACATTATTGATGAAATTCTCGTAATAATAATGATCTTATTGTTATTTGTTATTTACATGTCCCATTCACGTGTAAGTTTTCATTGTGTAAAACAATGGTGTACAACTTTTCATTAACATCATTTGATGTGGATACATCAATTTGATGTTGGCAATAGCATTTAATTTGTTTTGCTAATTAGGTTTCTGCTTTGACTGAAAAATTAATTCGTTTTTAGAGGTTTAGCTGGTTATACGACTATTATAATTAGAATAAAGATGCTTGTCCGGGGCCCATGTGGCCCTGGACATATAGCAGCACTCTTGTAATTATTAGCATGTCATCAACAAAGCAAATTGGTGATTTTATACCAATTTTGTGTCGGATGTTGACTAGAATAAAGTCTTCCTTATGTTATCAAATCCTCGTGAAATGTGTTTATGTTCATGCAGTAACCATGGGGAGGACATATACTAAAGATATATGTAAATGTTTTACTTGAACTCTTCTAGTTCTTTGAAGTTAATTTTGTATATGTCAATATATATGTCAATATATTATTTAAGCTGATTAACCTGTCATCTATAAAGCAAATAGGTCATTTTAGTGCCTTGTTTGTGTCGGAAGATGACTATATCAATCCGGCTTCTCCAAGAGACTTTGCTATTGATTTGTGTACTATTTTACACGTTAGTTCTTGGGGTTGCTAAATTTTTTAAATGAAATCACTAAATGCATTGCAGTCCTTTTTTCCCTATCTTTGAAGTAATTCTGGCATGGACACTATTCTTGCTCAGTGTTCTGTGTTCTATAATTTTTGGTATTTTGCTCAGTAATTTTAGCACGGACACTTCGGCTCATCTCTGACTAAAGTTAATAGGAATACGACATACAATTGTAACTTGTACATTTTCTCTAAAACCAGTTTCACCATTTAAATCTTTGTATGTCTGTCTGGAACTTCTGCATCTTTATTTTTTGATTGATGGTACTTTGTTGAATGGAGAAAATAAATACTAATATTTGCTGCGTTCATGGAAATAGCACTCTTTTTTGCTTTGCGACGTTCTTTCACTTCAGCTGCTCATCATTTTGGCTTTCCTCAGGGCCTGCTATGGTGTTTTGAGATATATTATCGAGAACGGAGCTAAGGGTTGTGAGGTATGCTCTGTACGATACTTGTTGATTTTGATTGATTGGGTTGAGTCTGAAAACTAATATAATTGCCTAATCTCTATTTAAAATAGGTCATTGTTAGTGGAAAGCTGAGGGCTCAGCGTGCCAAGTCCATGAAGTTCAAAGATGGCTATATGATTTCTTCTGGTCAGCCCGTGAAAGAATACATCGACTCTGCCGTCAGACACGTTCTCCTAAGACAGGTTTGTTTCACCATCTCGCTTTTCTGTTTTCATAGAAGCAGCATTTAATTTTTATGGAATAGAATTCTATTCCACTCTTTTCTATATCCATTTTTTTCCTCGGGTTTGCGGACTTCTAAATGTGGGGGTTTATTCAGGGAGTACTTGGAATTAAAGTGAAGATAATGCTTGATTGGGACCCCAAGGGAAAGCAGGGGTCCAATGACTCCTCTTCCAGATCAAGTCACAATTCACCTTCCAAAGGAGGAAGAATACATTAGGCCAGCTACAGCACCCGTGGCAACTGAAATTGAAGTGGCAGCAGGTGGAATTTAGATCATTATCTATTTAGAATGTTCTTTTAGATCAATGTTTATTTTTCATTTCTGCATTTCTTTTATCTGATCTTTCTGAGAGATGATAACTGTAGAAACATGAGCTCGGCTTTTAGAATGGATTTTAATTAAAATTTAAAACTACTAATGAAATATATTTGTTGTTTGTGTGTTATTAGCTACTAGAAATATATATTTTATCGTGTACTCATATTTAAACTCAAGCCCAAGCCATGGTATCAAAATCGAAAATGAAGATTTTACGCCATGGTTTACTGCTAAAGGAACCCACGATGGATTAATTTGATCATTTTCATTACTTTGAAGGACCGTTTTGAGATTTAAGCTAAAACTTGTGAACTATTCATAGAAATACTTGTACGAGATAAGTTGAATTATTGCAATGGTATTTTTATTTACGAGGCTTTGATTTCAAATTGTGCTTGTGAAAGTTAACAGATTATTCAAAAATGTTTTTATTTTTTTCCGTAAAAATGTGTGCTTAAAAGTCAGAAAATAATTTAGTTGAATTTTTTTAAATATGGTTTCATTTTTAACCTGTAGAAAGTAGGAAGAAATGAAGAGGAAATAGAACAAATCTAAGTCCTCGTTTGGCCCTCATTAAATTTCATCAAATTAATTTAAATTTTTCTCTTTCTTATTTTAATCACACAATCTTTCATAAAATAATATTACACATAAATCGAAATTTTCCTTCTTTTTCAACCATTAATTTCTCAAAAAAATATTATTTTTCACATTATAATTCCAAATAATGGAGCTCAAATAGGGGCTAAGCTCTAGAAGAGAGAAAAATATTAATTTTTTAATGACGACTTTAAGGTTCGTAGAGAAATATTGAAAGAAAAAAATATTTATATAAAAAAAGATCCCTCTCTTTCTCTCTTTCTTCTTCTTTTATTTTTTCCTAATCCTTTTTGAGGATTTTACAAAATCTTGGGGTGCAAATGAGAGACTATTATTGAGATTTTGACATACTTTTAAAAAGTTTTGATTTAATACTTTCAATAAGTCTATAGTAAATAATTCTTGACGTCCTAAAAGTCTACATTGAATAAATTCCAAACTTTCTAATTTCTAAAAGTTTTTATAAGCCTAAATTCAATGCACACTCCTTTTTTAATGTATCATAAATCAAATATAAAATTATTTGAGTAGGTATACTTAACTAGATCGCTTAAAGGTAGACTTGTAAAAGTTAAAAAATAATAATGATAATAATAATTGTCAGAGAATTCTATTGAACCGAGACAACACATGTTTTGATTTCTTGTGTTGACTATAGGCAGATGTAGGGAGCTATTAGGGATGACAACGGATTGATTCGATCAAAATCATAATCTTATCATCAAATTTTTTGTCATATCATAACTGCACCATAATTACGAAAGTCGGTTCGATTAATAACCACGAAAATAAATTATTTCTTATAAGTTCAATCGTCAAATTGAAAATAAAAATAAAAATAAAAATTATGAATAAAAATCACTAAAAATAAAAACACAATACTAAGTCAATTTAGCAAACAATATTCCAAATAAAAATGCAAACAATTTAAATGATCTTTCTTTGACGTTTGAGAAGTTAAGATAAAACAATCCAAAATAAGAGAATTATAGACAAATTAAAAAACACTAATTTAATACCATATAGATAATTAACAACTAGTAGACATACCAAAACTGCTAGCAATAAAATTAAAGTACCCAACCAAATAAACATTATATTAAGTAACAAGAAGGAGAGATAGAATTAGGGAACCAAATAGATTAATGAGTTCAATTCCCCCGAGCAGTAAAAAAAAGAAGGAAAGATCATAATCAAGAAAATTGCGTTTGCATTCGCTAACCAAGAAAATATACGGAATGACTTAGGGAATGAGAGTCTCATATAAAATAGATTTGTTAAGACCAATTCAAGAAATATCTCCATTCCAATCACAGAAGACATTCTCAAATTTAAATCATTGTCATCTCACACATACTTCTATTACATAATACAATATAAGGAAATATAGCCTATTTAAAATGTCATTTCAAAGCTACAATAATAAAAAATAACAGTGAACTAATCAAGATATAGATATCATAAATAAGATCTGAATATAAGATCTGAATGTCGCACACTATGGACGACACACAGTCTATACCTTTCGAATTCAGGTATGATTATAGCGTCAAATCTGGAGCGGTGGCAACACAGAAGGCGGAAACGGTGTTGTTGATTCCAATTTCGAATTTTCTTCCTAGCCATTGCCCGTCGCTTTAATATTTCCTATTTTCTGTGTATTTTCAGTGAGTGAATGAGTGTGAGTAGGGTTAAATTAATGCCAAAAAACTGGGTTAGTGTGTCAATTATGTTAACGGGTCAGTAAGGTAATGAACCATAATTATACAAAAAATTATTAAAAGAAGCCCAATTGTTCAATTAAAAAAAACCTCTATTTGAAGAATGAATTTTGGAATAATGAATTTTTTAAAAAACGAGTTCTTAAAAAATATATTTTTTGAATATATGTGTAAAATATTTTATAGTGAGAATGTGTGGTTGAAATAAGTTCGAGAAAAAAAAGAATTTTGAAATAATGTTATACAAACAGGATTTAAAATACAAATGGTTTTTTTTTTCTTAATTAAATAAATAAAAATAAAATCACAGAAAAAAGTCTTTGGGAATGGCGGTTCCACCCGCAACATTTTTTTCTTTCCCAAATTACCCTTCAGCTTCTCATAAATTACATCAGAAAATTCTTCTTCAAATCCCCGTTCTATTCAAATCCTCCCTCAAATTCCTCTCAATTTCACTTCCAATTTCATTTCCCTTCCAGTTTTCCACTCTCTTAGGGTTTCCATTTTACGTCCCTCCCATAATCGAATTAACTGACTCTAACAGAATGCCGGTATATTTAACTGCGAACGCGATATCGGCGATCGATGGAGGCGACGTCAACGCGAAGCCGCTGGTGCAGGTGGTGGACATCAAGCTCATAGGTTCCACTCAGGAGCGATACCGACTGCTCATCTCGGACTCGGTGTTGACGCAGCACGCGATGCTCGCAACTCAGCTCAATGACCAAGTCAAGTCCGGCCGTGTCCGCAAAGGATCCGTTGTTCAGCTCGTTGAATACATTTCCAGCAATGTCCAGAATCGCAAGTATTGTGCTCTTACACCTGCTAAATTAATCTTCTAGCTGTTCATCTATGTCTGCAAAAAACAGAAATCGTAGATTTTTATTGTTCTGTAAATAAATTATCATTTGAACTCCATGTTTTGAGTAGTGTGCATGTTGATGTTTTATTGGTTTACATATTTTACGTGCAAAGGAAATATAGATTTTATTTTTCAATGTAAATTACATTGTGCTTTCGGCAGTGTGCATTTTTTTATGGTTCATATATGCATTTTTTAGTGTAGTTTTCTATCTTTGCATATGTATTATTGTATTATCATGTGAAATTGTGTTTTCTTTAGTGTGCAGGTTTTACATTTTTTGGTAGGCTTTCATACTATGACTTTAGAGTGCACTCATGAAGTTGTGTAAGTGAGTTCTATATATAGAGAGGTTTGCATGTTCAATATGCATGTGAAAATGATGAAATGTGCTGTACTTTTGGAATGCAAGGGATAGAGTAGAAAAGTTTACTGAGAATGATGGAAGGAGTCTGTATGGTGCAGCTGGTGGCAACAAATGAAATCATTTTCGTATGTGATTTTAAAATTTCTTTCCACTAGCAGGCCTCTAGAAAGGTATGTGGGGATGGGTGGTTTCGTTTGCGCCTGTTATTATTAATAAGTTTTGATTGGTTAAAGCAGTGAGACATGGATACAATCTGATTTCATTTAAATAGAAGTTCTGCCCTAAAGATCATGCTTTATCTCTGTATTCATTGCACTGCCTAAGGATGAATGGAGTTTGCTTAAGATAATTGAAATAAATCTCCCCCTAAAATATAAAGACTTGATGAATGTAATATACATCATGCATAATTTAACATGTGTTATTTTGTTTTGCGACTGCTATTTGAGAAGAATATATAATATTATAGAAAATGTATTATGTTTATTGTTCATCTTTGCTTTCTATTTTTGACTGTCGTGCACTTGCCTTTTTCTCTGTAACTGTGCTTTAATTTTTGAACCAAAAATCATGCCGAAACTCTTTATTGGAAGAAATATTTTGTTAATATTCTTTGGATGGAATTATTTTAATTCGTTTTCCGAGTTCCAACACTTGTTGTCATAATGTTTCAATGTTTACCAAAGCTCAAATGAATTATGGAACTGCAATTCTTTTAAAATGTATTCATAATTTCACATCAGTACTTTTATCGACTGGAAAAGATCTTTTCAGTGATGCTTATCCTGAAGAACTTGTATTCTTGTATTCTACTTGCAGGTGTACTTTTGTAGTGTGAGTAATAATTGAAATAGTTTTTCTTGGAGAATTTAGTGCCAATTCATTATCGAATGTACAGATGTTTTTATGGATGTTTGTGCACGAGGTGTCTGTATAGTCACTGAATTTGGATAAAGATGTGAGATTGAGAACTCTGTTTTCTTGGAAGATTATGTCTGATTAATATTATATTGTTATACATTTCTCGTGGTTGAGTTTCCTGAATGGTGGCTGAAATTTGCCTATTGTGAAGTAAATATATGCAAAAGGAATAAATGAATAAACAAACAAGTAACCAAAACCATAAACAAATAAGAAAAATGGGATTTATGAAGAATGAGTTTGAAGTCATTCTTTGTGAGTTTAGTAAGTTATGTGCAATTTTTATTTATTTTTTAATCATTGCTCAGCTGCTTGGATGGTGAATTCTTTATTTTGTTTACCTGACTATGTATATTATTTGGGTGTTGGCGACACTGAATGCTAAGTTAGATATTTGTGTCCTTCTGTTCCTCAGCTTTTTTTCAAGCATTTAGGTTTGTTTGATGGCACTAATTGATGCCTGATATTTAAAAGTATTCAAAAATGATTTTATGTTCGGTTGCCATTTTTTTTTAATCCACTTCCAAGAGTTCATGTCATGATTTTATTGGTTAGCAAATTTCTAACATATGAAACGGATCCAAACACAAATGAAAAATTAAGCTACCTATTTTTTTAAATGTTTGGAATTTTATATTATAGCTTACTCTGAAAATAAAATCATTCCAAATTTTCCATCAAATTGGAAATTAAGAACTACTTTGTATCTTATCTCTTTTCACGTGGTGAACTTATGACCTTGTATTCTGCTTGCAGGATTATTGTCGTTTTAAACATGGAAACTATTGTACCAGAGTGTGAGATTATTGGGAACCCAAAAATGTTGAATGAATCTGATACAGTGCCTCAGAAATCAGTGCCAGACAGGAGTTCAGGCTCCACACAGTTGACCAACAATAAAAATTTAGTTGCTCAAAACTCCCTACGCACCAATTTCAGTAAGGGTAACAATTCGAGCTTTCAAACTTCAGCCAATAATGTGCAGAAATATCCCACTGTGGTTCAACCCCCTTACCAGCCACCACCTAGTTACAAAAACCATGGGGCAATAATGAAGAATGAGGCCCCAGCGCGCATCATCCCGATTGCTGCATTGAATCCTTATCAGGGCCGGTGGGCTATCAAGGCGAGAGTAACAGCAAAAGGAGATCTTCGTCGCTACAACAATGCTAGGGGAGATGGGAAGGTGTTCTCTTTTGACCTCCTCGACTCAGATGGAGGAGAAATCCGGGTTACATGCTTCAATGCCGTGGTTGAGCGCTTTTTTGATATCATCGAAGTTGGAAAAGTCTACATGATATCAAAGGGTAGCTTGAAACCTGCCCAGAAGAACTTCAACCATCTGAAGAATGAATGGGAAATTTTTTTAGAGGCAACATCGATTGTGGATCTTTGTCCTGATGAAGATTCTTCCATACCAAAGCAGCAATTCTCATTTAGGCCTATTAGTGAAATTGAAAATACTGAAAATAATTCAATTCTTGATATAATTGGTATCGTAGTGACTGTTAACCCCTGTGTCTCTATCATGAGAAAGAATGGAATGGAAACTCAGAGGAGAATACTGAATTTGAAAGATCAATCTGGACGAAGTGTTGAGTTAACTCTATGGGGAGATTTTTGCAACAGGGAAGGTCAGCAGCTGCAAGAAATGGTTGAAACTGGGTTTTTCCCCATTTTAGCTGTTAAAGCCGGAAAAGTAAGTGACTTCAGTGGGAAGTCAATAGGAACAATATCTTCAACTCAGCTCTTCATAAATCCCGATTCTCCAGAAGCTCTCGCCTTAAGAGATTGGTTCGACCAAGGCGGCAAAGATGTTACCTACCAGTCGATATCAAGGGATGTTATGCCCGGAGGATCCAAAATTGAGATTCGTAAAACCATTGTGCAAATCAAGGATGAAGGGCTTGGAAGGTCTGATAAGCCGGACTGGGTAACAGTGAAGGGAACTATATCTTTTATCAAGACAGACACTTTTTGTTATACGGCTTGTCCATTAATGATTGGTGATAGACAGTGCAATAAGAAAGTGACGAAATCGGGGAACTCAAGATGGCTTTGTGACAGGTGCAATCAAGAATTTGAGGAGTGTAGTTACAGATATCTTCTTCAAGTTCAGATTCAGGATCATACTGGTTTAACATGGGTGACTGCATTTCAGGAATCCGGGGAAGAAATCTTAGGTTGTTCAGCGAAGGAGTTGTATGCATTAAAATATGAAGAGCAAGATGATCACAGATTTGCCAATATAATCAGGAATTGTCTCTTTACTGAGTTTCTTTTCAGGCTTAAAATCAAAGAGGAGATTTATGGTGACGAACAAAGGGTGAAGATTACCGTTGTCAAGGCAGAAAAAGTGAACTATTCAGTAGAGAGTAGATTTATGCTCGATTTGATTTCGAAATTTTGAACCCATTGAATAATGGAAGGAAATAAGCTGATTCGTTCTATGGTGTTTATTCTTTAGGAAATATTGACCCTTATAGTTGAGAAACAATGTCAAATTTGTAAAAGATTTTATTCATTTACTTGGCTGATCATTCTATTCGTATCGCCATGAAAATGTACGTCACATCTGAGACACCAAATCAGAGCTTCTACTCCAGTGTGGATGCAGTTGATTGTGAATCTTTATCAGCGTTTCCCTTGCAAAAGGGTATATTATATTACCTTTTTTCTTGATATATGAAAGGAATCGGGTAAATTACATGTAGAAGAACATGTATTTTTTTGCAGGTGCATAACTCGATCAGATGGAGCTGGTGTTTGCTAGCAAATCTGTTGTCTTGTGATTTAATTGGCATAGTAAGAGTTGATGGAATGAAAATTTTACTATTACGCATGGATGTGTTATGAATACATTCAAAAATGGATACACAGGGAAGATAGAAACATAGATGAAATCATTTTTCAGGTCCGCTTCACAGGATCAAAGTTGGAAACACTAATAATAGCCCAAAGAATTGCACCAAGAACAACTCCTCCGGCTACAATACTCAGCAAGAAGTTCTTGAGGGAGGGTGAAACGCCAGACACGGCAGCCTCAGCTCCATCAGGAATGATCATTGAAGCAGTCAATGCAGCTGCTGTCAATCTGGTAACTGCTTTCTCCTTAAGCGAAGCCTTAATTTCAAATCTGCCAACAGGTTTTGATGCTGCAATTTCCTTTGATTGCCTCACAGGTAATGGCTTGAAGAAAGAACACAGATTTCGATGCTGCTTTTGGGTTGCCTAAGCCAACGGCAGTGCCATAGATACTGCAGATGTGGAGGCCATTCCTTGCTCTTCAGTTTCTTTCACTCAGGTAAGTTTCTTCCTCTAGTGTTAAATGAAATGCTCGTGTTATGAATATTGATAGGAGTGAGATAAGTGGAGTAAGTATTGGGATTGAGAGGTGAAACTGTGAGTATCATACTCTATGTCCTACGTGGCAGCTTATCCTCTTGGTTGTGGTGGATTAGGTTATCTCATTGCAATTACCAGAAGTCTACATTAAATCAAGAGCCATTTTATGGCACTCGGATTTATTGGTCTGGGTTAAGAAGTGTTGCGAACTAGGGTCTAGGACATTTATTCAGCACGTCAGGCCGGCCACTATCCATGGCTAAAAATTTTGGACAGTAGTAGTTACATATGGTCCTCATGGGCCAGTCAACTCTTGTCTTGGGCTATCAATCGACTAAAACGGCCTGTGTCTTGTCTAATAGAAAGTTAGTTGGGCTGTGTGAGGATGTCTAAGCCCATTCCGCTTTACGACTATTGGATAGAGTATATCTCAATGAAGTTAAACAATAAAATTGTTCAAATTTAAGTTAATCAGTTAATGAGTGTAAGAAATGTTCCCAAAGTTCATAGCGAGTTAACTTCCTATCAATATGGTGAACCGAACTTTAGAAATTCTGTACTTAATATATATATTTTATATTTAGCATTTGTTTGAGCTCCCATATTTTGAGAAAATGTTTTGTACAATATTATTATTATTATTATTTTTTTTTGGCTTGAGAATGTGTGATTAAAGATATAGAAAAGTTGTGTTTACATGCAAAATTATTTTATTGGGAGAATATATGGTTGAGAATGAGTTTTAGATAATAAGGCTCAAATAGGGGCTTAGTTTCTTGTATGAGCAGAATTTGGCAAAATATTAACTCTAAAATACATTAAAATAAATAAATTTAAAAATTGACCAGTTTGTCTAAGCAGGGTTTGCAAAAGAGTGGTAGGTAAACTTTTGCACAATACAATGAAGTTTAAGATAGATCTGACAAACTGATTGTGTTGTGTGTTTTATACTGACGAAATCAATCCATAATAAGTCATAGGATACTTTCTTTTGTGTGTAAAATAAGAGAGAAATTAAGGTGAAGATCACAATGGTGTTTTGGAATCTAAAGAAGTTCTATATATGTTTAGCTTTATTGGGTTCGTAAACGGAATTCAAAAATTAGATTTAACCTGTAATCACATAATTAATTAGATTAAATTCAGTCCGATCGATATTAATCGTGATAATTAACTAACACTGTCCTCGGATCAATGAAATATGCAAACACGGGTAATTAAACACTCTAAAGAGATTGCAAAATCCATCATTTGACATTGACTTTTATCTTATCTTATCTCAATTCAATTTTAATATTTATTAAAGTTTTGTGTTCATTTCACATCGATTACTCATCAGACTTGCGAACAAATTTTATTTGCTATAAAATAATTAGTTGATAGAAAACTTCTTTGCCATTACATGAAACCTCAATTACACTGACATTTTCATCAAGAAATCCCAGCATATCAAACCATGGAAGAGCCTCCAAGACCCTATATGCAACCACCGCCCTCACCGGCACCGAACTCAAACTTGACCGTGTTGTATTATGGCGTTTTCATTGCCGGGGCAGCTGCAATTGTTCTTGTGTTGTACAACTTCATCATCATAAAATGGTGCACAGATAACTCCCACAGCAGGCCAAGACAGAGAATAATTCGTGGCTGCGGATCGACCTCGACCCGAAGATTTGGTGACCCTAGGATAAACTCAATGACAAGCTTCAAGTACAATAAACATGGACTAGCTCAAGATAAAGATCAAGGTAATGATTATGAATGTGCGGTTTGCTTATCGGAGTTTGAAGAAGGTGAAGAAATAAGAATGCTACTGAGATGTAAGCATTCTTTTCATGCTCCTTGTATAGATATGTGGCTCTACTCTCACTCCGAGTGTCCACTTTGCCGTTCCCCATTGGGCGACCAGTTCCCGATCGGAATTTCACCGTCTCTCCATCGGAGAATTCTCAGGAAGGATTGCTACATGCCAGCAGAGTATAGTAGGGTTGTGCATATCATGTGATAGCTCTATGTGGCCCTCATATGCTTTGAGGAGATAAGGATAATGATATTCTTTCATATAATAATTTGGGATCGAGGTTGTCAAATTACTGTACAGATAGTCTAGGGGAATATATTAGGTTACAAAGTCAACATTTCAGCTTACGGAATGAAGAAAAATCAATGGAAGGGTTGGGAAAGGCCAGCCATTGTCCCTTTCGCTTGATTCCTCAATAGTTTACAAGGTAAAATCTGACGTATTGAAAAGAAAGGTTACCAACTTAGGCCAACCTGTTTTTTCTCCTCTCAACTTTAGCAGTCGAAATTACTAGGATTTAGTTGATTTGTATCTTCCACAGTAAAATTAATCGAATAGAAAAGCTAAAATGTAAAAAGTAACTATGTATCCTATTCGAAATTTATTAAGATCAAGGCTTTGTTTGTCACTCTTTGTACCATAATCCAAATAATATTTTAATCATGTGATAAATAACTAATCATGGACCCTCGAACTGAATAAGGATTCCGAAGTTCCGTGTATATCAATCACCA
The DNA here is from genome assembly GCA_019395295.1 of Osmanthus fragrans. Lineage (NCBI taxonomy): Eukaryota > Viridiplantae > Streptophyta > Magnoliopsida > Lamiales > Oleaceae > Osmanthus > Osmanthus fragrans. The sequence goes on along the minus strand of CM033354.1, from coordinate 4,122,681 downwards.
TAGGGCGGACCAGAGACCGAGTTGCATAAATCTGACTGCTTTTATATGACGTGTCCAAGTATGCACATTATTGAATCACATTATCCAAAAGCGTAGACTTGAGAGAACAAATTTGTTTAGTTATATTATATCCTCGATGCGTCTCATTACATCTAAGTCATATTTCATTTTTCATCGAAAGACCTCATGCACAACTTTCATAAATTGGCAACGGCAAGAAAATTAGTTCGGTGCACCTAATATCGCATGGAACTATCCATTTAAAAGATTAAGCTCTTAGACAGGAAAAACTTATTTATCTAAAACTATTTGCAACATTTGCAAAGCCAAAGAGACAAAAGCCTGCAAACGCTCATATGGGACATCTACCAAACAGGCAAGCACCGCAAGTGAAAGATCGATTGCACCTATTGGACTTCAAAACCATACGATCGATGACCAAACTAATATAATTCTCCATTTTACATGTAAGTTCATGATTAAGAAGCTATAAAAAGGGAAAAGAGTTTGTGTACTAATTATTGAGGCATCAAGTTGTACCAAATCACAAAGTTATTGGATCATCTTCACAATGTTACAAGCCACATAAAATGCTTTTACTCTAGAAAATTTCTATTTACAAGTAGTTACATCTTTCTCAAGTTGTCTAACCTGGCCTGCAGATCACTGTCTATCCCACCGTCATCATTTCCTGTCGCTTCAGCTTGTGGAACCTTATTCTTTGCAGCTGGGGCAGCTACAGTGGAGGAGGGTGCATTAACAAGCTGCATTAATAGGAAAATGAATTCATCAGCTTGTTGAAGAGGACCACGATGATATAAGTCTAAAAATGGATAATGGAAAATATACCTCAGAATTAATGTCAATTCCAATCTCATCAAGAACTTGATTCACTAACTCTTCCGTCTCTTCTTCTTCCTCGTCTCCTTCCAAAGCATCATCAATGGCATCTCCCATGACTTCACTAGTAAGTTCCATCTTCTCATTCTGCCTCTCAAATTCCTGCATTATTTTCTGCAAGTTTGGTAAATTCATCTGCCTGTTCATTTGGCCCATCGCCTTTGTGACACCTTTCATTGCCTCCCCCATTGCTTGTGTAGATTTCAATGTCTGAAATGTGAAACTGCTAGTCAATAAAATGACAAAAAAGGTGCAACTTAAAACGCAGAAAATAGGTATGAAAATTATTCACTAGTCAGACAAAACACTGCAAAATAAATTTGTTCTTTCATCATCTATTCTTTTGCTGAAAGATTGACAGAAAATAATCCAATTTTGGTCAAATAGAATTAAAACCAGAATCATGGCCAGCATATCAAACTATGGAAACCAATTGTGTTGTCCAAAAATAGTCAAATGAAGAATTATGATATAGTTTGTGAGATGTTCTCCCCATTACTATGATACTGATCCAGATACTCTCAAACTTCTGTACCAATGTGTAGTTAATCAACACAAGGTCAGTCATTAGCAAGACCTACGTTTGTGACCAGGTATTCAAATTCAAACTTCTAAAATCAAGAACAAAATCATAAAACACAGCACAGAAAAGGACTCAAGTGATTCATGAAAGAGATGATCATGTGCGTGAACCTCTAAATGACCCAGACAAAACATTAAGGCACCTGGACGCTAGACTACCCAGTTAAGGGGAGAAGAAGAATCAAATCAACGCATACCTGGATTCTGAGGGACACGCCTTGAAGTTGCGATTTGAGCTTGTAAAATTTTTCTATCTGATGTCGTGTTCTGATAAGATCTTTGGCCATCACCTTGACAGCTCCCTGAAACAAACCCACTTGAAATCAAACCTACCTTTGAGCACTAGGCTCAAAACTGATTACATATCAAGGTAGGTTCAAATCCACCTCCCTGACTTAGCTATCATAGAGATTGTCTTCCAAATAATAAGACTTTGTTAAAAGCTTGGAATCACAAAATGGCAACAAAAAAACAATATCTTGTCAAGATAGAATGATTTTAACTAAACAAAAATGTCTTCATGGGAGCGGCCTGGGCATGATTACAATAAAAACAGATAGAACTTGGGGGAGGAAGGAGATAGTTTATAGTTATATAATATAAGAAGCCATAAGGACATAATCTAGAGAAAGCAACGTACCATCTGCCCTTGCTTTGCACTTTTTTTAATCTCTACAATTAGTTTCTTTTCTTGTGCTTGTAAACCCTGTCTCTCCCTCTCGATTTCCCGGATGGATTTATCAAGCATCCTCTTATTCTCCCGCAGGAGCTCTGAGAAATATTGTGTAGAATTTCAAATGAGAAAAAGGCTTACACAAAATATTAATGAAATTAATCATGGTACATTTATTACAAAATAATACCACCTAACCTCAATTCTAAACAGGATAATTAGTATGCCAACTCATTTATAATATCAAAATTACAGTAGTCACTTAGAATGGAAACAAAAAGCAAAAGTGATGTGACTCATGTAAATAACAACCAACAGTTTATATCTAGAAAATGCATAAATTCAAAAGGAGAAATTTTCAAGTCATGCCTAAAAATGGACAAGCCATCCCCACATTGGTTTGCAAAAACGTGAGGTAGTGGGCGGGACAAATTGGATAAAAATTTATTTGGTATCTTGCTTTAGAAAAAAATGGTCAGATAATAGTCAATCCTCCTACAGAAGGTTCACCATTCTTCGTTTTTAATGAACTTGTAGCTAAAATAGATCCTGCGGAAACCTTTCCAGTTTAATGAATTTTTTTTTTTTTGTCAATTCTTACATTGATACTTGTGATGTTTTCACAAACACAGAATATTTATATGTTCTTTATAATGTATACCAACTTGAGGCTGAGACAACAAAAAATTTCATGTAAAATGCCAAAAGAAGTTTATGGTGACATCAAACCAATCGAATGGAATAAGAGTCTCATTGAGATGCAATGACGTGTTGTGGTATTTCAGTGTAAAGGAAATATGCTGCCACAGTATGGTACATCTTCTTGAGCTAGGTAAAGTTTAATAGGCCATCAATCATCATTAAGACAAACTTTTATTTGCAAATACAATAGCTGCTCGACAAGCTTCTTGTCATTCATTTTATCATAAAAGAAAACGCGAAAAATGATTTCATTCGAAGTTTTGTCTAGCATCTACTCAACCCTATAAATTGTGCAAACAAACTTCACCATTCTTCAAGACACAAAATCGAACAAAGATAATCTACTTCAGCATTAATTCATTCCTCGTCATCTACATAAATATGGACTCCCACCAAATATCTTAATCTTCTCATACAGGATAACCTTTGCCTTGTGAAGACCATAAATATCTCAACAAAAATGCCCAAAAGTTGATCAAAGAAACAATGAATCCATAATCAAAGAGTAACTCCTGAACCTTCTGTATTATAACACCTTAGTACAGCTAACAGTAATCAAATGGCACCTTAAACTTGCCTTCACGAACATAACACACAATTTCAATTTAAACCGAGTTATTTACAATCACCATCAAAATAAAAGTTACACAACCTAACAAAGAGAATTCTATTTGATAATCCGCATCATCAGAAATTTTAAAGCGAAATTAGCTTTCTAGAATTCAGCTCTTTTTTACCCACTGATAAACAGATTGCTCGAACCCCTATTTTATTCGATAAAAGAAACCAGACTTGTAGTTCATTCTGATTGAAAATATAGAACAAAACTCAAAACACGCAGAAAAAAAAAATACACATAACTCAAAACAAAATCGAAAAAGATAACCACAATAGAATCCATAAATCGTCAAATTAAATTAGATGAAGTAAATAAATAAAAAATTAATATACAGATACATAAAAACATACCTGCAGGAGTCTTTTTCTTGCCGAACAGGAAACTCATGATGATCCAACGATTACTTCCACAAAACGGTTAAATGATAGATCAAATACTTCCGCTACTTTCGTTTTCCTAAGAAAATTCAAATTATGAAGATCTCTGAATTACAATTTCAATAATCAAATCAAAGTACTTATCGTAAAAATACGGATGAATGGTCGTTGAGAATTACTTTACTTTATCCTACCGAAACGCGGTACTGTGGTTATGGAATGTGGGTGGACACAGAGATGAATGGCGCATGTTTGGCCAAGCTTGAGAAAGTCATTTATTACTTATTTTATGTTAAGCTACCTTTTTTTCTCTCTTTAAAATAGGAAATTGAAACAAATAATACTAAAATATGACAAGTAACAATTGGTAGCACTCTTTTCTTATAATCATAAATTCTGGTGTCTATGATCTCAAACCAAAATATAATTGGTTTTTTATAAAAATAATAATTCTGGTAAATTTCATGAATTTGAATAGAATTCAAAAAAAAATTATTGTGAAGAATCTTATCAGGATTTCATTTTATAGATTTTAATGAATTCTTTGAATTTTAATAGATTTCTTACAATTACAATAAAATGATATAACTTATTAATACATCGTCCAAAAAAAATTTAATTTGTAATTAAAAATTAAAATTCATGACCTTATCATTTAATACAAAAAAAAATTATATTTTTGTTTCCCACCCCACTCACATTATGTCAACCTCTATGTAAAATACTATGTACACATAGCAAAACCCTTTGTTTTATATTTCATTTTATCATCCTCAATAGAGGTCGAGTTAGAGTTCACATATTTGACGAGATTCGATTTAGTAGCCACATGGGGAGTTAGAGTGATGATTGCTTCCTTAACATTTTTTTAAAAAAATATATGCATACAATACAAATATATTTTGTCCATTCAACATTCTTTCGTCATCGAATACTTACTATGCCACTAGTTCGACTCAAGTTAATAATCCATGTTTCAAATTATTATTTTTTATCAAGTGAGCTGGAGTAAAGAGCCATATACTCTTATTCGTCTAAGTTGGGTAAATCAAAAAATGAAAAATAAAAATGTTATTCTTGAATGGAGTCAAATGAACTATAGAACGAGAAGAAAAAGAATATAATGAGATTTTTTTAGTCTTTATTTTTTTCAAATTTAAACGAGTATCAAACACTGGTCAATCTTAATATAATATAAACTTTGTCAATAAAATTTACTTACAAAAGTCGTTAATGAATTATTGAAGATATCAACGCATAAAACTACTTGACAGATAAATTTCACGGAAAATGTTGTTTTTATAGTCTTAGATTCCTAATTCATTTTCCATATAAGTAATGAGTTGTGACCGTTGGATGATATCAAATGTATTATTATTTCATGAGGGTCCAAAAGATATATACTTTGTGCAAAAGTTGAATTGCATGTGCGCCATAATGTCCTATTTTGACTTGAAAGATTCCCATTGGGGCCTTTATCAATCATTTTCTCTTGCCATTTCATAAGTATATTGTTTTGCCAACATTTGGTGTTAATATTGATAAGAAATCTGCTAGGTGTACAGATAGGAAAAATACAAAATTTTTACAGAATATAGACAAATATGTGGGGTCCATTTTTTGGCAATATTTAATTTACATGGAGTCCACTCACTATGTGAGTATCGATACAATTTCTGTAAGATTTTTCTGTACAAATGAATTTTTCCTATTGATAAATAGAATGTCAAAAGCACTAATTGTTTGCTATTGCTTCCTTCCACCTAACCGCCCCAAAAGCACGTAACTTTTAAAGAATCTATAATATGAACCACCTTATTACGCCATGAAAAGGTTTGGAAATGCATCATCATGAAAGGATAAGGACATTATGTTTTCTTCAATCCAAAGACACAAGTACACATCACTCTCCCCCCCCCCCCCCCCCCCCCCCCCCCCCCCCCCCCCCCCCCCCCCCCCCCCCCCCCCCCCCCCCCCCCCCCCCCCCCCCCCCCTTACAAGTGTAAAGATGCTTAATCCTTTAAAAATGTATTTTTATGTACTCGACTATGATACTATTGTACGTGATAAAGGAAGAAGTAGATGAATTAACGATATGAATCACATCACCAATCTACTAGAAATAGTAAGTAAATGTTTAAACAAGTTCGGAGAGATTCAAAATATGCTCAACTAAATACTACTAAAATCAAATTTTTAGCAGATTTTAATAAAAAATGATGAAATGTATTGTTAAAAATTTGTGGATTCCATGATATGTAGTTAAAATGAATCGGCTAACCTAGTCTCCTCCGTCCCTCGAGAACAACAAGGGATAGTACAAGAATATTCACTTGTTGTCCCCTTTTCCACATCACAATCGACGAATGCTGAGGAAGGAGTGAATCAACTGATATTCCAAAGCAAGGAAGATCTCAAAAGACATTCTTAAATTAAGACCACTTATGAGCAAATGTCACGCTAAGGACCGCTTCAACTATTTGTTATGTCGAAGAGTCCTGACAAATGATGATTCAGACTATATTCGACTTTTAGTAGATTTTAATAAAAATTGATGAAATGCACTATTGAAAAGTCATGGATTCCATGATATGTAGTTAAAATTAATTGTTAACTGTAATTTAGATTAAAAATTAGATTTTAATCCCTACCAAACAAGTGGTAAGAAATAAAAAGGAAAAACTGCATCAACAATCCAAAAGCAACACTAAATAATTAAACAAGTCTAAAGAAATTCAAGAAAGATGCTTAATTGCTTAACGATATAATCAACTAAATACTACTGTACAAGATTAACGAAGAAAAATAAGTTAACTGCCTATTCCAACTACATTGCCAATCCTCTAGCAATGGCTTGATTCATTCGAAGATTTGTAGTTCCATATACTGGTAACTCCTCTTGATAATCTTCAATCCCAACCCTGCCAATGTTGTCAAGCTCGAATAGATCAGAACTGGTACAACTCCTATTATCCAAATCATAATCAGACTCATTAATTTCTCCAATTTCCTGATTAATCGAAGTTCTCCCCTTATAATTTAAGAAACTGGTAATGTTTTTTTCTTGATTCTGCTAGAGTTTGGCATCTGTCTTGTTCTTGAATAATCTTCGTCAAGAACAACAGCAACGGGGCAAAATCTAACAGCCCTTTTTTGGATTTGTTTACTTTTGAAGACGACGTAGATTTGCTCAAGCATGATCTTGAAGCTAGTGAAAGTGTGGTTGTTTCCTTCATTGATCTTGATTTCCTCATTGAACTCCAATCCTCCCTGCCCTGGTTTTTCTTCAATTTTCTTGGACTGAAAATAGAATTCAAAAAATTTGCAATTTTACCCCCAGGTGAAAGGGGTTTCTTTCACCTTCTTTGGCATAGCCTTAAACTCGAGAATCTTCTCCGGCTTCTCTGCAGCTAGTGTTTGAGCTTGTTTTCTCCGTTTCTGCATGTGGAAAACCAATGATTTCGGTGTGGATTTAGAAGCTGATGAGTCCGTTTCTGAACACAACAATATGCTCGAGTCTATTGACGAACAAGAATTAGAAGGCAAGGGCCTTCGAGTGCTTTTACTGCTGTAGTTCTCCATCCATTTTTCTAACCTTATTGCTCGTCGAAGACTTTCAATTTCTTCCTCGACTTGTACAGCATTGTTTCTTTTACGGAGATTGAAATCCTCCACTTCTTGTTCTTTGACGCCTTTGGATTCATCAATGGAATGATAAATGGCATCGAGTAGAGATGACGAAAATGATGGAGATTTACTCCGTGTGTGCTGTCTCTGTCTCTCCCACGTTGTCATCTCTGTCTAATTTTGTGCTGCAATGACAAATTCTGTAATCGAAAGGAAGAGTACCCTATCTTTTCTTTTTTTTTAATCACCCTCAAAATTGACTCCTTAAGAGCCTTTATATAGTGAAAAATAGTGAGACAATTAAATACATATACGCAACTTTCAATATAACGCGCTCTAAGGATAAGTGAACAGTATGATCAGGCTCTATACGGAACCAACAAAACAAGAGAGGAGTGAACACAAACACTAAATCTACTGATGCTAATTAGCAGAGGAGGAGAAAGAAAAGGGATTGACAGGAAAAAGAAATTTCTTGGATTTTGGCTAGGATAATGAGGGGGGTGGGGTGGAGTGTTGATGCTAACTACAGAAACTCAAGAGCTCATATATAGTATAGATAAAGGGGAACTTATACCACGCGTGCGTGCAATTCTGCCAGAGTGGCTATGAACGGGCTGCTCAGTTTCCTTTACTTTTCTGTCTTCTTCCACAGCTGCTGCTTTTTGCCCTTTTCCTTCGACCACACTGGATTTCTTTAGTGGGGTCAAACTTGGCTGCTGGCCCCACTTGCGAAAAGTCTCGGGACTATTCTGACCTACGTGTAACGGAGCATATGAGCCTTGGCACTATCGTTCGTGGTACACTCGACTCATGAAAGATAAATCAAGTTGAGAGAGAACAATTTAACACAATACTAACTTTGTCATTTAAGCTCATCATGACCCATCTTAGCTCGAACCATCTTGAGACAGCTCTAGTGGATCAGGCCTATAAGCTGGTTGTCCCGAGCCTCTTTTCAACTGTCTGGACCGGCGTGATTGATACCACTAGATTATTCAGTTTTGAGATGCTTTCTGATCAGAACCCATGTGTTCAAATAGGTATCAAAGTTGCAAAGTACAGACAGAGAAGTGAAATCTCATATGCTGCTGATTAAAGGACAATTTATTCTAGTTTGCAAGTACAGACAATAATTTAAATAGGAAAAGTGCAGTTGAGCATCAAAGCAGCAATATCATGAGATGGAATGGGATCATGTTCTATGCAGGGTAGTTTTTTCCCAAATAGAATTAAAATAAGAAATTATTATTAGAAGAAGAAGAAACCTTAGCACATGAAAACACTTGAGCAAATATGTGGTGTATCAAGAAGAGCTTAGAAATCGATTATTAAACTTATATTTATTAGACACAAAATTTATCTATAACATTCCTCTATAAGATGATGGTTCGTCTAAAAACATTAATCTTAGAATTTGACTACTCACTTGAGCATTAGACCAATCAATACCATACAGAGTCAGGGGAAAAGGGATATAAATAGGGGAGAAAGGGTGAGACGAATGGAAATAGGAATAGAGCCAAGAGCTGGCCCTGCCCATGGCTGGCCGTGTTTCTACTGTTTTTACTAGGTATTTAGAGTCAAAATTTGAAAGCATTTCAACATTATTGATATTCATGTTCTGAAGTTCAGAAACCTTTTTAAAGACTTAAAAGGATTTTTATGTTTTTTCTATATTATTGGCGGTGTACATTTGGACATGACGCCATGAGAATTAGGACATGGAATCAGTCGTACTCCAAGATTTTAATATCACAATTTAGTTAGCAAAGGGTGCAGCAACATTTCATTTAGGTATCTTTGGTAGAAGAAATGAGGGAAAGGGCACTGACTGAGCCCGGACTTGGATTCAGCGAATACCTAATTTAATTACTTAAAAAAAAAAAAAAAAAACTCCAAAATATGATAATATTAAAAATAAGAAGTAAAAAATAATAAAAAGTCATAAGATTTTAATTTTTCTCAACGCCACTGCGAGAAAGGTTGTAGAGCGGTTTTCCCCCTCTCCTCTTCTCCAACTAATCCTCCCTACCAAATAGATCATTAATAAATAAATAAATAAATAAATAATACTCTTAAAGAAAAACATTTATCACAAGAAAAGGAAACTTAATTGTTTACAACTGTTAGGATTTGTGGATCCATCTTAAAAGGTCAACCTTGTTAAGAGGAGTAGCCCAAAATCCTTTATATATTGGTCTATATTTTTATCCATAGCCAACATGGAATTCTAATACGCCTCTTCACGCACAGCGTGGACCATGTCAAACAACTGTGAATAAGTTGATATTGGAGGCACCCAACATTTCAAAACTGGGCCTGCTCTGATACCATGTTAGAATTTGAGGGTCCATCTTACAATGTTAACCTTGTTAAGAGGAGTAGCCCCAAATCCTTTATATATTGGTCTATATTTTTATCCACAGTCAATGTGAGATTCTAATAACAACAAGCAAATAATCCAACCATTCATTTGCCGAAAGCTTGAAGTACAAGAAAAGAAATGGACCTCTTACCTGTTTGATATATCAAAGTTTTCCACAATTGAAGCTTTCAAATTGTATACCAGTGGACTCCACATATATTATGAATTCTCTTAATGTCATAATTTGATATAATTAATAAGAGATAAGGAAGATGAAACAATACCCCACAACCCACAAAGCATGTTTCCAGCAGTTACAAAATTGGGACTCCTCACTTGTATATTTTTTGTCCAGTTTAGAAGGATAACGGGAAGGTATTGGACAATATTATACAGTGTTGTCTTGTCCACTATTACGTACTAAACATACTTTTAAGATATGTTTTAGAACACAATATTACTCGGCATTAAAATTATAGTGGACGAGAGTTTATCTTCTTTTCTCCATTAATACTGTCCAATACCGTCTTGTCAACAACCAAGCATGCCATAAGAGGACGAGTCTTAATTGGTTTGTCCGAACAAACTAAGGGAAAATATTGTAGTAGACACCACCTCCTCAACCAACAAAGGTTGCATCTCTCTGCACCATGTTAAATTCGATCACAAGTATAGTTTATGTATCCTGGCTCTATTCTCTTCCCACCATAGCCTAGCATGAATTTCGCCGAATTTTTTCCCGGCTGCATTTGGATTCAAACTCGAGTTAGTGAAGGTTATATTTAAAAATTGCCAAAGAAATAATCAAAGATTTTCACATATTTCCTACAAAATTTCAAGATCGGATTAAAAGAGTGGCCTAAATAGGAAACATGATGTGAGTGACAAATTTTGCTGTTTTTTTCCAGCTAACATACACTAGCATCTTGATGTCAAGGGAAGATCAACTTTCTAATTCAATTTAAAAAGCAAATACATAAATAGCTAGTTTGGTAGAGTGAATTGTATAGTAGTGAACTATATTAAAGAAGAAAAAGAAATTAAAATCTTATTTATTGTATATTCCGGGTCGAGTTCAATACTGGTAATCAAACATATCCTACCCTACATAATCTCAGATTCTAGCAAGACAAATAATCATTCAACGTATGCTTTAATTACTGAGAATAGGCAAGAAATTAACTTACCTGAATCTGACACGTCGGAGTTCTCTTTTGCCGTCTGGAAGTGCCCTGATGGTAATATAAACCCCAGGCTCATCCTGTTCAACCCATTCAGTTTCTAAATCACTGGCATTGCTTATGGATATCTCTCCGGAACGATCTGCATCTCTAGACGAGCTAGTAGTCCTCATAGAGGCATCCATTGACGATGTTTCCGTTTTAGCACCACTTATGCTTGAGAGTTTTGGAGTTGAAGCCACACCACAGGAGTCATAGTTATATCGAGAATGCATAGGATGGTGATCGAGTGAATCTGAAGACGAATATCCCATTCCTGTTCCAGTTGGTCGTAATAAAGTATTGGGTAGCCGTTCCTTACCTAATGGTGGTGTTATGGGACTAGCTTCAGCAGATTCAACCTTTGAACTTGTGTCATCCTCAGATCTTGGAGTTGCTGGCAGAGGAAAAGCTTGACGGTTTAATCTCTGCACATTGTAAAGTTCCATAACCTTTTCACAATTTTCTGCCCACCACCTTTGAGCTTGCCATTTGTTGAACATTTCTCGACTAATGGAAAAAGAACATCATATATTGGAATTACTGAGTAAATTGAACAAAATAATCCAGAAGAAACGGAATAGTATATGTTCAGCAGAAAAGTTGAACCATGATATGATCATTAAGATGAAAAGATCATCTGGAATACATGAACATTTCACATTTGATATGCTAAGCGAATCGGACCCTGGTAGTCTTTGAGAAAAAGAGCACAATCGAGCCAATGCATTGAGGTTCTAACTAAAAAGATTACAACAACGACAAACTAAGTCTCTTTTCTCAGTAAAATTGAGATCAGCCACATAAATCATTTTCGTCCATTTGTTCGATCACTATTAAATTTACACGTACATCTAAAGTAACTAGACTCTTAGCAACTACTAAGTGACGTAAACTAAAAGGACCCTTAGAGTCACTGTTTAACTGTTTTAGAAAATCATGCAACCTATAAAATGATTAAATATTTTCACAGGAATGGACTGACTCACAAGCCATTCAAAAGAATATGATACAAGCGTGAAAGTAGGGCCAGTACAAGATTGCATTTCCTATATCTGCTTCTTCCTATAGTCCTATTGTTGATGCCTTCTTGTGTACAAGGAAATGATTGTGATTTTATTAAAATAAAATAAAAAGGAAAGAGGGCGTGTCAAAGAAGGAGATTAATACGTGCACAATTTTCACAAATTAACGACATTGAAGTGACTAAACTACAAGCACTAGATTTCACCCTATTTCAACACGAGGTTAAATTACCTCATTCAAAAGTTTAGCTAGCTAGTTACTAGCAAAAAATTATTTATTTAAATCTTATTTTCAAAACGAAAGTTCTAAAGTTTCGCTCTTGTTGTCAACTCTCCAGTTTCGGAGTGGAATTGGAAATCCTTTTGTTTTATTGATGCCTTCCAACAAATTGACAAGAAGTAGTTCACAAGATGACAATTTTAAGCATGCGCATGACCAAGATTGAAAATGAAAGCAATGGCAATCCTCGACAAGACAGCTACAATTAGTAAAAGGTTTCCAACACAATCAAAACAGACCCACCAAAGTAATTAATTATAAGTTTGCCTTTTTGGACTTTCACATGGGAATACTATTTTTTTCTCGTCTTCAATCACGACCCATATAATTAAATTACCATTTTGTGTTTCAAAAATTTTAACCTTTTCTTTTTGGTCTTCAAATTTTAACTTTTTGACACATTTACTTTGTGTAATAATTGCAAATAACCTTTTTGCGTGGATTGTGCAAACATTAATCAGTTCAATTATATTTTGGTGCTATACATATTGCATGCCTAAGTAAAACATCTTAGACTAATAATAATTAAAAAAAAAAACATTATGATAATAAATTTAGACTTATTTTTAATAATTTAAAGTCGATTATATAAATTATTTTTGTGATATATGTAAGCTTCAGCTTTTGTAAATCGTTTACAACTACAAAATGCAATGTTAACGAAAAGAATAATGTTGTCTAGTACCAATTTACGTGACATTATGTAATAAATTCAATTAAATGTGAAAATCTATAATTTAATGTAATTAGTGATGCGACCAAGGTGGTTTAAATTACAAAATAGTACCTGAACCGAATTTGCTTGAGATCGTTTCCGCCACGGGGCAGGGACAAAAAGGTAATTAGAACACCGGGTTCGACCTGAGCCACCCACTCCTTTGGCTCGCTTTCTTCCACGAACACGACTGGATCAGCTCGCCGGCCACTCGCTGACGCCGGTGTCCCCTCGCCGCTTGATATTCCCTTCAGCCTTGTCTGCAACTCCTTTCTCCCCGACGAGTTCGAGCTCCCTGTCCGCTTATACGACCGCCGGAACCTGTCCGACGCCACCGAGTCGGAATCGCCGGAGCTCCCGTTCTTCGGCAACTGAGTCGGCTGGGTTGTGCATGGCGTACAGTGGCTGTATGCACCAGACGCCTTCAACGCTATGTCCTTGATCTATAAAATTACACCCATTACGTTCACATTTCAAAATTATGATAAAATTTGCACATAATTTCCAATTCGATCGATTCTACTCAATTTTGGATGTCTAACTCATTACATTGATAAACAAATTACCTGAGAAGTGAGGGTTTTGATGGATTGTTTACCAGACTGGTCAATAGAATCATCGCTTGATTGCTTTGCACGCGCTATGCATGTAAGCATTTTCCCTTCTGCACTTGATATGTATATATTTATATAAATCTGTGAACTAACTTCACAATATTAATGAGAGTTTAGGTGGGATGAAGAAGAAGAGATAAAGAAGCAGTAAGTGCTTGTGGTGCTCACCCACTTTTAATGCCCCCAGAGAGATTCCTGTTCATAATAATTAACAACAATCAACTCCCAATAAATTTTTTTTTCTCCCAAAAGTATCTGAGGTAATTAATTTTTACTGGAAATTCAAAAATTGTACTTGGCAGTTAAGGAATTTGATGAAGAAGAAAGAGAGTGAATTTTAAAAGAAAGAGTTTTAAGGCTTTGGGCTTTTAGATTAGGCTTTGCTTTTTCTTTTTCTTTTGAAAAAATTGGGTGGGGAATTTTGCTTTGCTTTGTTGGTTGCACGTTAAGATGAGCAGATCGGATTTTAGCGGCTAATAGTTATAGGGGACAAGATGGAGCCTTTTGAGCGGTCCGCGCCGAAGGTTTAGTCTAGTCACTATGCACCCACTTTTCTTTTATTATACAAATTTACTTTACAATTTTGCTATTTGTACATTGTTGGTTTACCATCTACCTAATAGAAAGACGTGGCACAAATTGATTTAAAAATGAATACAAAGGTTAATGGAGGTAAGTGGGCCAAAAATGATTAAAAAATAGAGATGCCCTTTTCAATGTTGGTTTAGGCGCTGCAACCCTTATCATTTTCATACTAGCGCCGTTTCATTTCCCCCAAAATTTGCTTACTGTCGAACATCCCATCATCTTCGGCGCCACCATCCGACTTCGACCAACAACCTAGTTGAAGTTGACGTTGCTGTTGAAAATGTGTGTAGAGGTACCTATTACGAACAAAGTTGTTGTAGACACGATATGAACCCCACATTCTTGCTCCCGTCATTTGAAATGGGCCCTAAACCCAGTCATTACGAATTTGCAGAAGAAATGGAAGCAGATAACTTTGACGCCAATGACAGCACTGGTAACATTTATTTCTTTTCATTTTTTTCCCTTATAGAACTTGAACTGCTATTGTTCCATATAATTGTTAAAGTTTGGGAAAATCTGCTGATTCATGTGCATCTTGTGATAGCACAGAGTTTGGTGCTTAATTGACAATCAGTTATTTCATCTTTTGCTCGAAAACATTTGTTCAAGGATAATGGATTTAGCTTTGATGTAGTACAAGAAAAGTGCAAAATCTTAATGATCTTGAATCCGTATTGCCAATTGGTTATATCTCAGTCATTTGCAAAGGAAATTGCATAAATCTTGATCATTTTTGTTGCAGGAGTGCTTCAACAGCTGCATATGGACTGAATAATTGCTAAGGAGTTGATCAAAACTGGATATGCAACAAGTGCTTGAAGACCAAGTCTTTAAGGAGATTGTTGACGCTATTTTTCTGTTTATGCTCTTGATATTAGGAAGTTGTTAATAATCAACAAATTTCTTTGACATTCTGTTAAACTTTAGCTCTATATAAAGAGTTGTGCACTGAATAAATAAACATAAGTTTCCTGAAATCATTTTTTTCCTTTGCTGTCTTTTTACTTCTCTTGTTTTGCTCTCGAATAACAACAATTCCAGTGACAAGTCCATAGATGTACAACAAAAGATTTTCAACTACGCTCTTTTTCCCATGTAATCCCTGGCCGCTACACTCCTCTTATTGTCGGACAAAAGATTTTCAACTTACATTGCTCTATATGAGAGTTGATGAAACCTATTGTCCTCGACCAATTCATTCAGTGGTTTTTTTTCTCCCCAATGCAAGTCCATAGCTTTTAAGGAACTGCTTCAAGAAACGGGAATCATCTTACTTCTGAGTCGAGAATCTGTGGGCAAGAGATTGTGAAAAAAAGACTTGTACCGCCGACGTCTTCGATTTCAGATTCTGAAGAAATTGTGCGAATATGTCGGTTGGATTTGTCTCGCTGACTTCTTTCCAGTTTAACAAGAGTTAATAAATTGCCACCCTTCTGGATTTGAAGGAGATATTCACGCCGGTGATCTAGATTGAGGGTTGAGAGAGACTGAGTTTGAAGAGAGAGACCGAGTTTGGGGTGAATAATTCTTTTTAAAAACAAGGGTGGAGATGGGTTTGGGCCGGTTTCATCCACCATTTTATTCTCTCTTTTTCTTTTTCTTTTTTAATTCTGCCACGTCATTCTGTCAACACCATCTATCATGCGCTTCTGTACGAATAACGCGATTGTTTACTTTATGAATGGTTAATTTATAAATAGATAAAAACAAATGGTGGAATAAGTAAATTCATCAATGTTTTAAAATGCCTAATGCGTAGTAATATGTTCGATTGAGCATCTAACATTACAAACATATGCGCACTTATGAGAAACATATGCTTAATTATGCTTTTTTCAATTTTTAACATTATTTTATAAATTCTAAAGTAATAAATATTTAAAATAATGCATTCTTTGAACTTTATAAATACTATAAATATTATATATTGCTCAAAATCATAAATACCAGAATTACTTGATAATCAATTTCTACGATTTGATTAGACACGAATACAAACTTAAAAAAACTCATACATCTTGTCTAACCCTTTATCGAATTTCAATTTAATATTCTCTTCTTCATCCAAGTCATCTTCCGTGTCATCTAATGTAAATTATCTGCATTGGGCTATCTTATTTCAACTCGAATTTTTCTATTGTCTCTTGTAGATGTTAAGGTATCATTGTTAACCTCTTTCTCATCATCACAATCATCAACCATTCAAGATTGTGTGTTACTAATATCACTTGCTAATAAAACTAGAAGAAGATAAAAGAAAATGAGGCCTGGGCTCAATGTAGATAGTTTTCAACAATACGAAAATTTTATTTCAATTTTTTATTTTTCTAAACGTCAAAATCCTACATATTGTTGTTTATAATTCATGGGCTTGGGCAATTTGGGTTAATTTGAAGGCTAATTTTGACACAAATTTGAACACAAATGCGTGTGCATTTTGTGTTCAAACGTGCATATTTAGTCAACGAAGTGGGTTGACTGCATTATCACTCGCATATCCCATATGCAGGACGTTTTGAAAAAGTATCGAGCATACACATGTATTTTAGAATAATAGTACTTATGAATTCATTAAAGTAAAGTTTGATAATTAAAAGTAATGAAGAAAGAGATGTAGAAAATAGACACAACTTTCAAAATGAAAGTGACTAAACAGGAATAAGAGATCCATTGAAGAAGATCCATCTCCTTCCTTTTTTTCACAGAAGAAAATGAGGAACCAAATAAAATCGATGAAACAGAAAAAATCAGAGTTAATGGAAAGGAAAAAAAAAAACACAGGATTAATTCCACTTTTGATTTAAAGAGACTTACTCTAAAAATAGCCTAATTTATGAATGTTCTTATCTTATGGATATCAATGAAAATCACGACAATTCAAAATTCAAAATACTTATCAAAAAATAAAAAATAAATAAAGACTCTTTTTTGTTTGAACTTTTTATAATCTACGTACTTCTACCATGTGAAATTTTCCCCATTTGGATTTCGTAATCATGTAATTTTAATTAAGTTTTTTGTACTTTAGACATGACAATAGTCGTGTACTCACTTGAGCTCCCACTTCATAAATGTTTTTGAGATTATAAATTAGTCAATTTTTATTTTTAATTATATATTTCATTAGATCCACAATTTTTATTCATTTTTTAATCACACATTCGTGGAACACGCCGACTTATAATTACACAATCTTTTGTCAACTAGAGGCACCAAAGCTTTGATTCTAAAGTGCCGCTATGATATTAATACAATCTGACTCCACCATTAATATTGCAATACATCTATTCACGTGAATAGCAAACTTCAGTCCTTTCAAAGTTTGTTTCAAGTTGCTCAATTCACATGTTGGTTTAGGGAAGCAACAAAACGGAGAATCCCCAATCTCAGCAAGTACCCGGCCCAAATCGGATGGGTAATCCGTGCTTAATTGATTTGACGACGTTAACGAAGCTTGAAATACTATTATGTTTTAGCCTTCTTTTTCTTTAAATTTGTTGAGTTGAGCTTGAAGGATTGTTTAGCTAGCCAATTCCAAGCCATGTTCGAATTCTTGGCTTATTTACACTACATTTAGTAAAAGAAGTTGAGTTGGAGCCAAGCCATAAACGATTACAAACTTAAAAATGTATTCAAGCTCGACATTTAACTAAAAGTTTCTATACTGTACCCTTCATGGCTTTACGTCGTAAGTTTGCAATATGATCGACTAAAGTTGTTCTTACAATTTAATTACAAGGTAAGATCTTAGGCCCAGTTTGATAGGCTGGATTTTCCATGAAAGATGGAAATTAAATTCCATTTTCCAGAAAAAGTTGTTTGATAAGCAAAAATTTTCAGGCAATTGATTTTTCAACCCCCCCGCCCCCTCCTCCCCCCCACGTGACCCATTTTTTTCATTGGTTTTGAGGAATTCGTTTTCTCATGGATTTGGATTTGGTGGTTTTTGGTTTTTCAATCAATTTTTTTTTTTTTTTTTTTTTTTTTTTTTTTTTTTTTTGGCAATTGAAACAAATTTTATCTCCAATTGTAACAAATTATATATCTTTAATTGACAATTTTCATAAAAGATAACGTCAAACGAACAAAAAAAGATAGAAAATTTCAACATTTTACAAGTGAAAAATTATACAAATCAAATACAATTAATTGATAAGTTTCAGTAAAACAAGTTCTAAACAATTTAATTCGTTGAAATTCGTTTTCTTTCTACCCAAATTTCATTCTTGCAACTTGTTGACCTAAAAAATTGTACATCTGACATATCAACAGATCTCAAGGTCTTTCACGTCCAAATAAGCCGTTCTTCCTGCACATTAGGACAAAATCGTTAGTTGCCCATGACATTCTCTGATGGGGGTGGAGCCGACCACTCGTAATCCGACGATCAAGTCAATAGGAGTGAAAAAAATATTGAGTATGAGAGAACTAAAATGTGAGCCTCCAAAGTACAAGTAAATGAGTCGGCCTTGGGGAAAATAACTGGAACAGTATAATATAGAGAGAATAGCAAAGTTGTGTTGAGAGTTCAATTTTGCACTACCCTTGAATGACACAGTGTCTGAGCTTTTATACTGAGTGAAGATGAGTAAAAACCGTTGGATGACAGGACACGTGACTTTATCTTAGCGGCTGAGGCCTCTTGTCATGGACTTCGATGCTCTCATTAGTCGTAACCTAAGTTTGACATGTAAGATTAGGATTGTTTTGTGTGGTTGATGTAGCCTTTAATGTAATGTGTTGTCATATCACCTACTTGTCATGAAATTTTTATATAAGATTTTTTCTAAAACAGTCTCACTGTATACACTTCACATGCTAGGGGTTCGGTCTCAAGAAGTTCGACCAATACGGGTTCGTACTGTGATTTCATGGTCATGAGTTCGATCGTTATTGTAGGATGATCTATAAACTTCTATCACGTACCGTACGACTATAAACCCTATTTATGGGGGGGGCGGGGGGGGGGGGGGGGGGGGGGGGGGGGGCGTAACACAACTAAACGGACCCTTATTCTAACATTTATTTGTCTCTTAAAGGCACTTGGAAAACTTCAATGATCAGATGGTAAAAGCGAAAGATTATGATAAAGGTACTACGTCGTTATGGGTCTCATTCAGTGCTATTTCTGCGTATTTTTCATTTTTAATCGATTCTGAAACCTGGTTCAGCAATTGCTAGGGATTTCCATCTGGATTGGACGTGCATGTCCCAAACCCACCAAACTGCCACGTGCATGATTTTGCTAAGCTTAAAAGTATTTACATGTATGATTCTCATTATTTCAATTTTTTTTTCCCTCAAATTCATTTTCAACCACGTATTATCACGATTAAAATATTTTACATGTACACATATTTTCTTATTTTTTAACCTCACATTCTCCAAAAATTCATTATTGCAAAACTTATTTTAATTAAATAATGGACATTGAACAAGGGCTAGATTTGTTTTAGAGATGGGCACAGGTTTAACCCAATCCAGTAGGCGAGGATGGGGATTGAGAACATTGTCACTACCTTGACTTAGCCCCTATTTGATGGCCATTATTTTGAAAAAAATTGAGTTTTGAATAATAGTTTTTTAGAAAATATGTGGTTAAAAAGTAAGGAAAATATTTCAGTTTACATGCAAAATTTTTTATTATACAAATGTATGATTGAAAATTAATATGAGAATTAAAGAGTTTTGTTTAAAAGAGAGATAAATCCACCATTGACCACAAAATTTGATTATGTTAAATAAAGTTACCGAATGACTTGACTAAAACTAAGTATAAAGTTGGGTGCTCATGATGAAATAAAATTAAATTTGATAGTTAATGTTACACTAAGTATGAAATTGAGCGGTCATAGTGAAACAAAATCAAATTGGGTGGTCCATGTGACATTAAGTATGAAATTGGGTGGACAAATATGGACTTAATTATTTATATAAATAATTTTTTAATTTTTTTAATTTATATATTATATAACTATTAAAAAATTTAAACGGAAAGACAAGATAAGGGAATGAAGATTTTCAATACTAGGATTAGAACGGGAATGAGAATATGACATTAAAATTCCAGTAATATTATTTATATTCAGGGATTGCAATAATCATCCTTATATGAAAGTATGTTATTTGAGACAACATAATTACATGAAATTAATGTTTCAAATAACAAGTAACCACGTATGATTAATATTGTAGTCCCTGATTATGAATAATATTATTATTCAAATTTCTAGGAGGATTGGTTGGACCATGTCGCCTCCATTTTTATCCCAACGTTTCGTCAAATTTTGTAATAAAGAAAAGTTAATTGAAGCGTACATTAAGCTCTTATTCGATTCTCATCAATTGAGGAAAAAAAATGAGTTTTAAATATTATTTTTAAAAGAATGTGTGATTAAAAAATATAATTTTTTTAAATTTATATGTAAAATATTTTATTATATAAATGTGATTGAAAATAATTATATAGCAAAAAAATAGAATAAATTAATAAGCGTCAAACAAAGAGATCAAATTAAAATACAATATGATCGTACATGATATCAACCTTAGTTGCAACCTCTATTGGACTATTCCAATAAGTCAATAAACTACAAAGAATTTGTTCCTTAGGGAAATAAAGTTGAATTTATCCGGTAGGTTCAGAGTCAATAAACATCAGCTTTTTGGCTGCTAATCCCAAAGATTCCAACAAATCACATGCATCTCTAGAAACAATAAAAGTGCTATTCCATCACAGCTACATCCTCACCGCACAATCATCATCAACACTTTCATAAATCAACCAATCGTACGATTGAGAAAATCCAACAACATCACCCGCACATAGTCTAAGCCAACGAAAGTGATATATCATATATTCGTTTTTGACCTACCGGAGTCTCAGTTTCCGACCATTTGTTTCTTCACTTTCTTTCTAATATGAATCCGTAATATATATACACTCTTTAGGGTTACGGTTTTATTTTATTTTATTTAATTCAACTATTTTTCTGCTAATTTTTCTCCGCCACTATATATAATACGTGATTGAGCTTAGGATTATGAACGAGAAGGAAATACAATGAAATGAAGTAATCAAATCGATTTTTGGTTGCATCAATCATTTTGTTCACATACAATAAATACAGATTTGTATGGATATATAGTTATGTTCACATGTCGATGCTGAGGCGTAGAAAGGGCTCGGCAGCGAAGAAATCTCAAAATTCAGAGCCTCAATTGGATGAAAACAAGGAGAAAAATAACAATCAATTGCACGAAAAATTGAATACAAATGCTGCGAATTTGAAAGGAAACGTGAACTGTAATTTGAAATCGAATTCAGATCAGAAATTGAGGAAAAAATGGAATTGTGTGGACAACTGTTGTTGGTTCATAGGATGCATATGCTCGATGTGGTGGTTTTTGCTCTTTCTGTACAACGCAATGCCGGCTTCGTTCCCGCAGTATGTCACGGAGGCGATCACGGGACCCATGCCTGACCCACCGGGGGTGAAATTAGCTAAGGAAGGGCTCACAGCGAAGCATCCGGTGGTTTTCGTTCCCGGGATAGTGACTGGAGGGCTTGAGTTGTGGGAAGGGCATTCCTGTGCTGAAGGGTTGTTTAGAAAGCGGCTATGGGGCGGTACCTTTGGTGAGATATACAAAAGGTATCAAATTAAAATCTTTTTTAATTGTCGTGTACATATGAATACGGATGTGCGTGTATTTCGAGAATCTTTATTTATTGTGTACTGAGTTGAGTAATGCGACGAACTTAAATTTGGTAAATGGTGTAATTTGGCTTTTGATAATGGTAGCTTTTCTCATGATCGTGAGAGTTCAAGAACTTGAAAGGATTCTGTTCTGCATGTCGGAGGTGCAGATTTATTCCATGTTAAAAGCTTGAATCTTTTAAAGATGGTAGAATTTGTTATATAGTTATTAGAGAAAAAGAGGCTATATCTCCCAATTAACGATCGGTAGGTGTTTAATGGTCCTGACAAAAGTTTTAATGTTGATGATTACCAGCTTTTCCAATTGCTACTGAAAACTATGAGTCCAATATTCACAGCATTGACGAATTCAAACATTCAAAGCGTGTGGGGGTTCACTTTTTTCCTTCACATAGTGAATTATAGGGACTAGGACCACCAAAAGTTAATGGCTTTGGAATCTGGACCTTAATAATGGTTGTCAGTATTTAAAAATGCTTACTATCAGAGATAAGTAGAAGTGGAAAAAAATATATATATATATATATTTCTGGATTACTTGAGTATAATTATTTCATTTCGGATACTCCAGATATCTGTATTGTAATTTGAGAATTTATCACATTTATAAGCTCTTGCTTTAGTTTTGTTAGTGTCCATCATATGGTAGAAGCTCACAAAGTGATTATGAAACATGCTTTCCCCTTTGTGATGAAATAAATAAATTAATGGGTAGGGCACCAAATAATATTTCAATGTTCTGGCATTGCTAGAACCTCAATATCCATTTTATACTTCATACAACTTTGTTCCAGGGCCTTTCCTCCTGCTTGTTGCAAAATTAATATACTATCAGTTATTCATGTTCACATTTGCACCTTGTAATTACTTGTTGTGAGGAAAAGCTGTTTTGTTAGCTCTACAATGAGAGTATGTTGTATACTAGATATGTTAGTTTGGTATCCCTCTGTATAATTTATGTTCCCTTGTCCAAGCCATGTATATCCATGATGATTGGAGGTTTCTTTCTTTAATTTGACTTAATTTGCATAAATAGATCCAAATATACTATTTCCTCTCATTAATGTGAATCATTTATTCAGACCCTTGTGCTGGGTTGAGCACATGTCTCTGGATAATGAAACTGGATTGGATCCACCAGGCATAAAAATCAGGCCTGTATCTGGACTTGTAGCTGCGGATTACTTTGCACCGGGTTATTTTGTTTGGGCAGTATTAATTGCCAACTTGGCTCGCATTGGATATGAGGAGAAAACTATGTATATGGCTGCCTATGATTGGAGGATCTCATTCCAGAATACTGAGGTATCTCATTTTGTTGCCCTAGACACAATTTAGTCTGTAATCCTTTGAAGCTTTTAATGTAACACTAAACATGAGAATCTGAATAACCCAATATAAATGCAAGCAGGCATGTGAAATTGTCCATGTCAACAGGTTAGAGGTTTGCAATATAAATATTTTATAACTCTGGGAATTTACTGGAGACTCTTTCATTGTGCTTAAATTGAGATGTTTCTCTTGCAAAACTATCAGGTTCGAGACCAAACTCTGAGCAGGATCAAAAGTAACATAGAGCTCATGGTAGCTACAAGTGGTGGTAAAAAGGTGGTGGTTGTGCCACATTCAATGGGTGTTCTGTATTTCTTGCATTTTATGAAATGGGTGGAGGCACCAGCACCAATGGGTGGTGGGGGTGGATCAAATTGGTGTGCTGACCATATTAAGGCTGTAATGAATATAGGTGGACCTTTTTTGGGTGTTCCGAAGATAGTCTCGGGATTGTTCTCTGCTGAAGCCAAGGATATAGCGGTTGCCAGGTTTTGCTTCTAACTTAAGTGTTTGATGGGTAATAGATGATCATACCAGAATTTCTGTCTCAATGTGTGAAAACTTCATATGTTATATTAGGTTTATCTTGTCGACAAATCATTTAACTTCATCAATTTCCTCAAACATGCTTCCTGTTGCACTCCAGCTTTGATTATAAATTGTATTGTGCCCTCATGTAGAACATAACTTGTTTGGGTGTGTTTAGCATTTGTCTAATTGGTTGCTGGAAAAGACAGGATTATTTATTATCAAATTCTAATTTGGTCTCTTTTGTAATTGAGTTTTTTAAATTAGAATTGAATATTTTGTTCCATTAATATTATGGGTGACAATATTTGTTTCTAGAAGAGCTTAAGTGAATCTTTTCTTAGTGAACTTGTCTTCAAGCTGATGTTAACATGTGCTGCAATTTTAATTTCTTGTTTATTTTGCATTTGATATTTATGTTTAAAGTATAATTTTCTCCTTGTGCAGGGCTATTGCACCAGGTGTTTTGGATATGGATGTTTTTGGTTTTCAGACTTTACATCATGTAATGAGAATGACTCGGTCATGGGATTCGACAATGTCAATGATACCAAAGGGTGGGGACACTGTATGGGGTGGCCTTGATTGGTCCCCAGAAGAAGGTCACGAGTGTAATGCAAAGAAGCCAAGGAAGAATAATATGCAGACAGCAGGACCTAATGAGACAGGGAATTCAACTTCTGCAACTGGCGTTAAATATGGAAGAATGCTAGCATTTGGGAAGGATGTAGCTGACTTACATTCTTCAGAGATTGAGAGGGTTGATTTTAGGGTAAGGTTTCAACTACCATCTCCCTAAATCTATGAGAGAAGCTGTTTACCTTCAACTGAAAAGCAGCCCATCCACTTGATCTATTTCATCAATTAATCTGCATGAAACTTTGAAATATAATGCTGATGCTTTCGAAGTTATTTTCAAGTATTATTAGTCATACTTTACACCAATACCCCCCTTCAACCTAAGCATCAGACAACTTATAGCTATACTTTCTTTGTGTAGTCAGTTTATAACTCAGTATGTTATTTATTTTTTATCCTAATTAAATAGGACAAATCCTTTTTCGGCTGTTAAAGGACAGAGTGTTCAGCCGTTCAGGACAAGATGTTGGTAAGATGAATGTAGTGGAAAGGAGCATGCTAAGATGGTATATGGCCATACTAAAATGAATAAGGTGAGAAATAAAAATATGCACTAACAAGTGGAAGTAGTAGCGATTGAGATTAAGTTTAAGGGAATAATGATTTCGGTGGTTGCGATATGTTTTTTGTAGTCTAAAGAAGATCCAATTCATAAGAGTGATACAATGTCAGTAAGCCAAAACTAAGCTTGGCATATTGTGGTTGTTGCGGGTCCAGTTGTTCTAGCAGTTCCACTAGATCTTGCAATAAATTGAATGAAGTGGTGGAAAAGGATTCATTTAAGCCACCAAATTTATTGGGAACAATGCTTAGCTTTTTATTGTTGTATCCTAAATAAAGAGGGATTTTCTTTAAAAAAAAAAAAAAAAAAACAGAAGCATTTAACTAAATTGAAGGTTTGTTAATAGTGATTTAGGTAAATACAAAATTGTTGGATGAGAAATTAGAAAATATTGGAATGGAGATCAAAGAACAACCTATTAAAAAAATGACCTTCCATCTTTTGGTCTAATAAACCATAAATGGCCCTCCATTCATTCTATGAACCTACAAGAAAGGTGCTCTATAAAGAACCTAGGACTCGGGCCACTAGGAAGCCAAATGAACAGATGAGTGTAAAGCTTATCTTCATGTTTTTTCCATGAAATACTGGTCAGATGTGATAATCTATTATTCAGTTATGGCAAATTTCTATGTTTCATTTTGCTAGCATGACCAACCCAATATCAGCATAAAACAACTCATTAAGTCAACCCTGCAATCTTGGTGAGTATTAATAAACTTCTGGCTGCTGTAAGAAGACTCAGTTCGTGTAATGGAGTTGGGGAGGAACATGATGCCGTTCCTTTCATTTTTGTATTAGTTCATAAATCAACATCTGTAAATAGTTCCATTAAATAGCTAAAATGTTGTCACTAGTGATTCATGATGAGGATTGGGTTTTGGATGTTTAAATATTTGGGCCGTGGTCAGAGGGTAGGCTTTAATTACTCTTTTTAGCGCAGATCAAAAACCATGGTAATGATTCCATTATAGTTAATCTTCTCTGTATGTGTTTCTTCTGCTGATATTATGATAGGGAGTAGCTGGATGCAGTGTTCACAAAATCTGTTAGCATTATTGTATGGTCCTAATTGACCTGTATATAGAAATTATCCGTTTCTAAGTGAAATTGTTAGTAGCATGATTTATTTGCAGTCTCTTTTTGTCAGAAAAAATTATGTATTTCTAAGTGAAATTGTTGCTAGCGTGATCTATTTGCACTCTTTTTTTTTTTTTTTTTTTTTTTTTTTTTTTTTTTTGGGTTGCAGTTCTTAAATAAGAAATTCTTTCTACCTATTATCCCAAGTATCATAATGCATCTGGAATTTTTATCAGCCAAATTTTATACTGAAACTGGGTAGCAGGGACAGTCTTTCTACCATTCCACTATTTGTTCCTTGCTATTATACAGTGTGTAGGTTCAGCATTGCTTATTATGGAATCAAATATAGGCTGCGTGGGTTTCTCCTTTTCTTTTTCCTTTTTTTCCCGACAGAATGTCTGTAAACCAGTTTTGATGACTGACTGCATTCAAGAATCTCTAGAAAATTCATGTTTCAGCTTCTTTAATTAGTTTATTTTGGGTGAGCTATAGGGAGCTATCAAGGGAAATAATCTTGCAAACACAACCTGCCGCGATGTATGGACAGAGTACCATGATATGGGTATTGGTGGTGTCAAAGCAGTTGCAGATTATAAAGTTTACACTGCTAGTTCGATTTTGGATCTACTTCAGTTTGTTGCCCCAAAGATGATGAAGCGTGGTGATGCTCATTTTTCCCATGGGATTGCAGATGATTTGGATGATAAGAAATATGAACATTACAAATATTGGTCAAATGCCTTGGAAACGAAGTAAGTTTCTATCCTGATAATCAAAGTTCTCCCTGATATTCTTCTTTCATCCCTTCTCCTAATATATCTTCATTTTCAACTGTTCAATTTCTTTCAATGAATTACCTTCGCACAGTGGTTGATGTTTCTTTGAAAGATAAAAGTATGCACCGTTGGTGATATTGATATAAAATTGATATAGAGAACAGATAGTTTTTGTTGAATTAACTAGATGGTCTAAATGATAGGAAAAATCTATATTTCGTCTCTATCTCCTTTCCTCTCCCTTCCTGTCAGGGCATGAGTAAACACGTACACATGGTTTGGGTGGTTTGTCTCTACATCTAAATTTGCTCTCTATATGCCTTCCAATGTTTTTGCTTTCTCAGTGTTTGCTTTTTCCCTCCCCCCACACCAGTCAGCTGTTTGTTATAGATATCCCTGCATTATCTTTCTCCTTCTGCAGGAACATAAATCTTATTGGAGATTTTCTTGGCAAAGTTTTATATTCTGCTTTCCTTTCTCAGATTACCAATGGCACCGGACATGGAAATGTTTTCCATGTATGGAGTTGGAGTTCCCACTGAACGAGCATATGTCTACAAGTTTAGTCCTGCAGCTGATTGTCAAATACCTTTTAAGATTGATACTGCAGCTGATGGTGGAGATGAAGGCCCTTGTTTGAAAGGCGGAGTATATTCTGTAGATGGAGATGAAACAGTCCCTGTTCTTAGTGCAGGTTTTATGTGTGCAAAAGGTTGGCGGGGAAAGACTAGATTCAATCCTTCAGGAATGCGTACTTATATAAAGGAGTATAATCATGCTTCTCCGGCTACTCTTTTAGAGGGCAGGGGAACCCAAAGTGGTGCTCATGTAGATATAATGGGGAACTTTGCCCTGATTGAAGATATCATAAGAGTAGCTGCAGGAGCAACAGGAGAAGATTTAGGAGGAGATCAAGTCCATTCTGATATTTTCAAATGGTCAGAAAGGATTAAGTTAAAGCTCTAAATTTATTCGGTATGTTTCACTTTTCACTGCCTTTGTTGACAGCCTACTTGTAATTTCGGTTGACATTGTCATCCCTCGTATTGTTGGGCTACTGAATGTTTGTTGTACTTGTATGCATGCATTTGAAAAGTAAACTTAAAAACCATAATTGGCTAATCTTAAAAACTTAAAAAGTAAATGAATTTCTTTTAAGAAATATAATTTCGTTTATTTGTCAAAGTTAGTTGGAAATAAGTTACTTATTTTGATAGTACGTAAAATATACTTTAACCAAGCATATTTTAAAACAAACTTCTACTCTTTTAAGCTTAGCCAAACACGCTCTTTCTGTTTCTACAAGATTATAAAGGGTTGAAGGAATTGCTAGTCGTTCTGACTTATGGCCTTGTTTTACTTTGGTCACGGATCATTTTATGTTCCAACGTTGTCAACTTCATGCCTATAAACTGCATCTATGGCCTTGAGCTACATTTTCAACATTCCATGTCTGCCTATACAAATCTTTATGTACTCAGCAAAGAGTCGATTCTTCGACTCTTTTAAGTTTGGGCATTTGTTTGTTTGTGTTTGATGATACACATGCCCTTGGAGGTAGCTATATAAAGCATTTGTTTCTGTTAATGCAGATTCCATCCTTGACGATAAACTCTGAACTGCTTTAGTTCTTGATGATATGCCATTGATTCGTGTGGTTTGATTAAATGGTGTCAGCCATATTCCCCGAAGAAAATCAGTCTGACAACTTGTAGCAGGCAGTTAACAATGCATTAAGGGGAAAGCATAGATACGGGCACCACATTGCTGCACTTTCTTTTTTTCTTTTTTCTAATTTTTGGTCTTTCTTATTATACCAGGAGCGGGCAAGGAATCCCATTAATAGCTGATCATATGTAATGACTAGATGAATTTAGTAGAATGCTTCCGGACATCCAGTTTCCCATTTCCTGTTAATATCATCATATGATCTTGGCTCAATTTTATAGCAGCAGAAATTTTTATCACCATTGACAGTATTCTAGAAGTTCTTCTGCATCCACCCCTTTGAGATAAACCATCCTTTATAAATTGGATTATTCTATTTGGTCATCATGGTTGACCTCATGGATGACCTCGGTCCCACCACTCCCCTCACATGGGGGTCGGGTCCCACCTCATTAAATTTAATATTTTTGCTCCCATGTGAGGGGAGTGGTGGGCCGAGGTCATCCATGAGGTCAACCATGATGGTAAGGTAGCATGATTGTTATAAATTTTATACAAGAAAAATATAAAAGTACATTCAATTGAATCAAGAGAGCCCCCCCCCCCCCCCCCCCCAACCGTGTTCGATTTACAACCGATTCCAATATTTTGAACCCAGTTTTGTCAGTGTCCACTACAATATCCCATATAAGACAATCTAACTAATGCAAAATACAATCTAACAGAAACAAATACAATCTAACGGACAAACAGTGCAGTCCTAGCGCAATCTGATGGTTTCATTGGGGAAGATAACGTTCGGATTTCGAATATGAGGATTAAGGGCAGCGAGTTCTTTCCATTTACCCCCAGTTCCATGAACAAGAGATGAGATGCTCCATAAGGTTTCGCCAGGATTCACGGTAGTTGTCACTGGAGAAGAAGAAGAAGCTGGTGCAGAAGATTTCGCGACAGCCTTTGACTTCATCAAGGGATGCTTATTCTTCTTCCCCATTCCATTTGCGAGCAACCAGCGGGACCCAGACTTTTGATTAGACGAACCCCATAACTTCTTTTTTCCCCGGCTCAGTCTTCAGACCTGCAACATGCACCTCAGTGACTTTGTATTGAGGAATGAGTTCTTCTTCAAGGATTTTGTCTTCTTTTGGCTCCTCAGTTATGTCTTCCTTTTTAGCAGCCTTGGGCTCTCCTTCATCATCATCATTGCAGTTTCTTAATTTGGGAACCGTGTTGTAAATTTTAGGTTTTGGTGCAACAAACACTCTCTCGACTTGAATAAGAGCTAGCATTGGGGTACCAACTGGCTCATAGTTCCTTAAAGGATCACGCAATTGTATCATTAGTGCGACAGTGAAATTGTTACCCAACAAACCACACTTTCTACTCTTTCCCCGTCTCTTCTCCCCCTTAGATCTACCACGAAACAATTCTAAGGAGGTTGCATGATGCGCCGCCAGTATTTTAGAAGTTCGCTCACTGATAAGATCATCATCACCAATTTCACCAGAATCCAGCTTCATCCATTCATCAAGTGTTAGAGACAGACCCATCAATCCATCGATATCTTCACCATTGTCTTTAACGTCCAAAAGTTGCAGTCCACCAGTGCCATCAAGACTTATGGAGCCACTGACATTGACCGTCTTTCCCTTGAGGGCTGAAAATTCACCAATGTTTTGTGGGCTGATGTTTGAAGGTGCATCCTCGTCCGACATGCCAGATTGTATTCTCAAACCCTCAATTGAAAGGGCTTCAATTTTATCCATAGCTAAAGGAGCAAGATCTTCCAAGGATACATATTCAGCATCACTACCAAGTGAATTTGATTTGAACTTACTTGACCTGGCACCAAAGGTTGTTTCTTTTACTGTTTTTTGTTCACAAGACACGTTTTGCATAATTTCATATTCATGCTGTAAGAAACCTTGCCTGCGACGGATAAAACGTGAATAAAACTATCAATCTCATAGAAATGTTAAAATGAAGATGAATAAAAACGTGGATGGGCAACAATGTTAAACAGTAACAACAAACCTCTCAGGTCCCTCAAGACTGGGTGCAGCTTCCCATGCTATTTGTTGCATTGTTTTCCCAGTTATATCTTCCAGGGGCATTAACCGATTTGCCTGCATTGAGAGCTTTTCAATGCCAACAGAGGCCAGACCCTGAAGTATGTCCATTATACTAGAACCCATCTCAGCAGGCACCACCACTGGACTTGATGCCTGCATAATTAAGCTCCCACAGTTCTTTGCGTTCTTGAAAAGCACAGGACTCATTGAGCGCAAAAACCCTCCATTTTTTGTCTGAAAAAAAGGACCCAAACCTTCTGCAAGGGGAGGCAGCTGCTGAGGATTCTGGGGAAGTACGTCAATTGGACTCCCAAACCCACCTGAGCTGCTAGGTGGAGAATGCTGAAAAGCCCTCTCATTTAAGCCCCACTCACGCATTAAAGCTTCAGTCTCCAAGTCCTCCAACGCTGAGGCCTTTATTTTAGTCCTCATTGCCTCAGTTTCTGTCTTAGGCCTCTCCTCATAGTCCTGTGCCATTACCAAGTTATGAAAGTCGTCGGAGATGGTTCCCCACCCAGAAGCTGTTGGAGCATCAGTAACAAATTCTACAGTATCGTTCTCTACATCAAAGTCCAAAAAGGAACTCCTGCTGGCAAGACAATCCTTCTCAAATTGCCTCAATAGGCGTTCTCTAGGGGACTCGGTCTCAGTTTCTGAACTCAAGCCAAATGGACTGTGATCTATCCCCAGCATGTCCAAGAATTCATTAGCAACAGATTCAGTAATATCGTCCAAGCTTAGGGATCTCCCCTTTCTAAGATTCATGCATCTTGACTTGGTCTCTGAATAAGATTCTTTGTCTGAAATATCACATTCATCTTCTTGTGATTCTAATCCTTCTTTCATCAAATCTGAGGTGCAAGTCAATGCCAACTCCAGTTCTTTCATTAGTGATTCTTTAGTGCACTCTTTCTCTTTAAAATTGCAAACATTTACCAATGGTTCATCTTTTTGACATTTAATTTCCTCAACCGATGAATCATCGAGTAGTTCTTTGTCACTGTTGGTTTCAAGACTTTTTCCTACAGAATCTTGAACAGCCTTCAACCTAACATCTTCTGATTCTACTTTTTCGTTTGTCAACTCTTCTTTCTCTTGCTCTATGACAGAATATTCACCAATTTCGCATTCATTTTCAGGACTACCTTTTTCAGCATTAGTTGGTTTAGATAAATCTAATTTAAGAGGTTCAGCAGGTTCAGAAAAAGGAAGCGTCTCTGGTTTATTATTAACTGAAGCCTTTGACATCTCTTCATCAAGTTTCCGATATAGTATATTCACCGAATCAGACAGTTCTGACCTTGATATGGGCAATACCTCATGAAGATCCTTTATATCTTCAGCAGACAGATTTGAGGTAGAGGACCTTGCAGGATGGCATCCTGTTTGCTGAATACTTAGTTCATTCAATAGATCAAATTGTCCGAGGAGTTTCGTTGCACTTGACCTATTCTGCAGTAAGCCCCGAGGGGCGGAAACATAGTTGTTGCTAGAAGACTCGGTGCTGTTGTTCCCAATTACTGCATAACCAAAACTAACATTCATAGTCCCACCTCTAGCTTTACCTGACAACCAGAAACTAGTTGTCCATTTCCCTGAGCTCTTCTCCTCCTCCAGTTCCTCTAACGTTAGAGGAAGCAACCTTGTCAAATCAACCCGATGCTTACCTATGTCAAGCTCGGGAGCATTATATACTGAGGCATACAATAAGAAATGCTTTGCCTCATACTTTGCTGAATGATGGGGACCACTCCTACTACCATAAACAGAGCACGAATGAGACAATTGTTCCTCGAACTCAGCTGTTCCTCCACGAACCCTAACTGGGCGTGTCACTAACCCACCATCCCGCCTTGTCCAATGAACAATAAGGCTAACATCATCAAAAAATGACGGTAACCCTTCTATGGAATGGACTTGGACGGAAAAAACGACAATTAAACCTGCGATTTCTGACATGGGTCAAGGCCTTTATACCCTTCCAACTCCAGATGGACTTCTTATCCTTGTCAAATGAATCTTTAGAGTTTTTTCTAGCATCTTTCAGCTTCGTTTTTGGTTCGGGCAAATGTGATTTTCCCACAGATTTCGATCTACTACTAACAGTAGAAATTGTGGCCCTCGGCTGTGCTTTATCTGAATGTAGGGCTTTACTTATGGTTTCAAGTTCATTCAAAAACTTCAAAGTTCCTGCATTCTCACCAGTTTTCTTCCTATTATCTGATTTTGACATTATCTCCACACGAGCTACAAAATTACACACAAAACCTTTCCACAATTAAACACTGTCCAAAATCATATCTAGCATAACTAACAAAAGCAATCTCCAAAATCCAAAAATATTCAATAACCCTGACATTTATCATCGAAAGTAAATCGTTTTATACAGTTATTAGCAAAAGCTAAAGCAAGAATATTACTTATAAAACGTTAAAGGGGGTTTAGCTCTGTATATTTATGTGGCAGCTCAAAATGAAAGCAAAAAAAAAAAAAAAAGATTAATTCAAAGGTTCTACAGTCCTTGCATCAACAAATGAATTAAATAGGGTATGGATAAATTGTAACTACTTTTATTCATAAATTGACCAGATATTAATTTGAAAATTCTAAGAACAGAAAATTGACTTACAAGAGAACATAAGAGAGAATCACGATCTTACAAGTAGAGTAAACGATAACTCGGCCGATGCTTCCGGGCTTTGATCTCTCTATCCCTCCCTTGGTTTGACCATATTTAATCAAAGCTGAAGATACACGAAACAAGCAGAATAATCTTTCACTCGTGCCCCTATAATTTATAAGATTTTCACTTTGTGCCCATTGTATTCATATATTTATATTCTTGATCCATGTCACTTCAAATAAATACGCGTTAGAGCTATTTCCGCTATACAATTAAATCTTGTTTTCTTAATATATTATTTTCGTCCATATCAATATTTATTATTTGACAACCATTTTACTGAGTTTTTTTTTTTTTTTTTTGGAAAAACAAGTTATAAAATAATGATTTTTTTGGAGAATGTACGATTATAAAGTAGAAAAAAATTTAAATTACAAGCAAAATATTTTATTGTGTGAATGTGTGATTAAAAATAAGTTTGAGAAAAAAAGAGTTTCATTTTAATGATAGACAAACAGGGACTTAATCTTCTTTTCGTTGATTTTTTTTTTTTTTTTCCAATTTAAATATAAAGTGTTCTTTAACTCGTAAAAAAGTTAGGGGATTGAAATACAAAATAAAAGAACTACTGGGGAAATAGGAAAAAAAAATATATAACAAAGTATGTGTCTACAAATGAATTAAACAAGAATATGTAATTTGTCTTTTAATAATTAATTAGTTCGAGAATTCAAGATGTGTTAGCTGTCCACTTGTAGCACGCATGAAGCATGTTAATTAATTAATTAATTATTTGGTTTTCACTTTTAACAAGTAATAATTCTAATTATATATATGGTGAGATAATTTCTTGTGGCGTCTCTTTGACAAAAGAATGCCAAAAATTCAATTTTTAAGATTTTAAAATTAATTATCTCAAACCCTTATATTATTATTTGACTTGTTTTGTAAAATAAAATAAATTATACTATACAATATTGAAAGAGAAAAAGAAGCGAAATTTTATGTATTGTATGATCCACAATCGTAATATCGAGTTTATTTTTAAAAGAAAACTAAATAACCGTTATAAACATTTTCTAATTACATCGACTTTCACATTTTTACTTTATAAAATAAATTGTACTTTCATAATCACTATTGACATGTTTGACACTTCACACTGAATTGATTAGGGTGAACATGACATCATATTTTCTAATTCTAAAATGGGTGATTATATATTTTAATTATATTAAAGATCATTAACTTTTATTCATTATCACATTTATATTTTTGACGTTTTTCTTTATCACGTTCTTATTTTTAATATTTCATTAATTGAAAAAAATTTTGTCCTTAATCATAATTTTAATCAAAAATATTGTTAATGTACTTTAAAATGAGGGTTAAATATTTAATCGTATTTTCGCATTGTTAATTATTTGGCTTTGTAAAAATACAATAAGCAAATGAGTCTTTTTTTTTTTACTTTATCTTAAAGAAAATTTTGGAGAGAAATCATTTATGTTAATTTTAGAATAAAAATGTGATGAATTTTTTATTTTTTTTGAAATATAAGTATGGTAATGTATAACCTCTCATCCTCTATAAAAAAGTACCATATGGACGACCATTTTACACACCATAATCATACTTTGCATTGAGAAGCATCAAAACTCTTGCAATTCTTCTTTCTTCTTCACTTTATTCCATTTCCTTGTAGAGAGAGAAACTTCGTCGAAAGTTTGCTAGAATTTGTGGTTTGTAGTACTGCTACCACAAGTCGAATCCGTTGTATTTTGGGAGACAAGTGTCGTCAACCGTAAACACCGTTGCGGAGCAATATTATTTTAAGGAGAAAATGTTATCACTTGCCTCGAGTTGCCGTTTTTATATTCTTCTTCTTCTTTTCTGATTTTGTGTGATCACGACACTGCACATTTTTATTCATATAATTGTGGTTTAATTACGCTACTACGGGTTAAATTTTAACAATTTGATTTCTATATATACAAACAACACTTTTTGCATAAATACATCAAATTATCTTATTTTGACGTGAAAATCTAATACCGAGGGATATAGCCAGACACAAGCTTACTAACAATACAAGCTAGCATCTTATACTTCTAGGGATACTTGAAAAAGGCTTGGAGAAGATTCTTCAACATTGCAAAATTTTGTGTAGCGTTTTCCTAATAAGTGCAAATCGCAAGTGCAGGGATCTCGTTCAAGTAATAAAGTAGATTTTTTGAGTCGAATTGTCGATATCTCAAGTAATGTTTACTTTAGATTACACAATTTTAATCAATTTAATTATAACAATAAAAACAATTATACAATAAAGATTTTGATTTTGGGAAAATAAGGAAAAATCAACAAAATATAAAATATAAAAATCTTGGAAATTTCGGAGGAAAACATGGTTGAAATTCATGGTTTCGTGTAACCGTCGTCTAATTAATTTCTCCACGAACTAATTAATAAATTACTTATTATGATGTTAGACCCGATTTTTCAATTCTAGTTAATTACCTCTCTCGATCGAATTTAACCCTAATTAATTTGTTTAACCTACTATATCTCTATGTCAATTAAAATCAGACAATCGCATTAATTTTTTTGTGAAAATGACTTAATGGATCACCTAGGGTTATGGGTATATCTCCATCCCCTACGCAAACCTAGATCATTTACTTTTTTTGTCTAAAATGTGCAATTTTCTCTTGAACGATGTACAAATCACTAAACTCAATCATTTAATGGCCAAATAAATGAAAGGAGTTCAATACAATAATAAACGCACTTGAAAATAAGCATTTTTAAAATTAAAGGACAAATATTAAAAATAATTAAAATTAGGTTAAACTGCTATCATAAATCCCAGCACAATAAATTAGCACATAGATATATAATAATAAAGGATTTCATAACATTCATTACAAATTTGGAGAAAAAGTGGATTAAATACAAGAGAAGAGTGGAACCACCTTTGGTTGATTTTTGAAGATGATACTATCCTTGTTCTTGATTTTTCCCAAAATTTCTCGAACTCTTTGATTGAATCTCCTTTATTATTATGCTCCAACTTTTCACAAAAATGCCAAGAAAAAAAATGGAAAGAAAATGAAAAGTGAAAAAAGAAGGAAGAAGAATGATCACCTAGCTGCCCCGTTTTCACACTTGAAAACATGATAAAAACTAACCAAAAATTGCAGCTCAAGTCCTTGAAAGTTCGGACAAATAACAAAACAGTCCCATGATTTTAAAAGTGGCTCCTAAGGCCCTAAGGGCTGCTACA
Organism: Osmanthus fragrans; assembly: GCA_019395295.1. Classification (NCBI taxonomy): domain Eukaryota; kingdom Viridiplantae; phylum Streptophyta; class Magnoliopsida; order Lamiales; family Oleaceae; genus Osmanthus; species Osmanthus fragrans. The sequence goes on along the minus strand of CM033354.1, from coordinate 4,086,104 downwards.
GTAGCATCTAGGTGCCAAGTCTCTGTAAAAAAATAAAAGGGTAATTAGCACAAAACATATCTACATTTAAAGTTTATTATGGAAAACGTTCATACCTTTCATTTTTTTTGGCATTTTCACCCATGCATTCCACCCTTCATTGAGCAAAATGTCATTTTCATCCATTTTTTTTCAATAAAATGACGATTTTACCTTCATATTAAAAAAAAAAATAAAAAATAAATAAATTTCAATCTTACTCCTAAACTTTTAAAAAATTGCAAATGAATCCAAATAAATTAGTAAAATGTTTAATAGCATAAAACATCTATACGTTTGACATGTAGTGTGAAAAACGTCCCTACATTTTAAATAGGTGAAAATGACGTTTTCCACAATTAAACAAAGAAATATGGATAGAAAATGCCAAATTTTGAAATGTAGGGAATTTTTGCACACTATAACCCAAATGTAGGGACGTTTTGTGCTATTAAATCTTATTAAAATATTAAAAATAACAGAAAAAACTATTTCTCTTATTTTCTTCTCCAAATGGGGTCGCCACCTTAGAAGTCAAAAAACTTCGCCCAACCACCGTTCAAACCGTTGAACCTCCAAATCTATTGGCATGAAAGTTGAATGTTGGCTAATATGTGTAGAGGGGAGTGAGGGCTTTCTGATGGTATGGACTATGGAGATCCGACGATTTAAGCGGTGATTTGCAGAGTTTTTTGGTTTCTAAGGTGACATGCCCATTTGAAGAAGAATATAAGAGAAAAGAGTTTTTATTTTTTTATTTTTTTTATTTTTAATATTTTAATAAAATTTAATAGCACAAAACGTCCATACGTTTAGTCTGTAATATGTGAAACATCTCTACATTTCAATTTGTTGTATTTTTTCATCCCTATTTCTACATTTCATTGCGAAAAACGTCATTTTCACATATTTGAAACGTAGAGATGTTTTGCACATTATATGCCAAAAGTAGGGACGTTTTGTGCTATTAAGCCTTTTACTAATTTATTTGGTCTCATTTGCACTTTTTAAAAAGTTTAAGAGTAAATTGCAATTTTTTCTTTTGAGCGGTGATTTAAAAAATGGATGAAAATGACATTTTACACAATGAAAGGGGGAAGGTATGGGGGAAAATGCCAAAAAATGAAAGGTATGGACGTTTTTCAAAATAAACTTTAAAGGTATGGAAGTTTTGTGCTAATTACCCAAAATAAAAATTGGTTCAATTTGCAGCCAAGCCCCCTAGATAATTGCCTGGAAAGTCCCTAAACTTTGATATTGTACAGTTTGGTCATCAAATTTTGACTTTCACATCAATAATGCCTTCAAAAATTGCAACCCTAGGTCTTTGGACTTTTGACTTATGCACTTTGTCATCAACTTCACAATTTTGTACGCTTTTGGTCCATTTTTACTTCCTTTTGCCTTGTTTTATTTCCTTTGGTGATTTTTACTTAAAAAAGTCATAATTACACAATTGTGAATGAAAATTTGCTTAATTTAATCAATAATTGGCTTGTTAAAAGTATCTAATAAGTGTGCAATAACACACCTATCATGTAGAAAAGTAGGGAGGCATTAGTAAAGTTTTCTAGAACGTTGGGGAAGCTCTAGAATATTTTGTATGTTCCATGTAAGAAAATACGGAAAATATATCTAAAATGTTGTAAAGGCCATCTTGCTAGAACCTTGTAATTGTCTCATTAGAATTATGTACAGAGTTAAATATTCATAGTAGGATAAGAAAGATCGTCATTGTTCATTTAAAAAAGGTGAAGCTATAAAAGGCGGAAGCGGCTCACTTGTAAACCAAGTTGGAATAAACATTGAGAGCTCAAGGGTAAAAGACTTTTCTTCCTAAATTTATATTGAGGGGGAACTAATGCACACCAAACAATACAATTCAATGGATGATTTATTCAAGATTAATTCGGTCTCGTGCTTTGCATTATGATGGCGACGAATGTGAGAAATTGATTTTTTTAGTAGCCTGTCCTCGTAGTTTGAATTAAATTTTGAATAAGAAGATATATAAGAAAAGTATCATCATATTTTCATAATTGAATGCTAATTTGAAATTTATGCATTGTTTATGTATTTAAACCTCAACACATTTTCTACCACAATTCAAGTTATTGATAATGTAAAATGTTCATCTACTTGTTTGATCTTGCAAGCGTTTTTATTTGATCTGGTATAAATCCATAGAAGCCAGGACAAACAAAGAAACACAAAAATAGGTTTATTTGAAGAGAGGGATCAAAATATTCATACAAGTCGATGCATTACGTAATATCAAGAGGTATCTATAGTGGGAGTAGTGGGTTACTTGCCCCTACACTAAATTTTAAATCCAAAATTTTGCACAACATTTTCCAAGATTTTCAAAAAAAAAAATCTTAATAGTTTTCAATTTTACCTCCACAATTAATTTTTTTTTTGAAATTTGCCTCCACAATTCTAAAATTCTAGCTACGCCCTTACGCAATATCAAACATGGATACTTAGTAAAGTTTTCGTGGTGCCAAAAAAATAAAGTTTAAGATGGAAATTAATTTCCATACGAACAAACAGTGTGTCAATGAAAATTTTGAGAGTTTATTTTTTATAATTATGTAAATTTGAAAAGGCAAAAAAAAAAGTGTGTATTCCAATCTACCCTTAGTCATTTTATATTTGATCTTTCTCTATTTGCTTCATTTGTTAATTTAAAAATTTTGCTCACAAGTTTAAAATTGAACGAAAATAGTATATTCGCTTATTGGCACCGTATCACAATCCGTTCTTTTTCTGGCAAGCTTCTTATGAAAGGTGATATGTAGTATTTGTTGACGACATGAATCTTGTATCCTAACTAGAGGTTCTCAATAATTATCCAATTAATTCTTAAAATGAAAATATTCGAAACTTTATTGTTTGTCATAAAGTCCTTATACGTCTTAACTGTATAAGGTTATATTTTGTTTTGTAACATGGGCTTATGCCTAGTAATTAAAATATTGTGTAATTAGGAATTTGTCATGTAACATATGAAAAAGGTTCAACACCAATTTATTAGTGACTCAAGCAATATATCTTAAACCAAGTAAAAACTAACACATATAAATTCATACCTATTAAGTAACGTTCCCCCGCCCCCCTCCGGCCCCCAAAAAAAAAAAAATCAGCATAGTTTTAGTGGATTTTCAGGTGCCATCAGGAAATGCTGATGGAGGTTCGAATTCTCCAATCATATATATAAAAACAAAGTCCATGGATACAAGAGGAAGGCGACGTTAACCTAACATTTCAAAAGCAATGAGATGCAACATGTGAAGAAAGGTAAAAACAGGAAAAGTACAACTTCCCATACAATGCAAGTAAGTGAAAATCAAACTAATTCTCTTTAATGTCAGGCAACCCATGTCTATCAATTTGAACAAGAGTACGAAGTCCACGTGGTAGGTCAAGGGCACCATATTCGTGATAATAATGTAAATCCCATCATAAATATGCATGGTTAAATAATAAATACAGACTATGAAACCATAATATAAGAAAATTTAAATATAAGCCTATGTTTAGCCTCCATTTTTTTAAAAAAAATTCATCTCTTTAAATCTCATTTTCCCATAAAATAATTTTCCATATAAACCTAAAAATTTTGCTTATTTTTTAACCACTCATTTTCTAACAAAATACTATTTCAAAAAAAAATTTTAGCCCAAGAAATGAGGCTCAAATAAGTCCTCCAGAGTATAGTTCAGTGGTGCAAAGGATAGGAGCGAGGTAGTCTCAGTTGAGCTGACAGTTGCAGTGTGAGGGTTCGATTCTTACCTCATACAAGGTATGAAATTGGACTCTTTGTGGATACCAGTATAACAGTTCTTGTACCCTGACCTGTTGAAGCACATCCCGCGATATACCTCCTCCACAATGCTCTAGGGGCAAGGCGGGGCTCTCGGAGTTGGGGTTCAACCTTTAGGAATATAAAAGATAGTTGTTCAAGACTTGCGAGTATTTTTTAAAATAAAGCCTATGCCCAACTACAATGCTGAAAAAAATGATAGAATTTGTACATAATTATCTGAACATTTGACGTATGGGTTTATTCAAGTAAAATAAATTTTAAGAACCATACATGCAAGCAACAAAATATATAGCACATTGTGCTTTAATAATTGAATATACTCAACATATCTTGAATTAATTAGATTTGAGCTTAGACCGGACTAAACAAGGATCGAACACTCGACCAATCCAGTTTACAGCTCTAGAACCACCTTATACACGACACCAATAGCCAATAGGGCATTAATGCCTGATTTTGGAAAGTGTGAGCTATGTATATTAATTGTGATTGGGATAATATTCTTAAATGCAAAATCCCCCCTCGAAAGGCGGAATATGAACCTTATCCCTCTCTAATTAATTCCTCCCATGCACCAGATTCATGTTTATTTAATTAGCAACGTGTAAGAAAGAATATGAATGTAAATGGAAAAGCACATAATTTCTGAACATTGTGACGTTGGAGTTCTGAAAATTTCATTTCTAGCATTTCGAGTCCTTAACCTTTTGAAGGTCTGCGTATGAAGTCGGGGTACTTTTAAGTTTGACCCAGTCAAACTATTCAAATTCCACTTTGACTTTAAAAACTTGAAATTTTCCACAATGACCTCCATGCTGTAAAAAGACAAAAACGACCTTAAGTATAAAAAACAATTACTAAATATTGATTTGTTTAAAGACAATAATGTCCTTTATTTCACAAATAAAAATCAAACACTACGTAAATTTTCAAACTTGTTCGCTTTTTCTTATCTGTCCATTCCAACAGAAATAAAAAATTCTCTCAACTTTCATCAGCCTCAACAATAAAATCTGGGAAATAGATGAACGCTGAAGGCCGAAATTTGTTTATATCAATCACTATAATTTCAGTAAGTACATTTTACGCATATTTAATTTCGTTTTCATCAAATTAGTATACGTTTTTATCGATAAAATTTATTATGATGCATAGTTAATAGATCTATAAATTTTTTAAGCATGAAGAAGAAAAAAATTCATCTGTATCTTTCAGAAATTAGTATACGTTTTTTTCGATAAAAATTATTATGATGTATAATGTGTTAGTAGATTAAATTGTTAAAAGAATCTCTATAATTTTTTTAAGCATGAAGAAAAAAAATTCATCTGACGAAATGGATCTGATAGAAATTGGGATAGACATTGTAGAAAGCCGGCTGTTTTGGCCGGCTGTTTAAAACAGCCGGCTTGAACAGCCGGCTGTTTGTTGACAGCCGGCTTAAACAGCCGGCTGTTCCCAAAACAGCCGGCTGTTCAAGCCGGCTGTTTAAAACAGCCGGCCAAAACAGCCGGCTGTTGTGGGAACAGCCGGCTGTTCAAGCCGGCTGTTTATTATTATTATTTTTTTTTTTTTTTTTCCCATGATTAAATGTAAATTCTATTTCGTCATACAGATATGAATGTAGTCCCGGTCTGTTACTTTGGTGATTTCGAACGAGATGAAAGAAATCGATGGATATGGAAATATACGAGCGAAATACGTACTATCGCAATTGTCTTATCATCAAGTACATCATATGAAGAATTGTATAGTGATTTACAGAACAAACTGAATGTTGATACCTCTCAGTACGATATGGAATTGAAATTTATATTCATCCAGCACGAAGCAATTGTCATGGCACCTATAAGGATTTATTCTGATGCTGAAGTAAATTATTTATTCCTTCTGAACCAGAAGGAGACGACTCCTCTTTGCGTGACTTTAGTGATGAAGGATGTCGTCGAAGGTAATTTGAATGGAGGGGATCACAATGGTAATGAATTTTGGGCTACTGTGGAGATAGCTCGTGATGATAATGTGGTTATTCCAGAGACAGATGCTCCTCAACGTGATATCGTTGTTACGCACAGAATTCCATCTGTAGTTGAGGACAACGAAAATCAAAATGAATTTACAAATGAGGATTTGTTTGCTTCTCGTCAGAGACATGAGCAGGGTGGGACTTCATCAGTTGGAATGAGTGGACCGTCCTCTAACTCATCGCGCGTGGTTCCCGATGAAGATGATTTGGCAGTCGGACAACTGTTTCAAACAAAGAAAGATTTGCAGGAATCTCTACACCTACTTGCAATAAAATACAATTTTGAGTTCAAAGTGAAAAAATCATCGCAGTCGTTGTTGTCGATCGCATGCGTCGGTGACAATTGCAATTGGCGTCTGCGAGCGGCGAAGATGGACACGAACGCGTGCTTTGTAGTTCGCAAGTATACACGGGAACATACTTGTGAAGTGGGAATTGGTCGAAGTGATCACAGACAAGCCCGTGCTTGGTTGATTGGTCGACAGATAATGCACAGGTATGAGGACCCACGGACAATCTACAGGCCTTCGGACATCATTAACGACTACCGTCGAGATCATGGAGTGATCTTGAGCAACCAGAAGGCTTGGAAGGCCAAAGAATGCGCATTTCAGGATTTAATGGGATCAGCGGAGGAGAGCTATGTTAAATTAGGCAGGTACTGCCACAACATGGAGAAAACTAATCCTGGTTCGGCATATTTTATCGAGACGGAGGGCGATAATTGCTTCAAATTTTTCTTCATGGCTCTTGGACAGTCCATTCGGGGATTTCGAAATGCCATGCGACCCATAATTCTAGTCGATGGTACAACTCTGAAATCTAAATACGAAGGCAAGTTGATTATTGCTACATGCCAGGATGCCAATATCCAAATTTACCCTCTTGCATTCGGCATAGTCGATAGTGAGAATGATCAGTCTATGTGTTGGTTCTTCACAAAGCTGAGGGAAGTAATCGGGGAAGTCGAGGACCTTGCATTTGTAACTGATCGGGGACAGTCTTTGATAAATGGTATCGCTGAAGTTTTTCCCGAGGCACATCATGGTTATTGCATGTACCATATACAAGGCAACCTGAAGACTAGGTATCGGGGCAAAGGCATCGGGAAATTATTTAGAGGAGCGGCTGAAGCATACAGTGTTGAAGAGTGTAACAGGTTCATGGAAGAAATAGGAAGCAAATCATTCCCGGCTTGGGAGTATCTGACAAAAATGGGCATCGAACATTGGGCTCGCTCACATTTTCCAGGCCGTCGTTACAACATGATGACGTCGAACAATGCGGAGTCTCTAAATGCATTATTCAAGAAGGATCGAGAGTTACCCATCCTCGCAATGATTGAGAACATTCGTAACAAGTTGCAGCAGTGGTTTCACGATCGGCGTGCGGAATCACGTAATTGTTCGACCATGCTAGCGCCAGCTCAAGAGGAGAAACTCTGTAAAGCTGCAGCTGTTGCGAGAAAATTTAATGTGGAACCACTAGATGAGTCTCGATTCTTTGTGAAATGTACACGTACTACAGCATACATGGTTGACTTGAGTGATAACACATGCACTTGTAATCGATTTCAGTTGGAGAGTTTTTTTCCATGTCAGCACGCAGTCGCGGTGGCTATATATCGAGGCTTTGCAGCGAGAACATTATGCTCTCGTTATTACACGGCTGATTCTTGGAGAGCAGCGTATGCAGAGAATATATTTCCTCTACCTAATGAAGCTGAGTGGGAAGTTCCCGACAACAGTAGCCACCTTAATACTGTTTCACCACCAGAAGTTCAACCGCGTGGTCCAGGACGTCCACGTACGTCTAGAATTCCATCTACCGGAGAGTTTCATCAACCGCGTAGGTGTGGCAGGTGCAGAGCCGTAGGCCATACTCGTCAAAATTGTAACAGTCATGTTCCCCTAAGTGACATGTAAGCGGATTTACGAAATGAATAATATTTTTAATATTTATGTTAGTCAAAATTCAGTATTTAATTTTAGTCATCATCAAATTACAAATTATTATTATGGATGTTCGTTAAATAATATATTCTATGGTAATATTAATTACGAAAGATTTACTGGATTTTAATTTATATTTAATATATTTAGGTGTAATTGTTAATTTTTTTATACCAAGTTAAAATTTAAATTACAATTGAAAAAAAAATTAATTATATAAATAATTTCAAATTACATTAGTAACATAAAAATGCAAAATTACAAATGATTACAATGTACATAAATAACAAAAATTTTACAAAGACAATAACTACAAAATTACAAAGAATAAAAAATTAAAAAAATTACGGGTCGCAGTTAAATTCCCATAAATCCGCTGCTAACTTATTGCGCCAGTTTTGAATCCATGACTGGTTGATAGAATCAACCTTCTGATCTATACTCAAAAACTCTATATATTTTATGACGTATATGCCGCAATCACCGCTGCAATTAAACAATAGCTGGTTAGTAATAATAAATAAACATAAGAAGAAAGTCTAAAATTTTAAAAAAATAACAAATACTTACGATATGGTCTGTCTCGCCGTAGTCGTGTCCCGCACGATGGCTAGTCTGTCCTCCACGCAGATATCCGCTAGTCTAGCCATCCGGGGAACGATCACAGCCAACGGCTCGCAGATCTGCTCGAGCTGCATCTGTGTCAAGCACGAGTGATCGGGGTCATACACATACACCTTCGACTCGGTGAAGACGATCTCCAGTGCAATGTAGTGATGGTTAGCACAGACTGGAATGTACATATGTGTACAACCAGTCCATGGCCTCCCCCCGACCTTCGGTGACAACCCGAAAATCCAATCGGCCAAATAATCCGGCACTACGTAGTCGCCAGTCTGCTGCCTGAACGACTCGTACTCAATGGCAATGGCCTGAAAGAACTCCATATTCATAATGAGTCGGCCTGGGATGCAAAAGGACTTCGGGAGTCTCACAGCTCTGTCACGCAGCAGATCCATAATAAGGTCGACGTGCTGCATTAAAATGCACATACATCAGTTAATCAATTAATTGTAAAATTATATCCATATAATTAATAACTTCACTTACATCATCGGCGAGCCAAGTACCAGACTGGGTGACGTCATGGAACCAGCTGTAGACGTTCTGGAGGGCCTTTCCCGCGATCGTGCGTGGAACCCTGAATGTATACAACCAAAAACACAATTAAACAATATGTAACGAGTAATTATTTCACAATTCACTAACCAATTAATTACAATACTTACCCGGGCCTCCACCGTCTCCACTCCGTCTGGAACGCCTTCCATTTGGCGCTATCCACCTCCCTAAACATGGTCGGGACGCCTCCATCAATAAACGTCCTCCTCTTGGCCTCGGCCGTGTAGGGAGAAACAATGTACTGTGACGGCATCCTAGGCCTCTTGCCAACCGCCTGCTCAAGCACGTCAACAGAACGCTTCTTACCCCCAGTCACGGCCGGCGTCCTCTCCCCCCCCTCAACTACCTCCTCCGTCCTCCCGTCCTCCCCCCTCGTCGGGGCTGCCTCCTCCTTCCCCCCCCCCCTCCAACACCTCCTCCGGCAGCCCCTCCTCCACCACCTCCTCCGGCAGCCCCTCCTCACCCGTCGGGGCTGCCTCCTCCCCCGTCGGGGCTGCCGCCTCCCTCCCCTCCTCCGCCGCCTCCTCCGTAAACAACCAATCCGAGAGGTCCACATCTCCCCAGTACTGTGGGTGACCTCCCTCTCCGTCCCCTCCTCCATCCCCCTCTCGGCCAGCCTCCCTGACTCCACCAGATATCACAGCCGACCGCAGCGACGCGACCTCAGACTGAAGATCTGCAACGTGTCCCCGCAGCAGAGTCACATCGTGTGACAGAGAGTCGACTCTGCCTGTCAGATCACGACCATGATCCATCAACTCCCGGCGCAACTCAGCAATCTGTCCGGTCAGATCACGACCCTGATCCATCCAGTCTCGGCGCAAATCTGCAATCTGGCCGGTCAACTGTCGTCGTAGGTCACCGATCTCCCCTGTGATAAGTACAGTCAACCGGGCAAACAAATCATCGCTCTGGCTCTGACCGGGTGTAGGTGGCGACCATGCTGGAGCCGGAGGGGGAGACCACGCTGGGGCCGGAGGGGGAGACCACGCTGGGGCCGGAGGGGGCGACCATGCCATGGGCGCCGGGGACGCCCGCCCCGAAGGTGACACAATGGGCGGAGGGGGCGACCTGGGCGCCGGGGGATGCCCTCCGCGAAGGTGACACCATGGGCGGAGGGGGCGCCAAAGGCGGAGGTGATCCTCGATCTACTGGATCGCGCTCCTACAAAAATGTCAACATACACAATTAATAACTTCAATCTTATTGAAATTGTTTGTACATAATTTATCGGTCAAATCACATACCCTATGTCGGTCCAAGACCGGATCGGTCGCCTGGTCGCCTGGACCCTCCTCCATCGACGCCGTCAACTCTGTTATTACTTCCAACTGACATATTGACGTTTGAATTAATTATTATTAGTTTAAACTGCATCGATATTTTAAATTGCATAAAATCGAAATGAAAAATTTAAACAATACTCACAGTCGGATCGTCGAGGAGAGTCGATAACTGTCTCCCAGATGGGCAGCCATCCTGTCGGGATGATCGCCAATGATGCATCCGGGGACAACGTGTCTCCAGCCGCTTTGCATAGCGGCTACCCAGTAGGGGGACGGTCTCGTACGCCCAGATCTGCAACATATACAAATATGTTATACACAACATAATTTTTTTTTTCAAGAACACTTAGAACGTTAAATATGTACCTGCACTGCTAGGGGCAATCCATAGACATCGTACTTACGCACTGCCCCCTTGGGCTTCGAGTGCGATCGGGTGAAGACGTGGACGGTGTCATCGTAACACCTCCGGCCCCAAGGATAGCTGTTGAAGCCATCCAGGTCATCCACGATCTCTAAGTGAAGGAGATCGATCGCAGTCTTCTTATGGTGACACCGCAGAACGTTCTCCAGAATGTAGACCAACCCTAGCTTCAATCGATCTAGCATGTGGTCACATCTCCTGATCGCGTCGATCAACTGCGGCTGAAGAACCGTCCCCTGTCCCGGAAAGTAGACATCCAGCAACCTGTTGCTTCGTCGAGCAACCTCATCCCCAGTCAGCTGTAGCCCAGTCATAAGTGTAAACTCGGCAGGACCGAAACTGGCGACCTTGCCCCCGAGGTCGAAGTGGAGGGCATCCCCGTCGACAGGACTCAGCAATCTACATAATAATGCGTCGATCATCTGGCCCGAAAACTGTATCTCTCGCAACTCACGTAAGGGCCAGATGAAAGACTGTCGCAGCATCTGTATGTGCTGATCATCCAACAGCCCCTCCACTATCGAAAATGCGTCAAAGCTACTATTCCCAGTAGCTTTACCCGCCATCCGCCTCAACTTGTCATCCAGATGATATTCCATCCTACAAAAATTCAAAATGAGCAATGTTACAACACTGTACAATATATAATATAATAACGTATAATAACATCACATGAAGCAATCTGAAAAATAACTACTACCAACAAAGACATAGAACATGTTTAAATATTATGATTAAATAAAGAGAATATTAATATTATTGAATTAATAAATTAATTAATTAACCAGTATAATTATTAGTAATTTAATATTTAATTACAAATTTTTAAATGTAAAAACAATATTTGTTATATTTAATTACATATATTATTTAATATATTATTTTTAATTTTTTTTAAAAAAACACAAAATTTATAACGAATTTACAAACAAATTATAAATAATTACTAATTTATTATTTGGTACTACATAATTAAAAATTTTAAAGAATAAGTAAATATTATAATTAAATAAAGAGAATATTAATATTATTGAATTAATAAATTAATTAATTAACCAGTATAATTATTAGTAATTTAATATTTAATTACAAATTTTTAAATGTAAAAACAATATTTGTTATATTTAATTACATATATTATATTAATATATTTTTTTAATTTTTTTAAAAAAACAAAATTTATAACGAATTTACAAACAAATTATAAATAATTACTAATTTATTATTTGGTACTACATAATTAAAAATTTTAAAGAATAAGTAAATATTATAATTAAATAAAGAGAATATTAATATTATTGAATTAATAAATTAATTAATTAACCAGTATAATTATTAGTAATTTAATATTTAATTACAAATTTTTAAATGTAAAAACAATATTTGTTATATTTTTAATTACATATATTATTTAATATATTATTTTTAATTTTTTTTAAAAAATAAATTTATAACGAATTTACAAACAAATTATAAATAATTACTAATTTATTATTTGGTACTACATAATTAAAAATTTTAAAGAATAAGTAAATATTATAATTAAATAAAGAGAATATTAATATTATTGAATTAATAAATTAATTAATTAACCAGTATAATTATTAGTAATTTAATATTTAATTACAAATTTTTAAATGTAAAAACAATATTTGTTATATTTAATTACATATATTATTTAATATATTATTTTTAATTTTTTTTAAAAAATAAATTTATAACGAATTTACAAACAAATTATAAATAATTACTAATTTATTATTTGGTACTACATAATTAAAAATTTTAAAGAATAAGTAAATATTATAATTAAATAAAGAGAATATTAATATTATTGAATTAATAAATTAATTAATTAACCAGTATAATTATTAGTAATTTAATATTTAATTACAAATTTTTTAAATGTAAAAACAATATTTGTTATATTTAATTACATATATTATTTAATATATTATTTTTAATTTTTTTTAAAAAATAAATTTATAACGAATTTACAAACAAATTATAAATAATTACTAATTTATTATTTGGTACTACATAATTAAAAATTTTAAAGAATAAGTAAATATTATAATTAAATAAAGAGAATATTAATATTATTGAATTAATAAATTAATTAATTAACCAGTATAATTATTAGTAATTTAATATTTAATTACAAATTTTTAAATGTAAAAACAATATTTGTTATATTTAATTACATATATTATTTAATATATTATTTTTAATTTTTTTTAAAAAATAAATTTATAACGAATTTACAAACAAATTATAAATAATTACTAATTTATTATTTGGTACTACATAATTAAAAATTTTAAAGAATAAGTAAATATTATAATTAAATAAAGAGAATATTAATATTATTGAATTAATAAATTAATTAATTAACCAGTATAATTATTAGTAATTTAATATTTAATTACAAATTTTTAAATGTAAAAACAATATTTGTTATATTTAATTACATATATTATTTAATATATTATTTTTAATTTTTTTTTAAAAAATAAATTTATAACGAATTTACAAACAAATTATAAATAATTACTAATTTATTATTTGGTACTACATAATTAAAAATTTTAAAGAATAAGTAAATATTATAATTAAATAAAGAGAATATTAATATTATTGAATTAATAAATTAATTAATTAACCAGTATAATTATTAGTAATTTAATATTTAATTACAAATTTTTAAATGTAAAAACAATATTTGTTATATTTAATTACATATATTATTTAATATATTATTTTTAATTTTTTTTAAAAAATAAATTTATAACGAATTTACAAACAAATTATAAATAATTACTAATTTATTATTTGGTACTACATAATTAAAAATTTTAAAGAATAAGTAAATATTATAATTAAATAAAGAGAATATTAATATTATTGAATTAATAAATAAATTAATTATTCAGTATAATTATTAGTAATTTAATATTTATTTACAAATTTTTAAATATTTAATTACTAATTTATTATTTGTTAATTGTACATTATTACAATTTTTAAATAATAAGTAAATATTATAATTAAATAAAGAGAATATTAATATTAATGAATTAATAAATAAATAAATTAACCAATATAAATATAATTTAGGGTTTAATATTTAATTACAAAGTTTTAAATTCAAAAACAAAATTTTTTTATATTTAATTACAAATATTATTTAATATTTTATTTTTACTTAAACTAAATATTAGAATTAAATAAAGAAAATATTAATTATTTAATTATAGTTAGTACATTTTTTACATTCATAATTTCATTTAAAAAAAATTATCAAATTTTTTAAATTTAAAATTAAAATTAAATTTTTTTTTTAATTAAACATTTTTTTTTTTTAAATGGAAAAAAAACAGTCGGCCAACTGTTTGGGCCGACTGTTTTTTTAAAACAAAAAATTGGGCCGAAACAGTCGGCCCAACACCGAAACAGTCGATCCAATGCCCAAAACAGCCGGCCCAAAACAGCCGGCCCAACATATTTAAAAAATTCCGACGCGGGACAGTCGGGTAGGGGACCCGACTGTTTACCCGACTGTTTCGGGTCAACCCGACCCGAAACAGTCGGGTTGACCCGACTGTCCGCGTCTTCTGCAGACGCTGGAATGCCGGAAAAACGCCATTTCCGACGATCCGAAGCTCAAACAATGCCAAATCCACCTAATCTAATCCTATATACTCAATTATCTAACCACATAATTAACAATAATCGACAAAAACGTTGAAATATCATGCCACTTTCACAAAATCAAAAGGAAACTCAGTATTCTTCAACTAACCTTGTTCGATTTCAGTAAATGGTTTAGGGTTTTGTTCTTTGAGCAATGGTTCACGACCTCGCCGGCGTCGAGCAGTCGTTTGCCGTCGGTGTAGTCGGTGTGGTAGTCGGTTTTTTTTTTTTCTTTTTTTTTCGCTTTTTCTTTTCTCTTTCACGTGTGGTTGATAGAAAGTGACAGGGGGTATTTTTGAACTTTTCACGTCAAATTCAAATTTTTTTTTTTTTTTTTTTTTTTTTTTTTAAAATCTGGTCAAAGGTCACAGTGGAAATTCCCACTTTTAAAGAGGTCATTTAGTACAAATTCCTCGTATGAAGTCTACTTATGATGAAAACCGTCAAATTATGCGTTAAAAGACGGTTGCAGGAAAATACTAGGGAGTTTCCTATATGTATGCTAAAATTTACGGGATAATTATGAATATGCGTGAATTGAAAAAAATCTTCAATTGGTATAATGACTAGTCACAATTTTTCAAATATAAATGATGAATATCAAATAACTATGTTATTTCGGATTGGATGTGATTATTATAAAATGCGTATTATGAAAAGTCGTGATTTTTTGACATGGTGCAATCTAGATGGTTAGATATGAAAGGTGTCAATCTAATAGTCCACATTAATTTACTTTTAAAAGATGCACCATTTCTAAAAATCTATAAATAAGGACCCATAATTCCATATTTTATCCCAAATCAATTAATGAAAATTTGATTTCTAAATTCTCTCATATCCTCAAAATATTTTGTTATTTTTATTTTATTGAAATTAAATTTCATTTGAATTATTTACAGATATAAATTTTTCGTCGCTTCATTTTAGTTTTTGCCTATTCCGTTCGTAAAAAATATTGTCAACACTTTGATTCGCCTGACAAAATTAATGATGTGCTATATTAATTTTGAAAGAAGTACTATATTTTGGAAGATAGATGTGCCTCTAATCATTATAGTATTAGTATAAGGGACGAAATATGTTTTATTGCGTGATTTCATCTTCTAATTTCTACATTTCAGTAAGTTGCACTTTGTGCATATTTTGATGCGCATACCTTGATTTCAAAAAGTCAAAACTCTATTTGATATTTGCACCAAAATGTCATGATTTTTTAAAATCATATTTTCACTATTTAACGTGGTCAAAACTCACGGTTTTCATAATAGACTACTATGCTTGTGTTAAAGGTGAAGGATCCAGAGTGTTACAAATCAGAGTTTTGGGACCTTGCCACGTTCAAAGGTTGATGATCCCTTGTGCTATTTACTCTAAAGTAATTGAATAATAGAGTAATAGACCCAATATTTTTGGGATCTGCTTGATCAATAGTAATTAGAATCTAATCTGAAATATTAGCAATTTTCACTCGGAAAGGGAGACCTATCTGTAGATATTCATATATTAATTCTATTTAATATATGCACGGCACACGCTCATAAGTCGCAACACAATAAATTGAGCAAAAAGACATCCCATTTCAACATCCTTCTATAGTTTCCCACAAAAACAGGCTCTGAAAAAGAAGGAAAAATGTCAAGCAGCGAAGAGAATATGGAGATGGAGGATTCGAATGGGAATTCATTTGGGAAGGTCAAACAAAGGTTCAAAGATCGATCCAAGGTACTATCATATTTATAATTGATGTGTGTTTTGCATAATTTTATGCATGTAGATTGAAAAGATTCTATTTTTTGTGAGTTGGGAATTTGGGTTGGTGATTTTTTTCTTCCTTGATGGGGGTTATGTTTGATTTTGCTCAGAAAGTGGCTCAAACCAAGGAAATTTTGTCGAAACAAGCAGTTCAGACCAAACAGATCTTGTCCAAACAAGCGGTTAAGATCGCCAAACAGGCTGAAGAACATGAAAGATTCATCAATAAGGTATCAAACTTAACCTTATATATTCAAGAATCTTTATATGTATATGTTTGTGTTTGTATATTTCAAGAATCCTTGCACATGATGTGTATGTAAAATAGTTAACACAGAAGGGCAGATACATGATTTCACCTTGCATTGGGGTGCTATCTACTTAGTTTAGTTCATTCATTTCTTCATATATTTTGTTTTAGTTCTGCATTAAAATTTTATATAGTATGTGATATTTCAATGATGGTTGTATTGATTGGACTTATGGTGGATTGTAGGTGACATATTTTTTGGGTGTTCTTGGTTTTGGGGCATTTTGCTTTATTTTGGGCGCAAGTGAGTGAAACAGTAGTTACTTCAAGAATTTGTTTCCAGTAATATCTACTAGATTTTATCATAACTTGGTGTTCTTGTTGATTGATCAATCAGGGCCGCAGGATATTCCGTATGTATATTGTGTGTTCTATGTAATTTTTGTTCCTCTCCGGTGGATTTATTATCGATACAAAAAATGGCACTACTATCTTTTGGTAAGCTCCGACTTGTTGCAAAGTTAATTTCTGCATTTCTAAAAGTTCTTGTGGTTTATTTTGGAGCATGGTTTAGGACTTATGCTGTTTCATTTTGAGAACTTAAATATGGAACTGGACAAAATTTTTAAGAACAATTCAGAAATCCCTTCTGGATTACAAATTTATAACTTTGAACTTCGTCTATGCTAAATCATCTTGTTTCACTTTAAGAACTTAAATACAAAACTGGATGAAATTTCAAAACAAGAATTTAGTGAGCTGCATTGCCTAAAAATAATCTGAAAGACTGGATTGGTAGATTCAAGATGCCCTTTTGGATTACAAATTTTTAACTTTAATTTTGAATTGTTGGTCAGACGAGGTTGAAGGGAAATATCAAAGCAGGAATCAACTATTATATTATGCTCTTGTTTCATGCAGGATTTTTGCTACTATGCCAACACAATCTTCACAATCATGCTTCTGTTTTATCCAAGAAACGAGAAGCTTTTCATGGTTTGCTTCTCATTTGCAGAGGTAATCATCAGTTGGTTGAGAGGTACATCTGTCCCGTCTTGTTGACTTTGGTTCATTCTTAAGTTATTCTGAATTATATAATATTTACAACAGGGGCCATTGGCCTGGGCACTAATTGTTTGGAGATGTAGCTTAGTTTTTAATTCTATGGACAAAATCGTAAGCGTCTTCATCCACCTTTTGCCTGGTAAGTTGACATTTTCTGCCATACAGATTTTAGTGGTTCTGCTGGCAGCAATTACTATTTGAAGATTTGAAAAATAAATTTTGATTCACTTTTATTCATTTGCTAGTTTTCTTCTTTTGCTTCTTGACTATTCATGCTGCAGTTGTAAGTACTTGTTTTTTGAACTTGATTTATTTTCAATTTGTATATTTGCACCTATCGTTGAATATTAATTATGCTCGATTTTCTTGTGAACTTTTCCTCTGATAGTAAGTAAAGATGTGAAGGTTTTAAGATGCAGATGACTTTAGGTGGTGAAATGGCATCTAAAGATTTGTCATTTTTGGCGGCACATTAAAAAAATTTCATTATAAATCTGATTGAAAGGTCTATGCAAATTTAGTAGTCTCATATATCTTTCACTGGAAATTAAGGATCATTAAAATTCTATCATACTTATTATTTTCATAAAAAAAGGCTGACGCTGGAGTCTATTTTACATTCGAGTATTCCTAATGTCATTTTCACTGCTACGGGCATTACTCTATTGCAAATGCAAAGCACTGTGCGCCATGCAGTATCCTAAGCGCATTGTACTTTCATTTGCTTCTCTTCAATGAAAGTTTGACTTTCCTAGAACATATCCTAATTTTTGGCATAAGCCATCTTGTGATCATTGATTCAACCTCTTACCAAAATGATAAACCTTTGTTTGGTTTTATTTCATCCAATCAACAAGTTTAGAGCTTGTTTGAGCCCTATTTTTTTGATCAAAAATGTATTTTGAAATAGTGATTTGATGGAGAATGTGTGGTAATAAAGAAGGAAAAGTTTTGGGTTTGCGTGTAATATTATTTTATTGAAAAATGTGTGGTTGAAAATAAGAAAGAGAAAAATGCATTTTGAAAATATTGGGGATAAAACAAGGGCTTAGTAAGGAGCATAACAACCCTATTATTCCAATAGAGAGAAGAACTTAAGATTATATTTTTGGAAAATTTCAAAATTAACAATTTTAGAGGGTGTTTGGTGGGGATTAATATTAGCTTTTTTAGTAGATTGTGATGGAAGTTTTTGAAATGTGTGGTTGAAAAGTTGTGGGACCCATAAAAAATGTGGTTAATATTGATTTAGATTAAAATCAGTTTTAATCCGACCCAAACAGGCCCTCAATAAAAATCATTTTAGTTTCTTATTTGACTATGACTCTATAGGCTTCTGTATCTGTAGAGTACGTTGAATTTGTAGAACTGACTTTATCTAACATATATTGCATGGATTTTGTAAGTCAGTTGTGAATTAAGCATCTTGCAGCTGATGCAGCAATTGTGATTTTCAGGACTGGTTTATTTCACGATTAGATGGTGGGACCCTGTGTTTTTGGAAGCCATGCATCCCGAAGGAACTGCACAGAGAGCTTCATGGCCTTATGCAGAGAGCAAATCTTATCTCTGGACTTGGCTGTTTTTCGTTCCTTTATTTGCTTACAGCATTTGGCAGGTTCTTTATTTTCTCATTGTAGATGTCCTGCGTAGACAAAGACTACTAAGAGATCCAGAAGTCATGACTTCTTACAGGTAATCACCCATTCACCTTTCTCCTTATCGCATAATTACACTCTTTTCTCTTTCTTCTGGTTAGATGTTACAATATTGTCACTACTCCATAGACTTGGAACCCTTAAGAGCATTTTGGCTAAGCTAAAAAATTAGAAAATTACATTTTAGTGACCTTTGTTTCCATACATATTTTGACAAGTAACTTTTTTCTTGCTTTTGAGTAGAAAATATTACTTGTTTTGAAAATAACTTACCTTGATATCGTGATAAGTAACTCATTTCCAATTTTGATCAATGAAAGAATTATTTATTTTAAAACTTATTTATTTACTAATATATAATAGGGAATTGTCGAAGAAGGCACAGAAAGCAAATAACCTATGGTGGCGTTTAAGTGGCTTGCTTGGGGATCAAAATCGCTTGTTTATGTATATCGTGCTCCAAGCTATATTCACAGTGGCAACTATGGCACTTACTGTCCCCATATTCTTGTCTTACAAATTGCACGTCGTTTTCCAAATACTCAAAGTTTCTGCATCTGTGTGGAATGGTGGAAACTTCCTACTCGAAGTAATGCCACGGCAAGTCATTCTCAAGGAAAAGAAGAAAACGGAGACGCGCCCTATTGAGAATATGCAAGATCAATCAGCACTCGAGAACTCAATGAAAGTAAATAATTCATCTATAGTACTTGAATCTTAACAGGTGTGCACAAATAAAATGTCTTGTAAAACTGGTTTATTTTTTCGTCGGTGAGAGCTTAGGCTGATTTATTTTCTTTGTTCAAAAGAATTTTCTTTTTCTGCATGCAATCTCTTTAGATGTGGCCTAATTTGTAAACTAAGGAGAAATGAATTGTGAAATCATGCTTTCTTTTGGCGTTTTTGAGAATTGGAACTGAATTTTGAAGACTTGATAAATACTATAGTTAAGGCATTCATGTGAGTTTTAAGAAGGGGAGAGAAAAGAGCCCTTGACAAAAACAGAATAACTGCTTAGAATAACAAAATGGATTATATTTGTCGAGAAGTGCAAAATCGTAGGGATACGATCCTCATTGTGTATCTTAATTAATTGGATCGTTTCTTTGCGGATTCCCATACCAAGCTTTTGTAAATGTGTCTCTGAGTATTCCTTGATCATTTCGTCCAAGAAGAGGATTTCCTCTAATTCTATGAACTTTTCTAGAATACTCTTTTCTTGAATATCATTCCAAAAAAAAAAAAAAAAAAATTCAGATTGCCCAATATTCCACCAATTAGTAACCCAAGATTTCGTACTTTTCGTAAATAAGAGAGAAATCAACTAGGGCAAAAATACTATAGATGCAAAATGCAAAAGAGGAGTGAATGTTTTATTTTTTGCCTTTTTTTCATCTGTGAATTGTTAATCGACCCACCTCATTCGCCAGCTCTATGTGATCTATCGAATATTTAGTGGAGGATTTATTTAATCATTGATCTCTTAGAATCTGACACCCTTGAGACTTTCTATTGGATTGTATCAAAATGTTCAATGAATTGTAATTTTCCTACAAGTCCAACTCATTTCGAGGAGACTATGATATTATGATGATTGTTTTGAAGTATCTGCTACTACAATTTTTTGTCTATTTATAGAAGGTAAACTTATCAGTCGATCATTTTGACCTCCGACTTTTTCGATCTCCTGCAGTTATCATTTTTCATTGTGGAGAACAATTCAACGTAGTAGGATAATGTGTGAAAGGGATGAGTTTTGGCTTGTAAAAGAAACAAGGAGGAATGTACATAGCGTTTAAGACACTGGTACTCATTATTCATTCAAGAAATGCTTGACCCCTATTGAATAATCGCAATTTGATTCTTTGAAATGTTTTGGACTACATGAAACACGTAATTTTAAGTTTGCAGTATTGGGTAGAACTTGAATGAGATTGTAACTTAATTTATTTTCTTAATATCGTTCTTCAATCCTTACCAGCATGCCTTCAATGATGGAAACGGGAAATGCATAAATAATAAGATAAAACGTCTACATTCACAAGGTAGAAAGACTTATTATTCGAGTTGCACTGAAATCGAGTTTTTATTCTCTCTGTAAAAGCAACTCTAGCTTTTCAGCTCTAGACGAGTCCAAAACTTTTCACCCGTTGAAAGGAATAAATTTCAGTTAGGGGTTGAAGAGAGAGAGAGAGAGAGAGAGGGGGGGGGGGGGGGGGGGGGGGTGAAGAAAAAGCAACGATGGAAATTAAGGTCATGAAGAAAACAGTGCTCTACATCTAGGGCAAAGTCGAAAAAAATAATCTGGACCATGTAATTTCAAATAGATGCCCATTCTGTTCTAAATTCCTGTTCATAAGAAATAATAAAGAACAAATAATAATAATTCTGTATTTTACATTAAGATAATAAAAGAAATAAATGACTAGCCATTTACAAGAACCTTATCTTGTCGAAACCTTAAATATATATCAAAAGAATACACCACCTTAAATTGTATTTTTTGTCCCTGTAACAAATAAAGAACCTAAAAAATTGATATCCCTACCAATTTACACCCAAAACCTGGCAAACAACCGTTGTAAGCCAATCAATACATGTTCCTATACTCTTAATATCATCATGCATAGGACGACCCCTAAGGCCTTTCGATCACGCTTCTTGCGTTGAAAAGTCCCGGAAAAAAATAAAAGGCAAATCAAGCAAGACAACAAACAAAGAACATTGTTTGAGCTAATGAAGAAAAATATACATAGAAATGATGCGACAACGATGGAATTGTATTCACAACTATCTGCGTGTGCTTGATGTGTAGATCATCGGCAAATAGGACAGGACATAACCAAATGCCACGACTTCATTCTGAGCGTTGGTGTAAAAATACAAAGCCTGAATTATCGCGGATTAATGGGGGAGGCTCCACATCAGCAACATCTACTTGTTGCATTGACTTTGAGAGGTCATCCACAGAGAACGGGATACTGCAGGGTGTTTGACAGCAAAAATATTTGATACCACAATATTTTAAAAAATGCAGCAATCATGCTTGCTATCATGTATATGTATGTGTAAAGAGACTTTTAAGGATAAAAATCATGATAGGTTGTTTGGATATGGTATCCAAGGGGAATGAAGCATTTAAAGTAGGCATAAAACTGCAACAGTTAATGTGACAATCGCTTCATGACATCATAAAATTACCTTGAGTCATCGTCTAATAAAAATGAACTGCTCACTCCACTGTTTGAGTCATCTGTCATCATATTTCTCATGTTTGAAATGACCTGCATACCATGGAAAAAAAGAGTGAATTGGGAAATCGACAACTGAGTGAGAATACATTGAGAAAATTAAATTTATCCACAGAGAGAACTAAGTTGACGCATCAAGAGCAAAACACAAGTGAAAGAACTATCTTACATCAGAAGAAACACTATGGGTGCCATACTTATCGTCCCAGTACATGGTACTGATCCTGTATAATTGTTGTATGCTAAGAACCTGAGGTAAATGTCAACAAATGTTAAGAAATGAGAGCGTAAATCAAAGCCAAAAAGTAGTAGTTAGAGGGAAGGTCTCTCACAGGGCAAAGTTCATTTGTGATTTCGTTCAAGGTCTTCTTAGGCTTTTGATGTATAACCTGAATCATAAAGAATTTAATAAATATTTTAGGTAATGATCCGTGTGAACAATGAGCAACTATCATGCTAAGTAGAAACGAAGTTGAATCTGATTCTTACGAGGAACCCAACAGCCTGTCTGATATGCTTCAATTCGTCCCAAGCTGATCCCACATACTGAACAACAAAAGATGCAGTTTAGATATTTTACTTTGATGATGGGAAGTGCAAAGAGGATGTTTGGCTTTTAAGCTTAGCCAAACACGTTGATATTAATATTGGGTGAAGCTACCTCCTCAGTCGCAAAACAACACCATTGCTCTAATTCAGCCAACCCAGCTTTCACATACTCACCGTTACTGAATGAGCAACACTCGCGTCGCAAAAGTAGACTGAAAAGTTTCAAACAAAAAAATGATATAGTAATAAATATTTTGAAGGATGTGGAATTCTAGTGAATCCAGAACAACATCAAAATTAGGCGGATACAGTTTTGACAAAAGATGGACTTACCTGTTGAAAAGTTGCACATTGATAAATGAGAATATTTGAGTGAAAACCTTGCGGACTAGGAAGGGTGGAACCTACAATGACGCAACGGTAAGGAACATAAACAATTTATCTAAGAAGGAATGAATAGTGGCTTTGCCAATTGAGTTAAACTTAGAGCTTACATAGTTTGCTTTCATTATCTTTAAGTAATTATTTAGGCTTTTTACAATTTTCTGCCAATGAGCAATTAAGGCTTGTTGAGCGCCGGCATTAGCTTGAGAACGCCCTTTAACTAAACCTGCGCGAGATGTTCTAGGCACCTGCATTGAACGAGTAGGTAGTTAGCCAATTAACCAGTAATGCATGAAGTTGTCCGACCTCTCCCTTATTATTGGTGCTTTTAATATCATCCAACAAAAAATGAAAAGGGAATGAAATTGAAGTATAAACAGTGTCACCAAAAATCATGTAGGAGACTGAATCTGACTTGGAAATTTTTTCACAAAAGCTAATAAGATTTACTACCTTAAGCCAGAACATAAAATTATAAAATGCAGCATTTACCTGGATGCACAACCCAAGCAAGGGGGAAATCTCTTTCTTTAGACTGTCTCTTATCATCCCATATATTTTCTCCAAGAAAGCAGTAAGCTGCTGCTTGAATAATAAAGCAGGATACTTGGCCTCTACTTGTCGCAAGTCATCGAGTCTACTAAGCACCCGATTATTCAGAAACGAGATTCCAGCACTCTGTGGAGAAGCTCGTAGTCCCTAAAAATGTTAACGTGGGAAATAAGAGAGAGGCATAAGAAATAAAATGCGCAACAGGTGAGATAGCAGGCAAATGAAAGTAAACTTAAGTCCATACTTGTGACATCCTGCCAAAAAGAGAAGCTGATGAAGACCTCCGCCGTTGAGGAGTCAAGCTAGCTGTCCCACTTGCTCTAAGTGTGTGTTGAAGCAGCATCAACAATGTAGATGTATTACATAACCAGTAGGCTAATACATCATTATTATCCGGAACCTACAACAGAAGTTTTGGAAATTAGCAACTTTCGTGGATGCTACAGAAATATGCATTTGGAGACGAACCGATCACACAAAATGTCTGATTCATTCAATCGGTCAAAGAAACAGCAATTGAACAAAACAGGAGTAATTTCTACTTCTATTTACTTTACCTCAATAGCTGATGCTACAGTTTGAATTACTCGGTCAAATACAGTAGTCCTTTCAACCTCAAAAGACCTCCAGTGAAGAAGACATTTGTAAATAACACAAGCTGCAATTGGTTTACCCCCAGAAAATCCCAAATCTTGTGAAATACACTTGATCAGAAGGTCCTGGTTTTCCTGTGAGTAACAGTACATCGAAGCAGACACATCAACGGAAATTTTGGAAAAAAAATTGAAAACAAATTGTGTGTGTATCATAGATACGATTTCCTATAAATGTCTCAAAAACCACGTACTTGCTGTTTGTCATTAAGAGACTTCTGAGGTTTTTCCTCAGATTCTGGCTCCTTTGAATTTGCCATAGCAAGAACCACATCCTACAACAAGCAATACAGAATAAGCACGAAGTTCCCAAGCTATAAACAGTCATATACCTGCACCAGTTCATCTTATGCCCCTCAGCAAATTAACATGTTCTTACATGAGTAACCTTAGTTTCTCCATTATGAATATTTCCATTATCAGGAGTTCTCTGTAACGCCACCAGGAAAAAGTAAGAACGTTTCTGCCATTAAGTAATCAGATGGCAAAAAAAACCAAAATATATATCAGCATTACTTGAACAATAGTCATCCTAGGACGTGCAGATATAGCTTTTCCTGTAGGTGACATGGTCAGAGCTTGTTGACGAAGTATTTGATTTTCCGACTCCATGTTAGATAGCTTCTCTTCAAGCCTGAGATAAGAGGACAAACCATTCTAATGAAGTGCCCAGAAAATAGAGCATGAGATACATGTGAATTGCCAGCAGGGGAAGGGGGTTATAATGCCATTTACTCGCTACATTGGCACAAAATCTGCTTAGAGAAAGAAACAGGTCATCTACTGGAATAGTTAAAAAATCGAGAGCTTCACAGTGCAAATCAGAGATTGTAGAGATCAAGCACAAATCAATGAACCATGAAAAAAAAAAAAAACCTTGCTGCTAGCCCGTGCTTTCCATGGATGAATTATCTAGATTATGTTTAAATAATAAGATAAGAAACTCAAGTACACAGATATGAGCTAATAATTGCATATACCCAAAGGTATGTTTACAGCCATTGTCAATTACTAGATCATTGCTATACATTTCTGTTTTTAATATATTGTCTACACACCTCTGTGCAGAATCTTGAAGCTGACCCACTTTTCCCTCTGCTTCTTCAAGTTTTCTAACCAGATCCGCATTTCTGGCTTCAGCATCTACAGAAACTTTTCTAGCCTCTTCTGCAGCCTGTTTCTCTGATAGCAGCAAAGCCTGTTCAATTTGAAGAATATTATTATACAAGTTAGCGTGAATGTCATCCTTTATGTACTTGTAATGTAGAGCAGCATTTCAACATGAAATTACTTTAAAAAGGAAAGGAAAATTTCTGGAGTCTCATCGAGTTCATCCAAAACATTTTATAACGTCTATTCACCAGAATTGGCAAACGCTAGCCACTTTAATGGGCTATTCAGTCAACTGGATAATGTTATGTCTGTATTCCGCAGTCGAGCAATTATTTTTGTCCAATGTAAAGTTCTTACCTTCAAACTCTCTACCTCCTCTGTTAATGCATCAATCTTTGCTGTGTCTTGAACCACAACTGGGGTTTCTTTAATGACTGGGGGAGCTTCTTCAAGTGCTTTCCGTGTTGCCTCTCGTTCTTTTATTACTCTGGCATTTGCTTCTTCTACTTGTGTTTGCATTGACTGCAATGCCTCCTGTAATTTTGCAATTTCTTGCGCTTTTGTTTCTTCCAACTCGGTCTGCATTTGATAATCAAATCAGGGAGAATTGGTTGGCCAGTCAGTTCCTGTACATTAGGTACAATGAATCAGAAATAATTTTCAAAATTTACCCTCAATCGCTTCTCAAACTGCAAGCGCCATGTAAGTTCTTCCACTTTCTTTTCTAGCTTGTCTTTTGCTTCTTTGAGGGCACCTGTTTCTCTTGCAGCCTGGATCAATACATGTATGCTTATTTAACCACATTATACAAATATTTCCTCGAAGATGAAACCATATCAAGGATAGAGTTAATACCATTTTAAGATTTCGAAGCTCTCTCCGAGCAACCCGTTGCCTCCAACCACATTGGGTGATAAGAGCGGCCCTCTGAAGACTTTTGTAATAAGAATATTTGTTGTGACCACGCAAGCAGGCCTGCAAGTGAGTAAAAGATGGCGTATCCAGATCAGATTTGAGATCAATTTCTTATATGCTCCAGGTCCATGAAATCATTTAAGACATTTATCAGAGAAATAACAATCAGACCTGAATTTTAATTGCAGCCTTGGTATGTTTCCTGAACCTGAATTCATTGCGAGCAATCATTGCTCTCATGCCAGTCTGCACTGTGATGGCGGAATCCTGCAATGTTAAGTAGGATTTCCGAGCAATGTAACATCTAAAGTTCTTCTGAATCTTCAGAGCTGCAGCTTCACGTCGCAATTGCTCATAAACTTTGCCAGCCGATATAGCTAAAAGACAATAGAGGAGGAGTTAACTTTGCAGCAAGAATTTCTGAACCAAACCACTTGACAAAATCTCAGACAAGTTAGGCAGCAAAGAAAACTTCTAGTCAGCATGCATTGACTTCTCAAGTTGTCCATTAATGAGTTCTGTAAACATGATTCAAATGTCTACATGGGGGTGTGTCTGTGTGAAAACATGGAATAAAACTTCTATACAAGCTGAGAATGCACCATGTCAAGTTGTCCATCAATGAGCTCTATAAACATGATTCAAATGTCTTTGTGGGAACAGTAAACATGAGTGGCTGTGTCAGTGTGAGAATATGGAAACAATTATTCAAGCTAAGAAAGCATCAAGAAGCTCAGTCTAGAAGCTTCATGCAACATGAGCTTGCCTCAGATTAAATAATGAGCTTATACGGCAAGATTATTTCCTCCATTATTATCCATATAATGATATCACATCATAAGATGTGAATCTTAGATCAACAATTAGATCTTCTTCGTGAAAGTAAGCACCGATTGTATTGCATCCTATATACGTTGCATCCTTAATACCTATTTATATTATTCAATTTTTTTTGCTAGTCGTTGATGAAGTAAAAATAAGCTGGAAAGTGTATGCAAAGAAGCCATTATTGAGAGATACCTCGCCAACACGACTGTAATTGAATGGAAGCTCGGCGTAATGAGATGAACTCCTTCCGAGCAATGTGAGTGCGGATTTGCCTTTGAATGGTTCTGGCTGCATTTCCAAGAACCTCTGCTCTCCTTGCATCTAGCTCGGCCATCTGACCAGCTCGTAGGAAGACCTTTGCCTTACCTAACTGCAAACCCAAGCACACCATCTAAATGAATACATTGAAACTACGAGATAGATATATAAATTGATAAATGGGACGAAATATGTCACGGAAAAAATAGAACAGTTTATTAAGTTAAGCTCCAATATCCTGCAACTACTGAATGCTAGAAAATAACAAGACATGATTAAGCATACAACCATAAGAGACTGGATGTAAATTTACCTGATAACCCTTTAATCCCATTTTGTCGAGAATCATCAGACAGGCAACTTTGTCATCAAAACTGAAGAAGAAAATACTTACGGCTTATTCAAGAACCAGGAAAGGAAAGGAAAGCCAAAGCCATAGGAGGATGGAAAAAATGTACCTCAGGCATACATATATTAACTTAGAGGTTAAAATGACAAAGAAAAACTTATAAGCTTACTTTCCATCCAAAACTTCAGGAGCAAGAACACCAAATCGGAGAATAAACTCATCAAATGCACGTCTAGTGGGGTATCCAGCACAGCTGATTCTGATAGCTTCAAGAACACCCTGCAATATGAAGAAAAGTTCACCACACATGGTCATATATTAAAAAAACATAAGGACTATAAAGTTACGGTCTTCTGATTCGATCTATTTGACAATATCAAATAAGTATGAAGTTTGACCCAAATACTTACACCACAACGCAGTTGTTGCATAATGTTAATATTCTCAAAAATAGCAGGCTTGAGAACATTATTTGGCTTCACACATCTGATGTAGTGAGGTTCTGTTGAACTCAAGGTCTCCATTAAAGATTGTAGTTGTAGCTGCAAGCATGTAAATACTTTTACAACAAAGAAAAAGATACACTAAACAGCAACTAGCATGAAATCTGAAGATTACAATTTTTATTTTTTGAAAATATCCTAAAAATAAATGAAATAGAATTAAGATTACCAAATTTCTTTGGAGAACAATATTTCGAAAAAGCTAAGAATTAGCAAAATGAGAGTAAATTCAGCAAGCAGGTCCTTTCTTCTTCAGTTAGTATATATATATGTATGTATGTATGTATGTATGTATATGTATGTATGTATGACCCAGAATGTAAAATAACAAAACCGTTGGTCTCAACACAATTCTTAATTAGTTTCCACTAGCCAAAAGTGTTTAAAAATCTTAGTCTAACAAAAATCATAGGCCTTATATTTCAATGTGGTAACACAGTGTGTGTAGCCTAGTTGTAGGCCAGAATGTCTGACACACTAAAACATAAAATCCCAAACAACCCAAAAATGTGTGGTGTCTACAAACTCAATAGTGAAGCATGTGCACAGAACCAATGATAAAAATATTTGTTGAGACCACCTATGAAGCATTTGCCCCTTTACTTGAAGGGAGTGTTGAAATATATAGGCCCCGTTTGACCCACATTTTCATTTTCATTCTCATTCTTCTACTTATTTTCAACCACACATTCTTCAATAAAATAATATTTTTCATCACATCAATAACTTTTCCTTCTTTTTCAACCACACATTTCCCATCATATCACTATTTCAAAATTCATTTTTCCCAAATAATCTCTATCAAACACACTCATAGTTGTTTTGTACCTACTTGTAATGTTTGTTAGTTTAGGGACAAACTTGTAATTTTCATCTAGTATATATTCTTTTATTCCTATCAATAAAATACAGAATGTTACCTCCCAATCGCGACTTAAGCCCCATTTGGGTTCCATAAATATATGTTTTTGGGGAAAAATGTATTTTGGAAAAGTGATTTTTTTGAAGAATGAGTGGTTAAAAAAGAATGAAAAGTTCTATATTTATGTGTAATATTATTTTATTGGAGAATGTCTAGTTAAAAAAGGAGAAAGAAAAATGCATTTTGGATAAAACGGAGCCCAAACGGGGGCTTAATCATAGACCTAGAAATGCAGACTTGCATTTAGTTCAGGATCACATGCACAGCTCTTTAAACACAATTTGGCCTAAATGCAACACAACTGTAATTGATTTAACCAAATTAAAACCAAGTGAATTGATTGATTATCACTGGACTCAAAATAATGACTCAAAATGCTTTCCCTTGTTTCAAATGTAGATAAGAAGTGTGGGATCGTTAGATGGTTACTAAGAAATAAAAGTTACACAGTTTGAACTCAATTATTGGCAAACTTAACAATTTTAAAGCATCTGAACACTAACGTGAAGACATAAGAATGACATGATAAAAGGAAGATTTGATGATTCATGATTGTCTGAGAAAGCTAAAAATTGGTCTAAGAATTCGACAATCAATTCGCTCAAGCAAATCTTAATTTTGACAGGACAACTAGATTAATTGCAGGCTTTTTCTAGTCCCATTATTCGAAATTCTTGTCACTTTTAATAGGAGAGGTGAGGTCCCAGAGGTTCCTCTTCCTGGACGATCTGTCAGAGTCACATGTCACATTACTATCCTTGAATTCATAAATGTTTACAATAATTTACAAACATTTCTAAGCATTGCAATTGTATCATAGCTAATCATTTCTACA
This sequence comes from Osmanthus fragrans, assembly GCA_019395295.1. Lineage (NCBI taxonomy): Eukaryota > Viridiplantae > Streptophyta > Magnoliopsida > Lamiales > Oleaceae > Osmanthus > Osmanthus fragrans. The sequence goes on along the minus strand of CM033354.1, from coordinate 4,055,854 downwards.
TATTTGCTAGTGCATAACCAAAAATCAGATCAAGGACCTATGCGATTTAACATTTTATGCGCATTATAAATGTCAATCATAGTTTACATACAATTTGAAGCATTACAGTTGCATCTTTGCAAATCATTTCTACATAAACTGCACAAAGCATGTAAATCAAAACCAGATCAAAAACTGGTCTGTTTCGACTACATCAGACCACAAAACTGGTCTGTTTCGACTACATCAGGCCACTCAATTTGACCAGAGCAAAACTAGCCCAATATTTGAATTCACCAAAAAGAGTCTTAAACTCTTTCTATCACTGAATATTTCTCTCAATATGCTAAGGTTTCAAGTCTTCTGCGAGTGCCTTTCTAATCGTAAGAACACAAACAAACAGCCAAAGACTATGGTTTTGAAATGGAGAGATCACCAAGTACCTTAAAACGAGACCCAATGGAAGAAAATTTGGAAGACTTCGATGATTCTTCAGGAAGTGGAGGAAATAAACCAGCTACGAAGGAGCACTTTGAAGCGGTTAACAGATCCTGATGTTCTGCCACCACATAATCTTTGTTCTTATCCAGGAATAGATCTGCCATGTATGTTACCTATAAGCCTAGAAAATGTTACAACCAATATTTGGCAAAGTTGGATGTTTTGCTTTTCCCTTTTCTATTTTTTTCAATGATATGTACATAACCAAATAGAGAGACATCATTACCTCTCCAGCGTAGTGAGATATTGTAAAATTGGTGCGTGAAAGCTTAGGTTTGATGAAACGCTTGTTTTTTACAAAGGTCTGATACAGCTTCTGAGCAAATGTCTCATGTGTAGACTTAGGAAACATACTGCAATAAGCAGAGATACATACATAAATGTGAGAATATGCACAAAGATGAATGAAAAGGAAAACTGACTAACTTAACAATATAATTTGATATTGTTTAACCACGCTGAGATATAACAAGGAACAACGGAAACCCAGCCAGCTCTACTAGGCACAAGAAAATCTACTGGTGCGAAACATAAATAGAGATCATAAGACTTGAATAGTAATCACGGCATATCATACCAAGCTTCATCTAAAAGTGCAATTATTCCACCAGGTTTCTGCAAAATTTCACAAATCTGGTTGTTAGAATCTTTCTTAGCAAATATGAAACAGAAAGGTGTTGAAACCGAACATACAGAATTATCACAAGTCAAATCCATGCGAAACATTTTCAACACTACGCTTTCATACAGATAATTGAAAGAAGTATCTCAGTCAAAATAGGTAAAACTACGTTTTAAGACCTTCTCGATCAGATCCAGTACATCTTGGTTATCAACAAAACTCTATGTAGCTCCAATTTATCTGTTCTTTTTCATACTCCTCTTGCTCCATCTTAAAAACATGCTGAAACCATGATAAGAAATTCTTCAACAAGAAGATCATAAAATTATATTTAAGGTATTGAGCAAGACTCCACAAGAAGGTAAAATGACCTGATTAAAATGTTGTTGCAGTTTTTCATTGGTGAAATTGATACAGAACTGCTCAAAGCTGTTTCCCACGTGAAAAAACTTCAGCACGATGCCATGGCATACCACAAATGAGATGTTTAAAGAAAAGCTTACCTATTGTGTTTAAAACTTTCAAACCCATATATATCAAGAACTCCAATTATTGTTTTTGAGTTTGGATCTTGTCCAATGGAAATATTTATTTTCTCCACAATCCTGTGAACAGTATAGGAAAGCAGTTAGAAAACTGAAAAGGTTGACAAATACGTCCCAAATGACAGAGTCATGTGCCTATGTACTAGATAATAGACACATCATATTCACTTCCCATACCAGTCAAACAGACGAGAATATATTGTTTTTGCCAAAGCATCCCTGCTGCTCAAGGCAGATTCAGGATCAAGAGTCCTCGTAATAACTTCCTCTGGTGTCACCATCACACGCTTAATCATTGCATCTTCCAAGTTCTTGGCATCACATCTATTACAGCAAGTTCCATCACTTACAATCTCCCATAAAGAAGAGATAGAAATATTCATTAGGAATTTGAAAAGGAAAAACAAGAATACTTGAGCAATTCAGCAGTTGTGTAAAGATGAAACATAGACTTCTCGTCCTTAATGACAGAAGAATCAATTTCCTCCCCCTTCGCAAATTCAATATTACCAAGATGAAGAATTGCAGCCACAACTCTAAAAATTGCCTCCTGCAAATATTTGTTAGTGTTACAAACTCAGATTACAGAGAAAACATTCAAATAAATGATGAGCACAAGAACTTTTCAAGAATAGTGGGAAGTGTAACCTGTTCTTCCTCACTGATTCCAACTATATCCATAGCCCTTCTGGTCACGAGGTATTCCTCAGCATCACTTACTCCATCGAGCTCATAGCAGTTGGAATGGTTAAGATAGTGAAATGACTTGGGACTTCCCAACTTATACTTCTCTCTATCCTGTATATAAAATGAAAGCGTCAGATAATTTCATCTGCAAAAGCATCTCCAGCAACATGTCAGAAGCAACATCTTGACAGCAATTTGGGACCAAACAGCACCTCAGGTGGTGCTGCACAGAGAAGATAAAAGCAGTGATAGTTTCTTTCAGGGTATGAAATCTGGCAAACTCGAGATCTCTCCAGCAGGTAAGTTCTAATAGCCGCTCCAGATATCCTTCCATTTTTATCAAATTGTATCTCAACAAATTTACCAAAACGACTGCATTGAAACACCAACATCGACATAATTAGAAATGCAGCTAGCTTCCCGAAGGAAATATATGAACAAAAACTCACACAAACAAGTTCAGCTGTTCAGGTTAATTACACAAGCATGAACAATAAATAGGTAGTTACTTCCATTTTCACAAAAAAGAAGTTCACACAATTACTCACCTAGAATTGTTGTTCCTGACAGTTTTAGCATTTCCAAATGCTTCAAGAACTGGATTTGACTGTCATTTATTGCCAAAACAACCAAATTGGTGAAATCCCCGACTCAAGTGAGCTATTTTGCAAAAACAAAGATTTTTTTTACTCAGGCTACATACAAGTAAACTTCATCTTACTTCTAAAACTTGTTGTTCGACAGTTCGTCCTTCTACTCCAGACCGGCCGCCCAGATGTGCTAGATATCTCATTAGCATTTTTGTTGTTTCAGTTTTACAGCAGCACCACTTTCTCCACTGACCAAAATGGAGTTGCTCTTCCCCTCATTTTTCATTGCCCTGATAGCAAAAGTAGTATGTCAACAGGTATGTCATCCCCCCCCCCCCCCATTCACCAAAAATAAGAGATTTCTGTATTTCAATATCACCTGTAAGCAACATCTGCAATTGCAAAAACATGTGGGCTAAGCTCTCCAAGTGCAGCTCCTTTATATTGTTCCATCATGTGAGTATCATATAGATGAGGTAATCTTTGGAAAGGGTTTATTGCAATCAAAATATTTCCAGTATATGTCTGGAAAAGAAATAAAATAAAATATTAGAACATTTAAATTGATTTTCATAATTAATTCATCAGACATTTCTTTACAAGTCCACTGCTAGAATTTAAGATGTCTTACATATATCTCATTAAGTTCATATCTGGTAGCCAGGTTTTGCAGAACTCCTGGTTCGTGCAAATATGAAAGCTTAGTCATGTCATCTACACCTCCAGGTGAAGCTTCAGTGTCCTTTGGAAACACTTTTGTGACATTTGCAACAACCTGCAATCACAGGCCTTAAGATATCTATTCCGACATAGGGAAAAATACTTATAGACTAAGAATGGAACACAGCGAACTCAGGGTCAAAAAAAAAAAAAAAAAAAATTACTCTCCAGAAACAATACTACATATCAAGCTTTGAAGAACACCATAAATAAACCAGGTGTTAAAGAACAAAGAGTAAAACGAGACAGGATATATCTGATTCAAATAGGAATATAAATATACAGGAAATTCTTTTGCACGATTAAACCGCAGTGCAGGAGGCAGCAGGAAGCTGAAACTTCAAAATCCAACTTTTACTAATACAGTAGAACGTGGCAACATGTAAAACAAAAAAGGAAATTTTTATGCTAAACTTCAAATTGAATTTTCGTTTTTATTTGTTCCATCAACCCTTTTAATAGTTGAAGGACTTGTTATAAATGATTGAACAACTTGGAGCAATTTACTTACGATATAGTTGACAAGATACCATTATTCAAGGTACTGGAGCTCCTATAAAAATGGGCAACGCCCTACCTTTGAGTGCTTGGGTAGGAGGCTCTTGGGATTAATGTTGGGGGCAGGGTACTCATTAAGAAAGTGATAAATAATAGCGATTCAGTAATTATAGGACTAATTGTGCTTAAATTAAAAAAGAAAAACATAACTTACATTTAACCATTAGGAAGAACATTAAAATAGGCACACAGGAAATGAAACAAGCATAATGATCATTTTTTTCTGTGATCAGGAACTTTCTGGTATCTGTTAGTTTCCATATACATGGCAACACACTGTAAAGCATTTTCTTCTAAGATCTCTCTGTGCACTGCACAGCTCCTGATGAGAATTTTTATCAAAAAAAAAAACTTTTCCATTTCATTTCATTATCCCCGTCATCATAATTTTTTTATTTTTCTTGCTAACAGATTTAACAACAAACAACCCACTTATGGTCGAAGCCTAAGAAGACGAACAATCCCTCCTAGAATTATTTGTTCGCAGCATTTATATGTTCGTTCGACTCCCAACGTATGCTAATATCTAGTCCAATTTAGGGCAGTAAATCTCACAATAGTAACATAGGTGACCATTTCAATTTTTAAAAAAAAAAAAATTTAAAAAAAGGAAAAAAAATCATCATTACCAAATTGGACAGCATATTTTACCAGATTTCTTGCATGAATTTAAGTTAATGACAAATGAAAATTCATCTGAACTAGCAATTAGGCAACACGTGGTGTGTATATACTTGGGTTTTTCAATATTCCTAAGGGTCATTAAATCACGCTCCCTCACTCTCAAATATTAACTTCATGGTAATTTCAAAGTTACATCTAATGTGATTTAAAATTATAAATTTCTAACTCACTGGAATATATTTTGACAATGCATATGCCAGTTCAGAAAGTTGTGGAACCACCTACAAAGTTGGTGTCTCCACCAAGAATAAAAGTTGTGGGGAGCCATATATGGGTGTGAACTGAAAAAATTAAGCCGATGGCATATGAGCACTCACTTTTTTCCCATTTGTAGTATTCACATGAACATCCCGACCATCTAATCGGGTTACTTCTCCATCAATCCATGCCAAGACAGGATCCTCAACCCATACATGAGAACCAACAATAATGTTGACTGGTGCTGCCTGCAAAACAAACAGAAAAAAGAAAAAGAAGACTGACATTAGACATGCGACAATGTATTATTACCCTGTTTTCCAGAGACTGAAGACATCCAAAAACTGTCATGTCGTATAGATCCATATAATATATCCAAGATAAACCCAATTAATAACACAAAAGCCACTTCCCTAAGCATAAAGTAGTATGTTCAATCCATCCACCTCCACACCAAAAAGAGAAAGGACAACTGGACAAGGTACCTCAAAAATGGAGTGCACTTTCTGTCACAAATGAATTGATATTGAGAAACAAGTCATCAACAAGCATATAAAATAGGTTGGAATTCTGGAAGCAAGGCCCCTTGACTTGTACTGAAGTATTGTTAAAGCAATAACAACGGAAACAAGCACTTCAAGTAAAACATGCAAAAACATCATAAATCGCAGGCCACGTTTCAGAATTATCAACTTAAAGTCCTGATTCCATTCCAACCAATAAACACAATACTAGGAACACAATGCGCACAAAAAGTACAGATTTACAATGCAATTTTAACAGGGACTTTTGGTGAAACTACTCTAATACAGACAGCTTTGGAAGGATATAATAAGCACTCTTGTTTTGAGTTATGTTTTCCTGGAAGTTTCTTAAGTAGAATTAACTATATAAAAAAAGATATTATTTTACATTCAATTTGACTTGGAGTAGAGAAGAAATTTTTAATAGGGGCAACCAAAGCAATAACTGCTGTTAACATTTTATGATAGCAAGATAAAGAATATCAAGAACTGTATGGTATTTCCTAGGCATGTTGGTCAATTCATTGTGCATTATTAAGCATGGTAGGATCCTGGTGTGATTTCTTTCGATAGCATATTGTCGAAGGATGGAGACGCAGGTTGGTCAAGCAGACTGATTCATTTAATTCTATGTTGTCATATATTTAGAAGAATTGCCTAGCTTCTATAGTAGCATATAACATATTCGTGCTTGACAGATAATCCCAGAGAAAATACACTGCTTATCAACTTCCAAATCTATCACCTGTTAGCAGCAGATTTTAACACCATTAACTGCTACCAACTTATTTCCTGACTAAAGATTCTGGAGCTTCTGTTCTACACATGAAATACTTAATCAAATTGATTGATTTTTCTGTACCCGAAATTTTTCCTTTTCAATTGAGCAAATATTTATTTAGCTTTAGAAAAAAAAAAAAAAAAAAACACCAATTTTTATATTTCCGTAATTTAATCTTACCTTGGACACGAGAACAATTAAGCAAAGATAGATGCAGCTGCTAATACCAACAAAAATATTTTCAATGTATGCAAGTATATTATTAATATTTGAACAAAACAAAATTCAAATTACAATAACAAAAAAGAGAAAATCAAGATGAACTCTAAACGGAAACAAAATTGGCTGGGGAAAAAAAGCTCAATCAGTCAAAAAGCAATCAACTAGAAATCAAAACTCCAACCATTGGAGTCATCAACTTACCATAACTAAATTTGCGAGAAATTCGATCTCCTGCTCTTCAACTCATTAAAACAAAGACACGACCTGCCTTGACTCGTTGAGTCAGATCAGATCCTCAGGAATTTCAATATCCACCACAACCTTTTCTCCTCCGATTAGGCAAATTAATTAACAATACCTTTTCGCTTTCTCATCTAACAATATTCCACCTTATGAACACTTATTCGAATACAATATCTATGAAAATACGTGTATGTATACAAATATGTATAGATGAAATGGAATAGAGTTGCTTCTTGTTTGTTTCTCTCTCTAAAATTTGCTGGTTTGTGCTGTATTGCGGTATAATATTTCTATGCTTTCTCTCTCTAAAACTTCATTTGTCTGGGCAGCTAGTTGTTGAGTCCCACACACGAATGCTGAAGACAGGTATTCAATACTAAAACCGACATTAGGGACGGTTTAAGACTAATTAAGCCGGGTTGTTTTAGTCCCCTATGTTTGGGTTCGAAAGTGAGTTAGATTGCAAGAAAGTCTTTTGAAAATTTTACCACCTTATTTTATGGGTTTTAGTAAAAATTTGCAAAATAGAGAGATCGTGATCGTATTTTCACTAACATGTTTGGTTGTGACGAGTAATGCAACATTTCTTTCTTTTAGATCACTGATCGAGATTGATATAACGAGTAGGTAATTTGTACTTATTTTTATTAATTGTGTCTATAATTATATTTTTATTAGAATTAATGATAATTATTGTCTCTTTAATTACTTAATTATGAAAATTAAATATTTCATCTTTAATTTTTCAATGTACTTTCAGACCGTGTTTGATTACAAAAATTTGTCATGGAATTAGGAAATTTTTTCCATTTTCTTACTTTTGATTGTTTGATTTGACAAATTTTTCATAAATTTTTTTTTCTTGATTTTGATCACACGTGCACATTTGGTAAGTTTTTGGTGAAAATTATTTTTCATCACTTTGGTGGGTTTTTATTTTCCTGATTTTTTTTTTTGGGCAATAAAAAAAAATTCTAGACCTAATGGTAGAAAATTTATCCTTTTAACAGACAATTTGCATGAAAAGCAAAGTCAAACAAATGATCTTCGATATGTTAAAAAAATTTGTTAATTTTTTTAATTTTTTTTACAATTGGAACAAATTTTAGACCCAATAATGAAAAATATTTATCATTTTAATGAACAATTTTCATGAAAAACAAAGTTAAACGGACATCAAACTTTCAATATTTTTCAGGTGAAAAATTATACCAATCAAACACAATTAATTACAATTTCCAGAAAAACGAATCCTAAGCAATTCATTTTCTTTCTACCTATTTTCCACCTTTACAATCAAAAACTCCCTAAAATTCAAATTTGTGGGGGCAAAATTCAAAAAATTCGAATACAACACGTGAGTGAAAAAAAAAATAGAAATTAATGATTGTAGGGGTAATCCTGTAAATTTGTAGAATTTTGAGTGAATTTTCGGGTGCGGTTTACAATATTTTAGGAAGATTGCAATCGGATGTCCGCCCACCGTTCGCTGACGAATCAATACATTACGTTACCTATATTGTTGGAAGACAAACCGCACTCTGTCCGGGTCCGGCTAGCTGTAAGATGATATATTTTCACTTTTTTCTATTTTCGGTATTTTCCTAAAAAACTATTGTTTAAAACAACCTTTATATTAGAGATGGCAAAGAGGTGGTCATTTCCTTCCCAATTTTTGTCGCAAATTCTTAGGATGACGGGACGGGATGAGATTAAAATATCATTATTTCGATTAATATTTTATTTTTTAATTTATTTTGTATTTTAAATTGAAAACATAAATAAAATAATATAAAAATATTGGAGACAAGTTCAAAGATTTCAAGATGAGGACTATGTTCTCCGTCTACATCCCACCCCATTATCACAGGTGATGAGGTTTTCCGCACCATTTGAGCCATGGCTATGTAGGGTAAATTGGGAATTAAAATTTTTGTCATCCTTAAAATTATAGTTGTCTATTCTTGTATCTCCTCGACTTTAACATTTAGGGAAGCTCAAATTTTACAACGAACTTTCCTTGCAATCATATTTGGCTTTTCGTTTGCGATAACAAGCTATTGGGTTTCTTTGAGCCTCAATTTTTGACAAAATAGATTTTATAATTATATTCTTTTAAAGAACGTGGATTAAAAAAAAATTGTAATGAAAATAATTTTTCAAAAAAATGGGGTCAAAAAGGGGCATCATCCTTAAAAGTGCCGATTAATGCCTGATGTAGCCGAGTTCATGCGCAAGAAACCATTTTACGAAGTAACATTTTCGAAATCAATTTCTCTACAGCTAATTTACCATTACCAGAATTCCAGTTTCTAACATTATTTTGTAGTAGCATTTTTAAAGGTCTAACTTCAAGTACATCAAAGACATATTTCCTTGATAATCATAGTATGTTGGTTGGATTTCAATTTCTTGCCAACATTCTTCATTTCAAAGAAATAAATGGTTTGAAGCGGGCACCGCTTTACACCTCTAACTATATAGGAAAGTCAACTTGCATGAACAAGACTAGTAAGATGATGGATCGCACAATGTAACATTATTTTCATGTATGAAACCAATATCAATTATAGCTCCTGTAAAAGATAACACTGAAGAGAACGCTTTTTTTTTTTTGTCCCATATACAGGTAAACTCATTACAAAAGATTCATATCGAAACATGTAAATGTACAATTCAGGTAACTATATACTGAAAACCCGTAAATGTGTTGGGATCACGTGCAAGAGGCAAGACCCGAGCTAGAAAAGTAGAATTGCAATGACAATTAACAACACGACAGAGCATGCCATTGCCTGTGACAGAATGAACAGCCTGAGATAATTCTATTAAACTCAAACACATGAAAAGACTAATTATCCGTTGTAAAGAAATCAAAATTATTATGACATCTAACATTCTGGTGCAGGTTTTCATATTTTATCGAGGGAATTGAAGAGAGAAACTTACTGCAATTGCAGAAGCAGCAAGTCCAGCTCGTTCCCTAGGATCCTTACGATAGTAGTTTCTGAAATACAGGAATGTAGCGTAGTACCACAGTAGTGGGCACAGAAAACCCACTAAAAAACTGAAAGGGAGAGGGCATAGAAATTAGATGCGGAAAAACCTTGAAGATGCAAAATAAGATTCGGTATACGTACGAGAACCATCCTATTCCACAACCAAAGCAAGGAAGAGGTTTGTCATAGATCCCCAGTTGGGAGTCATCTCCATCTCGAATCAGAGTATATTTGCCCTTTTCATGGTCTGCCATTTGTCCTGCGATCGATAGTCTCCGAGAGTATTTAATAAGCAGAGTAAAATTACCATGACTCATCCATCCATCCATCCATTCATCCTCCACCCCCATCTCCCACCCCCCACACAGACTGTACGTCTGCACAAGTCATTACATCTCTGGCAAAAGAGATGGAAAGTCCAGAGAAAGATGGAATTCAATCCACGTGAACTATAAGGAGTAAGTTTTCAAGCTCAAAAATGGAAACTCTAAAAGAAAAGAAAGAAAGAATTGGTAAAAGAATGACAGGAAAATTTTTTGACAAAATCAAACTATTGAAATGTAGACACAGAGAGCCAATGTTAGTAACAGGTGAAAAAAATAGAAGAGTTTTTCCTTATTTTCTGGCAATATAAAAGAAATTAGTAGGTTTTCTAGCACTCTTGCCAAAAAAATGGAGAAAGCACTCAAGTCTACCCCAAGACTCTCTAAAGAAGTGTTGGGAAAAAAAAAATTAAAAGACATGTAGCAAGCATCTTAGAATGATCTTGTTACACAATTATAACTAGAAGAAAGTGCAATGACGTTCGTGTGACGAAACTTTTACGATCGATAACTGCCAATCAATTATGTATTGAATAGAGTATAAACGGAATAACTACCTTTAAACAATGAATAATATCGAGCTGATGGTCTCAAAAGATCAAGATGCTTATCCGAAATTGATTTCACCAGTTCCAAGCCATTTCTACTCTCTCCCTCTTCAATAGTAGCATCTGTAACACCAAGAAGTCCCGATTCATAATCATTCAGTTGCTTATCTGTTTCATAATTTTATTTATTTTTCACCGTTAATACTACTGGATGATTTTTCTAACAAAGAAAACTAAGGCCCTGTTTGATTGGCCAAGTTTTCCGTGGAAGGTGGAAAACGTTTTCCTACTTTTTACTATTCACCTGTTTGATTGTACTAATTTTCCAGAGAAAATGTTTTCCAACGTTTTCCAAGGTACAAGCGGTTGATGCACAAAAGTTAGAAAACGTTTTTTCACCATAGTGGTGGGAAAACGTTTTCCAACTTTTTGACAAATTTTTATTTTTATTTTTTATTTTTTTTAGCAATTGGAACACATTCCAAAGTCAATGGTAAAAAAATTTATCCATTTAATTGACAATATGTGTAAAAAACAAAACCAAACGAAAAATTTGTCAGGTGGAAAATTATACCAATCAAACACCATTAATTACAATTCCCTGTAAAACGTTTTCTAGGCAATTCAATTCCCTGCCATTCATTTTCTTTCCACCCGTTTTCCACCCTTGCAATCAAACAGACCCTAAAGGTAATGTTGCAGTGAAATAGAGTATCCTTTGATTTTATGTAGCATATGGGAGTGATAAGCTGATGATTACGTACTTATGTTTTGTCTAGCAAGTTTTTATTATTTCTTCCTTGGTCGTTGCAAAACTTCCATCATGTGCTGTCTATTAATGTGCCTACTAAACTAACCTCAAGTGTATATATAACTTGCACAGAAGATAGTGAACAATAGAATTCCAGAAGATAAAAAAAACGGCAAACAGGTTTAATACAACAGTTTTTGTTGCCTCTCTCCACATTATTTCTTGTATCTTGCACACAGATAACTAAATTATCTTAGACTAGTTTTTGCATAGAAGTTCGAAATGGATTGGCTTCAAGGTGGGTTAAAAACGCTGACAATTGATTTTCAAACTCTTAGATATATAGTACCCCGGTTGGAAGTTGCTCAGATTTCATAACACTTCGAACAAAAGAAAAAGCAGAAGATAAGTAGATATAGTAGAACAATTATCTAGTATAAATTTCTATTTGAAGTGAAAAAATGACATCCGACTTATTGGGTAATGTAACAAAACAGCAAAAGTCTAGTTAATTTCATACTTTTATCCATTTGTCCTCCTCTAGAACCAATATTCCCAGAGTGCCGAGATCTCTCTAACGCTGCAACTTCTAGTCAACCTGCTTAACAAAATATTAGACATTTCAAATTTTTGGTAATCTGTGCATACAATTCAAGTTTAACTAAGATGGTAGCAAACTCTTGTGCCTTGTCTGGTGGGGTGAACTGTATTAGACAATATTAAAGAATGAAAATAAGTTACAACCTTGTCTATTATGTACTCCAACATGTGCTTGACGGCTAAAGGGTGAGAAAAATGCACATTGGAAGGAGCCTAGGAACTAACTTTAAGTTAGTGAGACGGTCAAATCATTCTTTGCATCATGTAGAAACAAAAGATCATTAAAATGCAAGGTGAAAGGGCTTGACATTCACTGGTAGATATTTGCAGCTTCAAGGTTCAAGATGTAAATTGCTAGTTAATACAGCATTGAAGACTCTAAAAAGATAACCATTGTACTCCTATAATATGAGAAATTATATTCAATTATCCCAAATCTTGGAAAAGAAAATTTCCCATAATATCTAGAATTCATACCATGAACCGAAGCCTACCAAAATAAAAATATTATCTAATATCATTTTGAGTATATGGTGGATAATTTATCAATAAAATTCCTCCAACTAGACTGCTTTACAGAAATTTAAAAATAATTCAAAGAACTTATCCAGTGAATCAGAACTAATCCCAGGCACGTAATGTAAAACCCATAAGATCAACTTCCCTTTCCACCGTCGTAGTCTACATCCATTAATCCATCATCTTAAATCCATCCAAATTCATATAAAAAAAAAAACAAACAAACAAACAAACAAATACTAAAACCCATTAGAAAATTATGAATTATCCATCTACAGAATATATAAATTTCTTCAAATATATTTCAACACGAAACCCCTTCCCCTCTTTCCAACCCGAAGAAAAGGGTATAATCAAATAACAGTCACATGATAAAAAAAACTCAAAGACCCAAAATTTAGAAACGAACAAGATACATGTATAATCAATCAAATAAAAGAGTAGCCAATAAATCTCAAACACTAAAAGAAATAGGTAAAGAGGACTTGCCTTGAATTTGTAACCTTTCAGATAACAATTTTTGAGAAAACGGAAAGGAAGAAGCAGATTAAGAAAGGGGGAGCCAATATTTGTATATACGCATGCTAAATTGGAAAAAGAGGGCCAATCTTTGTATATACGAGAAGCAATTACTCTTTTTCAAAACTAATCAACCCACCACTATCGGGGTGGCGTGGGATGGCAATTAGTGAGAAGAGAAGCTTGGTTGACTCATCTTCCTCTCGTAGTTTTTGATAGAAGAAGTCGATGATTTTGAACTTTTAATTTGTAATGATTAAAATCTAAATTTTAATTTAAATCAAAATTAACTGTATATATTTTATGAATTTTACAAATTTTTAATTATATATTTTATTATTTTTTATATAAAAAATTACTAAAAATTCATTTTTAATCCTCATCAAACAAGGGCATAAAATAGTTATTGGTGAGAGTGACAATTACTTGGTTTTGATCCTAAATTACTCAAGTTTCGCTCATGTAAAAAATAGAAGCTTGATGGACAAAAAACCTCAAAATAAATTCAAGAACACGTCAAGATATTTTTGTAAAGAAATTAGTAAAGTGGAAATTACATCAAATCCTAGTTTTAAATTATCAAATTCAAAACTAAGATTTAAGAGTTTTTTTTTTTTTTTTTAAAATCAAATGATAATTTAAAATTTAAATAATGATAATATTATTAAATATTTTTAATTATTCTACATATTCACCCCCACCATCATCTACCCTACCCAATTTCACTTCAACCCTGTATATTCCTCTTTCTCTTCTTTCTCTCTCTATACCACAATAAATTAAGCTATTTTGTCACCGTGGTTAACACCCCGATGATCAAGCATTCACATAGGCTGTGTGGGTCTCATGTGAATAAAATAATCATGACCCCGTGTGTGTGGTGTCACCCCACATATTTTCTCATATCCTTTATTCTCTCTTTCACACCCTCTGTATAGGAGCCGGAGTCTCTGTACGAAAGCGGTGCCCAAGGCAGCGACGCGATTTCAATTCAGAGAGATGCGAGCGAGGTTGGCCGCGCGTGAGATTTCGATTTGTGCGAAGTATATAGATTTCGATGTTGGTGTTGATCTAAGAGCGGCATCGCTCAAAGCTTTTACGTAGCGACAATGGAGTTGTCTGTGAGATTCCGAGAGGTAGAACGACGCTAAGAAATCTCGATGCTAGGCGAGGTGGAGGGAGGAGCAATATACAAATTTTGATACCATTGGTGGTGTTTGTTATGACACCGGAGTCCACTAGGTCGTTGCAGTAGCTAGTGTTTTGTGGTTTGGTGTAATTTTGCAGTTGGTGATGTTTTGCGATGGTGTGGTTGTGCAGTGATTTTAGGTGGTAGTGGCGCTGTTAGTTGTGCTTTATCTATCTGCGGCGTTAGTTCTCATGGTGGTTGTGGTTGTAGTAGTGACATGGTGGTTGTGGTTGTGAGAGCTAGCCTAGTTTTTTTGTGGTCCATGGTGGTGCTTGTCGTGGTGCCATGGTGGTTTTTCCTTTGATTGATCACAGTTGTGCTCATGGTGGTTTCCAAGAATATATGTTTTGTTTGAGACAGTGGACATGGTGTGGTGGTGCCAGTTGTCATGTGGCAGTGATGTTGGTTCCGACGACGATGGTCACACATTATATAGTTAATTGTGACTAATAAATTAGTTAATGTGCAACCAATTAAATGGATAAATTATGACCAAGAAATAACTTGTGATCAATAATTTAATAATTTGTAACTGTAGAATAAGTTGTGACTTATAAAATTTTTGATTTGTAATAGATAAATAAATTATGACCAATAAATTTTTTGATTTTTGATCGATGAACAAATTATGACCTATAAGATTTTTTTTTTTTATTTGTGACCATGAAATAATTTTTGATGAGTTAATTTGATAATTGTGACCAAATTATATAGAATTGTGACCTTAATATATTTAATTTTATAAAATATATTTAATTTAATTATTTCATAAATAAAATTTAATTATTATCTAATTTTTGAAATTTTAAACATTGTTTCTTAATTTTGAAACGAGTAATACTTAATTTTTTAGATATGAAATTTTTCATTAGTAAAGTGAGCCAACTAAATGAGTTGGTCTTTGAGCCCAAACGAGTCAATTAGTGAAAAAAATAAAAGCGAGTTCAACTTGGCCCATAACTCTTCTCAAAATGAATCGAACCACCTATGGACTAAAGTTAAGACAATGACAAGCATCTAGACTCATTTCCTACTCCTAGTATTAGTCAAATTAGTTGTTTTTAGTTTATCGCCTCTGAACATCCTTGTCTACCTCGGTGTTGATAATAAAGACTTAGAGTATATGTCAGTGTCATCTCAAATAAGTTTAAGAACCTTGCTATTCAAATTGGGTGGGGGACCAACCCAAAAATAGGGGACTGAGGTTGATCCGGAATTCAAAAATTCAGATTAAGGGTTTTTGGGTCTGTCCCCCCACCTTGGATAAGAGGAATTTTCGTAAGTTTAAAGAGGATGAGGGGTACAACTCAACAGGCCTGAGAGTAGATTAGGATGGTGGATGGGTTGTAATGTGCAAATGGCACTATAAGATGCTTGGATTGTTTAGATCGATTGTAATTGAGATACTATTTTCATTAGACCTTTGAGCGTATTGGAATTGATCATTATTAGGGTCCAGTTTGAGCCCAATTTTTTTGGGGAAATAAGTTTTGAAGTAGTGATTTTTTTATGGAATGTGTAATTGAAAAATAGGGGAAAAATTTAAAATTTACGTGTAAAATTATTTTACGTGAGGACGTATAGCTAAAAATGAATAAAAAGCCGTTATCTTCGTGTTTCAGTTTTTAGTTTTGAATTCGTTTTGTATTTTGTGTCTTGAGTGTCTATTTTGAAATTACTAAAAATGCGTTCTTTTTGTCATTTTGGAAAAACTGTTTCTCAAAACATAAAATTGAAAAACGCGCGTTTACTTTAAAATTTTGAAAAAAAATATTATAATATTTTATTCAAGAAATCTGATTATTCAATTAATTTTAATAGTTTAATGTTAATCGGTTGATGGAACAAAATTAATGAGGTAGCGTTGCTAAAATTATCTCGTCTAATTCAAATGCTTTGTCCTATTTTTATGTTTTATCTAAAAAATAATATTATCGTTATCACATTCTTTATACAAAGATAACAGATTTTCGGAACTATTTGATTTCAGACAACGAAACTATTTTTCATTTTTATGTGCAACTTAAACTAAAAAATAGTAACATAACAAGCAAAACATAGAATTTTTACAAATAAATAATGACCATTAAAATTAATTCAACGAATTAACAAAAAATTATAAAGCATTTTCACATGAACAAGCAAAAATTTAATTAGTATGTCTCGTTCAAGATGATGATTTATATCAAAATATTTTTGTTTCATGCTTTGAAATGAGGGTAAATTTTTATTTTATTTTTCACTATGTATTTTTTTAAAAAAAATAAGATAGAAAAATAAATTATTTTACGTTATTTCAACGAACTTTTGAACATAAATCTGTCATCAAATATAAAATGTGTTAACTAATGAAATATTTGAAGATAAAAATGACATGAAAAATCGTTATAGACATAAGTGTTATGCTGAATAAAGATTAAGAAGCTTAAGTGAAATTAAAATGTGGTACAAAAAATAAAAATTATGGTATGAAATAATTGCCCTTATTAATTTGGAGGTCCTAAAGAGAATCCGATGGTTCAATTTGATAGAAACAATCAATTATCAATTTAAGGAAAACATTCATTTACTGTTGTCCTTAATACTGGTGGATTACAATCAAGTGATTTGTTTTACTTTTAGAAATAAATAATTATTTCTATATTTTTATGATGTTCACGATATCTTAGAGAGTATACCTAAAACATATTTCATTGAGTTTATGAGTTTGAGATTTTTAAGATTGGTAAGGAAATAAGATAAGAAGATATAATCACTAAAAGCTACCATTAATACAAGAGGAGGATCATCGGTAGAACAATTTTGACATCACAATTGCAATAAAATGAAGTGCTTTAAGAATCCTTGACAAATTTTCAATTGGTACATGACAAAATAAAGAAAAATATAGTATTCAAATAAACTATCACAACAATGACAATCAGATAATATGAAGTACATCATAGTACTTTGGTCTGCAACTTCAAACTAGGAAAACGTAACCTCGAATTCATGAGGTAGTCCCCCATAATTAAGCACAAAGCAGCTTATTCCCAGAAAAATATCCAATAGAATTACGGCCAGTCTTATTTACTGCAAAGAACACAGTGGTTTAAAATTAATCCCGTTACTAAAGCTAGCACTAACGAGAGTAATGAACGAATATTTAAAGAGAATTGTGAAAAGCACTCATACTAAACAACTGATAATAAGAATATTCAAAATGTAATGAGAAAATGTAAAATTTCGACCTCACTGAATGTATCCAACTCTGATATAGCTTCATCAAATGCCTGCTTAGCAAGGTGGCAAGCTATGTAACAAAAGACATTAGATAACTAAACACAATTTCCCAAAGAGTGGAAAGATCACCTTGTTGGAAAAATCCCAACATATAGGGCCACACGTGTGTATATATATATATATATATATATATATATATATATATATATATTAAAATGTGTGATGCTATCTTTGAAGTTAGTCAATAAAATGATCCATTAAAGTTGATTTTGAACTAATGAGTATTAAAGGTTATGAGAATAAAGTATAGAGACCACAACGATTATTTAAATTGATGAGGGGTCAATTTAAAACAACTGATAGATAATAACTGCACATTCAGTTATTATATATTAAAAGGTTATGATCCCTGATTGAGTGTGATTTTTCATATCTCTGCATCCCATCAACATAGAGAAAATCAAAAGGAGACCACATATCAATTGGAAGATCATAATCCATTCAGTAAATCAAACGATGGATCAAGGTACGTTTCCGCATCTATTATTCTCAATGATTTCAACGTGGATGGTTATTCAATCTTACAAGTGGTATCAGAGTCAGGTTCATTGTCGAAAACTTTGAGAATTATTTAGGGTTAATCGATCTTCTTGCACGTTTATATGGATCAAATTTCTGGTTACAGTTCTGATGGCATAATTTGAGTTACGCTCAGAATTTAAAAATAATATTTGAATCTACCAATTGGAATTCATGACAATTTAGTAAAATATATATGTTTATTCTGGTCAATAATTACGTTTGCCATTTTGAAAGCATATTTATGGTGAATATGAATCCAATTCCATATATTCTGCATAATATATTCTTGTGGGTTGAAAAGTCTAATATTACGGCTATAGGAAAATAAATATTGAGGTTTTAATAATTTTATATTCTGGGAATTTCTGTTTATACGTTTGGGTTTCTGGTGAATATGAATTCAATTTCTGTTTATACATTTGGGAATTTCTCTTTATTCAGGCAGCAACAACAGACACTGCTGAACTAATCGCAGCAGCGCCGCACTGCTACTTTGCAGTTTGCAGTGTCGTCGGTTGCTGGACGGCGCCGGAAAGCGCCGCCTAGATTGGGTTTGTAAATCCTTCCGATTTTGGATAATTTTTTGGAGGCGGAGGCCTCTTGTATAAATTGGATGATTTGAGGGACTTGGTTACAATTTAAAATTAGGGTTAGATTTTCTTATTTAAAGATTTAGTCCTTTAATTTTTAAACTTTGGTTATCTAGTCCCCTAAGGTTAAAATTCATCCAATTGTGTTTTTTAAAGTTTCGAGTTTAATAATTAAGTCCCTATAGTTTGAAAATTAATTAATTTGGGTCATTAAAGTTCTGAATTTTGTAATTAAGCCCCTGAAGTTCATAATTGTTTAAATTGGCTCCTAAAGTTCTAATAATTAATTTTTGGATCCCTAAAGTTTTTTGATTATCAATTTTTAACTTCTAAAGTTTTCAATAATTAATTATTAACCCCTAAAGTTCTGGATAATTAATTTTCATCCCCAAATTTTCAAATTATTAACCCTAAGGTCCTTCAAGTTTCAAGATAAATAAAATTAAGTATTCTGCTTTTCAAATTTTGGTATAAATGACTCATTTGAATATATAATATTCCAAAGTCAATTGATTGAAGCAATATGTTGCCAAAGCAACATCTGTTGTGGAAATTGATTAATTTAGAATATTAGAAGGAATTTGTGTGTATACTTGTTCATGCGAATATTAGCCGGCCTAAAGGAAGGTTAATATTTGGTCGAATTGCTTGTACACTTGTGGTGGTAAACATGTGACAATTATAAGGTTTCCATATGAATAATAAATCAATCCAAAGATGGGTTTATTATTTGACAAGAGTTATTGTCAATGCTTGATTATTATACCAATAGTACCACTTAAAATTAATATTCATGTCCAAAGACTTGATATTAATGATGTGCTAGGTATCTTGAGATGGAGCATACCATTATTTGAATTTGTTGATTATTGAAATTAATATTAACATGAGCATAATTTATTCCTTTCATGTATACAGCTAGTTCATCTGTTACTACCATATTTGCAAATATTAATTCAATTTCCATTCTCAATGGGACAAATTTCAAGGATTGAAAAGATAGCGTATTAATTGTTCTTGGCTGCATGGATCTAGATTTTGCGCTTCGGATTGAGCAACTCACTCCTCTTGCAGAAGTAAATTCATTTGATGAAATGAGGAACTTCGAGAAGTGGAATCGCTCAAATCGCATGAGTCTAATGATCATTAAGCGCGGCATTCCGAAAGCCTTTAGAGGCGCAAAGTCTGAAGAAGTAACTAATGCCAAGGATTTCCTTGCCGAAATTGAGAAACGTTTTGCGAAAAATGATAAGGCTGAAACTGATAAGTGTGCGTTTACACACTTATTGGACACTTTTTGACTTATAATTATGAATGAAATTGAGCATATTCTATACATAATTGTGCATTACTTGATTTTATAGGCAAAAATCCCGACCAGACGAAGAAACGAGTTAAAGAGGAGAAAAAGGACTAAAAGTGTACAATTTTATGAAGTTGAGGACTGAATTGCACTTGACCAAAAGATGGAGGACTTTGA
This sequence comes from Osmanthus fragrans, assembly GCA_019395295.1. Taxonomy (NCBI): domain Eukaryota; kingdom Viridiplantae; phylum Streptophyta; class Magnoliopsida; order Lamiales; family Oleaceae; genus Osmanthus; species Osmanthus fragrans. Next base: position 4,035,678 of record CM033354.1, on the reverse strand, counting down.
CTGCAATTTAGAAAGGGCTTAAATGATATGAAGTTCAAAATCTGGGGACTGAAATAGACTAATTCAAAGATGAGGGATCAAAGTGCAAGACGGCCAGAATGATCAAGGACCTGAGCAGCAATTTGTGATTGAACCATGCGACCGCATGCATTTAGCCTGTGCGGTCGCGAAGTGGCCACAGAAACTAAGCACCGTTTTAAGGTTCTTCTATGCGACCGCATAGAAATAGCCTATGCGGTCGCATAGAAGGAATTTTGAAAGGCGGTGGATTTTGCATTTTTCTCGAGTTTTGGTCGAAATTCTTATTTCTTTTTTGCTTTGTTTAATACTTAACCTTATCTATACATCATATTATATATTATTACTATTATTAAACTATTTCCATAGCATTAGTGGAGAGATAGTGGAAAAGTATGGGAATTGAAGATAAGAAGGGATTTTTTTCATTCATTTGAGAGGCTATCTTCATCTCTCTTGAACCTTTTCTCTTCCTCTCTCCCGTAACTCTCTGGTTTGGATTTCAATTTGTAGTTTTAATTTGTTTTCATTTTATTTTGTAGGTTAATTGAAGGGGTTGAAGGGGTGAACAAAAGGGAGGTGATCAAAGAAGAGTTTGGAGAACAAAGGGAAGAATTCAAAAATTGTTCTACAAGGGTTTCATCTAACCTTTTGAATTTCTTTCTTTATTTTCCTTATTTGCATTGTAATGGAACAAAAATCTCTTTGTTACACCACTTTTATAATGAGCTAAATAATTTTATGTTGGAATTTATGTAGTAACTTAACCAAAAGTTCATTAGTATGTTGTTTTGTTTGGCAAGATGCATGTGTTTCTAAGTTTTAGATGTTTTAATTATTGTGTTTTATTGACTATCATGTACTTGATCAATATGTGATATGGCTAAATGGTTGGTGCAATTATTGAGAAATTGTTGTACTAGCTAGATCATGGTAATTGAAACCCTAGGTTTGTATAGTCTCGACTATACTCGTTTAGGTGTTATAGGAATATACATCTACCCTAGGTGACCCTTAGAGTATTCTCACAACAATTTAATGCAATTGGTTAAATTGTATCCACATAGAGATATAGTGGATATGTTAATCAATTAGGGTTAATTTCGCTCGGAAGAGGTTGTTAACTAAAATTGGAGAATCGGGTCTAATCTGACACTTTGGTAACACTAGCATCTTTATTTTATTGATTTTAATACTAATGAAACAATGGTTAAGTGAAAGCATAAATTCCAACATTTTCCAAATCAAAAAAACCCTTTCCGTAATTTTCTTTTTCTTTTTAAAATTTAAATCAAGTCTTTTATTTTATTTTCTAGTTTTTAAAATCAAGTTTTAAAATGTGTGTGTTCATCGTTAATTTGAAATACTTTAACTTGTAATTATAAAAACACTCCTCGTGGGATCGACTTGGGCTTTAAAAGCTCTATTATACTACTTGATCCGTACGCTTGCGGCATTCGTAATTGGCCCGATCAAGTTTTTGGCGCCGTTGCCGGGGAGAGTGTAAATTTGATTACTAGTTAATTGTTTTTCATTTTAACGAACTTTTGAATTTTTATTTTCTTTTATCCTTTAAATCCAAAAGTCACTTTTGTTGTTAATCTTCTAAATCGTTCACTGTTTATGAACCGTTCGCGAAGTCTCAATCTTCTTCAATTTGACCCTGAAATAGAAGAGACTTTTCGCAGAAGGCTTAGGGAACAGAACGAGTTAAGAAGACAACAGCAACAGATGGAGCGTCAAGAAGGTCAGCTTGAACCAATAATTCGACATGAGCCAGCACCTAGGGAAGGTGTACCGCCTGGTTTTGATCACCAAGCGGGTAGGGTTCAAAATCCCGGTATAAATGAGGAAGACATGTTATTCAGGGATTACCTAAATCGACCTGTGGTTGAAAATCAAGGTGGTATTGTTTACCCTTCTTATGGACATCCGAACTTTCAACTTCGCCCGGATGTAATTAATCTATTCTCCAGTAACATATCATTTTATGGGAGATTAGATGAAAATCCACATAATCACATCGCCCGATTCATGGAAATGGTGAGTAATTTCACTTATGAGGGTGTGAATATGGAGGCGATTCGGATGAGATTGTTTGTCCATACTCTGAAAGATAAGGCAAGAGAGTGGCTTGACACTCTGCCTTCAGGGAGTATCACGAGTTGGGTAGAGTTGATACAAAAATTTACAACTAAGTTTTTCCCACCTGCTCGTGTGGTCAAACTTAAACATGATATCACCACTTTCCGTCAACATGATACGGAACTTTTTCATGAGGCGTGGGAGCGATTCAAAGATATGCTCAGAAAGTGCCCTAATCATGGGATTTCTTTAGGCGAACAAGTTCAAATTTTCTATTTTGGTCTGACTCCATCTTATAGGTCCAATGTGGATTCATCTTCAAATGGGTCACTCCTTAATAGGAGCATGCGAGCAGCATATGATCTACTAGAGGTCATGAGCGAGCAGAGTGCCATGTGGCCTGATAGAGGTATACAAAGGGGAGTTGGTGGAGCTAGAGATAGTGAAGCCTACAATCTTATGTTATCAAAGATCGACTCTCTAACACGAAAGATAGAAGGTCTTTCTACAACTCCATCCACATCTGGCCCTCGTCCAGCTCATATGATCCAATCATCACCGCCTTGTGATATGTGCGGAGCTAATCATGCGAGTTCAAGTTGTCCATTACTTGCTAATAGTTCGGGATCCACCGAGCAATTGGCATACGCTCAAAACTTTCAACGTCCAGGGTACAATCCATATGCTCAAACTTATAATCCTGGATGGCGTAATCACCCTAACTTCTCATATGGGAATAATCAAAATGTGTTAAATCCTAAACCACAAGAGAAGAAGGAGGGGTGGGAAGAGGCCATTGCCAAATTGGCAAATCAGCAATTGCAGTATCAAGAGCGCAATGATGCCTCATTGAAAAATTTGGAGCGACAAGTGGGCCAAATTGCAAAACTTCTCTCTGAAAGGCCACCAGGGGCGTTGCCTAGCAACACCGAAACAAACCCCAGAGAGAATGTACAGGCCATTACTACTAGGAGTGGGCTTCAATTACCTGCACCTACAGTAGTACCCCCAAAAATCCAAACTGACAAGGTGCCAATCGAAGAAGAAGAGGTAGTACAGGAACCTAAATCAAGTGCTGAGGAATCCAAGGAGCATGACCAGGAAGCATCAACATCAAAGGCTCCACCAGTGGTCAAAGCTTATGTACCACCTATTCCTTTTCCGCAAAGGCTCCAAAAGCAGAAAATGGACGCTCAATTTGGTAAGTTTTTGGAGGTATTCAAGAAGCTACACATAAACATCCCGTTTGCTGATGCGCTAGCTCAAATGCCGAGCTATGCTAAATTCATGAAAGATATCCTTTCTAACAAAAGAAAATTGGAAGATCATGAGACGGTGATGCTAACGGAAGAATGTAGCGCTATCCTTCAGAACAAGTTACCACCCAAAATCAAGGATCCAGGCAGTTTTACTATTCCATGTGCCATTGGCGATGTAAACATTAGTAAAGCCCTGTGTGATCTTGGAGCGAGCATCAATTTGATGCCACTGCAAATTTTTAGAAAATTGGGAATAGGGGAAGTGAAGCCTACCACGATATCGTTACAATTGGCTGATCGGTCGATTACACATCCTCGAGGTATCATTGAGGATGTATTAATCAAAGTGGATAAGTTCATCTTCCCTGCGGACTTCATTGTTCTAGACATGGAGGAAGATGAAGATATTCCAATAATTTTGGGACGACCGTTTCTTGCCACTGGTCGGGCGTTGATCGATGTACAAGAGGGAAAACTCATTTTGAGAGTAGAAGATGAACAAGTCACATTCAACATTTTGAAAACCCTCAAGTACCCTCCTCAACCCAATACTTGTCTTCGGGTTGATGTTGTTGATCAACTGATTGCTGGATCACTTTATGGACGCTCTGAGGATCCTCTTGAGACATGCCTAGTGCGTTCTTCACATATTGATGATGAAGACCCAAAAATTGCGCATATGGCATATTATTTGAACGCTACACCTTTTCGAAGGACACCTTATTTTGAGGAATTGCAAAAGACTTCCTCACTACCGCTTCCATCCTGTCAAAAAGCCCCCACACTTGAATTAAAAACTCTTCCTCCTCACTTGAGATATGTTTATTTGGGAGAATCATCTACACTCCCAGTTATCATTTCTAATTCCTTGAGTGAGGTAGAAACAGAGAAGTTACTTCGAGTACTGAGGGAACATAAAGAAGCTATAGGATGGACGATTGCAGATATTCGGGGAATCAGCCCTTCTGTATGCATGCATAAAATACTGATGGAAAATGACTATAAGTCATCAGTTGAGCATCAGAGGCGATTAAACCCGAATATGAAAGAGGTGGTGAGAGCGGAAGTTGTGAAATGGCTTGATGCAGGCATAATCTATCCAATTTCTGACAGTCCATGGGTAAGCCCTGTACAAGTCGTACCGAAGAAAGGTGGTGTCACAGTGGTGGAAAATGAAAACAATGAACTCATACCTACCAGACCTGTGACAGGTTGGAGAGTGTGCATAGATTACCGCAAACTCAACAATGCGACTAGAAAGGATCACTTTCCTCTTCCTTTCGTCGATCAGATGGTTGAGAGATTGGCGGGGTATTCACACTACTGCTTTCTAGATGGGTATTCAGGCTATCATCAAATTCCAATAGCCCCTGAGGATCAAGAAAAGACTACCTTTACATGCCCATATGGAACTTTCGCATATAGAAGAATGCCCTTTGGCCTTTGCAATGCACCTGCCACTTTCCAAAGATGTATGATGGCTATATTCTCCGACATGGTCGAGCACTGCATCGAGATCTTTATGGATGATTTCTCCGTATTTGGGAGTTCATTCGATGGATGTTTGAAAAATCTCGATAAGGTACTGAAAAGATGTAAAGAGACCAACTTGGTCCTGAATTGGGAGAAATGCCATTTCATGGTCCAAGAAGGCATAGTTCTTGGCCATCGCATTTCTCTGGCAGGTATTGAGGTTGATAAGGCAAAAATTCAAGTGATTGAAAAATTGCCGCCACCAACCACCGTGAGAGGAATAAGGAGTTTCTTAGGACATGCTGGATTTTACAGGAGGTTTATTAAAGATTTTTCCAAAATTTCGAAACCTCTTTGCTCCCTACTTGAAAAGAACACTGCATTTAATTTCTCCAAAGAATGCTTGGAAGCTTTTAACATAATTAAGGAGAAACTCATTACGGCTCCTATCATCGTAGCTCCAGATTGGAATCTTCCATTCGAGCTAATGTGCGACGCTAGTGATTATGCCGTTGGTGCAGTTTTAGGGCAAAGAAGAAATAAAATCCTGCGTGTGATCTATTACGCAAGCAGAACTTTGACAGATGCACAATTAAACTACGCTACTACTGAGAAAGAAATGCTCGCAGTAGTATTTGCATTTGATAAATTTCGGTCATACCTCATTGGGTCAAAAGTCATCGTTTATACTGACCACTCGGCTATCAAATACTTGTTAGCGAAAAAAGATGCCAAGGCAAGATTGATTCGGTGGGTTCTCCTTCTGCAAGAATTCGATTTAGAAATTCGAGATAAAAAGGGAACCGAAAATGTTGTCGCCGATCATCTGTCGCGACTTGAACAAGCCGAGGAGGTGGTAGAAGGGGAAATCAATGAGGTATTTCCCGACGAGCAATTAATGCAAATTGTGCACCTGTTACATGTCACTCATACACCATGGTATGCAGACCATGTGAATTTTCTTGTTAGTGGCATTATTCCCCCAGATCTTTCGTATCAACAAAGGAAGAAGTTCTTCTCTGATATCAAGTACTATTTTTGGGAAGATCCTTTGTTATTTAAGCGGGGACCGGATCAGATTATCCGGAGATGTGTTCCAGAAGAGGAGATGGAACAAATTCTTGATCGTTGTCACTCATCCCCATATGGTGGTCACTTTGGTGCCGCCAAAACTGCATCAAAAGTATTACAAGCGGGATTTTATTGGCCCACATTATTCAAAGATGCCTACACGGTTGTCTCCAAATGCGATAGGTGCCAACGTACTGGGAATATTTCCAATCGCAATGAAATGCCAATGAACCCTATTTTGGAGGTGGAAATTTTTGATGTGTGGGGTATTGACTTTATGGGGCCTTTCCCGTCATCATATTCCAATCAATACATTTTGGTGGCGGTTGATTATGTATCAAAGTGGGTTGAAGCGGCAGCTTTACCTACTAATGACGCTAGGGTGGTGGTAAATTTCTTGAAGAAAAATATTTTTTCTCGTTATGGCACACCCAGAGCTATCATTAGTGATGGTGGTTCACATTTTTGCAATCGCCTCTTCGCCTCACTTATGGCCAAGTATGGGGTGAAACATCGTGTGGCCACTCCTTATCATGCACAAACTAGTGGCCAGGTAGAAATTTCAAATAGGGAGTTGAAAAGAATTCTCGAATTGACAGTTAATGCATCGAGAAAAGACTGGTCTAGGAAACTGGACGATGCATTATGGGCATACCGTACTGCATTTAAAACACCAATTGGTATGTCCCCATATCGACTCCTATTTGGAAAAGCTTGTCATCTCCCAGTAGAACTAGAACATCGAGCTTATTGGGCAATCAAAGCTTTAAATTTTGATATGAAATTAGCTGGTGAGAAAAGATTGCTCCAATTAAACGAGCTTGATGAACTCCGCCTGGATTCATATGAGAGTGCCAGAATCTATAAAGAAAAAACGAAGAGATGGCATGATCAACATATTCTGAAGCGGGAGTTCAGTGTTGGGCAACAAGTTCTACTTTACAATTCTAGACTTCGGTTGTTCCCCGGAAAGCTTCGCTCTAGATGGTCGGGTCCATACACCATCGTTAAAGTTTTTTCAAACGGAGCGGTTGAGCTTCATCATGAAGGAAATGGGAACTTCACAGTCAATGGGCAGAGACTGAAACCATATTTGGGAGGTGACTTTTTGAAAGAAGAATCCTCCGTTCTTTTTGCTAAAACGGAGTAAAGATGTCCTATAGTCAAGCTAACGACTATAACCAAGCGCTTGTTGGGAGGCAACCCAACTTTCATACTGTTTAACTTTTTGTTATTATATGTGTTTACTGCTTTTACTTCTTATATTGCTGATCTAATATAACTATTTTTGTAGGGAATTTTTGGATATCCCAGCCACTTTTGGATGTTTCAGGTTCTGGACCAAATTTTTGATTCAGTCACTCACTTCCATCACAAGTCCAGTATAAGCATGGGTACACTTCACAGATACAGCTCAGGGAAGTTTCGTTATCCCTATCCTCTTTATCTTGTTTTCTTTCACATTGAGGACAATGTGTGAATTAAGTTTGGGGGTATTGAGCCTTGCCGGCTGTTGTGTGCTTTAAATTGATGTTACAGCCTTGCCGGCTGTTGTGTGCTTTAAATTAATGTTATAGCCTTGCCGGCTATTTTGTGCTTACATTGGTGATTGTGTGTTGATATATTAGATGGCCTTGCCGGCATAGGAATGTGTGAGTGTGAAATTGTTATGGATTCATAAACTATGCATGCGCAAACCAAATATGCTATTTGGGCTAAATTTTTTTCGAAAATTGCTTGTCCATGTGAGATTTTGAGTTTTATTGAGCACAATAGTCATGTTTCATTGTCATCTAGATGTGGAAATGATTGGGACATTAATTTTCTCTGTCACTTTACCTGATTGTGTGTGTAAACCGAGTATATACTAGTTGAGCAGTTTCATTGAAGATGTTGTAACTGGACGGTGTAGACACAAAACCGGGTGAGACTTTGAGCCTACAGACTGACACATTCATTACAGTCTCATTACTTCTTCTTGTGTGACATTCTTCCATGATTGTGTTTCTCTAGAACTTGCATTGATTCTCTTCAAGACCACATTGACACATGCAGGCATGAATATGATTAAGGCCATTTTTGTTATAACCACGTGAGCCAAATAGCCTACCCTGAATTAATTTTTCCTTTGATCAGCCCCTTTGTGCCTTGTTAACATTTTCTTTGATTTACCCACATTACAAGCTTATAACTAGAAAAACAATATCTTTATCCAGCCTCTAAAGCTAGTGGAGTATTGTTGATTATATTGAATGTTGGGTGAGCGAGAAAAATAAGTTTGGGGGGTATCAATATTGAAGGTGGTGCTATATTTGGTGTAAATAATTTTATGTTGGAATTTTAAAAAAAAAAAAAAAAAAAAAAAAAAAAAAAAAAAAAAAAGTTGACAGGAGAAAAAAATGTGTGGAGGAGGCTGATTTTCATATCTATATGTATGATTCCTCCTAATATTCAAAAGAAAAAGGGTGATTGTACTTGCACTGATGATGAGTGAGAAGTCATTGTTTGGAGGGATAGGATTGTGTACAGATCTTATCTATGTAAGCTGAGTTGAATACTTTTACTCCATTGACTGATATTTGAGGCTTCTTAGTCACTTATCTAAATATTTTCCACACCTTTACCTTAAGCCACATATTAATCCTGTAAAGACCTTATGATTTGTGTTATACATGTGATCTAAGTGGTGGCGAATGAGAAAATATGCAAGCTTATGGTAGAACTCTTCATTGGAATGATTTTGAGCGGAAACAGTTATCTAATCCTAAACACATGAGAGTTGAGTGTCTATATACTATCTTGTGAGGTCTTACATGTTCAGTTACTCTATCTTCATTTGAAATACTCGCTAGTTGACCTGTGTGAACTTAAAAGAAAAGAGTGATTGAGAACAACCTTTAAATGTACACCGGGGCGTGAGAAAGCAACATATATTTAGAGGTGTGAATCTCACGAGCGGGAAAGGATAAAGTTGACCATTAAGGGTTGGGATTGTGCTAATCTGATTCATTTTCTGTCTTGATGATTGTTTCCTATTTTAGATGATGATTGAAAGTGACTGTGCATACACTGATTGAACACTGGACAAGCTAAACTTATTTTAAGTTAGCATTATTTGGTGCATGGTTGTGAATTGATAGACAATTTTAAAACTCTTTTATATACATCAGGCAAGTCATCTCATATATTGATCATTTTCACATTTGCATGATTGTGTGTTAGAAGTTAATCTTGCTCGAGACGAGCAAGAGCTCAAGTTTGGGGGTGTGATAAGTGTGCGTTTACACACTTATTGGACACTTTTTGACTTATAATTATGAATGAAATTGAGCATATTCTATACATAATTGTGCATTACTTGATTTTATAGGCAAAAACCCCGACCAGACGAAGAAACGAGTTAAAGAGGAGAAAAAGGACTAAAAGTGTACAATTTTATGAAGTTGAGGACTGAATTGCACTTGACCAAAAGATGGAGGACTTTGACTGCAATTTAGAAAGGGCTTAAATGATATGAAGTTCAAAAAATCTGGGGACTGAAATAGACTAATTCAAAGATGAGGGATCAAAGTGCAAGACGGCCAGAATGATCAAGGACCTGAGCAGCAATTTGTGATTGAACCATGCGACCGCATGCATTTAGCCTGTGCGGTCGCGAAGTGGCCACAGAAACTAAGCACCGTTTTAAGGTTCTTCTATGCGACCGCATAGAAATAGCCTATGCGGTCGCATAGAAGGAATTTTGAAAGGCGGTGGATTTTGCATTTTTCTCGAGTTTTGGTCGAAATTCTTATTTCTTTTTTGCTTTGTTTAATACTTAACCTTATCTATACATCATATTATATATTATTACTATTATTAAACTATTTCCATAGCATTAGTGGAGAGATAGTGGAAAAGTATGGGAATTGAAGATAAGAAGGGATTTTTTTCATTCATTTGAGAGGCTATCTTCATCTCTCTTGAACCTTTTCTCTTCCTCTCTCCCGTAACTCTCTGGTTTGGATTTCAATTTGTAGTTTTAATTTGTTTTCATTTTATTTTGTAGGTTAATTGAAGGGGTTGAAGGGGTGAACAAAGGGAGGTGATCAAAGAAGAGTTTGGAGAACAAAGGGAAGAATTCAAAATTGTTCTACAAGGGTTTCATCTAACCTTTTGAATTTCTTTCTTTATTTTCCTTATTTGCATTGTAATGGAACAAAAATCTCTTTGTTACACCACTTTTATAATGAGCTAAATAATTTTATGTTGGAATTTATGTAGTAACTTAACCAAAAGTTCATTAGTATGTTGTTTTGTTTGGCAAGATGCATGTGTTTCTAAGTTTTAGATGTTTTAATTATTGTGTTTTATTGACTATCATGTACTTGATCAATATGTGATATGGCTAAATGGTTGGTGCAATTATTGAGAAATTGTTGTACTAGCTAGATCATGGTAATTGAAACCCTAGGTTTGTATAGTCTCGACTATACTCGTTTAGGTGTTATAGGAATATACATCTACCCTAGGTGACCCTTAGAGTATTCTCACAACAATTTAATGCAATTGGTTAAATTGTATCCACATAGAGATATAGTGGATAGGTTAATCAATTAGGGTTAATTTCGCTCGGAAGAGGTTGTTAACTAAAATTGGAGAATCGGGTCTAATCTGACACTTTGGTAACACTAGCATCTTTATTTTATTGATTTTAATACTAATGAAACAATGGTTAAGTGAAAGCATAAATTCCAACATTTTCCAAATCAAAAAAACCCTTTCCGTAATTTTCTTTTTCTTTTTAAAATTTAAATCAAGTCTTTTATTTTATTTTCTAGTTTTTAAAATCAAGTTTTAAAATGTGTGTGTTCATCGTTAATTTGAAATACTTTAACTTGTAATTATAAAAACACTCCTCGTGGGATCGACTTGGGCTTTAAAAGCTCTATTATACTACTTGATCCGTACGCTTACGGCATTCGTAATTGGCCCGATCAGAAACAAGCACGCTTTTTCAAAATTTGATTTCAATGAGATATAAAGGCAATGGAAACATAAGGGAGTACATCATGGAGATGTCTCACATCGTCTCTAAACTTAAAGGACTAAAGCTTGCGCAGTCTGATGACTTGTTCATGCATTTGGTATTGATCTCGTTTCCTGCACAATTTAGTCAATTTAAGGTCAGTTATAACTGCCAGAAGGAGAAATGGTCTTTAAATGAGCTCATTTCATATTGTGTGCAAGATGAATAAAGGTTGAAACAAAAAAGAACTGATAGCGCTCACTTGGCAAGCACTTCTAAGGATAATGGTAAGAAAAGAAATAAAGAATATGAAGTTGCTCCTAATGGTCCAACACAAAAGAAATAGCAAGAGGACAAAAGGGCATGTTTCTTTTGCAACAAGACTGGACATGTGAAGAAAGACTGTACCAAATATCACGTATGGTGCGTAAAGAAAGGTACAAATCTTACTTTGGTCTATTTTGAGGTTAATTTAGCTTTAGTACCTAGAAACACTTGGTGGTTAGATTCTGGTACTAAATGCAAATTAAATAAAGAAAATTCAGTAAAATTATGGCATAAGTGCTTATATTTAGAACACTGTACCAACTAAAGTTGCTGCCAAAACACTTTCTAAGCTTTGGATAGGCAGAAAGCTTACTCTAAAGCATTTTCACATTTGGGGATGTCCAGTTGAGGCTAGGCCTTATAGGCCACATGAAAGGAAATTGGACTCCAAAATAGTGAGCAGCTACTTTATTGGTTACTCTGAGCGATCAATGAGCTATAGACTTATGATCACACACTTAAATCAATTTTTGAAACGGGGACTGCAGCATTTTTTTGAGGATGTTGAGTTTGGGGGGAGAAATAAGATTAGAGACATTGTCTTTGAGGAAGAAGTTGAGGAATGATCGATTTCGATTCCTACTATTGTTTTTGACAATGTACAGGTTCATATATCTGTTGTTCACGAAAATACGTTCGATTTAAAAATCTCCGCAAGTGTACGGTTCGTTACAAGTAATAAAGTGGACTTTTAGAGTCCGGATTGTCGTACCCACAGAGATTGAGTAGTTCAATAATAATTATTTCGACCTTAACCGAAATTATATGAGTTTTTGATGAGTTTTGTATTAAATGTTAACCAAACTAATTTATGAAAACAAAAATGGATGAATTGGCTAAACTAAATGCAAAGTTATACTAAAATGCAATATGAAAGATGAATGCAAATTAATTTACTTAAGATGAGAGAAACGTACTAGGATCACGAATTCTCATGCAACAGTCCATTTAAATCCTAATTTTACACTTTGACAACACGATTAAATATTGAAGAATCAATGTTCCTATTAAATTTAACAATCTCTTTCGAGTAATATTAAACCTATTCTATCATGCGATCCGACTATATTTCTATGACGAATACAAACATAAAAGAACGCATTAACTTTTATGAACACTTAAAGATTAACATAGAGCATAACGGTATATTTCTATCCCCTATCGGACCCTATGACAATTTATACTACGTCGAATCTATTTCCCTTCTTTCGAATGCATAAAATAGATCACCACATTCATACAATTAACGTGCGCACAATAACCATATGGACTAAATACGTATAAATCGTTCAAATATTCAAAAACGTGTTTTAATGTCAAAAATGTAAAACTCAAGATTAAAATATCATGTTACAAGGTTCATCGATCTCCTAGTACAGAAAAAATTAGCCTAGCATGCTAAAGAAAGAAAAACAAAAGAATAAATGCAGAAACGTCATCACCCGAAAAGATATTCAATTAATTCTTTGAAGTGCTTGATGAATCTTCGCGTAATTCCCCGTGTTCTGGCTCTCCAATGTCAAAATTAATCTCTAAAAGTGCGTAGCCCCCGATTTCTGTCGAGTCTAGAGTTTTAAAGCCGTCCCCAATTAGTTTCCATAAGAGTTTTACTTAAAAACGGAAACCAGAAATTTTTGCGTCGAAAATAACCATGCGGCCGCATGGTTCAAAGGTCGCAACTCGAGCCATGTTCTGGGGAAGCCATGCGACCGCATGGCTGATTGCACCATGCGGCCGCATGGTACACCCAACTTCCATTTTTTGTCGTTTTGGCCCCCGAACTCCGTTCTTCCTCATTTTGACTTCTTTTCTTCATTCTCTTTCCTCTAACACTCGTTGATTTCGTCAATCTCGTGCTTAGTTTATTTTTGTTCTTGATTTGGATCTCGAGTCAACTTTCGAATAATTGCATCTTAGTCTCTGAACTTTGGCTTTATTCCATTTTAGTCCTTTTTTGCTCGTTTTCACTCACTTATCGTTGTTTCCATCGATATAGTCCTGCAAACACAATTTACATAGAATTAAGCCATATTTCAACATAATTGCAATCAATTGTCCATGTTTTGTGACCTAAATAAGTGCGTAAAACGCACTTATCATCTGTCATTGATCAAGAAGCAATTCCAAAACCTCAACAAGACAATGTTGAAGAACCTCCTATCCAAAATGAAGTAATTATTCCAGATGTACAAATTCAACAACCTCAAGAACCAATACATTTAAGGAGATCCACGAGAGAAAGGAAAAATGCTATTTCGGATTATTTCATAGTATTTCTCTAAGAACATGAGGAAAATAGTGGAGCGATGGAAGATAATCCAATCAACTTCCATCAGGCCATGCAGAGTTCTAACTCTTAAAAGTGGATTAATGCCATGAATGAGGAGTATAAGTCTATGCAAGACAATAAAGTTTGGGATCTTGTCCCATTACCATAAGGTGCGAAACTTATTGGTTGCAAATGAATTTTTAAAATCAAGAGGGATTTGAAAGGTAACGTGGAAAGATATAAGGCTCGTCTTGTGGCTAAAGGCTTTACCCAAAAGGAAGACATCGACTTCAAAGAGACTTTCTCTCCAATTTCAACGAAAGACTCTTTCAGGACAATTATGGCACTTGTTGCGCACTTTGATCTTGAATTACATTAGAAGGATGTTAAGACGAAGTTTCTCAATGGCGACATTGATGAGATGATCTATATGGTGCAACCAAAAAAATTTGTGTCAAAAGACTTGAAGAATATGATTTGAAAATTAAAAAAATCCATCCATGGGCTCATGCAAGCTTTCCGTCAATGGTACTACAAGTTTCATCAAGTAATTATCTCATTTGGTTTTGAGATGAATGTTGTTGATGATTGTGTGTATTACAAGTTCAGTGAGAGTAAGTATATTTTCCTGATTTTGTATGTTGATGACATACTGCTTGCCACTAATGATATAGGCATGTTGCACGAAATCAAGAGATTTTTTATCAAGGAATTTCGAGATGAAAGATCTTGGTGATGCCTCTTTTGTATTAGGAATTCAGATACATCGAGATCGCTCTCGAGGTATTCTTAGATTGTCACAAAAGAGTTATATCGATAAAGTACTTAAGAGATTTGACATGTAAGACCATAAATCAGGTGACACCCTGTCATTAAAGGAGACAAATTTAGTCTCATACAATGCCCGCAAAATAACCTTGAAGTTAATGAAATACAGAAGATTCCATATGCATCAGCTGTTGGGAGTCTTATGTATGCTCAAGTTTGTACACGTCCAGACATAGCATTCATTGTTGGAATGTTGGGCAGATATTTGAGCAACCCTGTGATGGATCATTGGAAATCAGCTAAAAGGGTTATGAGGTATTTAAAGAGAACAAAGGATTACATGCTCACATACATCATATCAGATCAGTTAGAGATCATAGGGTAATCCGATTATGATTTTGTTGGATGCCAATACGGTAGTAGACCCTACCATGGCAGTAGAGTTGTAGCATGCTATGAAGCATCTAATCATGGAATATGATTGCGAAATTTTGTCACCGGGCTGCGCATTCTGAATGGCGTAGAAAGACCGCTAAAGTTATATTGTGACAATAACTCAGCAGTCTTATATTCCAATAACAACATGAGCTTATCTAAGTCAAAACACATTGACATTAAGTTCCTGGTTGTGAAAGAAAGAGTACAGAGTGGACAGATTTTCATAGAGCACATTAGGACAAATTCCATGATTGCGGACCTGCTTACTAAGGGATTGACACCTAAGGTCTTTCATAAGCACAGTCCTCGTATGGGTGTTGTATATCATGAAGATATCATATTTTAGTGGGAGTTTGTATTTTTATTGCTTTATGTATTGGACACATTTGTGTATTTGGATAATTTTCTGTACAAAAATAAAGTATTCAGTTAATTTCACTTTATTGTTAAATTCAGTATTGATCTCACTAAAGAAATAACATTGGACCAGTTAGAAATAAACATGTTTGGATCATATAACATGTAATTTCCATGCTTCACTCCTATGATTGATCTATGTCATTTGGTTGTATGGGTATACGTGACCATTGATGGATTTAGTTATGCTAAATGTGACGAAAATCGCTTTAATCCTATATCAATATAATTGATGGACGAGATTGTTTGGAAATACCCTTAATAACGATAGCAAAATTTTGAGCTCATAAGGTTGTGCACATTTGTAATATTACATGTATGGCCCAGTGAGAGATTGTTGGAAAAATTCCAACAAATGGGGTCACACGTGTATATGTATTAAAATGTGTGATGCTATTTTTGAAGTTAGTCAATAAAGTGATCCACTAAAGTTGATTTTGGACTAATGGGTATTAAAGGTTATGAGAATAAAGTGTAGAGACCAGAACGATTATTTAAATTGATGAGGGGCCAATTTAAAACAATCGATAGATAATAACTGTACATTCAGTTATTATATATTAAGGGATTATAGTCCCTGATTGAGTGTGATTTTTCATATCTCTGCATCCCCATCAACAGAGAGAAAATCAAGAGGAGACCACATATCATTTGGAAGATCATAACACATTCAATAAATCAAACGATGGATTAAGGTACGCTTCCACATTATTATTCTCAATGATTTCAACGTGGATGGTTATTCAATCTTACACACCTCACATAACTATAATATACCTTTCCGGAGAGTTCATGATTTCATAATAGAAGACAAAGAAGTTCAATGCCAAACCCAATCGAATGGGATGAGTAGGTGATAAATCAAACTCTGGTGCAGTAATGGCTGCCTGCTAATCAATGAAAAAGATTAGCAAAAAATCTCCAGCATCAATTATCAGTGATATCATCCTAGGCAATTGTAACAAGCTTTGAAATGCAAACAAATATCGATTACATGTTACCATAAATTACAGTACAGAGTTTCATCGATTCAGTGAGCAACTAAATTTCAATACACCACTCCCCTTTGTTGGTCCAAACATTAACTCAGATTTCTTGAGCTCAAATTCCTTCCAAATCCCCAAAAAAAATGACATACCTGGTATGCCTTCATTGATTCGCCAACTACCTCCTTTCTATCATTGCCTGTCTTAAATTCAGCAAGATATCGGTAGTAATCCCCTTTCCCAAAACAAAATCCAATATCAGATCCCTAATTAAAACCCTAACTTGCATATTTTTATGCAAACACATCAAACCACAAGATGCACATGAATTTCAATAAAAATACCTACATTTTACATAACAACACAGTAGATTAACTGCCTTACGAGGAAGGAATCAAATGTTTATCAATCACTGTCATAATATCACCACAAATATTGGACAATTCTGATTCAATCTTTTGTTTGTACTCTTTAATTCTCTTCACATTCTGTTCATTCCCTTTTGCCTCTTCTTTTTGGTCAATCGAAGAAAAAATCCTCCATGAAACCCTATGAGCTCCAATAACATTTTTATACCCAACTGACAATAAGTTCCGCTCTTCAATTGTCAATTCAACATTAAGCTTTGCTACATTTTGCATTGCATCCACCATTTCTACAAACATAGAAATAGAAGAAGAATTCATTGAAATGCCAAACGGAATAAATCTTCTTTAGGCAAGTAACTTAAGTGAGATTAGATATATCAAATTACAACTATACACACAAAAAATGTAATAATTTTAAATCTGATGCTCGAAAACAAGAACTCAATCCTCTTTCAACCACAAAAAATCTGTTCTTTGGCAAATAAATTTCAAAATCATAGCACTTAACGCAAGAAGTAGCAAAAAGCATCCATGGCTATTTCACAAGGGGAAAAAAATCCAACACTCTAAGCGATGAAAATTGATCAACAAAACATGCTATTTTAATTTCAAATAATGGCATTTGACTAATATTACGGCATACATAAATTTACTACCGATACACTACGTGAATCTCAAAATTAACCCTTGGATAACAATCTTAAAAGAAGAACATCAAACTTTCGGATCTATGAAAATATGAAAGAAATTAAGACAACAAGGCAAAAAAGTACGCAACGGCTTAACATCATAGCATTCAGCTTGCTCGGCAAGCTTAGCAATGTAAATGAAGTTTTCACGATCCTTTGTCTCAGCGAATTTCTCACTGACCTCCATTAAGCCAAAGAACAATAAATTGACCTCCATTAAGCCAAAAAAAAGGGTTAATTTGTTAGAATTATAATAAAGCCTCTATGTTGAAATCATTGAGAATAATAAGCGAAAGTGTACCTTCATCCATGTGTTTGATTGCTTGAATTGGTTATGATCTTTCAATTCATATGTTGTCTCCTCTTAAATTTTTTTTCTCTAGTGATGAAGATGCAAAGATATGAAAAATCACTTTCAATCAGACGATCACCCATAATAAATAACTAAATTATAGTAGTTATTATCTTTCAATTATTTTAAATTGACCCCTCATCAATTTAAAACAAATATTTTCATCTGTACACTTTATTCCCATAATATTTAATACACATTAGTCCAAAATCAACTTTTAGAAAGTAATAAATAAATAAATTTTATTGACTTAACGGTATAATTGTTATAAGAATTGCAATTAAAAGAAATAAAAAGTAATTGCATATTTACCCCCAAGGATTTAAAAGTGCAATTTGATAAGAAAATAAGATAATTGCATAATTATCCTAAGGGCTAAAGTACAATTTGAGAAATTGCACCTTAAACCCTTTTCATCTCCTATAAATAGGAGATGATTGTGTGAAAGTGGGGCACGTTCCCCTCCTCTTTCATTTTAAGGTAAGTTTCTAACTTTTCTTTCTTTGTTTATGT
Source organism: Osmanthus fragrans (assembly GCA_019395295.1). NCBI lineage: Eukaryota > Viridiplantae > Streptophyta > Magnoliopsida > Lamiales > Oleaceae > Osmanthus > Osmanthus fragrans. Next base: position 4,017,637 of record CM033354.1, on the reverse strand, counting down.
AATTTAATTAATTAGTTAATCATTTAGTTAATTGTTTAATTAATTAAATTATTACCTAATTATTTACTTAAGTAATAATTTAATTAATTATTTGTTTTAAGTACTTAAATTATTTATGAGTAAGAATTGTTTTAGGATTCTTTAATAATTGAAGGAAGATAACATTAGAGTTAAAATTAATGAGTTAAATCAAGGATTGTGAATTATAACTCTAAAAGTTAAAAGAAAAAGAAAAAAAAAAAAGAAGAAAATATATAAGTTATTTCTTAGTTTACTTAGCTTGTATTATCAAATAATTTGTGAAAGAGAGTTGGGGATAAGATGGTAAAAAGATGAAAATGGAGAAAAATGGTTTGAAGTAGGGATAGAAAATACTTAGTATAATAGTTGTTAATATCACTATGATATTGGTTATGGGAAATTGGGTCACTAATATATGTAAATATATGAGCATGGTCAATTGGAGAGGAAGCATTTAGTATTTGAGGCCTAAACATAAATTACTTTGAGTTAGTTATTGGATAGGATGAGAAGTAAAATTTTACAATGCATAGTGTCAAGGGTGAGGCATGCTGAAAATTTAGTAAAGGATAATATGAATTTGATAAGAAATTAAATAATAGGTATGTGTAGAGAGAGACACACACACACACACTTGTGTGTTAAATGAAATGAAAATGGATCAAATATGAAATGAAAAAAATAATAATAATATGGTAGCGTATTGGGTAGCTAGATTTTTATATGTACTAATTTTATTTTATAAATTATGAAATTTCTTTTATAACGATAACGAGAATTTCATTTATATTATTATTATTATTATTAGTATTAGTATTAGTAGTTATTGGTAGTAAAATAGTGTCATTATTAGTATTATTACAATGGATATTTTATTAAGTAACCTATATTATCTTATAGGTTTAGTTTAGATTTGATAATTGGGAAGCAATAAGACAAGACATGATTAATGTAGAGGTTTTTGTATTGATGCAGATATTGAGCAAGGAATTCGTGAAAAAAGTAAATATTGATGTTTTTCAACTACAGTACAAGATACGTTAATATGTGTAATTTGGTGCTTATATGTGTTTGCTTGTTTTACCACGTGACATGACAATATGATACGTGTGCATTGAGTTTATTTGGAAAACGTATGGATAATTACGTTTTCAAGATTATGCATATGTTGTTGTCATTAAGGGTAGCCAAGGATAGGGTATTCGGAGTTTGGTACCTATATAAAGGCAGTGTCAGGAGGTCCCTTGGTGGCCTTGGGACTGTGGATAGGCACTTGGAGCACTGTATATATGTAGGCTAAGTCTTGAATTTGTATATATAATATACTGATGAAGCATCCTGAGTCTCGGTGGGCAACGACGGATGCTTTGATGTTGCGTTGCGAGTAAGAAATAGTTATGTTATTGTGAGCTCATACGGTACGCTATAATAAGGATTTGGGCCCATGTATGCTTGACATGCATCATTGCATCATCATATTTAATAATTTTATGGTTCACGATTTGTATTTTGTACTGTAGATGGCCTCGCGAGAAATTGAGATTACTCGCACTACTAGACATGCCGAGATTACTGAGGATCTCACAGCTATACATGTTACGTATACACGGACCCACTACACTCGCTTTTATACAGAGGTTGATGATGATGAGGGGAAGGAAATTTTTGAAGAATATAAAGATTATGTGATGGTGACAACACATCTATAATCTGATTACAGGTCTTTACGTAAATACTATGATATCTGTGGAGTAGTCAGTAATGTAAAATAGGGTGATGGTACATAGTAAAGGAATGTAGTGAAAATGAGATGGTTTAGTTGGCGTTGATATACCACCATATCAGCCTGCTTTAGGTTGGATCTACGGAATTTTTTTTTTAAAGTTAGACGGTACTTCTTTTGACTAGAATTTTTGGGGTTGTCATAGAGCTAACTCATTACCCGTATCTTGTAAAGCAAATTTCCTTTTGGGTTATAATATAAACTCGGCGGTTCTTTAAACTTTTTTATATTACTAGTTTAATTTTGATTATATATGTTGATTTTATTGTAAAATGCTTACTTAAGTAAACTACTACTTTTAAATCCTAGTATGATTCAAATTGTGACATTCTACCCTTAATGTAATTAATATTTATTATCAATTTTTATTCATTCTATCCTTAATGTAATTAATATTTATTATCAATATTTCTTTTTTATTTAATATTTTGAATCATACTAGGATTTAAAAGTAGTACTTAACTTAAGTAAACATTTTACAATAAAATCAACATATATCATCAATATTAAACTAGTAAAATAAAAAGTTTAAAGAACCGCCAAATTTATATTATAACCTAAAAGAAAACTTGCTTTAAGTTAGCTATATGACAACTCCAAAAATTCTAGTCAAAAGAAGTGCATGCTAACTTTCAAAAAAATAATTCCGTAGATCCAACCTAAAGAAGGCTGATATGTCGGTATATCAACGTCAACTAAACCATCCCATTTTCACTACATTCATTTTCTATGTACCATCACCCTATTTTACATTACTGACCACTCCACAAATATCATAGTATTTACGTAATGACCTGTAATCAGATCATAGATGTGTTGTCACCATCACATAATCTTTATATTCTTCAAAAGTTTCCTTCCCCTCATCATCATCGATCTTTATATAAAAGCGAGTATAGTGGATCCGTGTATACGTAACATGTATAGCTGTGATATTCTCAGTAATCTCGGCATGTCTGGTAGTGCGAATAATCTCAATTTCTCGCGAGGCCATCTACATACAAAATACAAATCGTGAACCATAAAGTTCAGTAAATATGATGATGCAATAATGCATGTCAAGCATACATGGGCCCAAATCCTTATTATAGCGTACCGTATGAGCTTACAATAACATGACCATTTCTTACGCGCAACCCAACATCAAAGCATCCGTCGTTGCCCACTGAGATTCAGGATACTTCATCAATATATTATATATATAAATTCAAGGCCTAGCCTACATATATACAGTGCTCCAAGTGCTTATCCGCAGTCTCAAGGCCACCAAGGGACCTCCTGACACTGCTTGTATATAGGTGCCGAACTCCGAATACCCTATCATTGGCTACCTTTAATGACCGTCAGGAGCCTCAAGCGGTATCTTTATTCGAACACAATTATATGGTACATCTATAATGGGATTTGCACTCAAAATGTTTAACAGCAACTCAATCAAAATGACAACAACATATGCATGATCTTGAAAATGTAATTATCCATACGTTTTCCAAATAAACTCAATGCACAAGTATCATATTGCCATGTCACGTGGTAAAACAAGCAAACACATATAGGTACCAAATTACACATATTAATGTATCTTGTACTGTAGTTGAAAAACATTAATATTTACCTTTTTCACAAATTCTTTGCTCAATATCTGCATTAGTACAAAAACCTCTACATTAATCATGTATTGTCTTATTACTTCCCAATGATCAAATCTAAACTAAACCTATAAGATAATATATGTTACTTAATAAAATACTCATTGTAATAATACTAATAATGACACTAATTTATTACCAATAACTAATACTAATACTAATAATGATAATGATAATAATAATAATAATAATAATAATAATAATAATATAAATGAAATTCTCGTTATCGTTATAAAAAGAAATTTCATAATTTATAAAATAAAATTAATACATATAAAAATCTAGCTAGCCAATACGCTACCATATTATTATTATTATTATTTTTTTCTATTTCATATTTGATCCATTTTTTCATTTCATTTAACACACAAGTGTGTGTGTGTGTGTGTGTCTACACATACCTACTAATTAATTTCTTATCAAATTCATATTATTCTTTACTAAATTTTCAACATGTCTCACCCTTGACATTATGCATTATAAAATTTTACTTCTCATCCTATCCAATAACTAACTCAAAGTAATTTATGTTTAGGCCTCAAATGCTAAATGCTTCATCTCCAATTGACCATGTTCATATATTTGCATCTATTAGTGACCCAATTTCCCATAACCAATATCATAGTGATATTAACAACTATTATACTAAATATTTTCTATCCCTACTTCAAACCATTTTTCTTCATTTTCATCTTTTAACCATCTTATCCCTAACTTTCTTTCACAAATTATTTGATAATACAAGCTAAATAAACTAAGAAATAACTTATAGATTTTTTTTTTTTTTTTTTTAACTTTTAGAGTTATAATTCACAATCCTTGATTTAACTCATTAATTTTAACTCTAATTTTATCTTCCTTCAATTATTAAAGAACCCTAAAACAATTCCTACTCATAAATAATTTAAGTACTTAAAAAAAATAATTAATTAAATTATTACATAAATAATTAATTAATTAACTAAACAATTAACTAATTAATTAAATTACATAAACAAAGAAATAAAAGTTAGAAACTTACCTTAAAAAGAAAAGAGGAGGAGAACGTGCCCTACTTTCACACAATCATCCCCTATATATAAGAGATGAAAAGAGTTTAAGGTGCAATTTCTTAAATTGCACTTTAGCCCTTAGGGTAAGTATGTAATTATTTTATTTTCTTATCAAATTGCACTTTTAAATCATTGAGGGTAAATATGCAATTACATTTTCTTTCTTTTAATTGCAATTCTTATAACAATTATACCATTAATTCAATTAAGTTCCTAAATTTTATTTATTTATTACTTTCTAAAATATTAAAATCTTTGCTAGAAAATTTCGGGGTGTTACATGTCGCGTCAAAAGTTCGAATCTTGAAATATGGATTTGGCTCCTGGGTAAGTGTAAGTGTACAAACAACCTTTCACCCTATACCATTGAAGGTATAACCTATAATTTACCTCATTCATCAAGGTCCATGACAGGACAGGTGGGGCATCAGTAACGTAATGCAAAAAAAAATAAAAAAAAATCCATTTTTATATGAGTGGGTCCCGCATGATACCCATCTAGTGTGACTGTCGGTAGGAGTCCCTAACATGGTAAAAGAGCAAAACCCTATTATTGTGTGCCAACTCACGACTTACAATTTTGAAAAAAGATATAAGTACGGGAGGGGTTACAGGGGGCTGTCACCTCCCTTACTGTAACAGCCCCTCCCCCTCCCCCTCCCCCTCCACCTCCAATGAATAAAAAAAAAATAGGTGGCGGGTCCCACCCTCTGAGTAACCTGACAGGCCCCTATACCCCGCCCCCCTATACGTGTAGAAGCTCTGTACAATTTTACAGACTCCAGTTTTCTCTGGAACGGCCACGTCTCTTTTCTACTATGCGTCTTCTCCTTTATTTATTCTCCTCTTTCCCCTTCACATCTTCTTAGCTCAAATCTGAAGATGAATCATCAATCAACGGTAGAAAATGGACAGAATGGTAACAGTAACAGCAACAGCACCAATAGCAGCACCGTACTGGATATTTACCCACTCAGCTGCTACTACTTCGGCTCCAAAGATGCAATCCCGTTAAGGAACGAAACCGTCGCCGATCGTGTTCGGCGCATGAAGGCCAAGTAAGTATTCTCTCCGTTTTTGGGTTAAAAAACACTGGTAGTACTGTTAGTAATCCAACTTTATTTTGGTTCAAAGTTCTCACTCAAGTTTAATTTTATTTCAATCGATTAAAAGCTGTTATTTTCTGTAACAGAATGTCCAACTTGCCAGCCAAAAATCAGATTGAGTGATGATTTTGAAGCAAAATAAATCGACTGGCAGTGTTTTTTTACCCCTCCTTTTCTCTATATACGTTTAGGTATTTATGTTTAAGAGCAAGGAATTTATTTATTATTACTATCCGTGTTTTATCAAATTATTATTGATTTATTTGGAGTGTTTCTGATTTTTTTTAAAATTTTTTTGGTCTTATTTCTAGCTATGATGCTTATGGAATGAGGACTTGTGTGGCAGCTGTAATTGTGGTCAGTTAGTTCTCTGCGCATTTTGACTGTTTATGTAAACTATATATTCATATTTTCTTGTAGCTGGGAAAGGTCTAACAAATAGACTGACAAACTAAACGTGAAAAATGCCAACAAAAAGGTTCTTTGTGCATGTGAGTGATCTTTTGATAATTTTCGCCATTTATGTAGGCAAATCGCTTTCTCCCGGTAGAAAATTAATTAGAAATGGAAGGAAAAAAAAAAGGTAGTATAACGATTTTATCTTTTAGAAGTAAAATGGGGAAGGTAAAATAGGCACTATATGCAAAGAGTGTCTGTCTATAGGAAAAAAGACACAAAACAATAAAGGCTTCCAAACGGGAGGGTGAGGGAGAGAGGAAAATGGGAGAAAAAAATAGAATTTTTCATATTCCTTGAATCACCTATTTGGTGATAGTTATTGTCATGTGACCATTGGCTTTTATTCGAGAAATACTTCTGTGAGATTTGACTTTTGCCCGAGAGAGACTATTGAGAACCTCAGTTTCCGTCTAAGATTCTGCCTATAGCATTGTTTTTGTAGTGGATGGTAGACTTGTAGTTCGTTATGTGTCAAACCATGTAAATCTTGTATCTTTGATCTTGCTCAGTTATTTCTTTCTTTTTGTCTTTTTCTATATTTGCCTGCCTATATTCACGGAAAGAAAGGAGGATATCCATGTTTTCCCAAAAAGTTGTATCACGATGAGGATTTGTTAGCAGTCTCTGGCATAACTTGTGGGAATGCTAATGGAGGATTATTTGAGTGCTATGATCAAACTTGAAACTTTAATTTTTCGGAAAATATCAGTTCATGGGTCATACTCTTGCCATTGCTATTATCAACGCTAAAATAGGTTTAGATACACTTCAGTGTCCATTTTTTCATTACTATCCACTTTCATAAGTCACAGAATTCAAGTTGTCCTTGGAGAATAATATTAGGAATGACCCTTTCTTTTAAGTTTTAGCTGCTAATGTCACATGACAAGATTCACCTCTTCCTCTCTGCTCCACAACAACACCTTTTACTTCAATAAGGACTATATGTGTCTTATTTGATCATGTAAGTATTCCATGAGAACTAGAAACAGTTCTAAATGCAGGTAGAGTTGTTCAAGCACCCTCATCTTTTGCTGCTACAAATAAACAACTCCATCTATAAACTTCCGGGTGGCCGTGCACGACCTGGTGAATCAGGTACGATACTATCTTTGAATTCCCTCTGCTAACTGTCCAAGAGAGATCCTAGTAGCTGGAAATGATCACAGAAGCTAAAAAAAATTGCTTTATCATACTCTGCAGATATTGACTGCTTGAAACGCAAGCTACTGAGCAAGTTATGTGTTGGTGAAGAAAGTCGTGGACCTGAATGGGAGGTACATGCGAACTGCGTGTGGCATTATGCTTGTTTAGTTGCAATTTGTTTACATGTGATGTTTCTTGATGTCTAGATTGACGAATGTCTTGGAATGTGGTGGAGACCAGATTTTGAAAAGTTGCTTTATCCATATTTGCCTCCAAACATAAAAAAGCCTAAGGTAGTTCTCATCGTATTATAGTTATTTTACTTTTCATAGCTGGAAGTAGTTCTTAACTACCTACTGCTTGTACTTGTAGGAGTGCTCAAAACTTTTTCTCATCAAGCTACCAGCAAGTCGGAGATTCATTGTACCGAAGAACATCAAACTTCTTGCAGTTCCATTGTGCCAAATTCATGAAAACGAGAAGGTATGTCTTTGTGGAAACATTGTAAACCCATTACAAACAATAACCACCCTGCATTCCGTTGTGCTTCTTTTTTAACTTCATTTACTTGATGCTGGTTGAATTCACAAACATACTAGTGTCTGTGTCTCTTTGCCTGCCAACCTTTTTTCCTCAAAATGCAACCAAACAACTTCTTTGGAAGGGTGGACTGTGGAAAATAATAAAGATGTTACCATGTGTTTTCCAGTTTACTGCTTACCAAACTTTCCCTAAAAGTTTCCTGGATGCTTATATTACTTGGAATGCATGAATGTTATTAAGTGAGCTTACCATGTTCGACTGCTTGTTTTGTAGACTTATGGACCAGTAATATCAGGAGTTCCACAGCTACTCTCCAAATTCTCCTTCAACATTGTAGAACCCTGAAATATTCCACTCCTTTGTACTTGGCTATGGTAAGCATAGGTGAAAATAGTGTTTAGTTTTGATAGGATCAAAACAAAGAGCATTATATACCAATAGAGTGGATTGATGAAAGAAGCAAAGTTCTATATAGATCAACACAACTTTGTTGTGTTTGTACTAAAAAATGGATCTATGTACAAAGTCATACTTTCTTAGTGAGAAAATTTCTCTGTTTTCTTCCATAATGTAAATTTCCCGTTCTAGATCGGATTTCGTTATCTATATACGTTTTTCATCTATAGGTAAATGCTGAATTGTTAAGAGAATGCTGAACTTGATTTCAGTGTCTAATTCATTATATTTTATAAATATTTTCTATTGTATCTTTTTTGTGATCCATTGGATAGGAAACAAAATTGTTTTGTGGCACGAGTGCTCAGGTGGAAAACCTAGCAATCTTTAAATCCGGAATCAAAACCGGATTGCAGATATGATGCTTATGCTGTATAAACTTTCAGGTACTGTTAAAATGTTGTTTCTTGTATTGTCTGGTCTTGTCTTATCTTAGCTACCAAACATGATATTGATTTCTTTTAACTAGTCTAACATTTCACACGCTGCCCAATGACTGGGCTGCCATATTCCAACGGGTGGTGGTCCATGACGTGGTGCAAGGTTGGCTATTGATTGCCGACATTATTGGTCAGAGAAACAAGACAAATGTGGAAAAATAAACATAGTGGGTCTATGGGTTGCTATTATGACTACGTTATGTGGCTATATATCAGCCACAGTTATTTTCAAATGCAACTTCATATCCTCTTTAATATCTCAAGAATTTTTTTCCATAGTCACGACTTTTCGTGTGGGGTTCAAACATTAGAGACGTTACAAGTTATGTTTATAGGACGATCGATCTACATCTTTTCCTACAATAGTGGGGTCGTGTATCATTCTCTTTTCTATGGAATCAAAGAGACTAGTTCCTATTGAGATTCCTCGTGGTTTAAGTTCACACTTACGACGAAAGTGGAGTCAGCGTGACGCTTGAATGCCTACTTCCATAGTTTTGGTGGGTGGGATTCGCCCTTTCTCGCCGGTACTTTTCTTATTTGGCGTATTTCAAAGTTAATAAATTGACTATAAAGATATCGTTATTGTGAATTAATTTCGTGCGCGCGGACGATCGTAATTGGGTGGACTTATTTGTCACTTTCTATATGTATGGACGAGCCACGTTGAAGAAGTTGGATCTGTACTAGTTGCAGACAGTGCAAATGAGCGCTCGATTTAGGGTAGTCCTCTCGTTGTCACCTTTGTGCTGAGCTAAGGAGCTGCATGTGAAGTTGGAATTGTCGGCTCGGTAACTCGGCTCCATGTAGTTTATTTATTCCGCATAAATATTTTTTTTAAAAATATTCTTGAACCAAGAAGCAAAAGTAAAGCAAAGTGATTCAGCCCATTGTTTTTGCAAATTAATTAAACTTGATTAAAGATAAGAATTAGATTAAACCAATTTTGACAAAGTTAAGTTTGACATTTGACCTACAAAAGAGGCCTTGACTTGTAGACAAAAATAAAATAAAATTAAGAGAAATGATTATTAATATTAGATAGATCATTTGAGGTTTCGCTTTATTCTTTTACGAAAACTTCGCGGGACTACGTACCACTAATATTCGACTAGAGATGTTTGTTGCACAAAAATCAGGATGATTTCCACAAAAAACCTTGAGAGGTGATTATGTTGAAATATTATTCTCATAAAAAAAAAATTTTAAAAATAGAAAAATAAAAGGGACAGAGAAATTGAATGGTTCGTGTGGATTGGGTCGGGTGAAGGTACTTTTCTTGCATTCAATTGATTTTTGTCGACAAAAAATTTGTAGTCATAGAGTCTGTTTGATTCAGATTAAAATTTTATTTTAATTTAAGTCAAAATTAAACAATTAATATTAACATTTTTTATGGATCCAATAATTTTTCAACCACACATTTCAAAAATTTCTATTACAATTTATTAAAAAATTTAATTTTAATCCTTACCAAACACTAACAAAATTTTAAAAAAAGCACTATATTAACGTGTTGCTATTTGTCAGCAAAATTTGGTGTGACAATAACATTGAATGTAAGGGAAGTAGTAGAAAAGTAAATGGGGGCATGAAGTAAAGGCAGCGTCTGAGCAATTTCCTTTGTGTTTTTTTTTTCTTCCAATCATCGTACGTATGTTTTATTACCTGTCTACTACAACTCCTTTTCTATCACCAACCAACCAATCAATCTCTCTCACTCTCACACACACACACACACAATTTGGGAATTGGGATTCCAATCGTATACCAAAACCTGAATTGTAATCTGTTTTTAATTTTCTTCGTTCAGTGTAAAATTCGTTGTAAGGAACGACTATTTTTAGTGATTTCGCCATAGCCCAGAAAAAGAAGAAGAGATTTGCAGTTGCCATAGAGCAAAGGGCTCTCCGAAAACAAAAGAAAAAAGAAAACTATGAATAAAGGAGCTCTTGCACCTAAACTCAAGCTTTCTCTTCCTCCTACTGATGAAGCTTCTCTCTCTAAATTCCTGTAATTCAGGCCACCATTTTTTGAATTGAAGTGTATTCTGTTGATATTTCTGATATAGATTTTTTATTTTTTTTTATTTAAAATTTTTGTGATTTTATGTAGAACTGAATCAGGGACATTTAAGGATGGTGATCTGCTGGTTAACAGAGACGGAGTTCGTATTGTTTCGCAGAGTGAAGTTGACGCTGTATGATTATTTTCTTTTCTGAGTTCTTAAATTTGACCTCAACATATCTTCTTCTTTTTTTCGCATTTTTCTGTAAGAGGAATTCATAAATTAGATGTGGGTTTTGTTCTTTGTTTTACCATAATTTGAGATTGGATGAAATAAAATTGTTCCAATTTGTTGTGGATTTCATAGGTGGTTCCTAAGTAATCAGATCATACTTGGAGTTTATGGTTATGGGAGTGATTTTAGTTTTGACTTTGATGATTTTGTGGGAGAATTGTATTTAATGCATCAATTTAGGCAAGATCTACTTATAATTATAGACTTAGCATAATTTTCAAAAGTGTAGACAATTTGTCAAGCGTGATATTGGTTGTTTAAGTGAGTCGTCATTATTAGTTAATTACTCATCTGTCTTCTTCTGGATTATACACCCGGCACTTGCTAAATGATTCTACGGAGTGTAATCCGTCATAATACTCTCTATTCACTCAGATAAAAATGAAAAATATAAATTGGATGAAGTTTGGGAGATTTTTGAAATGCTTTAATGTGGATATTAATATTTAATACTATATTTTTTGCATCCTTTTTTTTAAGCATATTGATTTTTTCCCAATAACTGAATACTTTTGTCAGTAAATACTGCATATTTGATTCCATCCATAAATCTATTTTCTTCCCTATGAGTTCTAATCTCAATAGGAATGCTAGTTCTTTTTTTTTTTTTTTTGGAATATTATGTTCATAGAAACTACATAAAGATTACATTTCATTTATGTTTCTCTGTCTTTTCTTTCAGCCGGCCCTTATACAGCCATCAGATAACCAGTTGAGCTTAGCCGATTTTGATGCAGTTAAAGTTATCGGCAAAGGCAACGGTGGAATAGTGCGGTTGGTGCAACATAAATGGACTGGGCAATTTTTTGCTCTGAAGGTACTTGAAAAGTGGTACACTTGAAGCTATCTGGGATTTTCTTTTCCTTTTTTGTTGAAATTTTGTAGAAAGCCACTTTGATTTGCTAGTTGGATTGGCACAGGCTGCTACCCCTTGATTGATGCATATTTACAGAAGCAAGGGACTAATTCTTGTCTCATCAACACAATGAAATTAGAAACAAGTTTGAAGTACTGATCTTATCCTATCAGAATAAATGAGCCTCCTAAAGTTAGCAAATTTGAAAGGAAAAATAATTCTATCTTGAGATTGAGAACAAGCACAGTTGGCTAAAAGATGGCTTTGGGATTGACTTTTCTGTTCAAGTGTTGATTTTGAATATAATGCTGGTGAATAGGTATCTTTGTCTTTTGTTAATGAAGTGTAGATCTTACAAGAAATTTTGCTGCATTCCAATAGAATTTTTAAGTCGCTTCCAAGGTAAAATCATAGATGGCATGCTTATTCCTGAAGAACATCATAAACGATTGCTTATGTTTGAGCGAAAATCAAGCTGTCAAAGAATATAGCATAAGAATACATGTGTTTCTCTGTAGCATTTAGAACAATAACTCCCCCACCTGAAGCATCAGGATTACCTCTAACGTAAACTGTAGGGAAATTGTAGCTGTTGTGCTCAATCTTTACCCCCTTTCACACTTTTGTCCCCGGCCATTATTTCTTGATGACGTTGTCTCCCATTTTTTGTGCCAATTGTCATTGTGACAGAAAGTGTCCAAAATATCCGTTAAGTTGTCATGTGCTCCTCACATGATGAAACAAGTTGGCGTTTTCAATGGCCAAGACTATCCCCTTATTTTCTTTTACTTAGCAGTCTCATTTTCCCCAACTTTGCATACATGGCAGCAATTTTCTTAAAAAAACTCTCTCTCTCTCTCTCCACCCAATCTCATCCTCTCCCATCCCCAGCTGTTGTCCCGCAGCTGTGGTTTCTTTGTTTCTCCATTTTTCAGTAAAAATCTTCTGTATCATAGGAAACAGAGAGGAAAGTTATAGAGAGAAAAAAAACATTGGACTAATTTCAAGAGAACACAGGTTTTATACATCTTGAGATTCACTAGCAACCTCCGATCAAAACAATACACCATCTTTTCTCCATTTAACTGTTATGGATCATTAGTCTATATGGTGGCAAAACACCGGCGAAACAAGTGTGTTAAATAATGGGTTTCCTATACCAGTAAAGTGAATTACTCTGAGCACATATTCACTAATCATAATGCACATCGCCTTGCCGCAATATAAATTTGGTTCAGATCTGAGTTATGCCTAGGAATTGCATACCACAGAATCATCAATCTGAAGAACCTGGAATAAGATTATCCACTTACAGATAACTCGTGTATAATCAAACAGGAGATTGCAAACTTCCAGATTCATTTACATGATTAGCAGTTGGAAACGCACATACACAGATGAGAAAAGATGGCAAGAGTCTTCATTTGTTTCAGGTTTTGTCTGAAACCACATTTTCCAGCTGCACAAAATCAAAATATGATGCAGAATAGTATTCCATCTCCACTAAACTAAATGCTCCTTCATGATCAAGTGCGCAAATCCTCTAAATATGTGACAATGAACATAAAATCTCACAAAGTAAAGGGGATAGAGAGCGAGGGTGGGGATTGGGGGAGTTTTTAATTTTTGTTTTATTCTCTTCAGTTTTTGACTTAATTAGCGTTTGTATAGGGCTTGGACATTAATGCCTTCACTTATTTCGTCAAGTGAGGGATGCATGCCTGTTTTATGGGTTTTTTTTAAGAGGTTTCTTCATAAGGGATGGGGTGCACGAAAAAATGAAGGGTTTGGGATAGTGCTGCCCAGAAATAAAGGTGAGTATAGATGTGCCAAAGAGAGTAAAGGTCGGAAGGACAGCCGCAATTTTCTTAAAATTTAGTCTAGTCATGAGAAGTGTTATATACCATCATTATACAATTAATCTCCGTCTTTAGATGATTGACTTATGACCCTAGAGTAAACAGGAAACCTTTTCTTAGTTTGCATATAGTTATTTTTTTGTCTTCCAAAGTGCAAGACTCTGCTTCACCTTCATCAACCAAATGGCAATCAACGTGAGAGCCGTGGCTAGGTATGAACGATCATTAGGTTCCACCGTTCCAGAAGTCTCATGTTCGGAAAGTTCTATTCAAATCGAGAGCTAAAGAGAGTAGATGGTGCGTCTAAGGTGAAGCTAAGGCTTCTCTGGCTACCAGGGAATCATCAGAGGATTCCATACATTTGCTAGCTAATACTGGATCGTCAAAGACCTGATTCTTTTTCTTAATACTGTATGTCTCTCTCCTATGGGATCTAGTCCGAACTCCTTCAGTCACTTCGTTCATGATAGTCAGTCGAGTGGCCACTCTTCCCCTTTATGGGGAAGATTTGCCACTTTCCTTGGCTTTATTTTTTGTGCTTTTTATAATCAAGCACAAATCAAATGAACCTCCATTCTATCTAAGCTTTACGCTACGAGCTTTTAAGAAACTGCGTGTTTCTTTTCTTCCTTTATTTGGCAAAGCATTCATTTTTTTTATAAATATCTGCCCAGTGCTTTTATATCAAATAGTATACAACAAACACCTGAAGAGAACGGGAGAAAAGAAACTTTTAGATTTCCTAATCAAGTATATTATCATATCCTGCTGAGAAAAGGCACGATGAAGCCATCAGTAAAACACGAGATAGTGTGTTGGTGTTTTGGTATACCTCTATACACAAATGCATCTTCTGTTTCTTTAAAGAGTCGAGTAAAATCAACTCTTGGAATTAATACAGGAAGTTTTAGATGCTGACATATCTTTTAAAGGGGTCACCATTCAAATTATGTGGATTGTCATATTATCAATGGTTCAAAACCATATCATATATACCTCTGGAAGAGTTATATACAACAAGTCTCCCGCTTGAATTTTTCTCTGCTCCCCTCTTACTGGCACTAATTTCCAGATAATATCTTTCCTATTCAGTCTATTATACTTGTCTTCATTGTATAAGAACAAACAAATAGTTATTACACGTTGAATTCTTTATCGTGGTTACAATAAAATTATTTGCCATAGGGATGGATGGATTGGTTAGGAGAAAATAAACATTCAAACTAAGCAATTGAAGCTACTCCGTGTTGTCATTTTTACAGGATCCAAAAAAATTAGAACTTATTTTAGAGATACGAATGTTTGTAAAACTGCATTTCAAATCTGAGAACAATTTACCTTTCTCAAACTTTAGATTTCTGTGAGTTATTGCATTAGGTTGTTTGATCAACCTTCATTTGGACTGGATTGAAAGATTGGTAATTATTACTAGAAATTTACCTGCTTGCTTCAATGTAAATTTTCAGCAGCTGATAATGCAAAGTTGATGTCTTTGGGTCATTTAACATTTGTTTCCTTATTTATTCGCTAATTCAGGTTATTCAAATGAATATTGAAGAGTCTGCTCGCAAGCATATTGCACAAGAACTGAAAATTAATCAGTCATCCCAATGTCCATATGTTGTGGTTTGCTATCAATCTTTCTATGATAATGGTGCAGTCTCCATAATCTTGGAGTACATGGATGGTGGATCCCTTGCAGATTTTTTGAAGAAGGTCAATAGAATTCCAGAACCATGTCTTGCTGCAATCTGTAAGCAGGTAAATGCAGTTCATTTTTCAGCCCCAAAAATTTACTTTAGTTACTAATCAACGCCTTACTCTCGACTAGGTACTCAAGGGTTTGTGGTATCTTCACCATGAAAAACATATCATCCACAGGGATTTGAAACCTTCAAATTTGCTGATAAACCACAGAGGTGAAGTCAAGATCACCGACTTTGGTGTGAGTGCGATACTGGCAAGCACATCTGGTCTGGCGAATACCTTTGTTGGCACATACAACTATATGTCTGTGAGTGTTAATAAACTCAGTAAATATTGTTACCGTGGAACCTTGTAGTACAGAGGCCTTTTGCCTGTGATAAATGTATGCATACTTGCTAAACAAATATGGTTAAACTGCTGCAAACATGTTTATTAACCCTTTTCTTCCACTATTTTGGTTCATGAACATGCGTCTATATGTGAAAGTTCCTTAAATTTCTGTTGTTCAATTGCATGTTGCTAGCCCGAGAGAATCATTGGAGGCAACTATGGTTACAGAAGTGACATATGGAGCTTGGGTTTAGTTTTCCTCGAGTGTGCAACTGGTCAATTCCCATACTCCCCACCACAGCAAGGGGGATGGGTTAATGTCTATGAGCTGATGGAGGCAATTGTTGACAAACCTGCACCACGCGCTCCTGATGATCTATTTTCTCCAGAGTTCTGTTCATTTATTTCTGCATGGTAAAGATTACACTCAATCTACATTTCTATAAATTAAGTCGCTTGCGTGCTGGATTATTTCCATATAAGTCAGCATAATATTAATGATACATCATATTAGTGGAGAAATCTTGTTACAATGGTATGCACACACAGTCCTTCTAGAACATTGGATGTGAATTTTAAATAAATAAAATTGTCCTTTCTATGACAATTTAAGGTTAAGATAATATGGTTTGACATGGCATCAAAGCAAGCAAAAGTCTTGAGTTCATCAAGTCTCGCTACCACCTGTTTGTTGGGCCTTTAATGAGAAAATGAATCTGGGCTGCTTAAGGGAGCGTGATCAAAAATTAAAATATATGAATGTCCCCACTGACCATTAGGCATAAAAGTGGTGCTTTTCCTATACTTCTTCCACTACTTTGTGTTGCCCATCGTGTCTTGTCTACTAAGTTATAATCATGTTCCCTTCAGGTAATTTTAATATTTTTTTGTATTTGACTCTGAAATTATATCATTTGTTGAATTCTGCAACCTTGAATGCATATTTGTTATTTTTAGTGTGTTGCACCTATGTAATATTTTAAATCATAAATCTTGTTTCTTGTATGCATATTTGTTATTTTTACTTTTTAGTGTGTTGCACCTATGAGATCTTATGAATTTACTTGTCTCAGTGTGCAGAAAGAACCAAAGGATAGACTGTCAGCAAACGAACTAATGGTAATGATTATTCTCCTCCGTTAGCTTGAAGTTTGTATCGATTGGACCTATAATTATTAAAAGGATGTATCTTCATCAAATGCAGGTGCACCCTTTCATCACTAAGTATGAAAATCTTGATATTAATCTTGCTTCGTACTTCGCCAGTGCATCAACATCACCTGCCATGAGTTGAGGAATGTTTGGTACGTGTATTTCTAAGATATATAGTATTATACCTTGTGAATCCAATCTTAAAATCTCCCTTTTGAGCTTATGTTGAATCAAATTCAGTTAAGCACAAGTTTTTTTTTTTTTTTTTTAAAAAATTTAAAAAGGCTACTAGATTCATCAAGGATCTTGTTGCTTTATATCTTCATACAGGACTATCGAAGGGAGCAGTCTAACTCCAACTTTATGGACAAGGCTTAGTTTTTCTTTCATTTGTTGTACATGCCATGACTTATCAAATTATGATCTATTCTTGGATGTGACCTCTTTAACGGGAATGCAGAAATTGAATAACTTTTATAGCACTGGCGAGATTCTTCGATTGTGATTCTTTGAATATTATAATCATCATTATATTTACTGTTTTCTCTTGAATGAACAGATTGAGCGAGCTTTTAAGCTAATAAAAGGGGATTGCCAAGTGCTATTTTTCTGTCTTTTCTGGTGCTAAGAGATGAGCCATCATGTGACACATTCCTACACTGCAATTTGAGGCCAATGTTTATTTTCTCAGTACTGCTTCGAAAAATATTGCTGCAGCAGAGAATATCACTATTAGAAAGATTTTTATGCAACAAGAACTGCTATTTCAGAGATCCAAGTGTAGGAAATTGTTTACTCAAAACGTGTAAGAATGTAAGATGTACGTGTTGAATTCTACCTTTTTTAGGTCGAGATAGTTGTCGATGAATCTTTTGGTACTTCCACATGTTCTTGAGATTGTGCAGAATTCTTTTTAGTTCCAGTGTGTGATTTTATGACTTAAGAAAATATCGATGGGTTTGTTGCTATATATTTCCCGGGTTTATAGTACATTAAACAAGGTACGATGTTGATGACACCATACAACGCTCGTGTTTACACTTCCTACTTGCTTGTCGAACATTACTCCAGAATTTCAGTATGTTGAAGCAACCTTTGAAAGTGTGCTGTCATTAAGATGAAGGATTGCTTAAGATTGATCGTTATTATGAAGAATGCAACACCAAGGAAATAGGTTAAAAACACTGTTCTTGAACAAAATTTGATGCAGTCGAGTAAACTTCATTTCGTTCCTATTCAGTCATTCAAAAATTCATAGAATATCGAAATCCTATCGTCAAAAACCCAGATGGAACATCAAAAGCAGTACCCACAGAAAAAGCGACAATCCAATTAGCAACCTGAAAATACCATTGCTCAATACAAAATGCTCAAGAAAATTGTCACCTCCCCAATAAGTGATTTTTTTATCAATAGATTTCCATTCGATAGCACAATTTCAGAATTGTAACAAAGGATTGAAGCCTTGCACCACGAACTTCTCTGAATAGCTGCTATAGTAGTCACTATGACTTGCATTTATCACAAACGGTTCTGCAATGGCTGCTGCTTTTTCATGTTCCACCTGGAACTTTGGTGGAAGAAATTTTGTTCTTCTAATAATGTTTTGTATGCTCCAATCTCTTTGCGGACGGGGTGAAAGTTTTCCTCATAACAGGGCGTTTGGAACATAAAAATATTTCTAAGTTTTGTGTAGTTCATCTTCTTATTGAGATGTCACAGAATGCTTCCTGCCTTGTTTGAGAAGTCATCTTTCTTGAAAAGATACAAGACATAATAATCGTAGATGCTATTCATTAAATTACGTGACAAGAAGAGCACAGAGTAGAGGCTAAGACATATAAAGAATGGAAATCTTCAGTGTGGTTTCTAAGAAAAAATGGATGACTAAGGATCATATTTGGTCAACACCATGAAACTTTGATCTCACATCTGCTGCCGGGATAAAAAGGAAACAGAGATAAAAGTCAGAGATATTGGAACTTTTTCTTTAGCCTAGGGTCAAAATCATCTGGTGTATTGCAGGATACTGAGCAAGAGGAAGAATACTCTTACATATATGGTTAATGGACTGGACGTTAAACAACTAAAGATCGTGAGGACAAAGAGAAAAATACTGTGTAGAGATGGGGGGATGACCACCGGAAGGACCACTAGATTTCACGGAATGAGGTTTTCACTTAAAAGCAAGGGTGACGCATGAAGAGCACAGAAAAAAGGGGGGAACCTACAAGCATTCTAACTGATAATATAATAATGGGTTTCATAACAGCTCTTTACCAGAAAGTTCTCATCCGTACATATTTTGAAGGCTGAATGCAGAAATTACTTGAACTAAATAAACAATGCCACAAGTTTCAGCTAATTTAATAATATGTTATTCAACGACCAAACTAAGCATCTCACAGAAACTACAAAAGAAATAGCTAAATTGAAGAAGTGTTTCGCACAGATCCAGTTAATTCATTCAAGGGCAGACTGAGAAATTTTATTCAGTTGGGGTATGATTCTTCTGTGAATAAAATTTTTAAAACAAAATAATAACATAGAAATATTAAAAATATCATAATTCTACTGAGGCCCAGTAATTTTATTATAATTAAACAAAATATTCCAAGGTTGCTCTGCAACTTCTACTTAGGGTGCCTAATCTTATAGCCAAATACATGTTTGATAGCACCTAACGAAGCAACCCAAAGTAAGCTATTGTTATTATTTATATAACGGACTGATAATGCAAAGAAGCACCAAAGGCAGAGAAGCCGCGCAGAGAGAACCTGGTGTTAAACTGTTAGGAGTGGAAATCTCAACTTCAGTGGCAAAAAGGCAAAATATTAGACCCCTAAATCCATTGAAAACCAAACAACCAATTCATAAACAATGAATCCATGCCCCCGCAGCCACCAAAATCATGCATGGTCAACATCCAACACTAAACTATCAGATACGAAAAACTTTGAACCAAACTAGGAGAGAAACAATCTTAAGGATGGTGGAGGGCAGAGCAGTGACAACCACCGACTACAAGCTTGGGGAATTTTTTAAAGGAAGCAAAGAAAATCTTGCCATCAATCAATGTTACGTTCACACATTAAAAGAACAAGTTTTTTCACATTGATTCCTTGGAATTACATTTTACATGACATCTCACTATTTCTTTTCCATCTCAAAGACCTGCCCTCAAACTCCAGCGAGGGTAACTGCACCCAACAAACCCTTTCATCAAACTTGCAATAATCCTGCAGCATGAGGAAACCATCCATCTTCATATTTCCCATAATGCTAGCAAAGGTGCTCATGACCGCGATCCATCCCAGTTTTCAGTCAAAAAGCCCAGCGTATATTATGAAAGCCCCAAACAGATCACCAAGAGCATGGCTTTGACAATATCAAGATAGTGATTGCTAGAAGTATTTTGCTTTCCAAGGTGCATATCTGCAGTTCCTTCTACATGAATGCCAGGAATATAAGTGATTGTTTTCCCCTTTCGATTCGGTATATTGAATAATTGTTCTGAAAAGGACTCTATAGACATCAAAAAACTCCAAACTAACAAGCACTACAATGGTTGCGCAACTCAGATAAACCAAGGTAACAGAGCTTTACTGCAACTGGTTGGTGCCAAACATATATATTATGATTTTGTTATTCATCCACATTTTACCTAAAAAACAAGCTCTTGCCTTTTTCTAATTGTTTTCCACATAAATTGCACTTGCAGCCCCACCCTATACTCACATTTGCACGCGAAGAGGTAGCATTGGTGGTGGTGGGGTGCTGCAGCGGATTGAGAAAGAAGGTGCTTGTTTTCCTTTTTTTCATTTTTTTTCTCTTTTCTTCTTCCTCCTTCCTCTTTCTGTATTTATTTATTTGAATTTTTAAGTAAGAATGCCTTTCGGTGCCAACTTAACAACCATTTTGGATGGAAACAAGGTTGAGGTGCTCAATGCCAAGAAAAATTGTTGGGAATAAAACTGCAAACGGGGTTAGTTTGGCGAAAAAGGCTGCAATTTGTCTTATTTATTCTGTCAAATGTTATCTCTTGGTGCACTCCTTGGCCAAACTTCACTTGTAAATACTTAATTTTGTCACTTTTTGCCAAATTTCTAGAGTAATTTGTTTCCCTGGGATAACCTAATGTACCTAGTGATATTCTACAAATAGGTGCAGGCCATCTTGAAGCAGATAGAAGTGAGCAAGAACAATAACAAACAAAAACATTGATTTGGTTCAGTATTGAAGAAAAATCTCACAATTATATTATTATAATTTGTCAATCAATCAAAACGTCCCCAAAATACAGTTGTGGTTCTAATATAGACCTAAAGCAAACCTAATTAAAATTGCATTAATACTCCCTAAACTCCTAATGAAATATAAATTCAAACCTAGATAATTAAAAATATCAATTAGACCTTAATTAGTAAAAATAAAACACAATTAAATAAAAATAAAACATCTAATAAAGCCTTGCACACATCTTTACGGATCACATTACATCACATCTGAACAAGTTCTGAAATCATATGGCTCTTCCATATTATCCTCCATTGCAGTGTCAACAATCATATAAGCATTGTCATTTCGTCCACATTTTGTGTTAACACTGAACATTTTATTAGCACAACCTTTTTTGAATGTGATAGACTTATTTTCAAATTTTTACTTCTTTAGTTTCTACTATCAGCAAAAGGTCTACATATTTGAAAATGGCAGAAGAATGTCGTAAAATGCTTCAAACAAATTGACTACGTATACCTTACATGAAGAGGTAATTTCTGGTAGCATATTCTGCACAATCAATTGCACAAGTGCTGCCACTTGGAGAGGAGTTCCTGTCTGAATGAAATAAACATTATTAAGCTGTGAGACTGAGAGATTTGTAACTTTTCTCATTGGGTAGGAATACTGTTCCTACTTGTGAAGTGTGATGGACAGATATAAATAATAAAAGCCACATACCAGAACGAAAGGACTCACTTCTCCACATTCTCATACAAAAATATTTATTGCAGTAGCAGTGCAACATATGGCATCATAAAAATTGTACTTGTGGGTGGACTTTGACTGCATCATCGGCATAAAAGTTTTGTATTCATGTAATAGTCTGCAGTGTTTAAAAATATTATTATTGAAAAGAACACCTTCAGAAAAATTGAAACCCACGATATTCTGAAGGATGTTACCCCTGTAATTTAGCAAAACTAATTGCTAAAATTCAGATAAATAAATCTTCAAAATCAAATAGGTGAAAACAATGATTTACCACATATCTGGAGTGAGAATCTGGGACAGAATATATCAGCAGCAGGAATAAATTTTCCCAAGACAGATGACACAGGAAGTGTGCCCAAAATATTTGGCCATCAAATATTTTCTGCCAAGGCAAGCTGTTTTCAAATAACTGTAGTCAAGAATGCATTCAGCCTCCAAGAGTATGTAGGGTAACTCCAACAGAAAATAAAAACAGCCACATATTCTCTCACCACTGGAGCAAGATGATCATAATATTTCCTTGATTTAGAGGAAATTTCTCAAGGACATTTTATGTAATACTAAGTGATGCATAGTCAATGAAACAAACATTATATACAAAAATGAGATAAAATGAATAATATATAACTATCCTACGACAATACGAGGAAATTAATGAAGAGCACGTGACTTTTGGAAAATCAAAGCAGCTAGTTCTTAAACAAGCCTCGAAATTTCTTCACAAATGCTGCATTAGTAGCACAACAGCATACAATTCAGTAGATAGTGGGTTCAAATTGATAACCAACATATCATTTGGCAAACCCTATATATGCTGGAGTCAAGTTTGTAGCTCCTCCCTAGTTATAAGTAGCATTTAACTAACAATCACGCAGAAAGTCCTGGATATTAATTATATATACTTTGAAGGAAGTCAACCTGGGTATTAAATAGGATATATGGTCTGCAGTAGAGTGCATCCCCAATAAACAGTACATCCATTTGACCATAATCCGGCACATGCACCACCTCTTAGCTTACACTGTTAATACCTTTTCAACGAGGAACCTCAGATGTCAATGGGTCAATGAGGGCTTTCTGCTTCCTACACTCAAGATGGTTAGGGCAACTGTAACTTCAATAGATAAGGAGTGGACCTTTTAAAATTATCAACTCAATCGAATCTAAAATAGAAGCTCATAATACACACAAGTCAAAACATCTCACAACACCTACCACATATCGCAAAATAAACAAAAATGGTAACTTATTGAAAATATAAATTTTATGTACAAAGACATTGCTCTCCGATATGTAATTGCTACAACCAAAATACAGGGTTTTCTAAGACCTTATCATTAAGATACTAACGTCAAACAAAATGATCTTTACAGTCAAGGTGTGAACTTGAACAAGAAAAACATCCAAGCGTCTCAGGGGTTTGCTCAAACCTCAACTTGTGTAGGGAGTAACCAAAAGAATATATGGCCTACTCACAGCCAGGAGTCACGTGACATCCTTGTAACTGGTCTTCCACAAACAACGGTTTTTCATCTGTGATTGTATAATAGACAGGAACATACAAATATTGAAAGGTCAAACCATCATATTCAAGTCTGCTAGATCATCCATAGGAATTTCAAGCCCACCCATATAGTCATGATCTTGCAATACATCGTCCTCAATGTTGTTCAACCAAGACCCTAGATCCTCTCCTTGACCAGCAAGATCATCAGGTACACCTAGATCGCCTATTCCAGGAAGTTGCAAGCCAGACAAATCTATGGGTTCCTCCAAGAGGTCTATGTTATCGTCGTTTTTATCTTTGTCAGTACCACTTCCACTCCTCTCATTTGATATGGGTGCAGAAAACAATGTTGTTTTTCGCCGCTCAGACATCTTTCCAAGGGGGCCATTGACAGAAGCAGTGAGTTGACCTGTTTTCTGTCTAGGTTTTGCTTTAGGCTTTCTCTCTCCCTTGACATTGGCCAGCGCAGCCTGACCAACTTTAGTGCTTCCACTTCTGGCTAGTGCCTCTCTGCTATTTCCCTTTCCTTCTCTCTCACTCCTTTTTCCTTTTGCACTGCTCGAAAGTGAACTTCCAATGCCTGATGGGACACTGGTGGATAAGCTGAGTGTACCACCAACAATTTCATCAGGTAGTAACTCGCACATCTTCACCCTATTCGACCAGATGTCGTCTTTGCCAGTGGTTCGTTCAGAACCTAGATTTGCCGATTTAAGAGCTCCAGAAGAATAAATTTCTTGATTGTTTGAAGATGGGCTGTTCTGTGCTCCCAAGGGAGCTGCAAAACAAATAAACAACTCCAATACTAAGATAATGGACAAAAACAAAAAAGTACCATCATAACATATGAAAAAACAGCTAGAGACTTGTCAAACTCGTCTTTTATACCATTAATGCCCTGTGTATAAAACACTGTGCCTAAATTAACCTACCTACTGGGATTCTTTTAACTTCAAACATTTCACATTACAGATAGAAGCATGTCTTTAAGACTAATCAGGGATGATGTTTTTGTCACATTATTTTATTTTGCCCACAATCTTTTGCAAGAAAAACATTTGATCTTCAGAGTAAAGTAAATCTTATCATGCTAATCTTCATAAAAATTAGTCATAAATGCATGTTCTCAAGGGTTGAGAACGAGAGAACCATGTTTCATGCATAAACCTCATCCACAGGGCTTATGGATATATATCTGACGATCCCCATCAGATTCAGCCAGAGACATGTATTTGTATCTATTCTAAATAGAACTAGTTAAATTAAAATGCTGAAAAAACCTGCAAATTTATGACTTATTTAAAGATACTAAAATGTAGATAAGCATTCAGGTATCTATCAATGGGACAAACCTGAAGTTCTAACTTCAATAGAACATCCAGATGTGTTAAACTGCCGCTTTCCGGATTCATTATCAGCACTCGAATTCACTGCTTGTATGTCGCCGAGGTGTGCAACTCCAGAAAGGAAAATTTCTTTATACAAAGGCTCACCAAAGCAGCTCTTTTCAGTTGCATCAAATTCCCGACATCGTTCCAATGTCCGCCTAACAAAAGCCAATGCAGCTTGTTTTGCCATTTTACCACTGGCACTTTTCATCCCATGAGCATTAGGACCCCCACAACTCTGGAAAAAATAGACCAATGAATAGAATCAAATAGAGAAGTAAAAATCTGTGAACAACAAAGTTTGAACATTGTACAGTTGTTTTGACTGAAACAAAAACATAAGTATTAAAATAATTTTAAACCCTAAGAAAAATGGCAATCATTGAACTGCATGCAGGTTTTCACACACAGACAGAGAGATTTGCTCAAGAACAAAATCTTGGAGAGTTTTACTTTAAGGCATGAAGGAACCATCTAAAAGAAAAATAAAGTTTCTTTTTTACTCTTTCCTCTAGCATACAGCATAGCCTCTCTGGAACGAATTGAAATCGTCCAAAGAATAATTCTTGCTTATTAGTGAAAGGTTGGAGGTAAAAATCAACCAAAAAAAAGATAGGGGAATGACATAGGGCAACTTGGTTCCACAAATTTCACCTTTGAATTCTCATTCTAAGGAGCTATAAATGGATCTTACCCACCAACTTGTATCTTAAACCATAATCCTTAACGATTATACAAAGTGAAGACATCAAGTGTAAATAGCATCATCAATCCCTAAATATCTGTGTCCAACCTGTCTTCCCATACAAAACTATTACTAGAACCATTGCAATATAAAAATGCCCGAGGGAACTTCTCCAGAGTCATAAAGCTCTAGACCAAAAACTCGAAAACCAACAGACTTTTGAAATGCACATTACTTCTCACAAAATTACCCTTGTTACTGTAACAAACAAGCCAATCAGACAACCTACTTATTACTGTTAAGATTATTCAGGTGCAGCATTCATCATCTAGTCAATATGCAGAATAAAAGGCCACAATAATCATGAAAGGAAATTGAAAGAAGTCGGATTAAGTAAACATATAAAAAGTATTATTTATAAAAAAGAAAAGAAGAAATCTTATAAAGTTTATCACTGTGGAAGGTCCCAAGACATAAAATTAATAATCCTCATTGTTCAGAAAGGTAAGGATAAGCTTATTAATGAAGCGTCAAAGGTGGTGAAGAACAATTACAAATTTACAGAATCTAATGATTCAATGGTCTGCCAGAAACCTAACAAAACCAGCTGTCTATCCATCACAATTAACAGTTATTCCTGCAGATTAATGATCCTCAACTAGAAGCATTCATTGTGGTATATCGTGTCTTGGCATTGTCTAACATGTTAATTCTCTGCTTCTTATTTGTGTTTGCTTAGTCTGTAAGGCATTTCAGTAATTCCCATACTTGTTGATGTTTGGTTATTCTTGTGGCACATATGTCTAAATTGTGTCAATTTATGGTCAGATAGTTATTAGGTTATGTTGAAAACAAGATTTAAATGATATTCATGGGCCCTCTTCAACGGTTTAAGCTTTTAAATCAAATGGTTCCCCATGGTATAATAGCAATTAGCAAGTACAGGTCCTAATTTCAAATCTAGCCGCCACCCATTTAATGAGATCGTGCACGTGTTAGGCTTTGATGGGAAAAAATAAACCCAGCTTGCACCTGTGAGAGAGCGTTGAAGAAAAGATTTAAATGATATATATGTGACCATCTCTAATAACTTAAGCTTTTTGATCAAGTGGTTAGGCAGATAATTTAGGTAGGTCCTCACAAACTCAAGTCGAAGTTCATTTGACACGTTTGATCCATGATTGCTTGGGATAAGATTAAACATTGCCCCAAAATTTTATTCTTCAATATTACTATGCTGCAAGAGCTGTACTTTCCACAGTAGATGAAGGCATCTGATGTGATCTATGTCAGTTTGAAACTACCGAATTCTCCCCATCTACTTCTCTACATCAAACCGGAAACGTTCCCCTTCTCTCCACATTCTTTCATGAATTCCAGCACTGAATTACTGAACATTTTTTCCAGTTAAGCTCACTGCTATTTACAATCCCAGCTAATAAAACCTACTAGAATCCATCCTTTCCTCAGTTCACTACGACCATACCACCCACCACAGAATCAAAGCCTACTGGTGCTGCTTGACTTCTGTTAGCATCCTCCTAGTTCATCTACAACTGACCCCCTAGAATACTTTACTAAATTCCAAAATCTTTGGCTTTGGATTTTTCCTGCCATATCCTATACACTCAAAGCATTGAAAAAAACATGTTTGGCTACGCTTAAAAAAGTAATATTTACTTCTGAACTCTTTGTTTCCAATCATGTTTGGACGTGTTACTTTTTTCTTACTTCTAAATCTAAATAATAATAAAAAAGTAAATTATTTTGAAAGTAACTCTGACCTTACTATCAAAATAATTAATCATTTCCAAAATTGACTATTATTTCAATTTATTCATTAATTAAACTTACTTACGTAACTTTTTAAGCCTACCCAAAGATGATCTAGATTCTAGAAGTCATATTATTTCTTTCTTTCCTTCAATCCATAAGTGAATATAAGGAAGGTAAACTTTCGAGCAGGAAGCAATCTGTAGTCTTTTTCTTCTTTTCATATTTAATATTTTTTTGTTTTTCTTATCTTCTTAATCTTTTCTTTCGTTTTTCTTAATTTGGTGGATAGGGATATTTGATTATGTTTACAGTTGTACATAAAGAATTCCCATAGCAAACATCAATAATCTTACCAAAATCTACGAGCTGTTAAGATATGGAATTTCCTAGTGCATTAGTAACTATATCTTCAGGATTGACATACAAAATGTCCGGCAGATTCAACAACTAAAACAGCATTAAATTCAATAATAATGGTCACATGATTTTATGACTGAACATAATTTTATGACTGACTTATAAAAAATAAAAATAATAAAACTAAATAAAGCAGAATATTAGAGGCTAAGGACTTTATGGGGACGATTATTGGCATCTTACATACAGACCAAACGAGAATCCCAATTTGCAGGCCCCAAAGAAACTGACTAAACAGCCTTGTTTTCTAATGCAAAGTAGATGATTGAGTTTGGTCTGCTTCAATAACCTGCTGGGATGCTTTCCAATGCTTACCAAAACTTTGGCGATGAATCTCTCCCAGATCTGATAATAAATCCATACCAAAGTTTGCTCTCTAGATTTGAGAATGTCTCAAGTGGACAATGGAAGAGAGAGCAGCAGGATCTATTCATTTCCATGTTGTGTGACTGCTGCATATTAGGCCATAGGTTATTGCATATTTGCTTTCCAGCCTACTGTAAGATCCATCTTTGCATTACTTTATTTTATTTAATTTACTGCACATGCGACTGCATACTCATGCTGTGTAATTTGCTTGTGTATTTGGTTGCCTTTAGTGCCTGCTTGCAGACTTAGTTTATATTATTTTCTTGAGTTTTCTTGGGTCAATTGAGTTACTACATTCCTCTGTCCCTATTTTTGTAATGAGTGTAGTACTCCCATATTTAAATTTTGTAATGGCTCACTATAACAAGAGTAGTACTCTCAAGTTCAGCTTTTGCCAATCCTTCTTTTTCTTCCTCGACCTCCGGAGGTAAGGCTTGTATGTCGCCATCCCTCTTGTACTAATTTTTCCAATCAATGAATAAGGTAGGGTGAAAAAAAAATAGTAAGCTTGTTTGGAATCTCATGCCAGGTTGTCTTGTATGGTGTGTATGGAGAGAAAGAAACAACCGCTGTTTTGAAGATCAAGCACGGTCGACAGAGCAGTTTAGGGAATTATTTTATTTAACATTGTATAACTGATTTAATGCGGCGGCTACTAAC
This sequence comes from Osmanthus fragrans, assembly GCA_019395295.1. Taxonomy (NCBI): domain Eukaryota; kingdom Viridiplantae; phylum Streptophyta; class Magnoliopsida; order Lamiales; family Oleaceae; genus Osmanthus; species Osmanthus fragrans. The sequence continues at coordinate 3,988,979 of CM033354.1, read as the reverse complement.
CCGATAGAGGGGCTGCCTAATTTTGTTTTGTTTTTATCTTGTTTAAAATGATAATGCACACTTTGTGTATTATTTTTTGATTAATAAAATGACTGGATTACCTATCCCAAAAAAAAAAAATGTTTGACTAGGATTGTCATAAATTTTAAGGTGGAAGAATATATTGACATGGAAGAAATCATAATCCCTGTGACAAACAAACTCGATGAATATATAAGTAGTATTCGCAAATAAATTTGATGTGTCAATCCATGGCGCAGACAAATTATATTTACATACTTTTAAAAGGGAAGTATGCGTTTAAAATCAATTAAAGAAAGAAAGGACATAGAATAGAAAAAATACCATGTACTTTTCGTAAGCCAATCCTACAAGTTTCTCTAAAGCACACCGTTCGAACAGGCTGTGATAGAATTAAGCGTTTGGATTATTGACAAAAAGCACACATAGTCGAGTAAAGATGTCAAATAAACTACATGTCAGAAAATAAAGAACAAACTTCTTACTTTTCTTGACGCTCTTTAGCCTCAGAAGCTAAATTTAGCAGTTTGCCAAGCAAACTTTTCTTCCTCGAAACCTATTCATAAACTAAAGTATGAGAAAGGCTCCTGGCATGAATAATACACTTCACTGAAATCTAGAAGCTTCACGATATAAAAAGAAGTATATTCTAACACATGCAAAATCAGAGGTTTGATTTAAATTCCTGATCTAAACATGTTCAAATTCAACATTAACCAGAAGAACAAAAAGAGAATAGTGGAATAGAAAATTGTGAAGTCCAAGAAACTTCACACAAAAAGTACATCTCATTGAAATCAAGGTTCCGGGGTAAACCACTCAGAGAGTGGAAAACTAATAGTTGCATGCTCCATTGGTATTCAACTCCATAAATGAAAAAGAATTCTGAGCATCGTGATTGATGATCTAAGCTGGATATGAAACTTCCAGAATCCTTGCATAATAAGAGTTCTCTCTCTCTTAGGGTCTGTTTGATTGCAAGGGTGGAAAACGGGTGGAAAGAAAATGAATGGCAGGGAATTGAATTGCCTAGAAAACATTTTACAGGGAATTGTAATTAATGGTGTTTGATTGGTATAATTTTCCACCTGGTAAATTTTTCGTTTGGTTTTTTTTTTTACACATTATCAATTAAATGGATAAATTTTTTTACCATTGGCTTTGGAATGTGTTCCAATTGCTAAAAAAAAATTTGTCAAAAAGTTGGAAAACGTTTTCCCACCACTATGGTGAAAAAACGTTTTCTAGCTTTTGTGCATCAACCGCATGTACCTTGGAAAACGTTGGAAAACGTTGGAAAACGTTTTCCCTGGAAAATTAGTGCAATCAAACGGGTGAATAGTAAAAAGTAGGAAAACGTTTTCCACCTTCCACGGAAAACTTAGCCAATCAAAGAGGGCCTTATTTCTTTATACTGACAGAGCAGTAGGAAAAAAGGAAGAGGAGGGGTAACCATCTGATCTTACCTCTTCTTGATACTTCTCATCTAATCTACTAATATCTCCACTGATTTCTTCATCTCCAGTCTGAAACAAATCAGGCTGATCAAAAGGGCATGGCAATCACAGGAATGCGGAGAACTCAGGGAAAGGCTGTGAAAATATAACTTATTGTACAAGATTATCAGCATATTGAAAGAAAAACAAACATACCACTAAATCTGGGTAAAGTCCAATACTATGAATCTCCACGAGAAGTCTTTCATTTATTGACATATTATTATACTGATATTCAGAACATTCTATGCCAGGCATAATCTGATCTGAAAGTAAACCATTTTGCAAATGATTGCAGACTGGAATAATTCCACTTTCTGGAATAGAACTGCCATTATGATCTAGAAACGTGGGGTCCAGTTGAAAGAAGATTTCTCCATTAGCGTTTATCCTGTAACTGTTAGAAGCAGAATATCTGGAAATATCACGATTTTGAGACCTCGGCGAGCAGAAAGTATCTGAATCCATATCTTTTTCCATTTCAAAACGAGATCCATACACATCAAATCTGAAGTCTTCATTTCCACTGCTGCAAAGCTCTTGATTTCCTTCTTCAGGAATTAAAGCAGCAATCAGCATCTGATAGAGAGAGATCTCCGTTGGCGTACTAGCCCCTGGGGGTAAATGTTCTGGGCTAAGTTCAACGCCTTTTGTTTCACTTTCTTCTCTCCTAGGGTCATTCAACCCAAATCCATTGTGGATTGAAGCAGAAATATCTCCATCGAGAGGCACCAGGGCTGGTGTGTCCACGGTGGAACCAAGATTAACCTGGTACGCAAAGGAAGAAAATAGATAAAATTTATGATCAACCAGTAAAACAAAATTTTGGCTGCGAGGAAGATGCCATCAACTACATTATGAGAAAAGTAATATTCTCAGCAGTGGGGCAGATAAGACATATCTGGAAATTATTCTACTAATGGAAGATACAGAGATATGAAATTTAAAAATAGGAACAGTGGACCATAGGTTAATGTGCAAGTGTAGAACCAAAAAAATCTTCATACAGCAGACAAAAATATTATGTTCTCCAAAGAATTTATGGTATTTGGTATGTTAATCAATGATATAATATAATCAATGTCCCTCTTTCTTTTTTCTTTTTTTGAAGCAGCTCTCATCCGTGTAGGACATTTTTATCACAAATAGGACGAGGAATTATTTCTTGTTGCAATAGGATTTTATTTCTTGTTTAGATTAGGGCTTTTAATTCTTTTAGGTTTCTATTTTTTTTCTTTTAGGTTTTAATTACTTAACTTCCTTAAGCTATTAGGATTAGACGATTATTTTGCCATCATATATAAACAAAGGGCTTTATAATTTTTTCAATAACCAATTCACTACAAGAAAATTATTCTCCACATATTTTCGAGTTAGATCAACTTTATTCTTATTCCACGAACTTCAATTTCGTTTCTGCACCAAAATTGGTATCAGATCAAGATTTTGCCCTTCATTGATTGACATCTATGGTGGTAGTGGCATGAATACTCACAACAACGATCGGAGAATTGCAAAATTACCAACCTCAATCTAAAATCTGGAATGCAGGCTGAATAGGTAAGAAGATGCCGGTGACAAAAAAAATTGCATATTTTGACAGCTATGGAAATTGGTCACTTCAATGAGTGCAATATATGACAAGAAGTGGCTAGAGATTATCCTCGAGTCCAAGCTAAGTTTGAATCCTCACAACGTGATGCATAAATTTCGAATATTTTTCCAATTAAGTTTCTTTTCTTCAAAGAAACTCGAGGACGAGTTTTTTTCAAGTAAGGAAGATTGATTCAGGAAAATTTTATCACGACGAGGACAAGAAATTATTTCTTGTAATAGAATTTTATTTTCTTGTTTAAACTAGGACTTATTATTCTTTTAGGTTTTAATTACTTATCTTCCTTGAGATTATTTTGCCTATATGAAGAAAGGCATTGAAAACTTCTCAATCACCAGTTTATTACAATAAAATTACTCTTTACAAATTTTCGAGTTGGTTCAAATTACTGAAACAAGAAAGTAATCGTGGCTTAGAATTCACCACTCAAATGTAAAGGGGGGAACTCAACTCTGTCTCAAAATTCTTTTATTTCAGGAATCTATACGAAGAAAAAAGAATAGGAAGGTTAGAGTAAAAAGAGATCATATTTTTATTTTTTTAAATAACCGTGGATGTCCGGACCAATTTACGCGCACCTCGACTAATCCCACAGGGTCCTGAAGTTTACTACATGATACTCATCTCAGTAGCCTGAAGGCACTCGAACGGGTGATCATTAGGGATCATATTCACCCAAACATGAATGTAAGTCATGTTTTTGAAAGTACTTATCCCTTAAAAAAATTGGGAAAAATTATATATACACATCCACAGGATATTACAATAATATTATTTATTTTATTGTTCAGAAAATACAGAATCTCAGGTTTGCCTTTACAATTTAGGTTGTAAAAGATAAATTCATCTAGCTGGTTACAATCTCAAAAGCATATGATGTAGCACAACAATAATATTCACAAAAAATGAACTCCACAATGAACTCATTCTATTCTAACTTTCCAACTAAAAAAAAAAAGGTCCAATAGAAGAAGGATGAGATAGGTTGTTTCTCCACTTCACTATAATGTTTCTTTGCAAAACTTGAAAGCTAAAGAATGTTGTCGGGAACTAAAGAAGAATAGCTGGGGAGAAAATCCCTCCTAATTATTTAGGTGTTTCGGGTGCCTGCTGTCAAGTGTTAACTGAGCATGTGAAACTCAGAAGATGTTTAAGATTATTGACTAATAAGTAATTTTTCCAAGTTAATCTTCTGAAAGACAGGTTGATCTTTCAAATAGAATTCTGCAGTAGCTAGTAACCATGCCATCAAGAGGAATATGCTGGAAATGTTTACGATGCAAAATAACATGTATCTGAGTTCTGTTTCGAGTAAAGTAAATGAGTATTGATACAGTTATTATAATCATTGACATAAAAGTAAATTTTAATTTCAGGGGAAATTACAGAGGCTATGGCAGTTATGACACAGTAAATATTAGTTTGGCGTCTAAGATAATCAGCAGGTGTTACATACACGGTGATGATATGCTTGGTTAAGTAAGCTTTAACAAATTCAGGCCTAATTTGAACAATGACAGTTGTTGCAGAATAAAATTTGGTAGGTAACAAGAGAGATTATTGTACTTGATAAAGGATTACACATCTAATTCTTAGATATTAAACAAAGAATAAAAACATGTTGATAAGGCAAGTGACCACGTTTGATTACTATACATCAGGAGTTAGAAGAAGTCACTTCTTGCTGGATCGTAGCTCAGAATTATTCAAATATAACATAGGTACCTGGTCTTTCAGATATGCAATATCTGTATCAGATATGAAACGATACAGAGGTTCCATCTTCCTCCAGAACAAGCTAGAAAGGGCTTGTGCTGCAATCACAACAAACGAATCGATGCCACAAACAGATATTCAAACAAATTGAGAAACAACTTTTTCTATTAAAAAAAAATACCAGTATTTGTAACAGTATTTGCAGCAGCCAACAGCTCTTCATTCCCATCATCTGAACCAACTAAAAAATTGAAAGGGGAAAAAAAACAGTAACAAATATATACAGCTAATTGTGTTATATAGATATAACAAATTAAATATTTAGACCAACAGTTAATTACCAAGAAAATCTGGTGCTATATTAACTGTGTGCTTCTGACGTGTATAAGGCTTCCTATCAGAAGGCTTCCTTGCAGGTGGTCGACCTGCCCTGTTGAACAAAAATGTTCTCCAAATTATAAGAAATTCTCAAACGAATAAGCCCTAGTTTGGGCTCCATTAAAATCAAATTTTGGAGAAAAATATATTTTGGAACAGCGATTTTTTGAAGAATGTGTGGTTAAAAAAGGAGAAGTTTTGGATTTATTGGAGAATGCTTGGATTGAAAATAAGAGAGAGAAAAATGAATTTTGAATAAAATGGAGCTGGGCTAAACATGTTAGTGCTCATTACAGAGAAGAGAAAATAAGCAAAAGAGGGATGAAAAGAGAAGGGAAAAAAGGGAAATAAATTGAACCTTTCATTTTTTTCAAAACCAAATCTTGAACTTCTTATTTGTTTTGTTGTTCCGACATTTCCATGTTTTTCGACTGTTAAAGTCATGAGGGACCTGGTGGAAGTAAAGCCACGGCCACTCCTCCCTTGCCTTCGGACACCATCTCCATTGTCTTCCCCACTAACTGCCTTATTTTTTCTAGGTGGTAGCAGAAGGGTTGACATTTTATGAATATTTTGTCCACAATTTTCATCCATCTCATCAAACTTCTTGTTTTTGTCTCTTGGCTTAGCTTCAGCAGCCCCTGATTCCTCACTTTCAGAAAATGCAGCTGAAGAGAAGTCACTTTTTAGTTTAATTTGGCGAGGAGAATGGCCAGGCACGCGTCTTTCATTCCTCATCGCCTCAGACATCGTTTCAACAGTAAGAGTCTCATCATTGCTGGGGACAATAGGAACAATATTAGTTCTTCTTGCTGTTCGAGAGATCTTCTGCGGTCTCTGGACCCAATTAGCAACAGGAGGTGAAGAAGACCGCGTTGAAGGTGTGCGTTTACGGTTATTAGCCCCAACGGCACCAGGTAGTTTGCTTGTACAGTTAGAAAGCTCCCAATCATTAGATGTTGTAGCCCGTTGCACCACCTGAGACAACTTGGATACACCACCTTCAGTACCAGAACGGGGAGCCCGAGCATTTGCATTCAACTTTGAGCTAGAGGTAGGGCTGCCTGAACTGAAATCTTCACGGGAATTTGCCCTGGTTAATGGAACAAAAGAAATAAACAGTTATCTAACATGAAAGAGGGATATTAACATCAGAGAAAAGAAAATAAAAAAAGTAATACATATGGATCCAAGAACACAAGGGAACCCCATCCCCACACACAGTCCCACTCCGACTGCCAGAGAAATATCGAAAAGAAGAAAAATGCATAAATCGTGAAGCAATGCAATCAACCAATTTTTTGAAGTAAGAAAAGTGAGATGATAATTTCCATACTTGTTAACAGCTTTAAGATTCGCCCTTTCTTTCTCTGGAGCAGTTGGACACTCTCTCCTCTCATGAAGAAGGGGGCTGTTGTCCTGCTCAGCCCTAGAGATAGGACGTGTGCCTAGGCCAGTCTGCTGCGAGGAGGATTCAGCTTTTCCAACTCCTACACTCCCATTGGCAATCCCAGGTCTACTTCAAGGTTAATGCTAAGAGTATTAGGATTGGAAAATGATAGTGTCCTCACTTGGATAAAAAATGAGGCTTGAACCAAGCAATAAAAAGAAAATGAAATTAAAAATTAACACATTTTTTTTTTAAATGGTTCCCCTGTAGGCTATAGTTACTAATTTTCCAATAGAAAAGATGGTTGCATCCAATGGGGTTACAAAAGATTTAAACATAAACATTTGTTCTGAAAATAGGACAACAGTAGAGGTTGTCAAGCTATGGTGCACGGACACTTCTACTAGGACATGTCCGTACCCGACACGTGTGGGACCATGACACTCTCCGGAAGCTCGAGGACATGTACTCAACCATGTACCCTTCCCCCCATTTCTTTTATATAATCTTTAAATAACTGACACTCGAGAGATACTTTATAGACACCCATCGGGCAAGTGTCGGACATGCCATTTGCCAATAGCAATATAGTATATGAATTAAAATATTAAAGAATTAAAATCGTGTCCCCAACATGTCTGTGTCCTAATTTTTCGAAAAATCATGTGTTGGTGTGTCCTTGTCGAGTCGTGTCCGTGTCGCGTGCAACTTGGCTGTCAAGTTCCCCATTTTACTATCATTTACTGATCCCCTAGAATATTTACAGGGCAACCGATAGTTAAACATGAATTTGGAGGGCAGGTCATTGGGCAACCAAGCAAAACAGAAGGTGAAGCAAAATCTCAAAGGAACTTCCGAAACCAAAAGTGCTCTAAATTTAATCAATGAGCATGTCACATAACCCAACATCAGAAGTCACAGGTGGTGCACTGCATACAGAAAATCCAGACCACGTGCGATATAAAATCAGCATTCTACACATGACAGATCTAGAATCTCCAAAACTGGTAGATTAGATACTCAGCGATACAACAGAATAGGATATAGAACTTCATATCTAGTCTAAACAATTAATCTGTCATGTTCTAAGATAGTAAAATGCTAATACCATAAGCACTAGAACCAAACTTCACCACATATCATTTCCACTATAGATGCCTCTAATTTGTAATTCTACCTCTCTTTTTTTTGATAGGTAATTTGTAATTCTACCTGAGAACATGAATAAAAATGTGGATGAACCATCAACAGTTCAGAACAGAGAAGGCACAGACTTTTAACATTTTCGTTATATGAGCTAAAATATATTAAGTACACAAGGTAGTCGAAGATGGAATCAATGAAAGTAAGGGGGAAAAAACTTTGAAGCGTGAGCAACATAGTTGTATTAACCTATTTCTTTTCTGTAAAACCATAGAATTAAAAAAATACCATATACTTTAAGATAGTAGACTATATTGTTGTAACTTGTAATCATCCAAAGGACCAATAAAATTGAATTAAAGATCATAACAGAAGTTAATATCAACAAGACTCTTGGCAAAATGAATCCAATCTCAGTTTACAGCCCTTCATTTCAAAAAAATTCTCCTTGTTCTGTTTGATAAAAGTAAATTGCTAAAAATAGGATTCTAATTAATCAAATGACCGCAAACAAGTTCATAACAACATATAGCACATGTTTGGCTAAGCATAAAATCACCATTAAGTAAATAAGAAAGTATTCAAATAATTTTTTATTTTATTTTTTTGTAGGTAAGAGTTTGAAATATGCAGTTACTTAAAATTGACCAGTCCCTACCATCAAAATAAGCAACTAGAAAAACACAACCTACCCAGACATGTTTGATAACAAAAATTTACTTTGAAGTAACTTTAACTTTCTTTTAAGCTTAGCAAATCTCGCTCTACAAAAACAAATGCAATCAATTTCTCACCACGGGCAGATGCCTGACCTGTGACAGTTTGAGAAGCAATACCTGGCGCCATAAGAATCACTCATCCTTGAACGGGCATCAGTAGGAAGTCGTGGCTGCATTACTTGCTTAGACCCCCTGTAGCCATCAGCAGATTTCATCACCGTTGAACTTGCAGTAGTGTCTGTCTTTATTCCAGTACGTTTTTTCTTCATCTTTGATTTCTCCCAACCATCAACGGTAAGGGACGATGTTCGATCCTCACCATTAATCACCCCGCTGTTAGGAAATCTTAATATTTCCCTATCCTTGTCCATAACTCCAGCTGGCCTTGCAGGGGTATTTGCCTGTACATCCACATAAATCAACTGAACTTGTTTGAAGGTATGAATGAATAAAGAAGAGAACCCAATAGAGAATGCAAGGGAAAGTTTAGCAGGAGATTAATTTCAACCAGAAAGAATAATCAAGAAGGACAAAAGGTAATCAACCAAGATTACAAATAGACAAAAAAGAAATATAAATAAAAAGAGAACAGAGCAAAACACCTTGAACCCTAATGCTTATCTTTATTTAGATACTCAATTTCAAACAAGTAAGAACAATAGTAGGATATCATTATCACATAAAATTAAGACTAAAAAGAAGTTATTACGGCCCTATAATACAAGAAATCAGACAAAGGGGGAGAGCTAGTAGCTAATGAAGAGACATTATAAAGCAGCCTTCCATAATCATTATAGTATAATTAAGCACAAAAACATGTGCAGACAGAGCTTGGGAACAACAATGAATGCATAAGACCACCACGTCAATTCTGTATATAGAGAATATTTAAGAAAGCAACCAAACATACCCTTGGGTCTACCATAGAAGTTCGTGTGCGCTTGTTTGGAATCGAAATTTTTGTCCTTTCTTCTGATCTTTGTTGCTCCAGCTCAAAACTACTCGTGCTGGCATGACTCTGTGATCCCATTTTGCTGATGCTTATCCCTGAACTTGACCGATCAGACGGTATCAAGGCATTGGATCGGTCATTTGATAAGGTATCCAGTCGGGATCTCTTTCTTGATGGAATGGTTGGGAAACATTTGTTGATTACAGATAAACAATCATTGAATATCTTTACACGTTCCCTGACGCGTGGTGTAAGTTCAGAAATTATCTTTATCCCTCGTAAAAATTCATATGAAAGAGAGAAAAAATTTAAAATAAAAATAAAAAAGTAAACAGTAACTACCTAGCTTTAGTACCGCCTTCCCGTACACCAGCCTTGAGTCGTCTGAGATCATCTGATGATGGAGAAGGCAATGGTTTGCTATTTGAAGATCCAGGTAGAGGATCTTCTAGTGGGATGCCAACGGCAGCAGTTGCAAGTCGCTTAAATGCCACTGGTCGATTTAACTTATGGTCCACGACCATCGACTTTGGATCAAGACGCACACATTGAAAAAAATTCATCACATCTACATGTGTCACAGAAGAACTGCTTCTTGTCATGTTTGGAAGAGTTGATAAGATTTGATTCTCCATGTTCTCGCGAAAGCTACCTGATCTGTCCAGAGAAGCAGTAGCGTAGGATCCACGATGCCCAGATGAGTATAGAGGCCTATCTGGGCTACCAGAAGATAGATCAAATTTGCTAGATGCTGACATTGAATCAATGTCCACACGCTTTCTGTGTTAGAAAACCGGTTAACACAGTCGTGCATGGCAATATAGTAATACTACAATCTATGGCACATTAAACTCACAGCTCAAATCATTAACTGTAAAAGAAGAATATAATATGCCTGCAACCAAAAAAAATGGAGGTCAGACGAATCGAAACTTAAACAATTATTCAAATGACTGAAAAATCAATAAGGAAATTCAGGAAAAAAGAGCAATTGAAGGCCATTCAAGCCACTTGAAAGAGTTTCACGGATGTGAATATCTCAGCTTGATTTCCAGAAGAAAAAATACCTTACAAAGAAGAAAAACGTTTTGCACAAATTTCTATTGATCTCAGCTCATGCAGATATTTCAGTTTTATATTCTAGTAAAAACATCCAAATGACTGTCCATTGATAGATGTTATTCAGTTACATTTCAGGAACTTCTACTTAACAAACAGAAAAAGGAGGCAGATAATGAAGTCTATTCCACCATCAATTCGTTGAGCCTTTGTGTAAATGCTATTCAGTCCACACTTATCAAGAACTTTTAATACTATAACGAGAAAAGGTGGAAGTTAATGAACTATTCAAACGGCCAAGTCGACTTTATCTTCCTACACAGATAGCTTACACCATCAACACCATAGCAAAATTGAATCTTTCCATAAGTAAAAATCAAATATTGCTATCAATAACTGCAAACTCGTGTTACTACGTAAATGATAACAAACAAACAAAAAGCTCAGATATCCAAGTTCCCAAGTTCTAAGTTAGCACTTATAGTTCCTCTTTAGCTAAATTAATACTTCTTGTGCTCCAATTTCATGCTACTTGATTTAGTAACTAATAATAATTCCACAACTTTTAGACTCCTTTTCACAACTAAATTTTGCCTCTCTAAAAGTAGACCATACAAAGTGCTGTTTCTACCTCAAAACCTGTTGGTGGTTTTGAACATTAAAACGTTACTTCTCTGATCAAAGATAACCTTAAAAATCCTCTAACTTCTAACCTTTTATACCGAATGCAAGTATTTAAAACCCAAGTGATTTCATAACGCACTACCTAAATATTCAAAACCATGATTAATGATTACATTTCATAATCATCAGATAAATTCCAAAAATAAAAGTTACGAAAATAAAGAAGTTACCTGAAAACTTTAAACTTTATATTACTCTAAAAATCTGAAGAAAACTGGTGATCCGAAAAGCCTCTGGGTCGAAAACTCTGCAATGGTCTATATATCATCGGTGAAATAATCCAACAGCCAATGGTTCAATTAGTTGAAAATAAATACTGATAGTATCGATGATAACTTTATAATCATCCATACACGTATCAAGAATTCAATACGCTTAAATTAAACGAAGCATTTCAGGCTTAAAATTATGACAAAAAAGAATTACCTGAAATAGATATCAAAGGAAAAACGGCGTATCGTCGATCGGCTGAGGAGAGGTCGGTCGATAAATTGAACGAGATAATTTTTTTTCATTTATTACTACACCGGATTTGGCCCGATTTTAAGCCCGGATAAATAGTGGTATGGTAATGATGCAGTAGCAGCGTTGCTAGAATCTCAATGGACCGAAAAGAAGAAAGCTGTCAGAATTGTAGAATCTAAATGGACCGGACCGTATGCAGGCCGGATGTTAGCTTGGGCGGCCCAAAAACTGAATTATAAGAAGGTGGCTTCTTTGGTGAAAACTAGACCAACATATTTTGCAAGCAAACTTGTGTTCAAGAAAAACTCTTAACGGATACAAGGTGTGACAAGATATGGAAGTCATAATGATTTGCGAGCCTATTTGTCATAAGTCGTTTTTTTTATTTTTAATATTATTTAAATTATTATATATTAATAAATAAATAAAGTATACTTCAATATTTATAGAAATTTCGTACGCTTGTTTCTAGTATTTTACAAAAAAATAATTTTCAAAATAATAAATACTTGAAACCTTGTTTGATTTTCATAATTTTAAAATTCATTTTTCTTAAACTCATTTTTAATTACACATTCTTATAATAAAATATTTTACACGTAAATTTAAAATTTTTCCTACTTTAAATCATACATTTTCCAAAAATTCACTATTACAAAACTCGGTTGATGAAATAATGGGCTTCAAATAGAGGCCAAATCAATAGTGTTTTATTCGTGGACGGAGAAAGTTGTGTTCGTAAGCCAAATTTAAGCCAAAGTGAACTTTTTATTGGACTTATTTCCTTTTGAAATTTTAAAAGTGATTGAATATTTTGTTGAGCTTAACTTCAAAACATGAAAATATCACTTTGTCAAAAAAAGACGTGCGACTTTTTCGTCCAGACGAAAGACGGGGCATTTGCTCCTAGCCTTGAGCTTAGACGGAGTCTAATCGTACCACTTTAATAACTTTTGCTTAAAATAAGATGATTTATTTTTAGCTTTAAATCAGATAAAATGATTTGTCACGAAATTTCTAATCTTGCCCCTTGGATGCTAGATTGGATTGATTGAAAAGCTTTAACCTACTCAATCCCCGGCTCAACACACATCCAAACTTTTATTTAAAGAATATAGCATAACATCTAATACTTTTGAGAGCGAAGTTCAATCATATTTTCTCGTGAAAAAAAAAGGTAAAAATAATGCCGTCACAATACAAGCAAATTGCACTACTCGTTCTCCAAGCACAAGTATTTAAGCCGAATATCGAAGAAAAAGCATAATATTTGACCAAAAGTCTGAAAATCCTTATCGACACAAAGAGTCAAAATTTAGCAATAACATCTCTGAATAAGAAAAAGTAAAATTATGATTTTTATAGGAAGGAATAGCTACCACAAGCAAGCATGCCAAATCTACCACTCGTAACAAAGGGTCGAGTACATCCATATGCCCCCATATGTATTCAAGATTTGTTGCCAAATACAAGGCTTATATAAATAAGCATGTCCCTTATTCAGCTATTGTATTGAAACCAATAAAAGTTTATATACTAATCTCTTTACTATTTATTTATGAAAGTTGTGCACGTGTCAAACCTTTGATTAAAAAATAAGTCCAACATAAAGAGATATGTTAGAAACAAATATTAAATAAATAAACTTCTCCTACCTAACTGTTTAAGATTTTAGAATATGTGATTCAATACTGCTTATGTTCAATACTTGATCACTCAACTTCGTATGTCATATTAAAAAACACGAATGGGATTGATAGGTTGTACAAAGAGGTTCATATGCAAGAATTCTTAAGGGAGATTTGAACTTGGTGTGAAAAATGGCAAACTAGACGGCCTATATATCGCTTTCGACATAGCTATTGCTCATGGAACAATGCATTTCGAATGTGGGAGATACCATTCAAATGAAGGACCACAACATTTGAGCTTCTAAATGTAACAAATTCGAATGACAAGTTGACTAGTCTTTTCGACTTCCGGATGGGGTTTAATTTCTCGAAAAATACTGCTCACTAAATAATGTTTGATAAGCAAATTTGTTCCAGCCATTTGATAAACCCCGTATACTACAAGGCGAAATTCATCCAATTTAAGGTAACATACACATATCATGAATATTTCATGTGAAAATTCCAAATGCTGATTAAATAACAAATATCTAACATCTTCAAAGACTCCTCTTCCTATGGTGGTCAAGAACTCAAAATCTTCACCAGAAATTTTATACCGCTGTCTCTTTCTGCTTCAAATCCTTCTCTTCCTGCGATATGTGCCAAGAAGCTAATGTTTTTTGGGTGCGCTGAACACCAGCAATTTGCAGGTAAATATCCCATAAAAAAACATTATAAGAATTCATTACGATTTTCCTGTTGATGCAAGTCACTGAACGGAAATTGCCGGGAATGAGGTGCTGAGCTCCAATACCTGGAAAAAGACATGATTACTTTGACGATCAAGTTATATGTTTGGGAATTATATACTGTATATGTATGTAAAATAGTGCAAGGGGAGAAATACCTGCTTGGATAATGGATGCAAAAATCTTAGTAGGAAGGAAACGAATCAAACTAGAATGCACCAGTTTTCAGATGTTGGATCAATCCAAGGAAGATGATAACAGAATCCCATGTTAACAGAGAGGCCTCATTTACAGAAAGTTCATGTTCAATTTTGACATCAACAATTTTTTACTTGACTGTAAAATTTTGAAGATATTAAAATAACTGAAACGCCCATAAAAGTGTGGATCAAAGAACTGTAGAAAAATAAGACATACCATTTCCAGACTAGGATGGTATACATTGAAAAATACGATTTCTTTCTCTCTTATTCCCGACCCAAACCAAGGAAAGCAAAAATTTCTTCCTCCACTGGTCTTAGCTGTTCAAAAAGTATGTCATTGACTCATTGCTACAGAGTCAAGCACAAGTTCAGCCAATATATTGTGTCGAAACATAATCTGATTAACACACTCAAGATGAACCTAAATCAATTCAGCTAATTGCTGCCCCCTTGGTATCTTCAGGAAATATATGCCATAGAAATGCATTAATCCGTAGCTGGCTCTTGGTACAATGGCATCTTCATCTAACAACCGCCTATGAAAAGTTCCGATGTGATGATACTAAATGTATGCCAAAAAACTGCAGCCCCTCAGTGTTAATCTTAGTTGATGGCACTACTCTCCCATTTTCTCCCCAAAATACGTGATTACAAAAATCCCTCACTCGTATCACTAGTCCGCCTCATGTCTTCTATAAACTCAGAGTACAAAGCAGAGAGGTATGAAAACTGATATACAATTTACATGCTGTTATATAACTTCTCCCCTTATGACTTTAATCGTCACTGGATCTTCGAGGACATGATGTTGCCTTTTTGTAGGCATTGATGATGTGAGAGAATATCAATCAGGAGTCAGGACCACCGGAGGAACCTAAGCACCAACCTCAAGATTGATATTTGTGAACTACAGTTTCTGATGGATTTATCTATTTGTACAAAAAATTTAGCCCACCTTGTTTACAGATGACATGGTGGCAGCAGATGATTGGCGGAAAAAACTGTTTTTTTCTAAACATATAGCAAGCTCCGTTTCTAATACCATCAGGATGGAACCTACCAGTGTCTTGTCCGAGGTATCCAATGCGTCAACAACAGACCATAAATTATCTAAAGAAAATCTCCATATCAAATAACACAAAAATCTGGCTTCAGTTTGTATATCATTAGTCTAATCCCAATTAGAGTATGGCTACCCACCTGTGAACTAGCATAAAGGACTGTCCAATACAAACCACACTAAACCCCTTCCCGCCCATCGCCTGCAAAGTCCTTTTACAAGTACCAGGGAAGAGAACTAAACCATCCAACTAAGAGACTTAAACGGGAAGTATCTACTAAAGATGGCAATGGGAAAGACAGGAGCATGAACAAGGTAGATTATGCTGCTTTTTTTTCATCCTCACTACCTGGTTTATAGTCGACTGAAGAGTAAAACTCATGAGAAGACTCTAGTTGTCAACCTTATCTAGCATCGAGTTCTATATAACTTGTCGTATAAAAACATGGCCATCGTCTTCATCGACAAAATATATAACTGTAAGAACATTTCAAGCACAATTTGCAAGCTGATTATAATGTCATGTTTTCATTTTAAGTTATCAATTGAACTCGCAATAGTAGCACAATATGTTCATGTATTCATTAAAAGGGCAAATGAACTGTCTACGATGAATTAAAAATAATTACTTTACTGAAATTATTCTATCACATGACCACAACAAGCCATGAAAGAATTGCATCACTAAAACAGACTACAAAAACTCAAGAACACTACAAAACATTCGTGCCTGCGAAATTATGGTGTAAGAGCTTGTGAGCAATCTGATCTCGGGCATGCATTGTATTTTCTGACCTAACACCATTTTCTGCAATCATTTCATCATCAAAATGATCAAACTTCAGCTCGGGATTCAATTGCTCATTTCGCATCTCACATATATTATGCAAGACGCAACAAGCTCCAAGGACGACAGGAAGATCCTGTAATTTAATCTCTGTTCTCCTCTGCAAGCAGCTCCACCTCGCTTTCAATCGCATAAATGCATCCCTGGCAACCCTCTGAACCTCATCAACTTTCCCATTAAAAGCATGTTGTGACCAAGTAAGATTCTGATGTGTATAAGGAACCAATATCCAATCCATTAATGGAAAACCCGAATTCCCAACAACCCAAACATCCTTCATAGCCCCCCGATTTGCTCTCTGGAAAAGCGCAGATTTCTCCAAGACCTGATCATCAGTCATTGAACCAGGCCACCCAATGCAAATGTCTGTGAAAACTCCGTTTGAATCAACCACTCCTTGAACTGTGATTGAATAAGAAGTCTTTTGATTCCTCTCTGTGTGCCTCTTATTAAAATAAGCCGAAAGATTAGTCTTCGGAGCAGTGATTGGAACATGAGTGGTGTAAATTGAACCACCAACATTTGGAATCCCCGATTTAAATTCAAATTTCTCCGTAGTCTCCTTCATCTTCTTTTCATCAGGCCACTGCAGAAACTTAGGCATCAACACCCTCTTTATCGCGGAACAAACCTCAAACACCAACTTATGACAAGTCGAAATTCCTAATCCAAAACGCTTAGACACTTCTCGAAGAGCCTCGCCAGTGGCCAATCTCCATATACAAACCGCCACTCGTTTGCGAACCGGAATAGCCAAACGCAGCATAGTGTCTTTCTTTGTCACCACAGACTCGAGCTCTTCGCAGATCATATCAAATGTAGCTTTACTCATCCGAAATGTACTTTTGAACTCCTCTTCAGGGAAGTCTGGACTGTTAACTTGCTCCCACCATGCATTAGACCGGTTTTTCACCCACAATCTCCGCTGTGCGCCGCCACTCACCATCGTTGTAGACTCGTCCGATGCGGCGGCATCATCGTTAGTCTCCACTCGTGCACGCTTTGAGGGAGATGATTGATCAAACTCAAAATCCTTTAAAATATCATTTTTCTGAAAATAATCCGAAAACAATCCACCCTCATTCATTCCTTGATCAATTTGCTTAAATTCAAAATCCAAAAATGAATTCGGTTGCATAGAATGCACTGTCTCTGTCTGTATACTCTCCTTTGCTTTCTGGGCTGGTTTATCTTCTTGATGGGCATCAAAAACTAAAAATTTGGATACAAATTCTTGCACTGACGATTCGTTATTCTCACCATCGAAATCAAAAATACCATCATTCCTGGGGCGCATTTTTGTATTGCTAAGAGGAATACTACTGGGTTCGAAGTCTTGAATGAAATTAAAGGAGAAATCTTCTTGAAATGGGGAAGTAGAGATTTCCATGTAAAAGCTTATTAATCAGTGTGAAACTGTCGGAAGAATGAATTGAATTGAATTGAATAGAATGGAAATGTGAACCCAAGAAAGCTTGAATGAGAGAAGGAACTGATGGATTTTGCATATATATAAGACAGGTATATGTGTAAGTTAAGGAAGCGTGTGAGCAGCGGACGCGGTGTTTAGGAAGGTTCTTGAGCAGCTCGTGACGATGACTGTGGGTTTAGTGGGGGACCGAGGGGTGTCTTTTATATGATTGATTTACGCGTCGTTGAGGGGTTTGAAGTTGAACAAGGGCACGTTTGGGAATTGAGGAAGTCGACGAGCATTTTCGTCAAAAAGAGGAAATAAAACACGTTTATATATATATCTATTTGATATATTTATTGTTTGCTTGTCAATTATAAATTATTTATTAATAATCAAATTTTATTTTTTATACATACTATTATCTCATCACGCATCTTAACGAGACAAACATAAACAGCTAAGGAACGTTCTCTTCGTATCTCAGTTTTATGTTTTGAGTTTTGAATTCGTTTTGTGTTTTGTATTTTTGGTGTTCATTTTGATATTGTTGAAAACTTGTTCTTTTTATTGTTTTAAAAAAATATTTCTCAACCCGTGTTTTTTGAATTTTGACAGATTTGTGAAAAAAACAGTCAAAACGTAAAAAAGTAGTTTTCTATTTTCTTCACAAAATTTTCAGTCGTTTTCGAAAATGGGAAAGAGAACACGTTTTCAATATTTTGGAAAATCGAAAATAGAAAACGTCCCCTAAGCTCTTGTTTGAATCCTATTTTGTGGAAAATTAGAATAGTGGATTTTGTTTTAAGAATTTGAAATTAAAAAATATGAAAAAAAATTTGAATTTACGTGCAAATTTATTTTATAGGGAGAATGTGTCGTCGAAAACGAGTATAGGGGAAATGAGGTATTGTTCAATTTGCTGATTTCAATTTTTAGTTTTGTAAAATACTAAAAACGTGTTTTGTTTGATATTTCTGAAAATGTATTTTCAAAACACAATGATAAACTTATAACATAAAACTCAAAATGCATTTTTGACATTTAAAGTATTTTGATTCTCATTTTTTGAAAAAAAAAAAAATGAAAAATCCCACACAAGAGATTTCAAAAGTCAAAAATTATGGCTGAATGTATTTGAAATTTTTTCATTATTTAAAAAAAAAATGGTTACCAAACGGGGCCCTTAAAATTTCAAAAAAAATTTTGAAAAAAAAAAAAAAAAAAACTCAAAATATGAAAAACAAGTGTTTAATAAAATGTTATTTAAATAAAATATAAATATAAAATTGTAATAAATAAAATGTCTAAACTTTATAAAAATTCTAAGAAGAAAATTTTAAAAATTTTTAAAAAAATAAAATAAAAGTAAAATTATAAAAATTTCTAGAAAAAAGGAAATAGTTCAAGATCTTAATATTATTTATATAAAAAATCTAAAAAAAATTACTTAAACGAACATAAATAAAAATGTTCTCGATCCACATGATTGGTTTTATTTTTATTTTCTATATTTTGAATTCAATTTTTTATTTTTATTTTATTTTTGTAACAAGAAAAAATATAAGAAGGTCATGTTGGTTTCTCATTAATCATCCATAAAAATGAAAAATATGACTGTTATCAATCACATTCAATCACCATTTTTTACTTTTCATCTTTTGTGTGGAGCCCATAACGGTTATATTTTTCATTCTCATTCTACAAATAATGAAAATCAAACGAGGCCTAAGATTTACCATTTTTAAAATGTATATATTGCTTGATAATAGATTAATGTATAATTGTTCTAATTTTACTGGATAATTAAATTTCATAGAAAAAAATAACATAATATAATTTTTCAAAATTTTAAATCAAACGTGTTTTTAGCAATTTTAAAACAAACTCTCGAAATAAAAAATTAAAATAAACTCAAAACTGGAAACTAAAAGCAGAAACACAAATCAAATAGATTGTTCGCTAAAAAAGTGCAAACTGTAAGTGTATGGATTGCGTTCAAGTAATAAAACGGATTTTTTGAGTCTTAACCATTGTCTAATTAATTTTTTCACAAGCCAATTAACAAATTACTCATTTATGATGTTATACTTAATTTTTTAATTTTAGTTAATTACCTCTTTCGAGCGAAATTATTTTGGTTCCTTTTTATGATTCGTTCATGTCTTTTAGAGGTCCTTGGGGGTGCACTTTCTCCAATTCCAGAAAACAATGCAATTGCATTTGATTCTCAGGTTTGTGACTTTTACTGTTGAGTACTATCTACCAACGTGTTTTTTATTTATGTTATTGAGGATCTTATCAGAATATGGAAGACATTTAGAAGTTTATATGTTTGGAGATTTCAAGTTTCTCATGTTCTCCCATTGCTTAGGAAGTACACTATTCTTGAACTCTGTCTACGATCCTTTAGGATGCTCAAGTAATGCATAACTATGATGCTCAGACTCTGGCACGGATACATATTTAAATGTCGAATATTTTATTTTCTAAAATATAATATAGGGGGACATGGCTAAAAAAGTTCAAATTTTGGACACGGATATGTGGATATATTTTTCAAATTTCAATCTTTTTACTAATCCAAAATGTCATTTTGAATATACCAAAATCAATTGTTCACAAAGAAGAAAATGGGTATTGAATAAGGGGTCAAGACGAATAAAATAGAATTTTGAAGTTAAGTTTTCAATTATGGAACATTAATTACTAAATGTTATATAAAATAGAAAATGGGGGACCTGATTGCAATTTGGACTTAGTAGAGCATAAGTTGCACAATATGAATTTATGGAATCCATTTTCACCTTATACAAACAAAATCCTAGACCATCGTTACAGAAAGGGGAAGAAGGGAGGAGGGAAAAAAACAGAGAGAAGATTAAGGAGGGAAAACCTAGCGTCGCCGCCTTTTTGCATCCCCTCGGTGGCGACACTAGGTTTATGGAGTGTAGAAATGGGGAATAAGAAAAGGGAAAGAAAAAAAGAAGAGAAAGAGAGAAGAAGCGGAAATGACGTCGTATCAGGTTGAAATTTGGAGGATTCGACCCATATTCCATACTAGTACTAGTACCTGTGTCGTGTAGTGTCGACACGGATACTCCGCAATTTCTAAGAGTTTGAGCATCAAAGTGCATAAGTATGTATTCACTCAACTTAATGACCCTAGGTAATTTACAAGTGTCTGAGATGTGTAAATTGGGCATCAACAGAATCAATCCAATTTTCTCACATATTCTATAGCTGAATAGGAAATTGTACCCTCACAATAGAATTTGGCATCTTCATGTAAGAGTAAATATGATAGGATATCCATCAACAGGATAAATCAGAGAGTTTAGAAGAAATATTATCATATTGATTTATGCTCGTAACCATTTGAATCCCTGTCAAGGGAACTGTATGCACAAATTATAGAGTTAGAAAAAAAAAATTATTGTGCCAATTTATGCCAGTTGGGCCCTCGTAAGTGAACCATATGGAAGAATCAGATTTCAGAAGAAGTATGTTGTGCTAAGTTATGCTCATAATTCTGGATCCTTGCCTAATAAGAGTGTTGGGAATAAGACATTAGATTATTTATGCTTGCTGGCTGCCGCCCTACAATTACTAGCTGAAACTCTTAATGTTAACGATATAACCTGTGGTTTCTTTGTTGACTTCATTTTAAATTCTTGATTTATCAGTCTACATTATTTCATTTTTATTCATTGTTTGTAGGGTGGATCCATTTATGCAGCTGCTGGTGATTCTTGTGCATATTGCTGGGATGTGGTAATATTAGCTGAAGATGACTAACTTTTACTAACACATTTTGCTGGAGTTTGTGTGGTCTTGCTTTGCCTTTCAGCTGTATTAGGTTCACGTTGTGATCCAATCCCCTAACCCACCCCCAGAAAAAGAAAATGAAAAATGAAATGGAAAAAAATGCCCAACCACCTAGCACGCAGATGAAGAAAAGAAAGGAACATAAAAGACAAGAAATCATCAACAATTGATTCCTACCTAATTTTTGTTGTGTCACTTCAGGAGAAGTCTGAAATCAAGATGGTTTTCAAGGGACACTCAAACTATTTACACTGTGTTGTTGCCAGCAATTCTTGCAGTCAGGTCCACTTTTCTTCCTTTTTATCTCTTCTTAGGTTGCCTGTCTCCTAACTGAAGGCTAGTTGGCTCGTAATTTGGCTTCCCTTCTTTGTAATTGCCCCTTCCCTATCTGACATTTGTTCTATGAATTGCATTGATTGATGAAGACATGTAGCTCTAGTGGGTTTTCTTCAAAATCATGGGCACCCTCCTCCCAATTCTTGTGCCTCGTAGGTAATGATATAATGCATTGATATAAGTAGATTAGTTGTTGAAATTCAAAGAATTTAAGTACTTAACAGACTCCTGAACTAAGTCTAGAAGCATTATGAAATCTAAACTATTTGCCCTCAGAAAGGAGATGGGGATGAACCAAGGGAGTCCTATATATCTTTCAATTGTCTTCATGATTTATATGTCTGTGGTTCATTCTACTTTTCTACTCTTCTCTGGTTGCTTTCAGATCATAACTGGTTCAGAAGATGGCACAGCCCGGATATGGGGTAATCTAATTTATGGCCAGAGCATGAAACCAGCACTATTTTTACAGATTGAACATCAAGCATGTTGCTTTTTTGGTTTCCTCTTCTAGTTGCCGAGGTGGGGATGTTATATTGCCTCCATATTATTTATAAATGAACTATATTTAATATTCTCATCGCATTGTACTCTCGACTTTAACTAATTAGTACATCTAGTCTTTAATGATGGTTTTGGTTTAAAAATTCTATTTGTGTGTTTAAATCAGGGATAAATCTTTAGTCATAATTTTTCTATTTATTGTTCTTTTTATTTAAAAATACAAGTAGCAAATGAGTTTTTTTACTCTCTTGAATTATATGTGATGATCAATAAATTAAGTGGAATTCTATATCTATATGGATTAAAATCAATACCCGGATTTAATCAGATATAATTTGAAAGATTTTATAGGTTCTTTGATCAAGGTTTGACAGAAGAACTTTATAAGTTTCCAAAAATTGAAGATACAGAACAAAAATGGATAATATGTGCTAATTAATGAAACGTTAATGATATGAATGTGACGAAAAAGTTGAAGACGTAAGCTTGACAATGATTAAAGATTATGAATTTTTTATGCTACTAAATGTAGTGCATTTAAAAAACAACACGTCAATATATTTAAGCTTTGAAAAATTGTCATCAACGCGTGCTTTTATCTCTGGGATTTTTCTTGGAAAGGATGCTGGTGGAATTTTTATGGGATTGAATTCATGATAAAAAGAAGAAATGCATGAAATAGAATTTGGCTATTAAGTCTAGACGTGAGAAATACTTCTATTTAATTTTATTTGTAAATCGAGTAGTTGAATTGCTTAGTCATGTTTGGTGTAGTTAAAAATCAAATATTTAGTAGACTATGATAATAAAATATGTGGTTAAAAATAAATTTTTTATTATATTAAAAATAAAACGTATACATAAATTGTAAAGAAGCACATTCCTCAAGAAATCAAATTATGTCCATATTTGGACTTCATTAAAATGAGATTTTGACGAAAAATAAATTTTAGAATAGTGTTTTTTGAAAAATACGTGGTTAAAAAATAGGAAATTTTTTTAAATTTATGTTTAATATCATGTTATAAAAGAATGTATAATTAAAAATAAAGCCCAAGCAAAGCCTATAGTTTATGAATAATGCTCCTTGGACAAGGGCATTTGGCAAGGATTGATAGTATTTTTTCGACTAATTATCAGTCAAAAATACATTTTAATGCCAAATCCATCATTCGAGTCTCCAACAATTATTTCAATAATTACATATCCGATTTGACCTATAAGCTATAGATGCAAAATACAAAAGAGGAGTGAATGCTTTAATTTTTTTGCCCTTTTTTCAATATTTTCTCCTTGGTTGATGATAGTAGGCGCCATGAATGATTGGAATTCATATGATGCAATGAGACATTACCGTAGGCAGTCAAATGAAATTCAATCCACGAAATAATATGATTTGAGAGAATTTTGAATCAGAGCTCTGATTTTTTGTTCAAAACATTTTCCTTAGCGAAATCTCTTTCTTTATTTGTGGCAAACAAATAGTTAGTTTATAAGAATCAAATAATTCGAATTCGAAAGAGTCCTATTAAAACAAGTAATATAAATCTATTTGTCATCCACATCAGAATAAATAGATAAGAGCCATTTTCATTATCTTTCTTTGAATACATATAATGCTTTTTTTTTTTAAATCTTTCAATTAAAAAATGATGCTTGTTCCCTATTTAAATTTTTGTTTACGTAATAACTTTGACCAAAAATTTTGAAAAATGTTCACCGGCTAGAGGGGATGACATCCCTCCCCCCTGACCGAACCCCACAGAGGGATGTCATCCCCCGGTTATCATAGCATAACCCTAAATAATTTCATTATTCATGCGCGTTTTCCTATTTGGGGTCCATCCTAAACAGTCTGATAGATAAAAGCATTTTTGTCGAACTTTTCCCATTCGTGTTCACAGCGGAGTGGTACGCAGTTGACCTCATATTTGTTCTACGCTAACACGACATTGCCATAAATTAACAATTATGCTTCGCATCGTCTCTCTTATTTTAAAACCTTCCTAACTTCTGTTGTTCTCTGGTAAATTCATCACCGTCCTTCTATGAACGTATATGTATGTATGGTGCGTGGATAATACATAATCATCATCTGAAGTCCATTGTGATGTTCCATTAGAATTAAGAATTGAACAAACGGCCAAAGTTGATATATATATATATCTATATATATATATATATATATATTGTTTTTTTGTCTTAAAAGTTTGTGGGTTATCTTTTTCTTTTTCTCTTATCTTGAAATTTACCCATTTTCTTATGTACTTTCCTTGCATGTCAAATCATTTTCTGGTGGCCCTTTTTGTTTAATTCTACCTGGGATTCTCTATTTCTTGTAGAATGTTCTGTTTGATGATAAAGTGACGATCTTGGAGTTGCTGGAGAGTTTGGAAACAACGCCGTCGATCGCCGAGATGCAAAACAATGACGACAACCGTACAATTCGGAGGAGACCGGCCGCCGCTGTTGAGAAAATACCGGCATCTGGTTTGAATACGGTAAATGAAGACTCGGAGAATTTTGATGAGATCAGAAATGGCTGTGGAGGTGTTGTGAAATCGGAGGAGAGTGAAAAGTCGAGTAAATTTGAGAGTGAAGAGTTGATAAATAACAAGGAGATGGAGGATAAAAAGATCAAAGAGAATGGCGAGAGTAGTAAAGGGATGGAGGCATCCGCCGTGAAATTCTCTTACCGGCCATCAGCACCAGCTCACCGGAGAATTAAAGAGAGTCCTCTCAGCTCTGATGCCATCTTCAAACAGGTTTGCCTTGTTTTTTTCTTCTTCAACTACCTTCCCATTAAATGCAGTGTATGCGTCTACCTATATGTCTACTTATCGTTTTTCTTTACATTCATTTTCGTATCTTATTTGGTTTAGATGAGGATTAACGAGTACAATTATGTGTTCGCATAATAGAATATCCCATGTTTGGACATCTACTGTGATCTTTATTATGAATGAAGCTCTAATTTGAATTGGGATCCTGTTGAGATTAAATAGCCACGTAGCAGCATCTAATGGACTTGTAAAGAGATAAGAGACTGCATTGTCTGATGAATGATGTGCTTGTAATCTTTGTGATGAGGTTGCAATGAGGTCGGAATTGCTACTTTGGGATGATTAATGGTTTTATGTCCTTGTAATGCATTGCTTGAGTAATTGCATTTTTTTTGCTTACCATAAGGGGGTAATTTGCAGGTAGTTGGAGTAATATTCTGGATATTTAAATCCACTGGGTGGTTCCTTGGTGGGGGTTATCAGTAGATTGCATACCATTGGGGAGTTATTTCCATAAGTATTACCAGCACATACAATCCAGATTTTATTCTACGCCTATGAATTACAAACACTTGCGTTTGAAGTTTGAACTGATGGTATAAATATATTTTGGTAAATCTTAGTATTGAGATTTACTGATTGAATTATAATGATTGAGTAATGCTTTTTACTTTTGTTTCTGGTAAAATCTGCCAACAAATGGCCAAGAAAATGGTAGAGGTATAAAAACAGACGAAATATTTATATCTGGATTCTATGCTCTTGATTTAAGTGTTGTCATCATGGCTTTAGATAATCTGTCAAGAACCTTCATTCTGTAAATTATTACTAATTATTTTTTGAAAATAAGTTTCCATAGAACGTTGTAATATTCAGGACTAATTGGCATCTCGTGACAGAGTCATGCAGGTCTCCTCAACCTTTGCATAGTGGTTCTTGTTGCTGTGAACAGCAGACTTATTATTGAAAATTTAATGAAGGCATGCCTCATACACCTTTCTCTCCTTTTGGTTTATGCAGATAGTTAATCCAACTGTAGGTGATGCATTATATATAATCAGGCATTACTTGTTGACGGTTCCAGTTATACTTCATAAATCTGTATAAAATATCACAAGTGACAGATATAGGTTCCTGTTATTGTTGTCAGAGCAGTTAGATTTTAATATATAATTGCAATTTAAGGAACATAATATAGTATTACTTTTTCTGATGTATTCTTATGTGCTTACTTTCAGTATGGCTGGTTAATCAGGTCAGGCTTTTGGTTTAGTTCAAAGTCACTGAGGGATTGGCCACTTCTAATGTGCTGGTAGTTTTATCCTGACTTTTCCCCCTCTCATTGGAGTTCTGGCATAAGAAAACAAGTTATCTGGCACATTAGCGGTTATGCCAATATTTTATTTTGTTTTTTGTTATGCCATGCAGTCTGAGTCTCCCAATTTTTCCACTTGCGGCGTTTCTCGTTGAAAAGATGGTGAGACGTAGGCATATGTCTGAACGCGTAAGTATGAAGCACTTCTTTGTTTTTCATCCTTAAGTGGATTCTGGATTATATGTTAACATTATGATGGCTCAGGATTCTAATGCTTATTTTACTTTCTCGAAATTAATGCTGCAAGTGGTTCAACTTCTCAAATCTCTGATATCATTGGACTACAATAAAGGAAATGTTTATTTGCATTTAGTTTTCTTATTAAATCTGCATGACACTTACCACGCAATGTTTTGGCATATGATTTCATCCTTTACATAGATATAAATCCGAGATTGATAGTAAATGTGTTGCTTGAGACTCTGAAAGACGTGCAGTTCCATACCTTGTGTTGCCTATGTTAAGAATAATTGTAAATTTTCACTAGCATCTCTCTGTTTTTTAGGAGATGGTTTTTTTTCTAATTTATTATAAAAGTTAATTCATTAGTACTTTTAATAAACTTATCATGGTTAGCTAAACCAACAAATGATATGAACTGGAAATTTTATGGCAACAAGTGCAGGAAACTCTTAAGCTGTCACGCTGTAGACTTTTAAAGCTACGCCATTATCATTTTATTTCTTATTCGTATTTCTGATATTGCTTTAGAGTTTCAAGTTATTTTTTCTTGATGGCTTACCTATCTTTCTTCCCCATCCACCCCCCCCCCCCCCCCCCCCCCCCCCCCCATCTTTATTTTATTAATTTAGCTCCATATTATTGACATAAGATGTCCAGTTACCACATGATTTGAGACCGTTCCAAAACTATGCATCTTAAGCATGGCAATTGCTTTGAGGTCTGGGTTTGTCTTTTCAAATTTCAACTTATTTTTTTTATATTGCAGGTTGCTTTCTTTCTTCATGTTATAATAACTACAGCGGAAATCTTGTATCCAGTTATGGTCATTCTTAGGTTCGTCATCTACTACTTTCAATTAGTTACCACACGCACACGCACACACTCTTTTTTTCTTTTTTCCTACACCGTCCTTATATAAAGTTAAAAATTATTTGTATGATAGCATATGATGTATGCCTCTTTCTGGCAAGTACGAAAATTACTGTATTGTAAGTCAAACTTTAGGGAGGAAAAGTATTTTGTGTATTCAGGGTTAGGTAGTCTAGAACAACCACCTTCACACTGGCTTGAAACTTTTATTCTGGTCCATGTGAGTGTTATTAGTAATGTAGGTTGCTGAAACAAAGTGCCTTAAAAGGATGACATTATTGGGGACTTGAATAGGTAGGAAACAGGTCATAAAGATAAATAATTGAACGTGTAAGTTGTGAGACTATTTTTAAGCAATGTGGAATAATTGGATAGTACCAACGTGATTTAATAGTTATGAGTTTGAAATTGCACAGGTGTGATTCTGCTGTTCTATCAGGTGTCACATTAATGCTCTTCACTTGCACTGTGTGGTTAAAGTTGGTGTCTTACGCGCATACGAATTATGATATGAGAGCACTGGCAAAGTCACTTGACAAGGTAAAAAGAAACCTCATCACCTCTCACTGTGGCTACTGTCTAATTTCTGTTTTGCCTTTATATCTTGGACAAGACTAGTTAAAGGACGATAACTAAAAATAGGCAAGTGAAACATCTGCTGAATCTTTTAATCTTTCCTGGCACTTTGTCGTTGTTGTTGGTGAAACAGAAGTGAACTCAGCTTTTGTTATAGCGGATTTGCATATTTTCTCTATTTTTCAGAGAGTGAGATGTTTCCATATTCGATATGTTTAACGGTCCTTCCGTCCAAAAGGACCATTTGTGCTAAAAATGAAAATTTATGAGATCATTTGCCTCATGTTTAAAAGGTTTGAATCCAAACATAATTGGGCAAAGGTTTAGGACTATTTGCTGCTTTTTATTTTTGGAATGATTAACCATGTTATGCATTTTTTTAAGTGATGCCCTCTCTCACTCAGGGATTGATAATAGTCATTCTCTAATCTCTTCCTTTATGATGCCATGGGCAGGGGGAAACCTTGTCCAGTTATTGGAATATGGATTACACTGACGATGCGAGCTTTAAGAATTTGGTATACTTCATGGTTGCCCCTACATTATGTTACCAGGTACACACACTAGGCTTTTAGTTAATCAAGCTGAAATTTTTAATTTATTAATGCGGAAATCTTTTACAAATGCAAAAAGTATACATTGCTTCCTCGAAGGTTGCATATGATCTTTTTGTATGCATGACGTGTCATGTCTGCGACTGCACCAATCTTACTGACTTGTAGGTGTTGACTTTGTACCGATTGTAGTTTACCATGTGAGGACTTTGATTTCATGATTTGTTCAGTTAATTATGTTTGAAACGATTCTAACTTATATGGTTTTTTTATACACGCTAAGATTTTAAAATCATGAATCCCAGTAATCATCAAAATTCTTTCTTATTTTCATAATGTTTATTGTGTTTTAGCATAGATAGGGTACATCTCCTTATACTTCTGCATGAGCTAACAAGTTCATACGGAGGAATATTTGTGAACAGTTAATAAGTAAACAAAAATAAGAAGTAAAACGAAGAAATAAAGCTTTCAGCTAATGCCCTGGTTTCTTAAATTGTGTATATAGTATTAACCTGGGTTCTGGTGTCCATGTTGCACGGTTTGTTCTAAAATGTGATCAAAGATGCTTTGGGGGCAGAAATGAGGATGTTAGAACTTTTCTAAGATAGTGCTTGCGTTTTTGAGGCTACATGTTATTGTTGCAATTACAAACTTTCATCATAATATGACAAAATAAATAATCATTATCTTTTTTCTGTTTTGCACTTAATAATTGATGTAAAGATATTGAACTCAGTTGCTTTTCCCTGCTTTCTTTATTACATCACTTTTGGAGATTTTTTCTGCCATTTCTCTAGTGAAGTACTGTTATTTGCAGCCAAGCTATCCCCGTACAGCTTGCATCCGGAAGGGTTGGGTGGTACGTCAACTGATTAAGTTGGTGATATTTACTGGATTCATGGGATTTATTATAGAACAGGTAATTTCCTTATTACTTTGAGGTCAATTTTAACAAGGCTTTTGCTATGTCAATGAAAACTTGGTTGATATAATTTGTTTAATCGTGCAGTATATCAACCCTATCGTGCAAAACTCTCAACATCCTTTGAAAGGAAACCTTTTGTATGCTATAGAAAGGGTCTTGAAGCTTTCAGTCCCAAATTTATACGTGTGGCTCTGTATGTTTTATTGTTTTTTCCATCTTTGGTACGTTCTTTCTTTCTCAAATTAATAGAAAAAATTTCTTTCCACTTCGTAATCTTTGGGATTTTGCTTTATGGAACTTCCTTGTCTCTTCTTTGAGCACCATTGTGAAAATTGTCGAAGCAGCAATATGGTCTATACATATGACCATCTTTTCTGTTTGCTTCGGAATCTTGAATTTGAAAGTTGATTTTCATACATTGGAATATTATTGTTTGCTTTGGAATTTTGTTTATATAATCTTTCTCCAAAAACTCACTTATAATAAACTTGAAACCAAAATCTATGCCGATTATGGATGTCCCGAGTATTTTACCATGCAATAATAACCCAAAAGAAGTTGAAATCGAGTGTTAGCCATTCGAAAAAAAATATTAAGATTGACGTGTGGTAAGATCCAAAAAAAAAAAACAAAGTTAAGAGGAAAAATGATTGCCTAGAGAGAGATACCTCCGTTCTAATTGAGAAATTTAATTCCAACAATTTTTTTTCTGAAAGCACTGTTACTGCCAGAGAATGAGCAGTGATGGCAACTTGGTTTTTCTTTCAATTACTTGTTTGTACAACCACTTTGTGTACACATGTTGCTTTTTAATCAGATCTTTGCAATGCAATTGCTGCTACTAATTAAACATAATGCATTTACCTTGACATTAAATATTTGAGTACAATGGAAATTTTAAATCGAGTTGCTCTGCCAAGTTAATTTCAATAAGGCTCGAGTAAGGGTGGTAACCTTTTATAGCTTCAATAAATCTAGTATTTTGAAAAACTGCACAACCAAACAATATGGTCTAAACACAGAGGTTCTCTAGAGAATGAGTTGACCAGATAAAGATATGCACGAGGGAGGCGGTTAGGCCTCTTTGCATTTTGTTTGATGATGGCCTGGATCAACAAAAGTAGGGAAATAACTGATGTTGCCAATTTGTCTGATCTGGACAAAAGCTTATAGTTAATACATAAAAGGGTTAATATTTTCTTGATAAAACTTTGTAGTTCTTAGGTGCAAAATAACCAAGATGGTTTTAGTTTGTAGCGCATTTCCGTGAAAATGAGAACTAAGTTCGTGGATTGCATTACTCTAGCCATACTGATATGCAGCGCTCTGATTTAGGCTAAATATACTTGCCGAACTTCTCCGCTTTGGTGATCGTGAGTTCTACAAAGATTGGTGGAATGCAAAAACAGTTGAGGAGGTAAACTTTATACGGCCTGGATAATTTTTTCGACATCTTTTTACATTGCAACCATTTTGCGTCTGATAACTAATTCTGTTCTTTAATTGATTGTTCATTACGGCTGCATCATCAGTATTGGAGAATGTGGAATATGGTGAGTAGATCTCTTTGTTATTGTTTTCTTTATTTTGTTGGTGGGATGGGGGTGTTGGTTGGAAAAGGAGGCGGTAGTAGATTCTGACCGTGATGATAGAGTAAGTGGTCATCACTATTTAAAGCATTAGTTAATTAGATTTACACTTTGGTTACTATTTATGTTCTCCATTTTTTTTTTTTTGCAACAAATTTATCTTTCATCCAACATAATTCTTTGAGATTTTATTGGTGACAGCCTGTTCACAAATGGATGGTCCGACATATATATTTCCCGTGCTTAAGGAACGGGATACCTAAGGTAAATTGACTTTCACTTTTAAACTGCAAGCAGTTTTTTTTTTTTTTTTTTTTTTTTTGGGGGGGGGGGGGGAATGTTATAGTGATTTGATTGGTGAATGAACTTGTAAAAAAAAAAAACCATCCTTGTCAGTCAATTTCCCTTTTTTTTTATCCAAAGTTCCTTGTGGTTCAATGCAGGTGCCAAAATCTGCAGCTGCTTCTGTTGTTCTTTTAAATTCACCAAGTGCAATATATAATTTATTGAAATTCACCAGAGTGCGATATATAATTTATTCACCAAATTGATATGATGGCATGGTATAAGTGGTAAAATACGTTCCATTTTTAAACTAGCCTTCACATAAACAGCACAAGATCATACTTTTGGACATACATTCCGTCTTAATTTTGTATTAGGATGTCTTGAGAAGGCTAGCCACTAGCAACGGATTTGTGGCAATTAGTTTTGACGGTAAAAGGAAAAATTTACATCAAATACCCACATTTTATCTGACTTAAAACCCCAAGCCTATCCTAACCATCCATTCAGTTGTAGAGGGAGATAAGGTGCCAAAACTGATTTTTTGAGCCATTACTGCGTCTACCGAGTTTCTATATGCAATATAGACACACGGGTTTGACCTTATTTACAATCTCTATTGTTTTCATCTACAACAACGGTGTCTGGTTCTACTGTCAACTGATTTTGATGCAGGGAGGTGCAGTTTTGGTTTCCTTCCTCGTATCTGCTATTTTCCATGAGGTGTGCGATGATTTCTTATTTTCCTTTTCTTCCCATCTCATTGGAAATGCTTAGTTGTGGATCTAATGGATTTCGTACAAGAAATCTACTACCTGAGTTTTTGTTGATGACACAAATTACGTATGTTTGTCTGCAGCTGTGCATTGCTGTTCCTTGCCACATGTTCAAGTTGTGGGCATTCATTGGAATTATGTTTCAGGTAATGACATTTATACCAGCATTTGTGAAATTTAGTCTCTCTTGACGTCAGTGATGTGTCTTCTTCACAAGTTTTGATGTGATCATATGAGCTGAATGTAGAATTGTAATTTGGTTCTGAGCTAAATTCAGTGATGTGGCTCTCTTTACCTTATTATCCTCGTATCATTTATGACAAATGTAGAATTGTAATTTGGTTCTGAGCTAAATTTCCTTTTTCGAGATTTAATATAGTTTATGAACTATGGTATCGTCTCTGAACAGGTTCCTCTGGTTATTGTGACAAATTATTTGCAGAACAAGTTCAAAAATTCAATGGTACATTTTTCTTCACTATATGCCTATGTTTTTATATGTTCATTTTGCCCACATGGTATTTTCTTGCTTGGATATCGTGGTTTGAATTTAGCCACATGAACTATGTTCAGTTCCCCATTCTCGACCTTTTATTCTGCACGGTTTTACTTTAAAAATTGACTTTGCTGCTGATTATTCTTCCAGGTGGGAAACATGGTGTTCTGGTGCTTTTTCTGCATTGTTGGCCAACCTATGTGTGTACTGTTATATTACCATGACATGGTGAATAGAAAAACTGACGTGAACTGACGGCTCCAGCAATCCGAATTGCACCAACTCCGCCCGCTTCCTGTAAGCGCCTTATTCCTTCTTCGGTCGATACCTTCTGATTGTACTTCATCTGTACATTTATATTCGCGACTTCATTCGACAACAAATAAGAGATTCATCTCTACTATGAAGTCAATGACAACCATTTATTTACGACAAGTTATATGTTCAATATTAGTTGTAATGATTGTACTTGTACTGTGAATATTGTCATGTAAAGCTTATTCTGTCATTAGGTAGATTGTATATCCGTGTGAAGACTTTTTCCTCGGTTTGTGTCCCAAGTAGCCATTCTCGTCTTGACCGTATTATTAAGATTTGAGATTTCATCTTAAAATGTCTACCTTATTAAGATGGGCAGTCTAATTTCTTATATATTGGTCTGCATTTTAATCTTTATTCGATGTGAAATTTATCTCTTAATATGCTCCACAAGATGGTGGCCTGTTTGAGCAAATTAATCTTGAAATTTGCACGCTTATTTTTTTGAGTCTTAATCAGATCGAAATACTCATTGGAGTTTAATGAATTTTAATATCATATTAAGACTTCTTATTTCATCTCAAAAGCTCAATCATATTAAGAGGCGTAGCCTAAATTCTTATATTGATCTATATTTTCATTTTTATTTGATGTTGAATTTATTCTTAATGTGTTTCCCGAGGATTGCTGCTAAAGAAGTAGGTTAGGCCTCCTATTGAACTTGACACATCCTGAACTCGGTGACCGTCCTACCCCTGGTGAACCTTGACCTTTGCTTAATCTTATTCTTATCTTGATAGCTCTAGTCCTTCGACGGTTAGGATGTTGGCATAAACGTAGATTTCTAACGGGAAACTGTCCTAATCCTTCCACGACTACAGCATAAAGCACCATATATAGCTACATGATACACTCATACACGTGACATTCTGTGACTTATTGCTCTAAATTCATAGCTTTTTGCATATATTTTATCTTTATACATCATTGGAAAGATTATGAAAACACACTTCATCGGGCCTTTTTTTTTTTTTTTTTTCAAGTATTTGGAGCGTTGCTTATGATTAGTTTTCGTCTAAATCTATAACTCGGTCATCTACCCGACCATAGGTAATTTTAGGTACTTATTTCGGTATCATCAAATTCCATAAAACCTCTAATATAATGAAGTTCATGTAAGTTTAGGAAGACCATTAAAATGTAGGGAGCAAGAAATTAATGTGCCCATTGGACAAACCCACTCTACAAGTATTAACTCTCTTGGTCTCACGCCTTTACAACTTGACCTCATCCCCATACTTGATAACTTGAAATTTTTCACAAAGACTTCAATTTTCTTTATTAAAAAATTAGGTTAATTGCACTACATTTTTTATTCCAATGAAAGTCCTCGACCTTTATATCGTCACATTTAAGTTTCTAACTTTTTTTTGTCACATTCTTATCCTTAACCCTCAATTAATTAACACATATTGTCATTGATCACGATTTATGCCTAAGTGGTAGAGTTCTTCAAAATGAGGGGTAAAATATTTTGTTGAACTTTTGTAATTTTTGGGTCGTTTGACAGAGTTTAATAAAAGTTATAGTAATTTTTGATATAAATTAATGAAATATGTAATTGAAAAGTTAATAAAAGTTTTGATTTTAAAAAAAATGCAGTATCAAATGACCCACTTTGATATTTTTGTTCTTTGAAAACAAAAGGGGCAATTAAAATTTTTTAGGATTATTCTACTTGTACAAAATTATGTACAAAAATGATCAAGTGGCGGTCTCCTATTGGAGCGATGGCTAGGGCCACTTGACATTTTGTACTTGTAACATTATCCAACTTTTTATGCCCTTCTAATTTTATTTTATTTTTTTTATTTTTATTTTTTTTTAAGAAAATCGTCACTGGAAATAAAATGTGTTAATTGATGGAAAATTGAGAATAAAAATTGATGGATAACAAGTTGGAACACGAGAATGATAAAAAGGAAAGATTGATGGCATTTATTACAATTAAAAAGTGATGTAACAAACAAAGACAATGTTGTGAATGTAGAGATGAGGACATTACCCAATCCCGTCTTGTGCTGCATTGCCCTACATAGAATAGAGTTGGGGAATCTCCGTCCTGTTAGTAACCGGGAGACAAGTTCCCCATCCCCAAACCCGCCTGAACCTTTTCTTTTATAATTTCTTTTATGTTTTATTATTTAAATCATATTTTAAAAAATACAAATTTTGAAAATTTTAAATAAATAAGCAAACGATGCACTTTTTAATCCTGTCTCATCCTGCCCGCCTGCCATCCCTAAAAAGAAATGAATGCATACGCCTAATGACAAAAAAAAAAAAAAAAAAAAGGAACATGAATTTCGAAGTTGTTGAGCAACATCTTGAGTGGGACCCATAAATTAAATTCTAAATAAACTTTGACAATGTTATCCGTTAAATTGTTATAAATTATATTGATATGGTTATTTACGATTGATAAAGCAAAAATGTACCAAGCTCAACAAGGACTATTGAGCAAGCACAACCCATAGCTCGAGGACTGATCACCTCGAGACCAATGACTCGAGAGTCCCCGGGGGGGGGGGGGGGGGGGGGGGGGCAATTATTGACACTGGAACTAAGAATGTGACGTCTTGTTAATATACGAGTTACTAAAACTTGACGATGTATTCTAGTACATTTGAAGAAATCAATTACATGTCATCAAAGAAGGAGTTCAATTGAGATTTGTCTATTAGCAATGACAATTGTGCTTTTGGACAAATAACGATTAAATTAAAATATGCTTTCTAGCACGTATTCAACTTCCATTTTACACTTTCCCGTTCCCTGTTGCTATCTTAAGAATTGAGAGGGTGAAGAGGACATATTGTGACTCTTTTGTTGTGAGGATACGTAAGTATACTTTGAGGTTACGTCTTACATTTTTAAATATTTAATTTGTACATCTTCGTATGCTTTTTTGATAGCATTAACATTTATTTCAATACAAGCTCACACACATTCCATAATACAAATTTCGTAGATTACTCAAAAAGTATACATGAATTCAACTAATCTATTGATATGCATAATTTAACGT
This sequence comes from Osmanthus fragrans, assembly GCA_019395295.1. NCBI lineage: Eukaryota > Viridiplantae > Streptophyta > Magnoliopsida > Lamiales > Oleaceae > Osmanthus > Osmanthus fragrans. Next base: position 3,953,029 of record CM033354.1, on the reverse strand, counting down.
CAATTTTGTATAGTTCAATTTGTCTTTACGCATTAAATTAAAGTAAACGAGTATATAACAAAAGGAAAATAAACATGTTTAACACGTATTATAAGGAATATAAGTTCTTATTTGATTTCGATTATCTGAGAAACAATTCTCTTTCACGTGCATTTTCAACAACACATTCCCAAAAATAAAATAATAATAAATAAATTATTTTCATGTTTTCCTATAATATTTCATACTTTTTAACTACACATTCACAAAACAATATTTTTAAAAGATCAAATTTCAAAAATCTTTATCAAACAAATGTTTACTAATATACTATGAATAACTTGTATTATGGCATTTCTTTTGAAACTGAGATGTTTTTATGATGACTTATGCTTGTTGCGTATTTTAATATTAACCTTACGAGTAGCATTTTAAAGCTGGATGCCAATGCATTGACATATCAATAAAAATGAACTTGGAATTAATTTCAGGACCTCTCTGTACATACAGCTTGACAGGGTAGTGCTACCACCACTGCATCGGGCACTTGTACCCCGTACAAGTAGCAAAATTATAATTTCAATAAATCTAAGGTCAAACACATAATTTTTTTTTATTTTTTTTAGGAGTTGTTCATAAACAATTTAATTTAAATGGATAGATATGAATGATGGACAAATGATTTATACTTGTGAATTTTACAAAATATATGATTAAAATGATTTTGACGAATTATTAAAGTAATTTAAGTAACTGAATTTAGTAATACGACATTTAGTAGAATTAGTGTGTGACTCGAATTCTATTTGAAAATTTATTTGAAAATTGTATTTGAAGTCTGTTTGGGAATTCTAATTGGAGTTCAATTAGGAGTTTTGAATTTGTATTGGAATGGAAGAAGATGTGAACGAGTTTAAGTTGCAATAAGAGAAAAATAAATCTTGTAAAGGAAAAATCAATATGACGTTCGCTACATGCCTTGATTTTGCTCGAGCGCTCAAAACAATAATATCAATGCTCGATTCCCACAAAGCTGCCCTAGCAGTCGGACACCCCTCGACAACTTCTAGACCGCCGCTAGTTTTTTAAATTCTATTTTGTCCCAAACACCCTATTATTGTTTAGACTTGTTATAGTTGAATTCCACCACATCTTATACTTTTCTTTACAATACAAATATGAGGAGTAAACCTCTTGAAAAATCATCATTATATTCTACACAATTTATAGTCCTTTATTATTGATATTAATGAATTTTCTTCTTCTTCTTCCCCTAATTTGTTTTTTTCACCTCGATTGTTTGATTTTCATATTGTCTATATCTCGTTTTTAATATTAATAATAAATGATGTAAGACCTATCACTGAATTATAACAATTGGCATAATTTTTAACATAACATTTCTCCATGTGACTTCGTGCCATTTTCCTATAAAAGTCGCATTTAGCTCTTGTTAGAGCCATATTATTTTTCTCATTATCCTTCTTTTACTCATTTTCAATCACACATTTTTTAATAAAATAATATTTTTCATTATATCAATAACTTTTTTTTAATTTTTAACTACATATTTTCAATTATATCAATAATAAAACTATATTTTTTTTTCTCAAATAATGTGCCTCAAACATGGGTTTAATTTGCTGCGCCAACTATAGATTCTTCAAAAACACAAGTTGCTTTCAGCCCCCACTTCACCCTACCCCATTTGCCCGCGAGGGAAAATTTTCAGATAGTTTTTGGGGGAAATTGAATGAAATTTCACTTGGAATTTAGGGTTCTTCCTCCCCCAAATTCACTCTATTTTCCCTTCTTCCCCGCTCATTTCCACACTCCTCTTGCCTCAAAAAATTCGTCCTAAGCACCTTCTGTCACTAGCCACCCTCTCTTTCCCTCAGTGTGTAAGAGCTACAAGGTACGTATATTTGTTTATTGACTGTTTTTGGTTACTCTGCCTACATGTTTTGGTTTATTTTCTAATTTCTTTGATCCGTCACATGGGTTTTTGGAAGTTGAGTTATGGGCCGGTGGGTTTGTTTAATTTTCAGGATTTCGCTTGCTTGCGGTTTTCAATGTTGTATTTGTTGATACATCACTCTAAATTGGTACGCGTGCTATTTTCTGAGCATGTTTGGTTCTAGGGTTTTGAAGGTATTGATTTACTTGTTCATTTCTTAGGATTTTTACGTTTGTTGTTTTTAATGTATATATTTGTTGATATATCACTCCAATTTGGTAATGTACTATTTTCCAGGCATGTTTAGATTTAGGATTTCGAAGGTATTTAATATAGGTGGCATTTCGTGTTTTGAAAAATTATTTTGATCATTTTTACTTTATTGTCTGCTTTCAGGATTTATGTGGGTGTAAACCAGAAGCTTGAAGATTTTAATGATTCCAAGTTTTTATATGCGAAGGAATATAAAGAATTCAGCGGTAGGTTACTATGATAAGTTTGGAGATGTATTTTTTTTGAATAAAATTACGTGTACACGAGGAATTACAAAATGTTTTACAATAGATGATGTGTAAAAAAGAGGGGGAAGTCATTTTTTTGATTGAATTTTTTTTGATCCAATCACATCTCACCACATCATGTGTATGTACACCAATCCGTAAGTTGTGATGTACATGTAGCACAACCAATTTTATATTCAAAACAAGCTACAAGAAAAAAATTGTTGAGTTTTATGTACATTTTATCACTTCACATACGTTCTCTTATTATCCATCTGATTTTGAGTAATGTATATGGACAAAGACTTCTTTTTCCAATGGAAACAATAAATCTTCATCGTATGTGGGTCTTTCTGAGTATTTTATTGTTCAATCATGATTTTTCAATTAGACAGCTTGAATTGTAGGACAACATGCTAAGGAGATGTCGAACAATAGTTGAATCATGTATCCTGTAAACATTGTATTTGGTAATAAGTCAAGACTGTGAACAAAAAAAATAAGTGAATTGCTTGATTTTCAGGTGTCATATGAACTGTTTTATGTTGGTGGCCTTTTTTGTTCTATATTGCAGGCCGTTTTTTAAGATTCAGATGTTAAGTCCTGGATCATATCATTTATTTAGACAGTCCAAAATCCTCCATTTTGAAAGCCAAGCACAGTATACTATTTGGCCTAAGATCTCGATACAACAGCTTTAGAGGCTTCACAGTGGTAATAACTAATTTATTCCACAGAATTTTTTTTTTTTTTTTTTTTTGCTGACAATTTAGCCTAAAGAGTGTTGCCCTTGTCTTCATTGCTTAAACTTGTTTTGTGCCGACTTTTTCTTTTAGAAAAATGAGAAAGTGTGAATATGGCTGCAGAGTCTAATTATTTGGATACTTGGTGGGCTCCGGAGGAAAAAGCAGAGTTATTTGGTTTGAGAACAAGGAGAAATTTCACTTCTGTTAATTCAATTTTTGTGCTTGAGGACTTTGATTGGTTGGCATTTTATTTGTACTTTATGTTGGCAATGGAGTGCAACAAGGATGAAGCCTTCCGAGCAAAGCAGATTGCGGAGAAGATGGAAAATAATGACTTTGAAGGGGCTCAAAAGATTGCTTTGAAAGCGCAAAATCTTTTCCCTGAACTTGAGAATATAGCTCAGATACTGACTGTCTGTGATGTTCACTGTTCATCACAAAACAGGATATTGGGATCTGAAAAAGACTGGTATGGAATCCTTCAAGTCGAAAGGTTGGCTGATGAAGCCACCATCAAGAAACAGTACAGAAGATTAGCACTTCTTCTCCATCCCGATAAGAACAAATTTCATGGTGCAGAAGCTGCTTTTAAGTTGATTGGGGAAGCAAATAGGGTACTATCGGATTCTACAAAGAAGTCTGTATATGACACTAAGATTAGAGCTTCAGTTAGAACAGCTTCAGCAAATTCATCGCAGCATCAGAACAATAATCCAAATGGTTTTGCTGCTCGCGGTTGGAATCAATATCAGACAAAGCCGCCAAATTTTGTAGCTAGACAGGCAGGATTCTGGACATGTTGTCCATTTTGTAACGGAAGATTTCAGTATCCAAGAGAATATGTGAACAAAGCTTTACGCTGTCATAATGAAAATTGCTCAAGAGCCTTCATTGCTTATGACCTAGGCGCTCAAGGGATTCATTTGGGGTCCAAATGGGCTCAACCAGTTGTTCAAAATGTGCCTTCGAAATCCAGCCAGAGTCAACCTTCTCTTTCTAAACAAAAAGAGGTTCCAGACCTGGGCGACTTCAAAATGGGCTCACAAAATACGACAAGATCCTCAGATTCTCATGCAGGATCTCTCGGAGGTGCCACCTGTAGAAAAGTTGGGTCAGAATCAGGTCCTCAGGCAGAAAATGCAGCTGAGATTGGTGGGGATTCGAAGGCAAAAGAAAAAGATAGCAAAAATGCCCATTCGTTGAATGTTGGAAAGGCAGGGGGTCCAACGCCTAGAAAATCAGGAAATATGGCAAACCAAAGCAGGAAGAGAGGCAGGAAGGTAGTAGTGGAATCTAGTGAGAGTTCTGACACAAGTGATTCTGACCTGGAAGATGTGGTTATCGAGGAAAATTATGACAACCATGGGACAAGGATGGATCCTGGACTTAATGGTTCCGGTCGTCTGAGGAGACAGGCTCAACCAAGGCAGCGTGTCTCGTGCAATATAAGCGATGACAGTGACTTTGTTAGCCCACCCAAGAGATCGCGGGGGAACAAATTATCAGGTGACGGTAGGAAGGGGGAAAATGAGACTGTGGACGGTGAAGTTTCAAAACTTGGTAATCCAACTAGTTTTACTACTGATGAAGATAAGGCCAAATCAAAAGTAAAAAAATGGGGACCTTTTCCTCTTGAAGAAAGCTTCCTAGACAAGAATGCAGAGGGTAGCAAAGTTAAGGTTGACGGGCAAGCAGCTGGTATGCAGGGCGCTGGTGCTGGACCTTCTATTCATATCTTAGACGATTCTGAACCAGATTCAGATTGTAGTAATGAAGATAAGAAAGTTTATGAATGTCCTGATCCAGAATTCCATGATTTTGATAAGATCAGAGAAGAAAATAGTTTTTCTGTTGGTCAAATGTGGGCTTGTTATGATACATTAGATTGCATGCCTAGATACTATGCTCAGATAAAAAGGATAATTACTCCTGGATTCAACTTGAGCATCGACTGGTTAGAAGCTCATCCTGAGGGTAAACAAGCGTCTAATTGGGCAAGTGTGGAGTTGCCTGTTGGCTGTGGCAGATTTAAACGCGGTAAGAATGAAAAAGCTTCAGAACTTTGTACATTTTCTCATCAAGTGCATTTTGAAAAGGGTAGGAGCAGAGGTTCTATTGTCATATATCCTAGAAAAGGAAACATTTGGGCTCTTTTCAAGGACTGGGATATACAGTGGAGTTCCAACCCGGAGAATCATAAACATTTCAAATATGAAATTGTGGAGGTTATGTCAGATTTTGTTGATGGTACCGGTATAAAAGTTGCTTACTTGGATAAAGTTGAAGGATTTCTTAGCCTATTTCAGCGAACAAGTGGGAGGGAGATTGATTCGTTTTTAATACGACCCAACGAACTGCTTAGGTTCTCCCACCAAATTCCCTTTTTCGAAATGACTGGCAGTGAAAGGAAAGGAGTCCCGGAAGGGTCTTTTGAACTTGATCCTGCTGCCTTACTCCTACAAGGGTAAGGGGGACATTGGAAACAGGGATGCTGAAGTCAATTGTTCATGGCCAAAGTTTGGCCTCCCGCGATAGTTATTTTTCATTTTCTAACTTGAGTTGAGGCTGTGTTACTCTTGAACTGGTTCTAGTTATTGGAGGAAATAAATTTAGCTGATCTTCCAATAGTTGGGTGCACTTTATCTGCTATACATAGCTTTATGACAGTTTTGTAGTTAATCATGTTTCCTTAGCTGCTCTGGGTATCTTCGCTAGTCATTTCTTCTCCTCCTACCTTAATTTACACAGCAGTACCTTAACTGATTGTAAATAAATTGCATATCTTTCCCATCTCATTTTGATACTTTCTTGTGGTATTAGTTACACTACTTTTTTATACTTATGTTATGTTTGGATTTGCTTATAAGTTGCTAAAATTATATTGGCTCACGCAACTGGACAGTACTTAAAACTTTTTTTATTTAATATTGCATTACACAACATGCCAATAATGTTTAAGTGCACATTACATTCTAAGCAATAAAGCCACGCTGAATTTACTTCCCTTTCCCTCAAGCAAATAGCATTAGCTTCAAGCAAAGCCAATATAGATTTAAGCACGCTTTCAAAACTGCATGCGTCCATGAAGTTCAATATGCCTAAAATAATCACTACTCTCTTAAAAGAGAGGTTTTTGAATTACTATTCATTTGTGTTTTCTCCTCACATATTACTGTTACATGTGTGGACAAAAAAAAATCTCAATTTTTTATGTTTCTCTGAAGCCACAATTATTGACTATTGACCGAGGAAAGGTGATGGGTTTCAAGGTCATTTGCTTTCCACTTAACCAGTTTTCACACTATAAAATTATCTGGTCTTCCCACCACAAAATCCACCTCTATTATTGTCAATGAGTTATTTCCTTCAGAACTATATCATAGATATATCAAATTATCTAAATGAATATAAAAATTAGTTAAACGAACGTCAAACGTGTGTTAAATTTTTGTTTTTTTATGTTTTTATCTTAATTTTTGGGCTCATTACGGAATATCAAATGAAGTCGAAATATCACATTCTTAATATCATTTTAAAGTACTCACGGTCTATTATTTCACGACGTTGATAGTGTGCGAAACGACCAATTGTAGCAAATGTTACGACGCGTCAAAATAGGTCGTTCCAAACAAATATTTCGAGAATTCGATAACAAGCTAATTTTAAAAATTTCTAAACGATTTTATGTTGGTCAAATCAATAAATCTTCTGTATCATCTCGAAACTCATTTCGAGAACTATATCATAGATATATTGAATTATGTAAATGAATATAAAAAATAGTTAAACGAATGTCAAACGTTCATTTTAAAAAATACGTATAACTCGTTTTTTTTTTTTTAAAAAAAATCAAATTTTTCTTTGATTTTTATTTTTTTCTTACAAACTTATGTTGACTAATTTAAAAGGTAAATTAAAAAAAAAACAAAAAATTTATATATATATATATATATATATATATTAGTGTGCGAACACCACGCAGTGGTGTGCGTGGTGTCCGCACACCACTCTTATCTTAGGGGAGCATTAGTGCTCCCCTAAGAAATGAACTCTCACATGAGTGAGTTAACTCACTCATGTGAGAATTTTTTTTTTTTTTTTTTTTTTTTTCTCTTTTTTTTTTTTTTTTTTTTCCATTTCTTGTAATTTAGTTCTCAAAGTATTTGCACATTCAGTCCTGAAATTTTAATATTGTAATTTTAGTTCTCATAATTTAACTTTTCTATAAATTTCATTCTTCCAAAATTGCAACCCTAGGTCCTTTAAATTTTGACACTTATAGACTTTGGTCTCCAAAATCATCTTTTTATTCACTTTTGGTATAAATATCACATTGTTCCTTATTCAAGTATTCATGGTTTATTCTTATTTTTTATATTTTACATAAATGTTCTTCCTTAATTGTGAATTATTTAATTTTAAATGTTTCCATTAAGTAGTTGTGTTTTGTAACTTTCATGCATGCAACAGAAGTATATAATGGGAAACTTAGAGCAAATTTTTTTTGGAACGTACGAGGATGAGGTAGAGTGGAACTGAAGACTGGTTTTATTCATAATACAATAACTCTTACATAATGGAAGTCAACAATTGTGGGTAAGGAAGAAGTCTATATTACCCTTTTATTTTGATAAATGATGGCGGGATAAAATAGGGGAAAACGTTAATTGGTGGAGGATAAAACGGGAAGGAATTCGATATATCTATGATATAATTCTCGAAACGAGTTTCGAGATGATATAGAAGATTTATCGATTCGACCAGCATACAATCGTCTACGAATTTTTAAAGTTAGTTTTTTTATCAAAATTCTCGAAATATTAGTTTGAAACGACCTACTTTGAAGCGCCATAACATTTGCTACGATTGACCGTTTCGCACACCATCAACGTCGTGAAATAATAGGCTGTGAATACTTGACAATGATATTAAGAATGTAATATTTCGATTTCGTTTGATATTCCATAATGAACCATAAACATTCAGAATTTTTCCCCCTTTGTCGTGTACTTTTTAATTTGAATATAATTATAAAATAAAATGAAGCTCTACCCAGTTATAATCTTTCAAAATCGTTGACTTCATATTCATTGAAATATTCATTTTTTTTATATTTTATATATTCGGTTCTACAACATAATTTGTCTATTTATTATACAGTTGTAATATGCGGTTCTTTTTCTTATTGTATATATACATAACATAAGGTACAAATATGTAACTATTCACATTATTCAACAAGTTATTATCTTTTCACTCATTCTATAAATAACATATTATTTTCCCTACTGCTTTAACAGAAATGAATCCAAAAATGTATTTATATGTTGAAAACGAAAATATTTTCTATCTTATCTCACGCCTCAAAATAAAACATAATGTTAACACTTCCTACAAAATAACCTAACCCGTACATCGTACGGGCAACAACTAGTAGAGACAAAAGAAACAGTTTGTAGAATAACAATACAAAACTTTCTTAACAATTGCAAAGTCATGCCTATGAAGATTGTTTAACACTCTAGTAGCTGCCTATGTTCGAAATAAAAACCAGGTCAACCTCTTGAAGCATGCTGCTCGAAAATCCAAAAACTATTTGTCAGCACTTGTCTCGTTGACCCTCGGAGTCTACCTATCACTGTATATTTCATTACAGCACAGCCACGTATTGCAGTTCTTCCCCTATCAAGAAACAAAAAATAAAATCAGTAAGAAATTCGCATCAATGGTAGGATCGTTATAAGGATGAAAAATATAAAATTTTCTGACTCTTGACAAGCATATATAGAACATTTCCTCACCACTGTTTTACTCCGCCTCAATTAATTTCACTTTTCGTACATATTAATTGTTACAATGAAAGAGATGTATTTTTGGGGGAAAAATGAGACATAAATGTGAGCATGATGTTCTTCTAGGGCATCAACAAAATAAAAGAAAGAAAGGAGCACAAAATACATTACACGTCAATGATTCCATCGTGCAAAGACACTTCCTCTCGTAACAAAATAATTTCTAATCAAACTGTGTCTATAGAACACGCAACTCTTAGCGTTTGTTTGCAGGAAGCATAATGCACATCAGTCAGTACAGATTGTTAGGTCGAGTGAATAAAAATAGACTATACAACTATAATAGAAACATCAGTCTGAATTGATAAGTTCATATCAAGTATCAATACCATATCACTTTTCATAGTTTTTATGTAAACCAAAGTAATTTTTTCCGAGCATTCGCATCATAGGCTACAGCTGTGTACCAAAACAATAATATTCTAAGGAATCAAGATCAATGATCGACAAAATTGCACAAGTATGCTATAGATTATATGACATAAAGATAATATATAAGACAGGGAAATTTGTTAATTGACATAGGATTTAATGCACTTGAAAGATCAAAGATTCCCAAGTAACAAATAAGCACGGAGAAGAAAGAATAAGAGAAAACCTTTGTTTCGAAGAAAATAATTTCCGCTTAAGTTGGGGGTGAACAGGCTGAAGATGTACAATGCATAAGATTGTCAAAGCCATGCACGTTTGGATCTAGCAAGGCTACTCTTTGAAAATCCTAAGTTCCACCAATTTCTGTCGTAATTCTGTAGCTTCTTCAGGCATTCCAGCAGTGTCAATCTCATGAATTATTTCAGAATAAACTGTGACATAGGACTTGTGTCCACTCGATATCAACATTTCTAGGACTTGGATTGCAGAATCCACATTTTTGATCTGGCACAATCTCTTAATGATGAATTTATAACAATTATCTCTGATCCTGTCTTTGTTAATACCCATCAACTTTAATAATTCTATAGCCTCTTCAACCAGATCGGCTCGGCAGAAACCCCAAATCAAACATCGATAGGTAACTTCATCAGGACAAATCCCGTGCTCCACCATGTTATTGTATATTTCCATTGCTTTCCCCATAAAATTCTCCTTCGACAATCCATCAATGACAATATTGTAAGTGATTAAACTAGGAGAGCAGTTTGTATCACATAAGCATTGAAGAATTTGGATAGCCTCGTCTAGCATTGCTTCCTTACAAAGAGCACGTAGGAGGGTGTTATAAGTAATTATATCAGGAAAGCAGTTGCGAATAACCATCTCATTAAAGAAGTCGATTGCACGATCCAGATGACCATGTTTACATAAACCATTAATCAAAATATTATAAGTTACGCGAGTAGGAGGATGTGATGTTTCATTCATGAAAATGAGGATCTCGTCCACTTCATCCCAACACCCATTGGTACAAAGAGAATGGAGAAGAGTATTGTATGTGATAGCATTTGGCTCCATTCCACGAGATAGAAGATTAAAAATAACCAGCACTGCATCATCATAGTTTCTCTGTTTAGAAGAAATATTGACCATTGAATTGTATGTCACGAGATCCGGATAACATCCCTCCACTGTCAAATCTTCCATGATTTCTAATGCGCGTACAATTCCAATATGTTTGCAGACTAACTCAATGAGAACCGTGTAAGTGATTACATAAGGAGGACATCCCTTTCTCAGTTGATCCTTCCAAAACTGAATAGCCTGATCAAACCTACCATTTTCAAACATGGCTCGTATTATCGTGTTGTAGGAAATAACATCTGGAGGGCAACCACTCAAACTCATATTCTCCAAGATATCAATAGCCGAATTAAGATATTTCTTCTGACATAGACCACTAATTAACATGTTATACGTGATAATATCTGGAATCCCACCAGACAAAACCATGAGTTGGAGGACATTAACGGCTTTTCTAGTCCGGTCAATATTGATAAGGCCCCTGATCAACTTTATGCAGGAAGGGAAATCTGGAATTTGGTTTCTACGAGTCATCACATCTACTAACTTTGCTGCATTGAGTAACTTCCCACGAATGCAAAAGCTTTGAAGGATTTCATTATTAGTTCTCTCATCATTTTCAACAAATGGTCCGTCTGAAGACAACCTTGCAGAATTAGTGTATTTGCTTAAATTGATTTGTCCATTGAATTTCTTCTGAACATTCATCTTGTCTCGATCCAAGTTCCACTCATTTTGATTACTCACGCTGATTCTATCGAGACAAACACCTCTTTGCTGCCCTCTACACCTTAACGAAGAAGCACTTGCTCCTGAACCATAAACTCCCACCCACTTTAGACAAGAATGCATTGGATGATTAGTGCCAAAACCAAGATCTGTTTGGTGGGAAATTGAGTTTGAGCTATGCATATTATGAACCTCAATCATTGATTTATGGAGAATAAATTTGTAATCCATTTATATCCCCTAAATCAAAAACAACTCAGAACAACATTTATAACGTATTTTGCAAACTAGTCACTTTGTTCAAGAATTATTTAAGCGGTAACTACCAGAACCAATCTTCCACAACATGAAGCAGTGCTAACTCTTTTATGCTAGTCATCCAAATAAAGCACTATATACTCCACAGTACCTCAACTTTCAATAATTTTCCCAGGGGTCCAGATTTCGTAACAGGACATAATATTCATGCTAAACTGCATATTTGGTTGAGCAAACAAAATTCAAATAAACAGAAAACATCGGTATCAACAAATTCAAAAAAATTCTTTTGTCATACATAAGGAAAGGATAGATAAAAAAAATATTCACATAAAAGCATGCTGCAGAATCAAGCAAACCGAAATGGCTACAATATGTGTTCGAATACAGATATTCTAAACAACACAACCATATTCAAGAAACTCTTAATACACAAATGGCAGGAAACTCCATTCCTTTATGGGTTTGTTACTGAATTTTCCTCGGAAGCAAACAGAGTTATTGCAAATACTTTTAGAGAATATCCAAATATGGCATGTTAGGACGTTGTTGACTTTCAGTTATGAAATTGACCTGTTTAATTATATTATTCTCAATATACCCATACATTGATTTGTATAGTAATGTGTTCATGGATCGACTGGATGAGACCAAGAATGGATTTTGATGCAATGAGAGGTCGATTCTATACATTTAAAACAAGAAATCATTTACAATAAGGTTATTTCACCAACTATTTACTCCAATAGTCAGTGCAAATTACTCTTGAAAAATGTAAAACACAACAAGAAAATAAATAAATGAATCCTACACATACGGATTAAAATTTTCAGAACTATCATGAAGATATATTTTTCGTTTATTCCTTTAAGAGTCATTAGTCAAGAGCTACACATAAAAAAGAAGTAAACTTCATTGTTATACAGCAGCAGTCAAGGCAGTAACCAAGAAAAAGGGAAACAAAACTTACACCAAATTTGGCCGTCTCACTAGAAGATAACGATGTAACTGGTAGAAAGATACCCGAGGATGGATGGTGAAGCTGGATAAGTTTGAGACTGAGAGAGAGAGAGAGAGGGTTGTCTGGGGTTTCGAGGGTTTGACGAAAAATGTTTTTCGTTCGAGCATAGGAAATATCGAAACAAAGTTCACAAGTTAAAGGGACTGAAAAGCAATTAAATAAAGTTAGAGATTTAGAATTCACAGGGACTGAAATATATGAGAATAATACGGGTGGATTTTAGTGCGAATTACGATTAACGCTATCCAGCGCCAAAGATGTTTAGCAATCGTCCGGGCCACAAAGATGACTCGAAGTTATGAAGCATTTTGATTTATTAATGCTAAATAAAATTATATTGAAGTGCAACCCATAATCAAACTCACGATTTTACTTATGTGCAGTCACATTGAACAATTAAACTCTTCGTATTTGCCGCACTTTCACCATTAAAAAGGAACCCATAGTTACTAATAAATAATTTAGTCCTTATTTGATAATATTTGAAATACGTCTTTCACTCAATCATTTTTAATCACATATTCAAAAACAAAAAATTACACGATAACTTTTTCTTTGTTTTAATCATATGTATAGAGGAGAAGTACTTTAAAAAAAGAAAAATCAAGAAATAGTCATTCAAAATCCCAATTATGACATCCATTCTCTCCCACTTAATACTTTGGAACGCATGATTCTTACATATAAACGCTATTTCACATCTTAATCCAAAATAAAATGGCTAGAGGGGAGAGAGGACACGTTCCTTTTCCTTTTCCTTTTCCTGAGGGTACTTCAATAAAGATAAGGTGGAGCTTGTAACTAAGAGGATTAGAACACGTAACTATAAACACGACATCTATTATTCAAATTCTCCCTTACTAATAATCTGTCCGAAAGGGAAGTATTTTCCGTACATAGATAGAAAATACAATAATCGGGACAGCGGACCAAACTCATTTCTCAAAAAATCTTTTATCAAACGAGCCTTCCATGGCAAAAAAAACTTTTGGCGGACAACACACATGACCCTAAAATGAATGAATCGGAGCCTGCTTGATGTACATGTTACATAATCACCCACCCTCCATGTGCCTGCCCTGTAACCCCCATGCGTCTACAGGGCCTGGGACAATGACAACGCTACTCCCCGTTCAAAACCGGAATTATCTACGTTACACAATTTTTTGTCCACTTGTTTTGACAGATGCAGTGTTGGCAGAATATGATTGGCAGCCAAAACTGTTTTTTTTTTTGGACAGAAACCAACGGCGGCCATAGGTATGGATTTTCTGTACACATACAGTTTCCTAGTGAATTTGGAGTTGAGTTTTGCTGTGTGTAAAGAACATAGATTTGTTTACTTTTTCTTTAAATCCTTCTCTATTTGCGTCCTAAATGCGAATGCATATTCTAGTTAGAGAAATTTCCTTCTCGTCGATTCATAGGCAGATAAGTGAAGCCCGGGCGAGATTGAAGCAGCCGGAGACAATACGACGGCGTAGAGCGCTGAGGAGAGTTGATAAGGAGTTGGAAAAGGGGAATTACAAGTCAGCTTTGTCTCTGGTCAAGCAGTTGCAGGGTAAACCCGGTGGTCTTCGTGGCTTTGGCTCCGTCCAACAGGTATTTTCCTACTTCGTTCGAATTTTTATTGTATTAATTCTATATTTGAAAACAATAAAGGATTTCCATTTATAGAAACTTGTTTGCTGAAACAAAAACATGTTTGCATGATTGCATCTAATGATTGGAAATGTGTAAGCATGTAGCAATAATTTAACAAAAGGAAAGACCAACTGATTTTTACCTTAATATCTCATAAGTCATAATGATTGAAACAAAGGGTAGCTTTTTATTACAGAATTATATTTTAAGAGCATGTTTGTCTAAACTTAAAGAAGAATTCAAATTGAACTTTTTTATTTCAGAAATTTGTTCTAATAGATGCCAAGGTTGGTGAGTTAATTTTGCATTTTCTCTTGACTTAGGAGAGCGTATTGGATATTTTAGTTTGTGAATAAGGTTTAGGTAAGATTTAGTATTTACTAATCATTTGAAGCAATTGGTCATGAACCATAGCATTGGAAGAACATCATGCCAAAACATAAGAAACTAGTTAAAAAAAGGTAGATTATGTAAATTTTGTATATGATATGCCCAGGCGCCTAGAAGAGCATGTCAATCATTTGTTTGAATTTTTTATATTGTGCAGGTGCCTAGAAGAGTATCATCCCTGGATGAACTAAAGTTGAGTGGAGAGGTGGAAATATCCTCCCTGGAATTGATAGTTGATTCGGTTCTTCGTTCCATCAAATGTAGCTTAGAGTTTGCATTGTCGGAGGACGATGAAGAAAAGGTGTCTTTTTTTATTGAATTCCAGAATTCCAACACCCCCCCCCCCCCCCCCCCCTCTCATATTGGTGCACATGAAAGGCACAAGTAATTTACGTTTTCGAAAGAAGCTCTGCAAAAAGTTTTGTTGAACAAGCAATATCGTACTACAAAAAGTTTCAAGATATGCATTGGATATATCAGTTGGATTATTCTGTTTCTCTTCTATTTTGTTAAATCAATAATCTTTAACAGGTATCATTGTTGGGATTCGGAAATTTGATAATTGGTGAAATTAAAGATTCTCCTTGTGAAGACATCTAATTTTGTTAAATCAATAATCTTTAACAGGTATCATTGTTGGGATTCGGAAACTTGATAATTGGTGAAATTAAAGATTCTCCTTGTGAAGATCATCTAATGTGTATGCAGGTAAAATGCCGTTTCTCCCATTACATCATTTGGCAAAACCAATCTTCTATGTGCTGCAGTTAGAAGGCCCCCTTATCAATGAAGGTGCTGCAAAATTTATAGGTGCAATCTAATTGAACCTAGAGTTTCCTATCACTGATAGAAGTTCTTAAGTATTTGCTTCTAAAGTAGATTAAAATTGGAAAATACACACAAGTTTATTATATCAATACAAGGCATAACAGAACTCAAGAGAAAATAATTCTTAAGAATGGTCGTTATATAGCATTATGACATCTTTATCAAATTACTGAGGTCATCTATCAGTTGTATGTATTCATGTCCAAAATTTGGTCACTGAATACAAGTCACGCCACTAACACTGAAAATAGATCCGAGATCGTTTAATGCAATTACTCACTTTATAGCAATACTTGTATCTATTTCTTCATTTGCTTTGTCTGACTGTGGACATCACTAGCCTAATTAGCAGGGGATACATGTACATTTCATTCCATATTGCATGCTAAGATTTAATGTGAGTGCTCAGGAATTTTTCCATGAAAAGTAAGAATATGATCTGCACTAGCCTAGGTCATTCGAGTTTCAGATCGCATTCTAAAATTCAATTTTAGTTACTTAATTCCAGCCTTGAATTATTGCTCTCAGTTTTAGTAAATCCAATTTCTTCCTGTACTGGTACAAACTTACTCAATCAATTGTTTAAAAAAGCAGCTTTATGTGTCGTTCTAGTTGAACATGCAAGCAACCCTTTTGCTCTCAATTTATGATTTAAGCTTTTATATTCTGTCAATAGACCACATTGGATCTGCAACTTTTCAATGTTGGTGGTGCTTTATACACAGCATTTTCCAGCTGTTAATTGATTGAATTTATAATACGTTTGCACAATGAGTATTTGTTGTTCAGAACTCTAGTAAGCTTTTTATTTATTGAGTTTGATAACCCCACTGTTTTCACCATTGTATTTTGCATCATCCTTCCGTTCTTCACGGTTAGCAATTGTATGCTTGCAGCATGAAGCAGGTCATTTCCTAGTTGGTTACTTGCTTGGGGTTTTACCAAAAAGATATAAAGTACCTAGTGTGGAAGATCTCAAGCAGGAGAAGTTTGCTAAAGGGAATGTGGAATTTCTAGGCTTCGAGTTTTTAAGAGATGTAATCGCACTCTTACAACTTGATATCTTATCTGCTGCTACTAATATTATGGCATTACTGAAGAGCTTCAAAATCTAGCTATATAATTGTTTTCATTTTATTCAGTCTGCCCTAATATATGAACAGACCATGCAAAAGAAAATTAACATATATTTTAATACTGTGTTCTGTTGCTTGACCAATTCCTCATAAAATTTTAAGCCATCAGAGCGTGATTAACTTTAATTTTATATGCAACATGGTACCTCGTATGCAGGCCTGGTTTCTTTTTCCAAATCGGGCCAGTGTGTGAAATTACCGTAGAATTCTCTCTTCTATAAGTCTATGCTGTAGTGCGGGGGTGAGGTGGGGTGGGGTGAGGAAATGGGTGATTTTATTTATTCTTAATCAGTACATGCACATTCTCATTTGGTCAATTGAGCTTTTTGTAGAAGTTTAGGAGAATTTCTGTTGTAACTGTTATTTCTGCCATTTCTGCAAATCTTGATATACTAAACTGTGGCTGATAATGATGGCTTTAACTATCAATATGTAGAGTAACCTCATATATTGTTGATCAACCATAGAAATTCATGTCAAAACTCTGAAATGTCATTCCATATAGGTCTAGAGTAGGGTCATTGAATGCAAATGCTTCATTGTTTCTTCTGCATTCGAGCTAAGAACACTATTAATTTCCAACTTCAAAGCTCTATCTTTTGTTACTAATCTTCGGTGAAATAATACCTAAAGAATAAAAGCAAACGTGGGGTTTTAAACCACACCAAACTGAACCAGGGGACTTTTACAAGAAACTGGGCCTCTAATTGCCTTATCTTATGACCATGTTTACCTTTCTTGTGCATCCATTTGTGCAGGTTTATATTGAAACCATGTCAAAAAAAATCTTTACCAAGGGAAAGCTGAGTAATGAGGTGAAATTTCTTTTCAGTTACTTCATGTTTTTATTGAAACTGCAATAATTGACAACATGTGAATGTTGCCCTTTCCGTTGCATAGATATTTTTTGCTTCCATGACAAAAATACATAATCATTGTGATAAACTGAGTTAGGTTGACCAAATTACTAGCAAGAATGGGTCCTGCTAACAGTGACTATCGCCGCAACTGTTAACTAGTTTCGTAGAAAAGATGAAATTAATAATCCTTGCGAATGATGAGTGAATGCTCCAGGTCATGAATTTAGAGGATAAAAATTCAATACCCATGGTATAATATTAAACTCTCTTAAGAACTGCCCTTGGGTTGGCCTTGGCATTCATTTGTTACATATCCTATTTTCATTTTCTAGAGTAGGAAATTTGAAATTGTTTGAGGTAGAGAAATAGATTTATGTGATCTTACATTATCTGGAGCTATATTTGTTAACCATCTACTTTAAATTTTGTAAAACAGACCTTTGCATGGAAAACTAGACTATTACGTGGGCATTGTTATTATGTGTGTTTGAGTCACATTATTTTGAAAGAATGTATTTTGGAATAATAGATTGATGCACAATGTGTGATTAAAAAAAGAGAAATTTTTTTGAATTTGCGTGTAATATTATTTTATTGAAAAATGTGTAGTGGAAATGATGTTAAATCACCATTTAGGAATGTATTTTTTTGAAAGAATGCGGTTCAAACGGGGTATATCAATGTTTTTAATATAGAGTAGTTCACCATTCGAATACAAAATCACTCTGGCAGACCTAAAAAGTCAACCATGACATTTAATTTGAAATTTCAGAGCTTCTTTTTATCTGAACAATGCCAAGATCACTTAGCAGGGGAAATTTTATCGCAGTCCAATAAAAGCATGAGAAGGCTGTTGTTTGTAACCAGAATTTCTTACCCTAAAAAATCTTAAGGGTAATAAATAATGCTACAAATTTTCCCCCAAAGAACGTCGTGTTTTTTTGTGAATATTGTTCCTGGAACATATTCTTGATATTTGGTGGTGGCACACTTCTTCTTTGACAGACTTTGAAAAAGTTTTTACGCGTAATACTTGGAGGCTTGGTCGCAGAGCATCTTTTGTTTGGATACTCAGAGTTACTACACTCTGATGTCGAGAAGGTCATTTTGTGCTTTATTACGGTGCAAAATCTCCATACAAGTGTGATGGAGTGCTAACTGTTGGTTCATCTACTGTGTCTGTGAGACAGTTGGACAGGGTCCTCAAGTGGCTGGGCTTCACGGAGAATGAAGCAGACTCTCTGGTCAGACAGGCTACTGTGGATACAGTCTTGATATTAAGCCGTCAAAAGGAGTCCCGATCGAGCCTAGCAGAGGCTATGGCTTTGGGAAGATCAGTTGGCTTTTGCATTGATACAATTGAGAGAACTTTGAACTTCGAAGAAGTGTAGTTATTTTTGGTTTGGTCACTTGCTGTATTCAGCTTTGAAAACCTGTATGTCGGCTCTTTTGCTCAACCTATTCTACTGTTGGAAAAGGAAAATGAAATTTACTTAAAAAGTCTTGATGATTTTTTATTATTCAAAATTCTGAACCATCTTTTTTTTTTCTTTTTCATGTACTAAATTCCCAGAATTTTTTTTGAAGAAATGGAGTTTCCAGTGACCGGGAGTTGCAGAGGAAGTACATTGTTGAAGAGAAAGTGAAGGGATCTATTAAAAAGAGTTTTGGGTTGATTAAGGAGAGGTACACACAAGTAGTCTATGGATAATCTTATTATATTTATTTGCTTTGTTCTCGTATTTAGTTCTGTACATCTCTTTGCTTTGATACAAGTTGCTCACTTGTAATTGCTAATTTTTTTCTTCAAACCAGCCCCTATTTTTTTTATTTTTTTTTTAAATTAACCACTCTCTGTGGTATATTTTATTAATACAAAATTAAAACACAATACAATAAAAATAAATGTATATTTTGTCCGTCTGGAGATGAGAACTACAATGAAAGGTTAAATAACTCTACCTCATGCCTCTCACCTTATCATCATACATGAAGTCTCTCATTCTCTTTGAGTACTTTCACTCTATTAAACGAGATTGTGTAAATTTGTGATTGTACCAAAATTCAGAAACTCCATAACATCGTTATAGTCTTCATTAATATAGTCAAAAGCATTTCCAAGCGTATTCAAGTATATTAAGTCACCAAGGTGCGTGGCTTTGGGGTTTGGGGAGAATCCATAGATAGGTGGGAGTTCATTCCTTCAGACGTTTGGCTAAAAAAAGCTATTGAACTCAACCTTACAACACATAAGATCGTAGTCCATACGAACAATTTATCTTACCAAACATGTCATTAAAAAACTAGTAAAAAGCAACGGAAGTATTTCAAATTAGCAGTGTAAATTGTTGGGCGAAGTTTATTTTGCGTGAAAGCTGAAAAAGACGTTGAAAATAACTTTCAAGAATCAAGAAGCATCACATCAATGATACAGAGCCAAGAATTTCACACCCAGACATGGTTCTCAACCACAATCAAACAAACAAAAACAGTGGCAAAAGCCCATCCAGCTACTCAGAATACTTAAAAACCAACATCATAAATTTTGTTGAAAGCTAGCGTTATAATGGCAAATTTACAGTTCCAGAAAATACCCGGCATCAGGAAGAAACAAGGTCCAAGAGGTAGGAATAGAAGGGCACATGGAATTAAAGACCCATGCCACCACGGATCAGTGCATGTTCAGTTTCACAATCTGCTTTGTCTATTTATTGGCTACAGATCTTCGTGAGCACGAATACCAACCCCCATTTCCTTGATTTTCCAAATCAAATCTTCCCCAAAAAGCATCTTCAACATTCTTAATCCTACCTCCATCTATCACACAAACTGACGATAAACAAGAATGTGCATTCAATAATGTACCCTCTCTTCATCATCAAAATTCAGATTCTCAATACCCTTTATCGTGGACTCATAGTTCCTTGTGCTAGAATTGTTCCTGCCAGATGAGGCATGCTTGGGGTCTGAGGATCCACCGAGTGGTGAACTTCTTTGCCCACTTGATATTTTGTGCATAGTCCCTGGACTAGCCTCAGGGGTGCGAGAACGAGGGGGCTCAGATTCATTTCCCATAGTAAAAGTGTCGCGGCTTCCAGAAACTGCACCTCGCCTCAATGATCCACTAGACCTTCCCAGAAATGTGGAGCTCGACATCTGTAAATTTCAATTATTAAAATAGATATCACATCATGTTTTGGATTTTATTGATAAATTTATTGTAAAATACAGAATCATCTGTATTTATCCAAAGACCTTTTCCTGAAATCTGTCATATAACTAAGACAAAGGATATGGCAAGTATAACCTTTACTCATCCTGACTCCTGACAAAGAATGCAAAATAACTTGGCTTTTTATTTTAGAAGGTAATTAGTTTCTCTCATGTTAAATGGGCTTTCTCCCTCGGTGATGTAAACATAATTTGTTACTCATTTTTGTGTATTATTGCAACATTATGGTTGCTTTTCTCTCCGTTCAAATTCTCTTGCGCAAGGACCAAATGTGTCTAGCTACTACTACCATTTCTGATTGAGCTGGAAGAAAAACGCAAGTTCTAGTGGTTCATGCAGAGAAAGCATTCATAATAGCAGCCATATAGTCTTTAGGGCCAGAATAAGGTCAAGTACTTTCTCATATGTTTTCACTTTCTTACAGGGAAACAGCCCTGATCGTTCACTCACCACGGCATCTTTGCTTGTTGAATCATTTGCAACAGGACTCTTATGCTTGGATAAACTCCCAGCATTTATAAGTTGTCCAGAATTTCTCCTTCGAGAAGGATCTGCAGAAGACGCACCGCCTTGCCTCCCCTCTTCCTCGCCTGAATAAAGTTGACAAATATTAATTTTAAACCACAGGTATGTCAAGAAGGCCTAAGGAGTTAAAATTAAAAAATAAAAAATAAAAAAAATTACAGAGAAAGGACTCGGTGAGATCGAATATTCCCGTATCTATTATCTATCTAACTGGAGGTACAGAGAGAGGAAGAGAAAGAAGCAATAACAAGAAATTACCAGGCTGCCGTTCAACACTGGGGATTGCAGGGGGTAATCCTGAGCTGTTACCAAGAGTTTGGCCCTAAAAGAAGGATATACTCCATCAAATGCATGAACAGCAAATTACCTACCGAAAAAATTTCATTGTTATATCGCTTACGAGAATCCTGGAAGGAGGAGCACCCATCTGTGATTGTTGATACTTCAAAATAGTCCAATCAAAAACATAATCAAACTGGAAACCTGCAAGCAAAATGACAATTAAAATATCAAATCCACCATTATCTACTTCCTCGGAGACAGGAACTGATGCATTAATACAAATTCATGAATAAAAAGTGAAAATTATAGGCTTGCTATTTTCAAACCTTCGCGAATGAAGAGGTCACGGAATAATCTCTTCAGATAAGCATAATCTGGTTTATCCTCAAAACGTAGTGATCGACAGTAATGGAAATATGATGCAAACTCTGTCGGATAACCCCGGCACAACGCCTGCCAAAAAAAGGTAACTCAGTATGCACACTTTCATATAGCATATGAATAGACATCTACAGAGTCTTATTCACAGATGAATACCTCAATGGAAGTTGAAACCTTTTTCTCACTTATTTTCTCATACTTCTGTTTCTTGGTACCTGCTTTCAATCCCTGCCAAGGAAGGCTGCACAGGCCACAGAATAGTTATCATGACGCAAAGCTCAACATGCACAAAGAGTTAACAAGAATGAGTCATGCAGCAACTGTCACCTTCCTCTTAAGAAGTACATCAGGACATATCCAAGAGATTCCATATCATCTCTTCTGCTTTGTTCTAAAAAAGAAGACAACAAAGTCCGAACAGAGAAGGATGTTCAACTGATGAGCAAAGCAGTGAAAAATAAAACAAAGTTACAATCGAAAGAATTGCTCACCTATACCCAGGTGGGTATTCATGCTTGCATATCGTGCCGTTCCAGTCAAGTTTTTGTTCTCCCTGCAATGTCAATGATGGTGTACATTAAATACATTACTAGTTTAACATAATCCAGAAATTCTAATTCATAGACAGCTACTTATTTAATAAGTCATTGCAAAATTGAATTACCCTAATAAAAAGAGTAATGTAATGAAAATTTACTGCTTTGAAGGATATTTTCCATTTTGCTCCTTGAGGTTCGGGTTTAACATTAATAGGCTTGTGATCTCTAATCAATCATAGATGAAACTGGAAATCAACTTTGAGCATTCAAGGTGAATTTGATTTATTACTGGGAGTATTTGTGCCTATTATATTTTCAGCTTTCAGTTTCGTTATTTTTCCTTGCTTTTTGTCTTTTTAAGCCAGTCAATGTAATCAAATAACCATGTTACTATAGTTTCCATCTAAAGGGGACATGTTTACCAATTGCCAAACCTCAAATAAAAAGTTAACATCAAACCTAAAGAAGCAAAACAAATAACATTTCAATATTTACTCGCATTGAGAGAAAAATAAATGGTGTGTATATATAATGTAATACAATTTCTTGGGCTTCAAATTAAAATAAAATCATATAACTTTCGGGGTACGTAGACGAGCATGTCAAAAATATTCGACACTTGCAAATTCAGAAAATTAATGAAAAAAATAAACTAGCGAAGCGGATCTTTCAGTATCTTACCTTAAGGGTACCTTGCCTCATGGTAATAACAAATAAGTAAATCTCCAAACCACTGATATTCCCCAACAAACCCAACAGACTTCCAGCTTTACAAGTAAGGATAAAAGGATACATTTTCATTTCTTTTCTCCGTCTTCATTATTTTTCCCAGAAAGATATTTATTTGCTTAATTCAATTAAGAATGTGACTAGGGACCTGTGGTTAATCAGATTCACTAACGGTCTTAGCCATTGAAGTGACACGCATTCCTACAAAACATCATTATCAATTTGTTCAATCAACACAATGTTGCAGATACTGGCCTTCCATACCCCATAACGACCAACATTTTAGGACACCTTTGTGCTGAAGAGGGAAAAACAAATGCAACGGTGTGAAGGTTTCTAAATGGCCCAGTCACAAATTCGACCCACAATTTATCATTAACTCTTCGTGGCATTCACATCATGCCTCTTTAATATCATTTTTTTTTTTTTTTGTTGGGGGTGGGGGTGGAGGATAACAAGTTGTGGGGAGAAAAAATTGGCAACGGCTGTCCGTATTTCTCACCGAATTCAAAAGGAAATCCATCTGAAAGTTGTAAATAAATACCCATAAATCATGTTAATCTCAAACAGATCAAACATAGCAAACCCATCCCACAAGGTCAGAACAGCTGACGAAATAATTGGTCGTGGATGACAGAAATAATGCCCAAATAGTCTCACCTGTAAGGAATGTGTTGGTGGGTTGATGTGTCTCTATATTTTTTGGCCAGACCAAAGTCAATGATGTAGACCTACATACATTGAAGACAGTGGTATATATATCATATGACTACAGACATTTTTTCACAGAATCCTCCAAATTAAACACGCCTTCAAATAGAACCTGGTTTGCCCGCCGTCCCAAGCCCATGAGAAAATTGTCTGGCTTGATGTCTCGATGTAAAAATGATTTAGAATGAACAAATTCAACGCGATTGATCTGGAGTTCATATTTGATAAACAAATTTAGTTATGCATATGAATGCTGCAGAAAAGAGAATATCTCTTTTTGATGAGGAAAGTACTGAAACCAGTATTATATTTAAGATTAAGAATTAACCATTTGATCTGCAAGCATGAGAACTGTCTTCAGAGAAAGTTTCCTACTGCAAAAATTGAATAGATCTTCTAGACTGGGCCCAAGCAGATCCATTACTAGAACATTGTAGTCTCCCTCCACACCGAACCATCTTACATTTGGTATTCCAGCTGCAATTTAAGGACTATTGTAATTAGAACCCAAATTCAATTGACAAGAAGAGTTCATTTAAGACCAATAATGAAAATAGGAACTATCAATGATGATTACTTCCACCCTGCAGAATCCTGTATAACTTTGACTCGTACAGTAACTGAGGATGTTTTGTCTTGACATTTTCCTGAAAGCATCATCAAGAGTATCAGAAACTGTAATCTCACAGAATTGAGAATGAATAGAGCTCGCATTAAAACTTAAAAAGCATACACGCCATGAATAAACAAAAGGAAATAAATGGATGCAAGTTAATAGCATAGCATAAAAGTCCACGTGTCACCAGGATGAAGAAAGTGCTATCAGTGCATTTTCTTCTTTAATTTCAATTAAATATTCAAAACGACATTTTATGTCCACTTGCTATTTATTTAGTGCAACACATATTTTAATATTGGATCCATCTTTTATTTCAAATTAGTGAAATTAAAAGAACTAACAAAGAACTTTTAGGTAAGAATCCAGAAGAACACCACACACCATCACAAAAAATTTCCATTACTCTCTCCTGAAAGAATGTTGTACCATGGCTTAAGTAATTAACATAAACTCGGGTTTCTTACAGAACTATACAGTTGCAACAAAAACATATTTACCACATACCCTCTTCGAAAAAGGAATACTAATTGCCAGAGCACATTTAAGATGCAGCAAATTGGTACGTACTAGTAAAGACGGTTATATTACAAGAATACTAGATAAAAAAATATCCAAGTACAAGCAATAGTGAACTGGTAATCATGTTGAAAATGATTCTATCATTTATATCGTACACCCATTTCTACACATTTCCTCCTAAAGCATCAGGCTTTCTCCAAGGTGGTAGGATACCATTTATCGCATTCATAGTAGAGTAAGAAAAATATAGTACCCCCACATTTTTTAACCATATACGAAAGATCAATTATATCATTACAATAGAGGACAGGAAAAACACCCACCATTCACAGGAAGCCACGATCTTCAATTGACAAGATTTCATGTCATAAATCATAAACAAACAAAAGATTCATAAAATAAAACCTATTAAAACAGCAACAGGCTAGTAAATGAATGGGCACTTAAACTGAGGAAATGAAATAACTCACACATACCACAATTTCCAAACTACTCAAAACATACAATGTTTGTTGAAATCTATCATTTCTCAGCACAAGCACCCAACCGTTTTACTAGTTAAGCTTTTGTACTGCCAAAAAAAAAAAAAAAAAAAAACTAATTTTTGCTTGCATTTAGCAATAAATGTAATACCTTACATCACATTTTCTCTGTATTTACCCAATTTCACCACTAAACAATTCATGTTTCCACAAACTTCCCTCTTAAAAGCAAGTTGCCAGTGCTCAATTTAAGTTTTCATACAGAATAAAATTGTGAAAACTCTAGAGCTCATAATCCAACAATTTTCAAGTTCAATAATTTCTAATACCAAACAATAATAAAAAACCTATATTTGAAAACTATCCCCAAAAAGGAAAAAAAATAAAAAAAAATTACTTCTATCAGAAATCCCAAATATTCTCAGCCAGATCATTAATTACATAACCATATGAAGACAACTTCACGAGTCAGCGACAAAGAAGATAAAGGAAAACCTCATCACCAAGAAAGGGGAAAAAAAAACTTACGAGCTTAATTGCCACTTCTTCATTTGTCTGTATATTAGTCCCTGCGCCCAGAGAAGATCCAACAATGAACACTCAACTGTAACCACACACGCAACACAGATTATAAATAAACAAGCAAAATTATTATAATTAGTAAAATTACCGAGATAGATCTCTCCAAAAGATCCACTGCCGATTTTCCGACCGAGTCGATACTTATTTCCCACTCGCGGCTCCATTAATAAAACCCCTAGCTCTCTTACTTCAGTCACAAAATTCACCGATTACAAACCCGAGAGAAAAACATAAAGATCTAGGGTTTCATATTGTTCCCATTAATTAGTAATTAATGAGTGATCAATTTTAGCTCTTGAAAACAATTACTAGGGTTAGGTATAGAACGGATGAGCAGAGGGACAGAGAAAAATTTCC
Organism: Osmanthus fragrans; assembly: GCA_019395295.1. NCBI lineage: Eukaryota > Viridiplantae > Streptophyta > Magnoliopsida > Lamiales > Oleaceae > Osmanthus > Osmanthus fragrans. The sequence goes on along the minus strand of CM033354.1, from coordinate 3,926,713 downwards.
ATGGAGTTTCTCTCTCTACAAATATATACACAAACAACTGTATCAACGTGCTAAAAGTCTTGTCGACCGTTTTAATATAAGAAAGGCAAAATTGCATCACTGATTCCTAACTTTGATGTCCAAGGCATGTTAGTCCTTAATCTTTCAAGAAATTGACTGCCAATGGAAATCCTTAGCCCTGTATGGGATAGAAGGGGTTTTCGATAAAGTCGCATTAAACCAATTTCATTAAAAATCCCTTATAATTATATAAAATACTTCAAAAAAATTATTCAAACATGCTCAAAATCAACTCCTTATCCTCAAAAACTTATTTTGACTTCTTAAAAGTCTAACCAAAGAGTCCTCATACAATAACTAGCAACATGTAGATTACACATTGAAATGTAAACAATTGAGGGAATACACCCACTAAGTGGACCAACCCATTAAGCATTTTGTAGTAGTCACCAGTTTTAGCCCCCGTTTGGCCCCCATTCTTAAAAATTCTCATTCTCATTTTTTTTCTCTTTCTTCATTTCAACCACACATTTTTCAAATAAAATAATATTACACACAAATCTAAAACTTTTCATCATTTTTCCATCACACATTCTTCCATCAATCACTATTCCAAAAATTCTATTCTCATTAAAATTAACATCAAACACACTCTTATATTTAACGATTAAATCATTTTTTTGGTATAGATTAAAATCAGATTTTTAGTAGATTTTGATATAAATGAATGAAATATGTGGTTGAAAATTAGTGAATCTCACGAAATGTATAATTAAAATTAATTATTGATTTTGATTTGTAGGTTTTAGCAACTTTTAATCCACATCAAATAGGAGTTAACTCGCATGAGGTTATCACATCTTCAATTTTATGAAACTAGGTGGTGTTTCTTAAGTTTGGTCAGTGTTTAGAAATTTAAAATGAGAAATATTTTCATGAAATTCGCATGACAATTTATTCAAGATTTAGTTGGAGTCCATTGTTGATTGTTGGTGATTAATTATTTAATTATATTAAATGGCTGAAACTAACTTGCTTAGTTTGAAAGATTGGGATCAACTTGCTACATAACAATAAGTTTGAGACTACTAGCGATATTTCCTTCATAAAAAGCGAAGGTGGAGTATTGATACTGGCACTGTGTGTGGGGCACGCGTTGATGAGACGCGTGGTGGAAGGTTCTATTACAGCGAAAAATCTTGTGTGACACAAGAGGATGTTTGATGAAGAGAATTTTGCTACTTATACAATATTTTTAAAGAATATTAGTTGACAATTATCTCACATAAAGAGAGGTTTACGATTTTTTTATTCATCGTGGACTTCCTTTCATGTGAGTGATTGTCAACCAATATTGTCAAGAAATGTTGTACAAATAGCATGGTTCTTAATGAAGATTAAAATTAAAATTTTTAGTAAATTGTGATGAAAGTTTTTGAAATGCATGATTAAAAAGTTGTGGGATTCATGAAAAATGTAATTGATATTGATTGTTTAACTTTAAATTTTATTAAAATCAGATTTTAATTGGTACCAAATAAGTTCATAATGAAAATTTTTGGTAAAATATATAATGAAATAATATTTTTTGGAAGAATATATAGTTTAAAAAGAAAGATTTTATTTATTTATTTATGTGTAATATTATTTTATTAAAAAATGTGATTGAAAAGAAGAGAAAAAATGTATTAAAATTTTAGAAAAATGCTACTCGACCACATTGGTTAACCGCATGGGTGACCGCATGTGAGTGTACAGATCCCACGTGAATAAAATAATATTTTTTCACACACTCACATACGATCATCCAAGGTGTCAACCGTGATGTTCGTATAGCAATGCTCAAAATTTTAATGGATGTCAAATAAGAATATTATTCTAAAGGTACAAATTTTATTTAATTGAATTAATATATTGGAAATATTAGTTTCCGTTTGTTTTCTATTTTTCTTTTATAAAAATAAAAATATGATCATTATCTATCACATTCAGCCACTATTTTTTACTTTATATCTCTTGTGTATAGTCCATAATAATTATATTTTTCTTTTGAGTAAAGCCAAATAAACACATTAGTTGACACTCTCCTCACATAGGGTGCGGGTCCCACGGGAATAGAATAGTATTTTTCTCTCTCATGTGAGGGGGGTGTCAACCACGGTGTCAATTAAGGTGTTCGAGTAGCATGATCCTTTTATTTTTTATTCTAATTTTACAAATAATGTATAGTTTGGCATAGGAATGGCTTGTCCAGCTGACGTGTGTATGCGTGGGGCCACATCACGTGACTTTCAGCCGACATATCCAGAATGGATGTGACGTGATTTAACTTTTCCCGTTACAGTCGACGGCGTAATTAACAGGCAAAATTCTTGTCATTGTAATTTATTAATGACATTTTAAATACTATTCAGGCCCTGTTTGATTCCAATTTTGGGAAGAAAGAATGTATTTTGAATAATTAATTGATGAAAAATATGTGATTAAAAATTAAGAATTTTTTTTAGATTTGTGTATAATATTATTTTATTGAAGAATGTGTTGTTGAAAAGAAGAGAAAGAAAAATGAGAATCAAACAAGGGCTTAATTTGATTTCGGAGGATAATTTATTTAAGCTTAGAGCGTGTTTGCTTAAACTTAAAAAAGTTATTTATCAATAAATAAATTCTTCTGTAGAAATAAGTATAGTTAAAATATCTAACTATTTAGATACCAAGCAGCTTTAATCTCTCTTCTATTAAAAGAGGTAATCCGTCAGTTACTATTCATTCAGGACGTATTTTCTTTTCTCATTTTAACCCCGTGGAAGAAGTTTTTTTTCCCCTTCCTTATTTTTCAAAAACTCAAATAATGGATTTATGAGTCTTTTGGTTGGAAAGATAGATATGGTCAAATAATAATTGGTCAAAAATGTCATGCTAAGAGGCGGTGACTGTATTGTTCTTATTCTTTGCATTTATATACAAAATATATTTCTTTTATTGTTGTGTATATATATACTGTAGATACTTTATGTTGCCCAGTGAAATTTAATTTTCAATATATGTTTCGAACTCAATAATTATATCAAAATAAAATATGGAATTGTGGAATAAAAGAAATTCATAAAAAGAATAAAATAACTTAAATCGACAATTTGGAAGGGAAAACAGTTGATTTTTGTAACTAAAAAAATAAAAAGTATTTTACTTAATTATCATTCATTACATCCTTAAATAATCTAAAAATGAAAAAAAAAATAGTTAATTAAGCTATAAGTAAAAATAAAAAATAAAAAAAAATTAAAGGAAGCTCCATCTTAATTATAATTATAATTTGTTAATATTAAATCACGTCCGAATATTTTATATAATTACTTATTAAATCATTTTTTAAAAAATGTAGTCAAAATATGAATCGCTCATCGTTAATAAAAAAAAAAGGGGAATTTTAAAAAATATCACCTTTTTTTTTTTAAATGCACCAAAGACTTTGATTGTCACATGATTTGATCAAATATGTCACTTTTTGGGTGTGAATGATCCATATTACCTTTAGACTCACAATTCTATGAGCATTTAATGCTCATTAAGACTACTTTTCATTATCATTAATGTTTCATGTGATGATTGATTTTTTATATTATATATATTAGATATTTGTATATTATATTGTTAATTACGAATTTTGTTAATACAAAAAAAAAAAGATAAAAGAAATTTATTTTAACTTATCTAATATCTTCTTTCCCCATTAAGAAACCCTAACTTTCTCTACATCTTCTTAATTCCTTGATCAAGTTATTGGAGTCTCTATTAATTTTGAGATATTAGTTCATACTAAGTGTTTAAATTTTTTTTTTAAATAGCTACTATTTAATAAATGTTAAATAGAATATGGTCACATTTTTTTGAAACTTTTTAAACTACTATTGATGATGATGTGCCTGATTTTTGAAATATTTTTGAAAAGAAAATTTTAACAATATAATTTTGACAAATGTGAAGAATTTCATAATGAACCATAATTAATGAAGCACATTGAGTAATTAATTTTTGGCAAGATGTAGTTGAGAATTAATTATGACCATTAATGTTTCCAACACATTTTTCAAAGGTACCGGACATACAAAATATTTTCAGGCTTTCTGATGACCGGACAATGTGTTTATCTTCTCCGACAAGTCTCGACAGTTGAAATGTCGAACTAGACATTTCGAAACCGTTGGGAACGGCATTTAAACTGTTGAAACCCGACATTTAACTGTCGAATTCGACAGTTGACCCAGTTTGTTCTTTCACATTCTGCTACTGCAATGATGTGAATATTGAAAGTTTCACTTCCATGTTATTACAAATCGACATATTCATTGTTCATTTTTGTTATAGTTGTGAAAATGTATGATGATTGACACCATGGTGTGATTGTTTCATCTTCGATAAATTGATAGACTTTTGCCAAGATGCCACTGTTGTAAATCTACACAATTCGTACTTGTAATAATTTTTGTACCCTTCCATATTAAATATTGATCTTCTTTAATGTATCTCTATCATGTTATGGGTGCTCTATTGTTTATTCACACCATAGTCCTCATTACATTCTTAGGTATTTATTTCTAAATTTTCACATGGAAAAAAATCGTCTGGAAAATTCCAGCAACTTGTATTTCTTGTAAATCAAATATTCAATACATTTTGCTTAGCAAGACAGAATGAATATAATTGATCGATACATTTAATTGTCAAAAGTGCATACGTAGAATGTGTTCAAACTTTCCTACGGTTCTGCTCCAACTAAGCTCAAAACTTCTACAAATCATAGAAACCAAAAATTGATTGGTCAACTATTCGATCTACATGTCCACATTTTGTTAATTCAATGCTTCAATAGTAAAAAAAAATTTAAATTCTGTCTGAAGCTAATGTTATGAATAAAAAATCACGTTCTCACGTTTGTTTCATTGCTTCGCTATGCTCGATAAACTCCCGCATGCGTGCATTATCCGGAACGAGAAATTGAAATTCGATAGTTTCTGCAAGACACAGGTTGACGACAGGTATAATGTCAGAAGGGATACAACAAACACATTGAAGAGCATATAACGAAGTAATAAGAATTTCGATAACGAAACCATAGGAAAATCACGTTATATGAATATCGTGCACTACAAATAAACTTTATATAACCTCAAACTGATGGCTTTTTTAAAAAAATTCGACTAACATGCACCATCTATCGAGAATGATAGAGTTCAAATGTCGGGACACGACACTTCATCTATCGGGATCCACCCAAATGTCGAGAATTTCTGAAGTTAATTGTCGGGAACGACAGTTAGCCTCGATGCTGTGTATACGGAGAACTGAATTGTCAGGATAATTTTCATGTGCTACGGACTCCACATTGAAGCAGGTGTAAAAATGGAAATGTGCAGATATGTCAAGTATTTAGGCAAATGTGGATGGAACTGAACGTACAAGAAATAGAATTACGACGTCGAAACAAATATTAATTGTCGTGAATGCAAGGTAATTGTTTCCAAATACACGAAGATTCGAGTTTAACAAGCATGCATTGCATACGTTAGTGGTAATGTTTCTACATTCGCTAGTGTCTCAAGTGAAACTAAATAGATTCAAGAAAACATGGATGATAAATAAATAAAGACAACTCAGATAGTTTTAAAGATAAACAAGTATACATAAGGTAAATTGCTTTAAAGATAAAAAATAAAGACAACCCAGATAGCTTTAAAGATTTTACAATATCTTTTCCACTTCAAGAACCAATATTTTCAACCAAAAAAAAAAAAAGGTTAAATACTTAGACCCAGTAGAAAATATGAGCATAAAAACGCATTAAGTGGCCCTCTAGAAGAACTGAGTGATTACAGTGCATATGTTTGACGTTCAAAGCAACAGAAAATTTTGTCCCTCGACACTGATATCAAATTGTTGAGTTTAAGCATCCAAAATAAATAGATTTTTACCTATATAAATTACTTATGAAAATTATTACCAAGAACCAGTGATTGTCAGATGCATAGCTGGTAGCAATGAGAGTTTATTGAGGTTGTTATATTGCTCTAGTGAGCGTGAAGTTCTATTATGTCTGAGATCAGAAATAGAGCAGAATCGGGTAATTAGCAGAAATGGTCCCTAACGTTTACACTCATTGCTAAAATGGTCCCTATCGTTTTAAATTTGACATTTGTACCCTTATTTCAAACGTTTGTTGCGGAATTAGTCATTCCATCAACTTCCATTAAATCAGCTGTTAAAAATTTAATGGAATTTGCCAATAATATTGGGTAATTTGCAGAAATGGTTCCTAACGTTTAAACTCATTGCTAAAATGGTTACCACTTGTTTGAATCTAATTAAATTTTATTCCATTACATTCATTTTTTTCTCTACTATTTTCAACCACACAATATTTCATAAAATAATATTATATTTAAATCGAAATTTTTTCATTCTTTTTCTTTTTCAACCATTCATTTTTCAAAAAAATATTATTCCACTTATTTTCAATCAAAAAAATGGGGGCCAAACGGGAGCTAAATTAGTCAACTTCCCATATTTTTCTCCTCTTAAAATTTTCGGTGAATATAATTCTTATGATTTGATGTAATTTACAAGTTTAGACCCCAACTCAAAACGTTGTCGGCAAATATCATCCTTAATTCTTTAACCATTTAGCACAAATAATCATTGATGAGCTATATAGTATAAGTTCTCAATATTAACCTACTACATTAGATACAAAATATCATAGTAAAATGAAAAAAAACTGCTACACAATAGATAATTACATTGTTAACCAATCAAACATTGTTAAACATAGTACTTTTTTGAAAAATGAATGGTTGAAAAAGAAAAAGAAGGATTTTTTTTTAATTTATGTATAATATTATTTTATAAAAAATTGTGTGGTTGAAAATAGTAGAGAGAAAAACAAAATGTAATGGAATGAAATGGAATAAAATTTAATTAGATTCAAACAAGTGGTTACCCATTTTAGTAATGAGTGTAAACGTTAGAGACCATTTCTACTAATTACCTAATATTATTGGCAAATTCCATTAAATTTTTAACAGTTGATTTAACGGAAGTGGATGGAAGAACCAATTCCGCAACAAACGTTTGAAATAAGGATACAAATGTCAAATTTAAAACGATAGGGACCATTTTAGTAATGAATGTAAACGTTAGGGACCATTTCTGCTAATTATCCAGCAGAATCTGAGAAAAGAAACTAGAGATGTCCAAGATAAAATAGTTCAAAGAACAGACGACTTTTACCTCACTTGGGAATGAGTAAATCCATTCTAATCTAGTGCAAGATTCTTAATCACTCTATACAAATAAAGAGAACAAACAATATAATGCATTTAAAAATTTTGGACTACGGTAGGGGACAAAGACTAAGAGTGACACTAAGATTGACAATTACTAACTAATGGTAGATTGTAACATTAATCCTAGACGAGCTTGGATTTGATATAAAACTCAAACATTGATAGAGTTCATTTTAATGTTCAGTTATCCTATCCTACATAAATAAAAGAATCAGTTTTCAAAATACTATTCATAAGCCTAAGCCGAAGCCGAGCCGTGTCCTTCCTTTTGTCTTTTCCTCACAGTTGATTAAAAAATGACACTGTTTTATGCGGAGTTTTTTTAATGATCTGACACTCACATTACATATCGTCTCTAACACTCCATCTCTGGTCAGATGTCATATCTTCAGTTTTCCCATTCCTGCTATTTTTCTTTCATTTTCATTTTCTTTATCTTTCTCTTCAAGTGAAGCCCTCAAAGTAGAAAGAATTTTGCAGCCGACTCTCTTCTTTGTCGTCCAATTTGGTTCTACCAATTCCCATCGAACTTGATGTAGAAGCAATCGGCGAGCTTTAAACTTGCTAAAGCCATCATAAGCACCCAAGCCAGTGGAGAGTTTTCAAGATCTGTTCGAAGAACTTCAGACTTGAACTGTCAATATTTGGCGCAAAGGTGTGTAAAGTTTTTACTTTCAAAGACATGTTTCCGCAAGCTATTTATTTAGGTACCACAAGATGCTTTTGGAGGTACGATTGAGGATTTGAGATTAAATAAATTGAAAGAATAGAGGCTACAATTTTCGATTTCCCCAAAATATTGAAAAATTGATGCTCTCTAAAATAATTCCTTTTTTTTTCTTTCGTTTTCCTTCCTTTTCATTTTATTTCGTTTTCTTCTATGTATTCCGTGACCAAATTTTTTGTTTAGTATCTTTATTGTTTTCATTTTCCCAGATTTATATCCCATTGGAGGGAGTTGAGCAGGAGAAACTCGAGGCTGAGTTTAAGCCAAGTTCTTTTGATATCAAATTCCACGACATCCAAGGAAAGAATTATCGATGTGCCATACCAAAATTATACCAGGAAACACTCTTAATTTTTTATTTCTTTATAGTTATTTCATAATATGTGCTGAGAAATATGGTGTATTTCTTCACAGGCAAGGTTTATGGAAGCTGTCGTTGCCTATAAGAAGATTGAATTCAATGGTATATATGCTCAATTCTACATCATTAAAAAACACCAATATATGTTCTTCTTCTTCCCTTTTTTTTCCCAAATGCTTTAAACTAGAAATTGTGTTACAAATACTCTCCTTATGACACATTTTTCTCATGCTAGGTATGACAGGGATGCTACAACATCAGCTAAAACTTCCTGCAGAAATATGGACTCATAGGTAAGACATTTATTGTCTGAATTTCTTACCAAGAAATATTCAACATTTAATTTGTATCTCTTATTTTCAAGTTAGGCCCATATATTCTCAAATATGATTTTATATCACTTGATTTCTTCCCAAGATCCAGTTCTTCAGTGGAGAATTGATTTTATGCTTTTGTTCGTCCCATAATTTTAGTACTTAGTATTTCATTAAATGGGACCAAAAGAAGGAAAAAAAGAAAAGAAAACTTGTGAAGCCATTGCAATTGCCAGAAATACGATGCCTTTATTAACACGTGTAGTTCATGTCCACCTCACCAACTATTGTTTTGTTGAGGGTAAAAAGGCTTCAACTAATCTTAACTATCAAATTGTAGTAGAAAGTTAAAAGTAGAGATCATACATATGCTCGAAATGGAAGGTAGAACCTTCATGACAAGGTTTGCCTTGTGTTGATATGACCTTAGATGTAATTCACATGCAATTCCTTATCATTCTTCTCTTTAAACAAATTTATATTATTTGACAGAAAATTGTGTCATAGCAAGATATATAGATGAGATGATGTTAACTTTTCAGTTGTTGTGGCGTATGTGGCCTTGTCAGAAATTTGATTAAAGTTGGAGAAATGAAAGGAATCATATGTTTTGCCCAATAGACCTCTTTTTTCATCTCACATTCACTGAATGCATCAAGATAGTTGCCCACTATTACTTCAGTTGCATCAAGTACCAAGAAGTTTGCTTCGGATTGGTAAAGGAAAACTTTCCTTAATGGTTGTTCATATTGTTTGAATGGATGGGAAAGACATTATGCATTTCTGCAGGAGAAACCTGATGAGGATTGAGGGATTGGTACTTGCATAGTTGGAGTTGTCGGGTGTTGCACACATGAACCTGCCTTCAAGCTTTAAGTGGCATATTACCTTGAGAAAATTTTCTGAAATGTTTCAACAATTCATTTTAAGGAGATCCATATTTTACCAATTGCTGCAATGATTATTTTCTTCAACTCATTCTCTTAGCTTAGCCGCAATTTGTGAATGTGTGGAATTCAATTAGTCTGGCAGTCTTACAAACATGATTTTTTTTTCTGTATTTTTGTTGAACCAAGGTCTTCGGAAGTATAAGACGGATTGTCTAATGTTTTTTTCCGAATGCAGACATAAGAATTCATCTATGAATTTATGTTTATATTCAATTACTATCTGATTGAGTTGTGTATGAAATTTATTGAGGTATTCCATATTTGTCCATATATATATATATATATGTTCTTTTGACAATAAATCTAATATCTTGTGATGTATAGGTGAGGGAGCTTACAGATAAGGAAAAGCTGGTTTTGTTGCTCGAGAAGCAGTATCCGATCGATGTTGGTATTATAGCAACTTTCCTGTTCAATTATGTGAAACTTAATCCAGGTGAAGCCCTATATATTGCACCAAATCAACCTCATGCATACATATATGGAGAATATGTTCAGTGCATTATGTTGTTCGCACTGGCCCTACATCGAAGTACAGATATGTTCAAACTCTCTGTTCCATGCTCACATTCAAATAAGTGATGATCGAACATAACGCTTGGAGATTTTTTTTCGTTACATCATTGCTTTCTTTATAGTTCGTTTTATCTTACTTTGGACAAGCTGATGATGACACCATGCCTGAAGCACCAATAATGAGCCAACAACTTGATTATGTTTTGGTATTTCATTCCTGAACATGTTGAAAACTCAAAAGTGTGTGCTTGTTGTAAGCAACATTTAGAGTGTCTAAGTGTCTATGTGTTTAGTAGGAACTCAGACATTAATATAATATCTATGCTGAATATTATGGTAGCCTTCCCCTAATTCCTTTCATCCACCTACTATCCAGGCAAAAAGAAGGTTTGGGACAGAGAAAAGTAAGTTGGCTGTTTATACAATTAAACACCAATCCTGTGTTAGTTAATTCTCATTTTCTCTTTTACATGTTAGAGATATCCATAAAAAGGTATATTTGTAAAGTTTCCTTTGATATTTTCAAATATGTTGAATGATGACATGAAACATGCACTTGAAAACAAGGGAATTATGATATGAGAAATTTAAGGAGAAGATAGTACCAGGGAAAACTAAAGTATTAACTTCTTAAATAAATTCTTAAAAGTGATCTTGTATATTTTTATTTCTTTCAAGTATTTATTCGAACTCTTCTTTGGCTCTAATTTACATGTCATAGGAAAAAAGCGTTTACCTAAAAACTGGGGATGAGCAACCCTGTAACAATATTTGTTGTTTTCTACGCTAATAAAAACATAATAACTTTAAAACTCGTGCATCGCACGAGGCACAAACTAGTATATCTATAAAATTACCCCCGGCTCTTCAACTTCATTAAAGACAGAAATGTGCAAGTAAAAGACTAAAAAATCGCCATGGCCTTTCATGTTGACTGAATGTGTTTTGTTCTTGACATTTTACGACCATCAAGTCAAGCTTCTAGCGCACTCCATTGTTTGCATAACACTAGACATGTAAACAAGTATGGCCCTATATGGGTAAACCAAGCCTTCCGGTAAGAGCTTGGATTAGAAGATTCCTCAGAATATTCATATAACTCATTTTGTAGCTAATGCTGATAGACCTGAGCAAAACAATGAATAACTTTTATATTATTCCGGCATAATTTATTTATTTAACTTTGAAACCTATATCTTGCTTTGGTGAGATGAATTGACTTGGCATTATCAATTTCCATCATTCTCATCAGTAGTAAATCTTATTCTTTGTAAGTTTTGGCACTAAGCGTATTAATTTCTCTTGCTTCCCCTTTTCTTTACTCATAGTCTTCATAATTCAAAGCAATCCAAGTATTTTGTTTGTGTTATAACTACAGACTATACAAAATGAATCAAATGGTCACATTGGGTTGGTAACAAATATTCGGGCTGAAATCGATTACGCAAATGCATGTTCTATGCAACTGTTATCATATACATTAACCAAATGTTTAAACATAACAAACTGTAAACATCAAATCATAAAACATATACCATCAACAAAAATTCGAAATTAAAACTAACAAAATAAAAGTAAATAAAACAAGAACTTACAGAAATATTTGAGTTGGGTCCTGGAAGGCGAGATACATGAGTGAGAGTCGCTGGTGGTCGATACCGTAGGGGAGCAAGTCATCGAGTTACAGTGTGGTATATAGATGACGAGTCGTCGCCTGCGGAGGAGGCTGTGGCAGAGAAGTCCGATGCACTCCACCACCAAATTTAGTGCTTGGCTATGTGTTCGGTGCTTTTCTTTGAGTTCAAATTGGGCAATTTTTGGGGCAAGTGACAGAGTATGATCGGGGGACTTTTGTGGCAGAGAAGTCCGATGCACTGCACCACCGGATTTATGTGCTTGGCGATTTCCTTGGCAGTGTGTTCAGTGATTTTCTTCGAGCTCAAATCGAGCGATTTTTGGGGGCAATTGAGAGAGGGAGGGAGTTTAGGGTTTCTTACGATTGATTTCTTTTTTCTTCCCTTTGCTTTTCCATTTAACCCCTTTTTTTTTCTGAACCCCCTTCAATCAATTCATCTTTGACATTTGACACAGTGTAGGTACAATTTTTCAGTCAGTAAAGTACATGACCTGTAAGAAATTAAAAATTTTCAGAAGGTCAAAAATGTCCAAAAATGATATTTTTGAAATGACTTTCAAAATGTGACATTTTTGTATTTACAAAAGACAAAAGTGACATCTGATGTAATTTCTTCTAAAAAAAAAATTAAAATTTCTCCATGATCCTAGGAGAGAATCTTTCCATGGTCCCAAGAGAGAACTGTCTTGGGACCATGGAGGGTCAGTCTCCATAGTCAATGGAGAGAATGGACTATGGAGATTGATTTGTTTTTTTTTTTTTAAATCTCACATTTACTTTAAATTTTTTTTTTATCTATATAATAGTTTTTTACATTTATTTATTTATTTATATTTATATTCTTCAAAAGCAGTGATTTTCGTTGACTGACAATTAGAGGATTTGTATGAATAGTTGAAAAGTATTAGGAATGTAAGTATATATATATATATTTTTTTTTAAATTGGCAATTGGAAGTCAAAAATTGTAGGCGAAAATGTTGAATATTTAAAATATTTTAATTGTGTAAATTGTTTAAGGTAAAATATTATAGTGAGAGAGGAGATATTTATAAACAGTATAACAATGAATAATAGTGTGAAGAAATAAAGGTGAGATAAATTTTTTTTAAAGCAAATGTAAGATTTAGGCCGTATTTGATTCCCATTTTGAGGGAAAAATGCATTTTTGAATAGTTGATTGATAGAGAATGTGTGGTTAAAAATTAAAGAAAAGTTTTGGATTTGCGTGTAATATTATTTTATTGAAAAATGTATGATTGAAAAGAAGAAAGAGAAAAATGAATTTTGGGGAAAATGGGAATCAAACAGGGACTTAAAAAAAAAAAATCCATGGAGAGAGTTCTCTCCATAGGCCATGGAGAGATTTTAATTTTTTTTTAAAGATTAGCGATTTATATTTTGGTCACATTTTTTTGAAAAATGACTTCATAAGTAATTATGTAAAATATTCGGACGTGATTTAATATTAACAAATAATTATAATTAAGGTGGAGCTTCCTTAATTTTTTATTTTATTTTTACTTATAGCTTAACAAACTATTTTTTTTTTCATTTTTAGATTATTTGAGGATGTAATGAATGATAAAAATAATAATAAATTATAATTAAGGATTACAAAAATTTAAAGTAAAAGTGAAATTTAAAAAAAAAAAAAAAAAAAAAGGCTCTCTTGGGACCATGGAAAGTTCTCTCCATGGTCACAAGAGAGTTAACTCTCCATGGTCCATGGCCAGGAGAGAACTCTCTGGGTCCTAGGAGAGTTTAGCTCCGCGTTGTGCGGAGTTTCCTTAATTATAATTTTTTTTTTTTACTTATGACTTAACAAACTAATTTTTTTCATTTTAAAATTATTTGAGAATGTAATGAATGATAAATAATCGGAAAAATTAGTTTGTTAAGTAAAAAAAAAAAAAAAAATTATAATTAAGGATTAAAAAAAAATAAAAATAACCCCTCCTTTGACCATGGAGAACTGAGTCCTAGGAGAGGTCTCTCCTAGGACTCAGGAGAGAACTCTTTATGGTGGTGGAAATTTATTTTTTTATTAATTTTTTTACCAATTTTAGTCATTTTCTTTTCGTTTTATCGCTTTTCTAGGTGATTATAAATTCGATTTGAGCCAAATTTTCGATAAATTACTTCTTTTATTACTAGATTATTTCCGTACGATTATTGGGAATTCACTATTTTTTGTAAAATTTCGATAATGATGATTTTCTTTAACTACATGGCCCGACTTATGAGTTGTTTCGTAAATGCAAGAAATCTTAGAGAAATATTTATACATAAATTTTGTAATACAAAATAATATTTATACGTATTTTCATTATTTTATACCGTGCGAAATAATAAATTTAGAACAATTACAAACATAATCTTATATAATTAACTAAAACAGTACAACCAAATTAGAATCAATCTTTCGTTACATAAATATTGTATTTGCACCGTATATATTTTCCACGCTCGACATGCTAACATTCACTTAAAAACACACAATAACTTTAACAAAAAAAAAAAATGCCCTGTGCAATGCACGGGCAAAAACTAGTATTAAAAAAAAAGTGCACTTGAAAGTAACTATTTTGATCGAATATATGCTCAAAAAAGTTTATTTATTTTTGAAGTACTGTATTGTTAAGTAACTTATATAATCCAACTTCAACCAAACAAAAAATTAATTGCATTAAAATTTACTTGATAAAAGCAATACTAAAAAGCATAGTTATAGACCCACCCCGAACAAATCAAAATAAACTCAAAAAATAAGCATATTAGACAACATGGTACTAGATGGAAATGGATATCGTAACATACTGAACAATATTAAAGATTGAGTCGGAATGGAAGCATACAGTTAAAGTACTTGTCTTGAGTCCAATAGTACACATAAAGCACTCATTATGCCCTTGTTTGGTAGGGAATTAAAATCAGAATTTTAACAGATTTTAGTAAAAATTGACGAAATATGGGGTTGAAAAGCTATGAATCTCATAAAATATGTAGTTAAAATTAATTAATGACTTTTACTTATATTAAAATTTGAATTTTTAGCTAAAAATTTATTTTAGAGAAAGAAACCCAACATGCCTTAGCTGTCTTAAATCAGCTTTTAGCAAGAGAGGAAGCCTTTTAGAGGCAGAAATCTAGGATGAATTGGGTTGTTGAGATTGTGGTGAAAGAAGAGAAGGGAAAGTTCAAATAATTTGAACAAATAAGGCTCTGTGTACAACCGATAATCCATGTCTTCTGCATGAATCTGCTGAACCACAGATGACTGCACTGAGTTTTTTAGAAATATTCCCACCTTAATCACTAAAGTAGATAACTTGATGTTGAATGGGGATCCAACTGAGGCTGAAGTTAAGGATGTCGTCTTCCATACAAAGAAAGAAAGTGCGCTGGATCTAATGTTTTTTTTTCAGCATGTTTATGCCAAATGTGTTGGGACATCATTAGAAAATACTTAGTGGAAGCCATGAAGAATTTCTTCAAATGATCCGAAAAGGACTTTATGCTACCTCCATTGTTTTAATTCTTGAAAATGATGATCATTTGGATTGGGAAGACTATAGGCCTATTAGTCTTTGCAATGTATTAAATAAAATTATTATAGAGATCCTGACTAATGGACGAAATTGCTTGTTGGGTATTTTAGTTTGATACTGCTTCACCAAAAACAAAAAGAAGGAAACCATGTTTGTGTTAAACTTGGAAATGGAAGTTTTCTTTCGTTTCTCGACGTTGAAGTAAGACCAAGCTCATGAACTTATCGTCCTAGGTCAGAAAAAAGTTGATAGGATCCCCCTTTTTTAAGTCCCCATACACTTATTTCTTCCAAAAACTATCTTCCCATCCCAGAGTGGCCTTACTTCTGGCAGATCAATAGGTGACAATATTCTCCTTGATGAAGAGATGGTATACCAGCTGGACAAAGATATTAGAGGGGGCAATGTTATTCTAGAGCTTGATATGGCCAAAGCATGAGAATTAAGACAAGGTGATCCATTATCTCCATCTCTTATCAATATCCATGCTGAAACCTTGTCTAGAGGGTTGGAGTCCCACTATTCAAAGGGGATAACCGACCATCTTTCTACAAGTGGAAAACTTACATTAATAAATCACATGCTCAACTCAATGCCTCTACACCTGCTACAAACCCTTATCTCCTATTTGTATGTGCAGAATAGAATTTCTAAAATGTTTAATGGTTTCCTCTGGGTGATCATATTCATTGGGTTTCTTGGGAAAATTGTTGTTTGCCTACCAAAGAAGGTGATTTGGGATGTAAAACCGAGACATGAGCTTTGGTTGCAAATTATGGTGGAAATTTATGGAAGAAAAATATTTATGGAGTTGGGCTATGGCTTCCAAATACTGTTATAAGATTCATGCCAGCCAAGTTGCTCCTAAAAGCCAAGATTCTCCCTCATAGAGGAGATTAATCCAACTGGTAAACACAAAATGGAATCACACCTAGCTTGGAAAATTAGAACTGGTAGATTATCATTTTGGCATGATAAATGGTCAAAATCAGGGCCCTTGTCTAAAAGAGTCCTTCAAGCCTACTCTCCAAACGAGTATGCCATAGATTTTGTCAAGGCACATAACACTTGGGACGATACCAAACTTAGGGTAGCCTTGCTACCTGATCAATTTGAAGAGGTAATCAACAGTCCAATCATATATAAGACTGATGCGCTGTTCAGACTCTTAACTCTTCAGGTCTTTTTTCAACCGAGTTTTGCATCAACGTGTTTACAACAGGATCCACTATCCAAGCCTTACTTAAATCTGTCTGGAGAACATATATTCCTACAAAAATCCCTTTTCTGTTTGGAGACTATGGAACTACTGTATTCCACCTGATGACGTTATCAGATCTTGGTTAGGAGTAAGCTTGCCTTGTATGGTATTGTTGTGCTGAAGAGAAAGCTTTTGAACACGTGTCTCTCCGGTAAGATTGTCCAAGAGGCCTGGAGTTATTTTCACCAGCAATTTTACATTGTCTTGAAAAAGTTCAGGTCTCCCGTGCTACTGTTCCAACATTGGTTGCTTTATGCTGCAACAAACTCATCAGGTAACATGTTAATACTACTCGTTCTTGTTTTCTGTCTAGAAATTTATGTTCAAATAAATGCTAGTAGGGTGATAAAGGAAATTGAATTTATAGTAGAAAATTTGAGAAGGGCTGGTCTTACTAAAGACATTAACAGAAATTGAAACAAAAGACTGATGAAGCCCACAAGAGTGATAAACAAGCAGCTGGAGGTGGTGAGGTCAGAAAGGAAATTTACTGTGCTTCAACCAAATGACATTAGTGGGATGGCTAGAGGCTACATTAAATTGGAGTGGTGGTGGCGGCCTTCGATCAAAATGGTGAGACAAGCCCCTGCCAGTCGTCATCTCATTCTTCAACAGTCACGCTTTCAGCTATGTTATTGCCGGTATGGACCTAGATTTCTATGCTCAAGTAGATTTTGGAGCATTCCAAAACTTGGGGATCCATACTATACTTTTGTAAAGAAAATGCTACCGATACTTGAAAGACTGATCCTCAAACAAAAGTTTGACTTTATTACTTTAATTGCCTATTTATTATTATATTTATTGTTGAGGATGAAGTGATAATGGTGTTACCTGCTGAACAGAATTGGGGAATCCAAACCCTCATATATAAAGGTTTGGATTTGATAGCTTAAAACCTATCATCCAAACTCGAACGGCCTTTAGAGGGGAACAATACTTACCCTAACTAGAAATCATGTTAAACGGCTCCTCTTTTTCTTTTCCCATCATTTATTCACATATGTAGATTATTCAAATGTCTTAAAAATAATATTTGATCATCAAGCTAGGATTGAAACATTTGACCATCAAGCTACATATACTTGGCACACGAGGTTTGGTGAACTTAACTCACCATACCAAAGAATTTCTAATTTTTCTCTAGAGTTGATAGCCAAGAAACTGTAATTTTTAGCTTGTTAAACTCTCAAACAAATAATATTTCTAACACTGATCTCTATGTCGCCTATTGATAATAAAGATTATTACAAGATATGGAACATTACATTGAGAATTACAAAGAGGAGTGAAGAAGAAAGTTCAAAAGTCAAAAACTTGGAAGTACTATTAATTAAGATTTGAGATTCC
This sequence comes from Osmanthus fragrans, assembly GCA_019395295.1. NCBI lineage: Eukaryota > Viridiplantae > Streptophyta > Magnoliopsida > Lamiales > Oleaceae > Osmanthus > Osmanthus fragrans. Next base: position 3,908,705 of record CM033354.1, on the reverse strand, counting down.
ATCTTAAAAGAGATACCTTGTTAAGAGAATTAGTCTAAGTCATATGTTATATATTTGTTTAATCGTTATTCAATGTGGGTTTAACGCTTTGACATCATAATAAGATTTTGTAGTTCATCTTAAAATATCAAATTTTTTAAGAGGAATAATTCAAATGCTCATATATTGTGTATTTATTTCATCATTCGTAAGGAGTCCTAACCTTTCATGCTGCAAGATCCCTTGATTCTTCTGTTCATTTCGTTGCTCTCTAGCTTTTTTATTTTCCTTGATGCAAGACTGTCAACATTATTATGGAAGTTATAAAAACATAATAATTTGGACCATATCTCCGTTTGTACGTGCCATTCTTTTGCAGTGACTATGCTATAGATTATTATTATTATTATTTCTCCAAATATATTTTCTATGCACTACTAATACATGTTTTCGGTGTCTATTTACATATGCATATACATTTCAATTCAAGTTTTCTGTTTTCTTGCTTTGAGATTCTTACTGGCTAAGAAAAAAGTGTACTGATGTCGTGACCTAAATAATTTCAATAAAAGAGATTTTCATGAAGTAGATTTGATCTATAGGACTTCTCAGTTGAATTGTTGTATCTTAGAGAGGAAACAAGTCATGTCTAGCACATATGTTAAGTATTCTTTGCAACGTTGGACTAGGAATATTACCTTATTGATTGGTTGATAAGTTGGAGTAGAAAATATTTAAGAAATAAAATAAATTCAAATACTGGTGTTTAAATTGCGTAAAGCATGATTAAGCAATTGTAATGGTGATGACTTGACCACCACGAGGTTGCTCTGGGCTCAGTTCACTCCAAAATTAATCCAAAACCTCGCAAATCACTAGATCCAATCGAACCCAAAAACCAAAACACAAACACCCAGACTCCGGTTGCTTTCTATTGTCCACTAAGACAGACGAATGTGGATGTTATTGTAGCCACAAAGGTAGCCGCTAAGGCCAAGAGAAAAGGAATCAAAAGGCAGGCTCAATCACAAAGAAACAAGAGGCGTCGGCTATTTCTTTTCTATTAGGTCAAAATTGTGATTGGCATGTTTGGGAATATAAGGGACTAAAATGAACACTTGTAAAAGTCAAGGATCTAGGTGCAATTATGTATAGTTGAGGTAGGGTTTGAATTCGTGTTTAGAACTAGGTTGAAGACTCAGCGCATTTTCGCTAGCTACTCGTCGAAAGCATGCTCGAGCGGTTGAAGCAGTGTGATCTTCGCTTGACGTTTACCAGCCGCTCGCTTGAGCGGCGTATCGTTCGCTCGAGCGACAAAGTGGCTCGCTCGAGCGACAGTTATATATGGTAAACTTAAGTCGCGTTTTTGACGAGTTTTACATGGTCTATATTACCAAAACGTGCCCAACTATAAATACAGAAGTCTGAGACGATTTTTCACAGAGGTTGCTATATTGTTCTTACATTGAGAGATTCATTAACATATATGAAAGAGATACAAGAGGCAAATCATTGAGAGATTCATACATTCATTCTTGAGATCCAACAACTTGATTTTGGAAAATATCAAGGTTCCATAATCCAAATCACTTAGCGTCCTTAATCTTTTAAGGAACTAACTCTTTCGTTGAGATTTGGAAGAGGTGGAGTAAGCGTAGGAAGAGCACAAGAACATGAGGTTCTTGAAATTCCACTTGTAGAGACAATTGACAGAAGATTAGGAGATTGGAAACACAACAGCAAATCTTGGAAGCTGCAGGAGGTAGATCGGGAGTCATCTACAGCTGATGGATCGTGAGTCTGGAAATTAGATAATGGATCTTAGAGATTGCAGGAATTACAACAGTTAGAACTATTGAAAGTTGTTAGTTTAGAATCACACTGTAATCCGTATTGTCGATAGTGGAGGTAACTGACTTGGTTCCAGAGTTTCTTCCTTGTTGGGTTTCTCCGTCAATATATTGGTGTTCTTTACTGCTTTCCATATTATTACAATTGCGGCATTCAAATATAGGATTAATTGGAATTGTATACTTAATCATCTAGAAACTAATTAAAGTGACTTGTTACTTTGGTTAGATTAATTTGGCACGAAGGTAAAATTAAAATCGGGTAATGAGTAACGATTTATCGCTATCCCGTTACTTTCATTTTCAAAGAAGGAAGTCCATATACAAGAACACACTTTGCACATGGTAAAAGAGGCATATATATATATATATGGAATATGCTACATGTACATTTCATGCCTTACATAATGCCCTACACCCCCTCACATGGAGGGGGGCAACGAATAATTTATTATGTGTGGGCCCCCCTTCATGTGAGGATAGTGTAGGGGCATTATGTAGAGCATTGTGTACATATAACATTTTCATATATATATATATATATATATATATATGGGTGTAGAATTAGGATGTAACAATGGGCCAAGCCCGAAAGAGTATAAAGAGTCTTTCTAAGTAGGCAATGTAATAAGCTGTCCAAGGAGTCGGAAATGGGCCATGAGCAACTCTAATGAAAATAGGTCGCTACTAATGGTCCAAAATTGGTTTTAGGGTCGAATCGTATAATTTTGAGGAGTGGGTGATTGTTCAGTCAATTGGACAAAGCTGACTGATAATTAAACTGAGTTTACATCATAGCTCGGGAGACAATAATTGCCCAATAGCAGTAAGACGAGTTTCAAGCTTTTACAAGCACTCGCTTAAAGAGTAAGAAAAAAAAGTGTAAAGCGTGGCTATATGATTAAGTAAAGCTTGTTTTTTAAAACAGTATTCAATACAGTTAATTGTATTTAAGTTTATTTTGGATGTGAACTCCTAATTGTGCCTTAAATACACTTCCTAATTAAGTCAACTCCTCCCAAACAACTTCGAGTTGTGAAAAAATAGTTCATGCCTTTATTGAACTTATTTCAACGGCTCTTTCCAACAAAGTAGTAATATATATACACAATAATAACTAAATGACCAATTCGAATTGGAAGACATGCAGAAATTAAAGGAAATAGTGAACATAATAATAATACAGTAGAACACCCTTCAAGACTAGGTCTTCTGCTTTCATAAGTGAAATAAATGTTACTGGTATTCAGCAGGTCCCAACAACATTTATCTTCAAAATATAAATTAGTATTTTGTGGACCATTTAGAGCTGCTATGGCTCTTTCTATTTTTATCTTCAAAAGATCTTTCTCCTTCTCATCAGCCTGTAAAAATTGTATTAAACAATTAAATTAGAGTTACAGCCAGAAAATCAAAGTAGAAATGGAAGAAGGAAAAATGCATCTAATATTGTTCCAAAAAAAAATTTCAAAAGTTTTTGAAATAATGTTTAAATAATCTGTTTGTTAAGTTGTCTCGTTTCTGAAATTCTTTTGGTTTATTTAAATACTTTTGAGTTAGAATATTAAAAACTCAGATACAATTTTACATTTTTATAAAGCAGCAGAAAATTCATTCAAACGTGGCATTGTGAATCTTAGTGCGTGTGTGTGTGTGAGAGAGAGAGAGAGAGAGATGACCTGGATAAATATTGTCTTCAAAATGCTATCAGAGAAAGCAGTGATATTTGCAGTAATGACTTTTCGGTTCAAAGATTCAAACATGTCATTAAGCTTTACCATTGTATCTGTTATTTTGCTACATGTGAGGCTAATTATAACTGTCTTCTCTCCCATGCTGGATACTCTCAACTGCCAATCATCAATTAATACTAATGAAAATGACAAAATTAATCAAAGTTTGTGGAGGAGGGGAATGTTATTAGATAAAATTTGAATATATATATACATATCGTATAGCTTAAGATCTTAAATTACATAAGGCGAATACGAAAATAAGGTCTATGGATCAAGTTTTAGTGTCATCAGGTATGAAAGTTATGCAGTTGTGAGGCCTTTGATTTCACAAAGAGGTCATACAGCTTGAAATCTGGAGCGATAAGAATGAAATTCCTACCACAACTACAACTATTGGCACTTCAAAAGGCTAAGGTCCTGAAAAATCACTTTTGTTGTCCATTTCATATCCAACAAATACGAGGCTAAGCAAATTCTTTTAAGACTTGCATAGACAACCATTCAAATATTTCAAGGTTTCCACATGGCTTAGAAGATCAGTAGAAACGAGGTGATGGGATGTTTAGGTGTCAAAATCAAAATAAATAAAGAGATATGCTACATGTAAATGGGAAAATACTGGGAAAAATGTCAGGGAAATTGCTAGAATGGCAAGTGTCAGAATTTCATTGGACTTTGCATAAAAAAACTGATTTAAAACAGTCAATAAAAATCCACTACATCAACACCCGGCAATTTCCCATATTCAAACAGCTTTATACATAAATAAATGTGTATTTGTGGTTCTGTTGAAGTCCATCTGACTTAACTCATATTTTTTTAAAATTGGTTTGATAATCTGATGTTTGCCCTTTTTTGTACTTTATACCTAGACGATGTGGAACATGATTTACACGTTCAAAAAGAAAGACAGGTGCCCACCTGGATAACTTCAGTGGGAGATGATCTTGACCCTTTGAAATCATGGAAATGCTCCTGATCAGTTCTTATTCTCTTTGAGTTAAAGATTTCCTGTTGATCAAACTCAAAAATTGTACTTTTTGATGAACTTCCTGCAGATTCCATATCAGATATTTCTGCTTGAATTTTCTTCTCTTCTTCATGTAATTTTTTTATATACTCGATGGCATCTTTGATTATGGATTCTTTATCCATCTGATTTTCAAGAAACATTTACCAAATTGATCAGATAAATTATTTTCAATGAAATATAAGTGTCATCTAATGACAAAATTATAAGCAACAAATAGTCTGTCTGAAACGGCAGCAAGATATATAGCAGTAAGAGCATGTTTGGCTAGGCCTGAAAAAGTGAAGTTACTTGAATGCTTAGAAAAATAGCTTGAAGCTTTAAAGGTTATTTTTAAGTAACTCTTCCCCTTCCCCTAAAAAAAAAAAAACATGCTCGGTTTTTTTTTTTTTTTTTGCTGGTTGAAAAAATGATAAATAGAACATATAATGTACCACCTTTGTAATGCTGGGAACCACTGATCTTAGAGCATATAACTTGTCAGTAAGTTTCTTCCTTCTATTCCTCTCGGAAATAATATAGTTTTTGGTGGTCGTTGATGACTGCTTTTCAACAGGAGAGCTCAAATCATAGTGTGCAGAAAATGCTTCACCCAAATAATTACTGCAAAGGTAAAATCAATCTCGTAAAATACTTCTAAGATACCGGCAAGTAACCAACACGAACGCGAGAAACACAGAATTCGAGTTAGGGTTTCAGGGTTACACATATCACAGAACACGAAACTCGAACTCAACTGCATGTGTTAAGAAAAGAGAAAATTGTACCTATCAAGTTCTTCAGCTTGGCGGAACATAGTTTCCCAATAATGTGTGCCTTCAACATTATTCTTTTCCATTTTGTGTGTTCTCTGAAGAAAGATATGCTTGGAATGGAGGGATTGAATAAATTACATGAATGTAGGGTTTCTTATAAGAGCATGTATCATGGCCGTCCAATTAGACAGTTTAGAAAATGGTGTACAAAACCGCGTAAAGAAGCTATCTATCTACATCATTGATAGTGATTTGACATGCTATTCTTATGTATGAATGAGAAGTTGTACAGTCAATTGTATCCTTTGTGGGTCTCAAATTTCAAAATTTTCTGGGGAGTAATGCTATTTAATTCCACTGGACTGACAATGTCTGACGTGTTAGATGGATACTTGACCGTCCAAAAATGTAGAAGTCAATAGACTCGCTACTTTGTCAACGAAGGGGCAAAAGAGAAATCCTACGATAAAAAATAAAGTTAATCAGAACCAACTCTTGTTGCTGAATCAAGGGGGTTGGCTGGTACTAGCTAGGCTCTAAAAGAGCTTTATTCTAGAAGTGAAAAAATAATTGTTATGTCAAATGGGAACAAGCCAAACCATAATTCATAATATTTCTTTTAAATTTTTGTGCAATATTTAACTTACTGTCTTAAAAGTTATTGATTAAAATTCAATTTTCAAATCAAGAGATCATTTCTATTTGTCAATTCTTGTTGGTGTCTGAATGCATATATAACGTAGAACCCACTTCGAATAAGATAAGAAAAAAATTAATAGTAAAACCCCAAATCATAGTATAAAGTTGGATCAGGAGCTCATCCAACGAGCTGGACCACGAGCTCTAAACATCATTATTACTCATTTAGAAAGGTGTTTCCCAATGATATTGTTAGAATATGAAATATCTTTATATTTAGTAGGTTTTATTATTGAATATTTAGTTTGATACTTAGCATATTTAGATTTATTGCTTTCCATATTTAGTTGTATTTCGATTCTATATAATAAAGAGAACCTCTCATTGAGAGGCACCGAATATTATTAAATAAATCTTAACATGGTATCAGAGTTTGGTCGTTAAAATTTTCTCTGATTTTTTGGGGTGTGTTTTCTCACGGCGGGAGGAGCAAAAGCTCTGCTCCTCCCGTCCAGTCTTTGTTAAATTAAATTGTCCATTTTCCTGTTCGTGTTCCTTTTTCCCTTTTCAAATTTATTTTCGTTCTTTTATCATTACTCAGAAGAGACGCACAAAAAAAAAAAAAAAAAAAAACCCACATCAAAATTTCCGCCAGCAATTCCCTTGTTGCTCTCTCCCTCGCCGCCACCACCACTGTTCTGCTAAGGCGCCGCGCCTTCACCAGATAAAGGAGATGCGGTCTCTTTGCCAGTCTCCAGTGCCTTCATCGCGACCTCTCTTCCGTTCCTGGCTATTCTGCATATGCTAAATTCCTCTCTCTCTCTCTCTCTCTCTCTCGTTCAGTCTCCAATGGTCGAGTTTTCTGCTATTTTCAATGTTATTCTTGGCTACCGGTGATGTGGATGATTATGAAATAGATGACAGTGGTTGATTGGAGGTGACGGTCGACCTTTTGTCGAGGATTGTGGGTATCTTCGTCTGTCGATCTTGGCTACCGGATCTTATCTCTTGGTTTCTCCGTCGATTGTGGGGTTTCTTCTGCTTTGGCGACTCTGGTGGTTCTTAGATTTCTTGTGATTTTTGTTCGACACTTTCACTGTTGCTGGTTGAGTTCTTCGTGTCCACTGTTTTGGTCGACTTTTTGTGTTGGTTCGGGGACGATTTTTCTGGTCGACACTTTCGTTTGGTTCAAGCACTCTCTGTGGGTGCGTGTAGTGGGTGGTCGGAGTTGTCAATCTCCGGCATCTTTGCATGACTGGGCAATTGATTTGGGTTTGGTTGTGTTTATTAGGCTAAAGGTTATTTCTTTTAGTTTAGGTCAGTGTGTTGGGCTTTTGGAGTTTGGGTTAATAATATCAAGTATTGGGCTGTTTTGAATGGGCAAATTATTGGGCTCTTGTTTGTTGGGGCCTTATCGGCTGTTGGGTTATTAATTTTGTGTGGGATGATTGTTGGTTATTTCAATTGGGCTGATTTGTGGGTATGATTCAGGCCTAAATCTGTTGTAGGCTGATTTCTTTTTTATGGACTGCAGTACTTGTTCTCAGTTTGGGCTTAATATCCTGAGTAGGCTGTTGGATAATTTTGGGCTGATTTATTTATTTGCGTTATAGTTTGGGCTACTGTTTAGGCTACAGTATTTTATTTTTCTTTGGGCTGCTTCATTAAAAAAAAAAAAAAAGGTGGTCAAGTTTTTTTGGTTGCTCGAGTGATGAGCTCGAGTTTTGGATTCTCGAAGGAGGATCATCCTTTGATGATATTTGGATTCTCACAAGAAGATCATTTTGGTTGTTTTGGTGTATGCTGTTTTGAGGAATTTTTGCAGCATTTTGATCAGCAATATCTTGTTGAAATTTTGGCAGGTATATTGGCGTTCCGACGTATAGATCTCATTGTGTGTTGTCGGCACACTTAGTGAATTTCTTCTTGGATTGTGAGCTCTCTTGCGTGTTCTTTGGAGTGGTTGAATCTTCGATTCTCTTTCGTCATGACTCAGCCTTTATGGTATGGGTTTCTTCTGGTTGTTCACGGTTGACAAAATTTTTTATCAACGTGTGACTCTTCGTTGCATCAAGTGTGGTGTGAGTTTTCAGTGTTTTGGAGACGATTCGTTAGCGTCATCCGTTTCTGGTCGAACTTTGATTCTTTGCCGGGAATCATATCGAAGTTTGAATCGGTTCTTAGGTTTGAAGTTGAGCAAGGTAGAGTTCCTGGCTTCTGGGTTCTTTGAAGATGAAGACTCGATAATGCAGCTAACTCGTAATGGCAAATTGATGTTTTTACCGACATCAATTTGAGGGGGGATGTTAGAATAATGAAATATCTTTATATTTAGTAGGTTTTACTATTGAATATTTAGTTTGATAGTTAGCATATTTAGATTTATTGCTTTCCATATTTAGTTGTATTTCGATTCTATATAATAAAGAGAACCTCTCATTGAGAGGCACCGAATATTATTAAATAAATCTTAACAGATATCATTACCTTCAGAACGATCACTCTTGAAAGGATAATCATCACATCTATCCTAGATAAAATGATGATCTGACAAGCTGAACTCAATAGCCGATCAAAATAGTGACACTCATCTCGATGTCAGAATTGTAGTTGAATATGAATTCAACCCATTTTTTATAATACACTCTTAAAGTCATCTCTAATAAGAATTACTTTTCTTTTACATTATTCGAGCAATTAATCTACTAATTTCATTTTAAGTTGACCTAAATTTGTCACTTTATTTTTAATCATCAACAATTCATATAAATTTTTTGTTACCTTGGAAACAAAAATTCTCTTTGTTTTGAGAGACAATTACTCGAAATTGTCTAGAATCTTTTAAATAAAAAAAAGTTTTATTTTATTTTATTTTTCATATAATTTTGGTGCAAATCCTAACTAGTATCATAAGAATAAAAACTAATAAAAAAATTTGGCCTAGAACCTCGTCATTCTTTCTAACCCAAAACCTAGTTATTTGCTTATATAATCCAGTAAGTGTATTTGATGATCTCATTGTATGCAATCAACATGATTTCTGGATTGAGTACTGCATGCGTGTCCTTTGTTTCCTCTATTTCGGCTAGACTTTGAGACTTTGAGTCTACGTGTCTACACTCTAAACCCTCCAATCTTTCGTAAATTTTAGCTTGTTTGGATAATCTTAGATTATTTATAAGTTATTTTGTAAAAAGCTTAAAATTGAAAATATATATGATTTATTTTGACAATAAAATAAAAGCCATCTTTAAAATAAGTGCTTCTTTTCTTTTTTAAGTACACATCCAAATATGTTTAGAATAAAAAATAACATTTTACATAATTATAACTTAGCCAAACTCTTAGTCAGAGAAAACGTGTGTAACGTGGGAATGTATCTTATTCTCTTTTAGTCTCTATCACTACAATAAATAAAACTATTTAATTATTGGAATAAAATTTAATGCACTTTAATATGTTAGCAAATTAATTTTTTACATAAGATCTATTTATGCCTTTGTGGGAAGAAGATAATTAATACAAATATGTCCTCTGTGAGAATATAAATGTGGGAATAATAATCCCATTACAACAATTAGACTACAAAAACAATTAGTACCATGATAAGAATTTGTATTACAATTTCTTTAGGAGTTCTTTATTGTTATTCACTTATACTCCTTGTTTAGAGTATTGACTAAATATGAAAAGATTAAGACATTAAAAAGTAATTTATAATATTATTATCACTACAAGAAAAAAGACATTTTGCAACATGTAAAAGACAACTGTCATTAACCATATGTTGCTAAAAGGGGGTCTATTGTAACATTCAGCAAGTGTATGTTGCTATTGGTTGAATAAATTAAGTATTGACAATGTTTTTTTAATACATGTTGCTAATACACTCTTATGCAACGTTCACTGTTTGTTGTCGTTAAATTTCTTTTTGCAACGTGCAATGCACATTGCTGTTCATATTTTAGTAATGTGCAATGAACGTTACCGTTAATTAGCTTTAGCAACAGACAATGTACGTTACGATTAGATATTTTAGCCACGTGCATTTAAACGTTGTCGTCAAACTTTTAGCAACGTGCATAGCGCGTTGCTATTAAACATTTTAATGTGTGACTTCAACATTATTGTTTTCCATTTTGTGTGTTCTCTGAAGAAATATTTGCTTTCTTGGAATGGAGGGATTGAATAAATTACATGAATGTAGGGTTTCTTATAAGTGCAAGTATCATGGCCGTCCAATTAGACATTTTAGAAAATGGTGTACAAAATCGCGTGAAGAAGCTATAGGGGGTGTATTCAATTGAGACTTTTGAAAACTTTTGTGAATTTTTTTTAAGTGATGACTTTCGTGAATTTCGTGAATTTTTCATAGATTTGCATAGAATTAATGGAAGTCATTCGTAGACTTCTGTAAACTTTCATTTTAAAACTATTGTAGACTTTTGTAGAATTCAAAAGACTTTTAAAAACTTTCATTTGAAATAGAATTCACGTGGATCCCGTAGTTTCCATAATTTTCCTTCTACTTCCCCTCCTCTCCTCATATAATTAAAAAATATTTTAAATAATAAAAATTTAAGATCTTAATTAAATAAATAATAATCAAAAGTATACATATATGATAATTAATAAATTTAATATTCAATATTATTAATATAATATACTTTTAAAAATAAATAAAAATCAATATATTTACATTTAATTATAAATTTGTCATATAAAATTTTATAATTTAATAAAAAAAATAGATATTTTTCATAAAAAAAAATGAATGAAAAAAGTTACAAGAATCCAATTTAATTTTTTCATAGAAAATGGAGATAAACGATACGAGGGAGAGAGAATCAATAGAAAAAATTAAATTTTAATCATACATCTAATGTTCGTAGAAAGAAAAAGGAAAGAAATATTGAATATATTTTTTTTTGTAAAAGTCTCCCAAAATCTCGTGATTAATGAGAGATAATTTTTGAGATTTTATATGAGTACTTTCTGCTTAAAAGTTAGTATTCCAAAGACTTTTATAAAAGTCTCCCGAAATCATTAAAATTTGAATACCCCAAAACTTATAGAGACTTCTAAAAAGTTTTAATTGAATACACCGAGATTTTTAGACTTTTTAAAAGTCTATAAAAGTCTCAATTGAATACGCCATGACTTTCAGAGAGTCTCTAAAAGTTTACATTGAATACACCTAAATTTTTTAAATCGTAAAAAGTCATTAAAAGTCTCAATTGAATAGTGATTTGACATGCTATTCTTATCTATGAATGAGAAGTTGTGCAGTTAATTGAATCCTTTGTGGGTCTCAAATTTCACAATTTTCTAGGGAGTGATGCTATTTAATCCCACTAAACGGACAATGTTTAAGCATTTGTCTTACACGTTAGATGGATACATGGCCATCCAAAAATGTAGAAGTCAATAGGGGTCTATTGCAATATTCAACAAGTGTATGTTGCTATTGATGACTCTTGACAACGTTTTTTTAATAAATTTACAATGTTCGCTGTCCGTTGTCGTTAAATTTCTTATTGCAATGTGCAATGCGCGTTGCTGTTAATATTTTTGTAACGTACAATGAACGTTATCGTTAATTAGCTTTAGCAACAGGCAATGTGCGTTGCAATAAGATGTTTTAGCAACGTGCACAACGTGTTGCCATTAAACATTTTAACAATGCGCATATGAATGTTGCCATTAATCTTTTCGCAATGTTCATTGTAAGTTGTAGTTAAATATTTTGGCAACGCGCGTTTGAACGTTGTCATTAATGTTTTAACAACGTGAAGTGTCTCTTATGTTCGTGACCACTTTTGGAGTCTCTCCTTGAAAGAAATTGTAAATACTTGAAGTTCAAGAAGTCCATAGCTTACATAGATGTTCATGAATGTATCTAAAAGCTTCCCGGCATGTTCTATAATAACTTAAAAAAAATTTAATTATTTAAGACTCCCAAAATTATTGTTATACCATGCACATGACTTTGAAAAATATTTCTTGTAGCGCTTTCATAATGTGTATATTCAGTGCTTCTTGCAATTTAACGTTGTTCTTTTCAAACTAGTTATTGAAATCTAAGGCATGGTCAGTACAACTTTTGTCAAAGTGAAGAAAGTTTGGACAATTTTTATTAGGATTGCTATATTGATTAAATTAAAAAGTGATCAAACAAAAGAAAATTTGACAACCATATAACCGCCCTTATTTAGTGGAAACGAAAAACTTCATGAGTAAATAGCTAGGTTACAACCATATTAGAGAAATGTGATTACAGGCATTCCTGCATATGAGTGCTTTTGGCTTCCAAAGGACAAAGCCCTAGGATTTGCTGAACTTTAAGAAATTAATATTAATAATAAAGAATTTAAATTTTTATAATTGTATTATCTACTCATATCTCGTGTTGCTTTTCAAACATGTCTCGAAAAATCTAGCTAGGAATGCATCCACTGAAGGTCTAATAATTTTCATTTTCTTGTCACAGATTTATAGGCCAAAAAAAAGAAAAAAAATTGAAGGAAAGGAGCAAGTTTGCAAGGAATCCCATATGAAGCTTCGAATGTATCTGTGAGAGAGAGAAACAGAGATTACATGACAAATAAAGTATTCGAAACCCTATCAGAGAAAACGGCGATGCTTGCTGACTTGCTGTAATGATTTTTTAGGTTAAAAAATTCAAACATTTCACAGAGCTTTAACATTTATTTGTTCTCTTGGTGCTGCATCTTAGGCTAATTACAATTGGCGAGTGGCCGCTGACTACTTTCACGGGGAGATTTGAAATTTCTTTTCGGGATGTTTCCTTTCCGAAGAGCATTAATGCAGCAAGCCATGGCTCACTTTTCTCATAAGAGAGAGATACTCGATCTTATGATGGCCCGGAGCCCAGAAACCTATGGAGAAACTCTCTCCAAGTTCGAGCTCGTTATTTGGTTTCGACTTTCCAAGCCTCAGGTGCGCAAAGGGGTGGAAAGTCCGTTCGTACTGAACCTGTTCAACTAAAGCAAAACAACTCATCTTGGGAAGAATACATGGATTCCTTGTATGACTGTCCAGGAAGAACGAATATTAGTCGGTCACCCTTCAAAAATGCTTTCTAGAGGAGAGTCCTTTAGAAACTGTTTTCTCTCCCATGTTGGATACTCTCAACTAATTAACATTAATCATTTGATGATCTCTGTGCAGATTCCAGACCTTATATTGCTGTTAGATTTTTTCTTTGATTATCGATTCTTTATCCATCTGATTTTTTCAAGAGACAACTATTATTGATCAGATAAATGACTTTAAACGAAATTTAATAAATTTCTATAGCGTATATGTTTCAAGAAAGCAATATTAAGTCTTCAACTCAGACAAAATCTAAATTTTATTTTTGTTAAGCACAATAATTTTGCAGTGCGTGTTCTAGACTTCTAGTATATTATGCATAATAACTGCTACAACAAAATCCACGAACAAGCTCGTCCTCTTATTTCATTCAAGTAACCCTACTTATTTTGCTTATGTAATCCATTACGTCCATTTGGTGATCTGATTACGCAATAAACATGGTGGCTGGATTGAGTATTGCATTTGTTTACCTTTGTCCCCGTCATATATTTCGGCAAGAACTCGAGTCAACTTGTCTCCACAATGAACTCTTTAATTTTCTTGAAGATTTTGTCAAAAATTTGATCCAAGAATTAGGCATGTTTGGCTAAGCTTGTTTTATATTTTTCCGTCAAAGTCAATTGCTTATTTTGATACAGTAATTAATTAATTTATTTTTAGGTTTAAAAAAACGTGCTTTAAAATGTCGTAGGAAACGTCAGTATTATTAGAATACATTCACATGTTTGGGGTTTACACGTTTTCTTTAGAGATATACTTAATTTCCTCATTATAGGAAAAGTATGTTTGAAGCCGTCACTGTAATAAAGATAAATTACATAATTAGTCGCCAGTGATTATTAAAAAAAAGGTTGCTATCTTGTCCTCAATTAATTTTGTGTTTTTGTCTCCAACATTTGAGAAATTAACACATTAAAGACATTTCTTTATTAAGTCATTAGGAACTAAATTAAAGAAATCCCATTCATCTTATCCATCTGAAAAAATTAAAAAAATAAATAAATTAACGTGTAAAAAAGAAAACATGTTAAATAAATAAAAAATTAATAAAAAAATATAAAATGAAGAATTAAAATAGAAAGCGTTGTTGAATAGTATAAATCTTTTTCTCTAAATTTAAATATGCTTTCTATTATATATAAAATGTTCTTTATAAATATAGAATATCTTGAATATGCTCTAAGATCATTATTTGGAATAGGGTACCAATAATAGCTAGCTATTATGGCAGCCAACTAACCCGTAAACCCCACGATGCAAGACGTCAAGGTGTTGATATAGTTTTTGAATCTGTTTTAGAATAACTAAATAATCTGTATGGGGTGGCTTGATTTAGTGTTGTAAATGAAACTAAGCAAATCATACACCAGTGAAGTTTTTGGGAACGCTCGTGATGGATGACGGGTAACATAAGATGAGCTAGACTCCATGACGCACAACTGGGAATCGAATGTGAAGAGCATAAAGAAAAATCTACTGTGATGATTGAGAAGTATGATTTTACAGTTATCCCGGCCATCAAAAGTCAGCGTTTGGGAGTACTTTTATGTGTTGGATACTTAGTTTTGTGTGTTTATATATTATTTTAAAGGAAAATTCAGTATTGGACAAATAAAGGAGCTAGATATGATCAAGAACGATGAAAGTTGAATGAATTTTGGAATTGAGGGACTAAGATATCGAGTTTTGAATGAATTTTGGAATCCAGTATTCAGTACAGTTAATTGTATTTAAGTTTATTGTTGGAATCGAACCCTGGTTGGACATTTAAAGGTGCTGCCATAATTGTGCAAAAGCGTGTTTGAGAGGAATGCGACTTTGTTAAATATGGTGGATGGCTGGATGATTGACACGTGACTTAATCTGGGCTGTTGATTAATTGGATCCAGAAGCTTCCTTATTACTTGAACGGGTTGCTAGGGTTGATTCATTCATTCACTCACTTTGGCTTTTCGTCTGTTGGTTTTTCAAAGAGAGAGAAAAACGAGAGAAAAGGAGAAGGGGGCTAGGGTTTGGCTTTCTTTTGTGTATTCGCACTCTAAACTACTGGTTTTTGTGGCGATCGTAGTGAATACCTTTGTGGTTGAGTATTCTTTGTGAATACTGTGAGGGAACTGTGTGTTTTTCTCTGTTCTTGGTTGTGAGTTGTGTTCGAGGATAGTTTATGTTATGTTCTTGGTGATTCATAGCAGATTTGTGGTTGAACTTGAAAGATAAGTTCTCAATTATATTACTCTGAACATTTGTAACCTTTTGTTGCCGTTTTTGGGCCAGTTAGTGCAACCGAGCGTTATCCAAGAAATTGGATGCTCAACAGGGGATGTAGGCGTTAGATGTGGTCGTCGAACCTCTGGGGCTTAGGCCGAAAGAAATCTTTGTGTTCTTCTTTCATTTCTGCAATTTACTTTCTGTTTGATTGAGTTATTATTGTTTCCATATCTAATCGTGTGTGGTCTCGGCCTTACAGTGGTATCAGAGCCTGACTGTGGGAACAAGATACCTGGATCTTCGAAAGTGTGGGGGATCTGTGATCAGATCTCGAATTTTTGGAACTGCTATTAAAGTAGATTGAAAGGAGTACGAGTTTTAAAAACTCACTGGGTGAGATCTTTTCATTACTGTAAAAAATTTTCAAGTATTGGTGTTTCTTGATCTTTCCCCTGATTTTTCGTACACCGTTGAAACCCCCTTGAGATTAATCTTTGTCCAGTGGCTCCTGCGAGGCTCCTGGAATCTGAGATAAATCAAGTACGGGTGTGTACCTGGAGGATCTTGCAGGAGAGATCACTGAAACTTAGATATTTGTTTCTTGAACTGTTACTGTTAATTGATCTTGCCTGGTATACCTCATATATTGAACCTTTAATTTCGAAATTGACTACTATCTTGTATTACTGTGTGTTCTACTGTGATCCCATGTGTGGTTTCTTACCTGTGACTGAGTGTTGGGTTGACTCTTTGTGTGTCTATCTACTTGGTAATATGGCCACTGCAAAATTTGAAGTTAGTCAATTTGATGGTAAAATTGATTTTGACATGTGGAGTCAGAAAATGAGAGCTATCCTAATGCAAATGAGATGTGTTAAGGCTCTTGATAATAGTTGGCCTGCTGATTTGCCTGAGTCTAAAAAATCTGAACTTGAGGAAGTTGCTTGGAGTACTATATTTTTGTACTTGACTGAAAATGTGATCAGGGCAGTGGGTGAAACCAAAACTGCCTCTGATCTATGGGCCAAACTCCAAGCAAAATATGTGACCAAAACCACTCCTAACAAATGTTTTCTTCTAAAACAATTCTTTTCTTTCAAAATGAATCCTTCCACTGATTTAGATGAGAACCTGAACAGATTTACTAAACTTACCCAAGACCTTGCTAACTGTGATGAAAAACTTTCAAAAGATCAGTTGGCAGTGGTCCTGTTAAACTCCATAAGTGATAAGTTTAAGGACATTAAAGTTACACTTGAATATGGTAGAGATGAGCTCACCACTGACATAATAATCAATGCTTTAAGAAATAAGGCACAAGAAATGAAGGCTGAGTCTAGTAACAATCAGGGAGGTGTAAATTTTGTGTCAAAGGGTAAAACCTTTGGTAAATCAAATCAGTATTCTAAGTCCTTTAAGGAGAATAGAAATTGGACTGATAAAAATAAGACCAAAGTCAATGCTAAAGGCAAGAAATGCTATTACTGTGGTAAACTTGGTCATTTTGCCAAAGACTATTTCAAAAAGAAGAATGATTCAAAAGAAAAGGGTTTTGAAGATGGCAGTAATGCCTTGGTCTATGACAAGACTAAAACAGAGAGTGGTCATGTCCTTGTAAGTTCTGAAATGAGAGTCAGTAATGAATGGATACTAGACTCAGGATGTTCTTTTCACATGTGTCCTAATAAAAATTGTTTTGTTGATTTTGAAAAAACAGGAGGTGGTCAAGTTATATTAGGCAATAACCTCACCTGTAAAGTCAGTGGCATAGGGACTGTAAAACTTCTTTTAGAAAATGGAAACATCCTGTTTCTGAAGGAAACAAGATATGTTCCTGACTTAAAAAGAAACTTAGTGTCCTTAGGAATGCTAGATGATATGGAGTTTAACATAAACATGGGGAAATGACATATTAAAATTCTCAAGGGGAATGACTTGATTGTCTCAACCCCTAAGAGACATGGTTTATATTGCATAATTGCTAAACCTTTGTTAGGATTGACTGCCTCTGCTATTTCTGAAAATTTTACTTTGGCAAAATTGTGGCATGATAGACTTGGTCATATTGGTAAAAAGAACTTGAATTTCCTGCATTCAAAAGGTGTTTTTGGAAAATTAAATCTTGGTGATTTTGGTTCTTGTGAACAATGTATTTTGGGAAAACAGGTTAAACTCCCTTTTCCTACTGGGATTCACAAAACTAAACAAAAACTTGAATACTTGCATGCTGATTTGTGGGGACCAGCTGCTGTGTCTACATTAACTGGTTTCAAATATTATCTGTTAATAATCGATGACTTTTCCAGAAAAATTTGGGTCTTTTTACAAAAGTCAAAAGATGAGACCTTCACTGTTTTTAAGGACTGGAAAATTCAAGTTGAAAACCAAACTGATCTTAAAATAAAAATTTTGAGAACAGATAATGGCTTGGAATTTTGTAATAATGAGTTCAATGATTTTTGTAAAGAGCATGGAATTGTGAGACATAGAACAGTAACTTACACACCTCAACAAAATGGCATTGCAGAGAGAATGAACAGAACTTTATTAAACAAAGTAAGATGCATGCTTTTGAGTTCTGGTTTACCAAAAATGTTTTGGGGTGAAACAGTTAAAACTGCTGCTTATTTGATCAATAGAAGCCCCACTAGTGCTTTAAACTTTTCTGTACCTGAAGTTGTTTGGTCCAATAACTCTGTGAATTATTCCTTGTTAAAGGTATTTGGTTGTGCTGCTTATACTCATCAAATATAGGAAAATTAGAATCTAGATCTCTCAAATGTGTTTTTTTGGGGTATGATGATCATGTTAAAGGGTATAGGTTATGGGTCAATTCTGAGAAAGGGTACAGAGTTATAATTAGAAAAGATGTCATATTTAATGAATCTCTTATGCCTTGTCTTGAAGGAAACAAAAAGTCTTTAACTGAAAGTGATGTTCAAATTGAGGTGGAGTCCTCTAGTAATAATCAGATTACTTCTGTGTCCACTGATGAGGGTAATGAACATGAAGAAAATAATGTTTTACCTGAATGTGAATCTGATCAAAATATAAATAATAATGAGAATTCTGATTCTGATTCTGCTGCTCTTCCTCTTAATGAGTATCAACTCACAAGAGATAGGGAGAGGAGGCAGATTAGACCCTCCACCAGATTTGACACTGAAAACTTTGTTTCCTTATTCACCTATCAAGACTCTTTCAAAAATGAACCAAGTTCTTATGATGATGCCATAAATTGTAAAGAAAGTAAAAACTGGACTGATGCCATGGAAGATGAAATGTCTTCACTTTTAAAAAATGATACTTGGGTTCTTGTGGAAAAACCTATAGGACAGAAGCTTATTGATTGTAAATGGATTTACAAAATAAAAGAGGGTAAAGGTGGTAGTAGCAATATTAGATACAAGGCTAGACTTGTAGCAAAAGGTTTTACTCAAAATGAGGGTATTGACTACACTGAAATCTTTTCCCCTGTTGTGAAATATACCACCATTAGATGTTTACTTGCTCTTGTTGCTCAGTTTGAATGGGAACTTGATCAATTAGATGTTAAAACTGCTTTCTTATATGGTGAACTTGATGAAACCATTTACATGAGGCAACCTGTTGGTTTTGAAAAAGGTAATCCTGATAAAATTGTATGTCTTTTAAAAAAGTCTTTGTATGGTTTAAAGCAAGCCCCTAGACAGTGGTACAAAAGATTTGATGCATTTGTGTTGAAATTGGGTTTCAAAAGAAGTCAATATGACACATGTTTGTACTGCAAAGGTAATGGAGGTAAAAATTCATTATATCTGGTCCTTTATGTGGATGATATGCTGCTTGCTAGTTGTAATAAGACTGATATTGAAGATATTAAACTAAAGTTGAAATCTGAGTTTGATATGAAGGACCTTGGTTCTGCCAGGAAAATATTAGGTATGCAAATTATCAGAAACAAAAATGTACTGTATTTGAATCAGCATGATTATGTGAATAAAATTCTGAAAAAATTCAACATGTATGACTGTAAACCTACATCTTTACCTCTTGCAAATCATTTCAAACTATTTTCTGATAACTGTCCTAAAACTGAAGAAGAATATGTTAGAATGTCCAGAATACCTTATGCTAACACTATAGGTTCTATGATGTACTTGATGATTTGTACTAGACCTGACCTTGCCCATAGCATTAGCATCTTAAGTAGATTCATGAGTAACCCAGGAGAAGATCATTGGAATGCCTTAAAATGGTTATTAAGATACCTGAAGGGTACAGCTGATTTAGGCTTGGTGTTTAAATCAAATAAAAATGGTGTGATTTTAAAGGGTTATACTGATTCTGATTTTGCTGGTGATAGAGACAATAGAAAATCTACTTCATCCTATTTTTATACACCGTGTGATACTGTGATAAGTTGGAAGTCTCAATTACAAAAAATAGTTGCTTTATTATCTACAGAAGCTGAATACATCTCTGCTACTGATGCCATAAAAGAAGGAATGTGGTTAAATGGTCTGCTGTCTGAATTAGGTTTTGTTGATACCCAAACTGTTTTGTTTTCTGATAACCAGAGTGCTATTCATCTAAGTAAAAATCCCATATTCCATGATAGAACAAAACATATTGATGTTAAGTACCATTTTATTAGAGATATCATATCTAAGGGAATAATAAAGATTGAAAAAATTGCAACTCAAGTTAATCCCTCTGATATGGGAACCAAAGTGATTCCTTTAAACAAATTCTTAAACGGTCTTAAACTCCTGTCCATTGATTCTTTGTGATTCTGAAACAGGTACATAGAGCAAATGAAAATGGTTTTGTGATAATGCTCATGGCTGCACTACTGGGTACTAATTCTGGCAGCAAGGTGGAGAATGTTGGAATCGAACCCTGGTTGGACATTTAAAGGTGCTGCCATAATTGTGCAAAAGCGTGTTTGAGAGGAATGCTACTTTGTTAAATATGGTGGATGGCTGGATGATTGACACGTGACTTAATCTGGGCTGTTGATTAATTGGATCCAGAAGCTTCCTTATTACTTGAACGGGTTGCTAGGGTTGATTCATTCATTCACTCACTTTGGCTTTTCGTCTGTTGATTTTTCAAAGAGAGAGAAAAACGAGAGAAAAGGAGAAGGGGGCTAGGGTTTGGCTTTCTTCTGTGTATTCGCACTCTAAACTACTGGTTTTTGTGGCGATCGTAGTGAATACCTTTGTGGTTGAGTATTCTTTGTGAATACTGTGAGGGAACTGTGTGTTTTTCTCTGTTCTTGGTTGTGAGTTGTGTTCGAGGATAGTTTATATTATGTTCTTGGTGATTCATAGCAGATTTGTGGTTGAACTTGAAAGATAAGTTCTCGATTTTATTACTCTGAACATTTGTAACCTTTTGTTGCCGTTTTTGGGCCAGTTAGTGCAACCGAGCGTTATCCAAGAAATTGGATGCTCAACAGGGGATGTAGGCGTTAGATGTGGTCGCCGAACCTCTGGGGCTTAGGCCGAAAGAAATCTTTGTGTTCTTCTTTCATTTCTGCAATTTACTTTCTGTTTGATTGAGTTATTATTGTTTCCATATCTAATCGTGTGTGGTCTCGGCCTTACATTTATTTTGGAAGTGAACTCCTAATTGAGCCTTAAATATACTTCCTAATTAAGTCAACTCCTCCCAAAACAACTTCGAGTTGTAAGAAAATAGTTCATGCCTTTATTGAACTTACAGAACGTTCAACGGCTCTTTCCAACAATAATAACTAAATGACCAATTCGAATTAGAAGACATGTAGAATTTAAAGGAAATAGTGAACATAATAATAATACAGCAGAACACCCTTCAAGACTAAGTCTCCTGCTTGCATAAGTGAAATAAATTTTACTGGGTATTCAGCAGGTCCCAACAGCATTTATCTTCAAAAGATAAATTAGTATTTTGTGGACCATTTAGAGCTGCTATGGCTGTTTTTATTTTTATCTTCAAAAGATCTTTCTCCTTCTCATCAGCCTGTGTAAAAATTGTATTAAACAATTAAATTAGAGTTACAGCCAGAAAATCAAAGTAGAAATGGAAGAAGGAAAAATGCATCTAATATTGTTCCAAAAAAAAATTTCAAAAGTTTTTGAAATAATGTTTAAATAATCTGTTTGTTAAGTTGTCTCGTTTCTAAAATTCTTTTGGTATTATTTAAATACTTTTGAGTTAGAATATTAAAAACTCAGATAAAATTTACATTTTTTTATAAAGCAGCGGAAAATTCATTCAAACGTGGCATTGTGAACCTTAGTGTGTGTGTGAGAGAGAGAGAGAGAGGGGTGACCTGGATAAATATTGTCTTCAAAATGCTATCAGAGAAAGCAGTGATGTTTGCAGTAATGACTTTTAGGTTCAAAGATTCAAACATTTCATTAAGCTTTACCATTGTATCTGTTTTTTTGCTGCATGTGAGGCTAATTATAAGTGTCTTCTCTCCCATGCTGGATACTCTCAACTGCCAATCATGAATTAATACTAATGAAAATGACAAAATTAATCAAAGTTTGTGGAGGAGGGGAATGTTATTAGATAAAATTTGAATAAATATATATATCGTCTAGCTTAAGATCTTAAATTACATAAGGTGAATACGAAAATAAGGTCTTTGGATCAAGTTTTAGTGTCATCAGGTATGAAAGTTATGCAGTTGTGAGGTCTTTGATTACACGAAGAGGTCATACAGCTTGAAATCTGGAGCGATAAGAATGAAAGTCCTACCACAGCTACAACTATTGGCACTTGAAAAGGCTAAGGTCCTGAAAAATCACTTTTGTTGTCCATTTCATATCCAACAAATACGAGGCTAAGCAAATTCTTTTAAGACTTGCATAGACAACCATTCAAATATTTGAAGGTTTCCACATGGCTTAGAAGATCAGCAGAAACGAGGTGATGGGATGTTTAGGTGTCAGAATTGAAATAAATAAAGAGATATGCTACATGTACATGAGAAATGTCGAAAAAAATGTCAGGGAAATTGCCAGAATGCCAAGTGTCAGAATGTCATTAGACTTCGCATAAAAACTGATTTAAAACAGTCAATAAAAATCCACTACATATGCGCCCCGGCAATTTCCCCTATACAAACAACTTTATACATAAAGAAATGTGTGTTTGCTTAAGCTATTCCTAGGTGAGGTGGTTCTGTTGAAGTCCATCTGACTTAAACTCATATTTGTAAAATTTGTTTGATAATCTGATGTTTGCCCTTTTTTTGTACTTTATACCTAGACGATGTGGAACATGCTTTACACGTTCAACAAGAAAGATAGATGCCCACCTGGATAACTTCAGTGGGAGATGATCTTGACCCTTTGAAATCATGGAAATGCTCCTGATCAGTTTTTAATCTCTTTGACTTAAAGATTTCCTCTTGATCAAACTAAAAAATTGTACCTTTCATCATTTGTGAACATCATTATTACTCATTTAGAAAGGTTTCTAGATGATATCACCACCTCCAAAATGATCACTCTTGAAAGGACAATCATCACATTTGACTAGGTGCTAGATAAAATGATGACTTGACAAACCAGACTCAATAGCCAATCAAAACAGTGGCACTCATCTCGAAATCAGAATTGTAGCTGAATAAGAATTCAACCCATTTTTTATAATACACTCTTAAAGCCATCTCTAATAAGAATTACTTTTCTTTTACAATATTCTAGCAATTAATCTACTAATTTCATCTTAAGTTGACCTAAATTTGTCACGTTATTTTTAATCATCAATAATTCCTATAAGTTTTTTTTGTTACCTTGGAAACAAAAATTCTTTTTTGTTTTGAGAGACAATTACTCGAAACTGTCTAGAATCATTTAAATTGAAAAAATTTCAAGTTTTATTTTATTTTTTACATAATTTTGGTGCAAATTCTAACTAGCTAGTATCATACGAATAAAAACAAATTAAAAAAAAAAAAATTGGTCAAGAACCTCGTCATTCTTTCTAACCCAAAACCTAGTTATTTGCTTACATAATCCAGTACGTGTATTTGATGATTTCATTGTATGAAATCAACATGATTTCTGAGTCATGGGTGTCCTTTGTTTCCTCTATTTCTTTTCAATTTTAAGTACCCGTCTAAATATGTTTAGAATAAAAAATAACATTATAACTTAGCCAAACTCTTAGTCAGAGAAAACGTCTGTAACATGGGAATGCATTTTATTCTCTTTTAGTGTCTATCAGCACAATAAATATATTTTTGGTACATGTTCATTGAAATGTTGTGCACTTGTTTTGCACATGTTTTCTCTTGAAAGAAATTGACTTGATCAATGTCTCTAATAATTAATATAAGATAAGTTATTAATTTACTTCATTGTATTTTTTTTAATTCGTAATTTTGAATGATCAATTTGAAGCAGGGGCAGACCTAGGGGGATCCCATATGGTCAAGCGACCCCCCATTTTTTTTTTTTTTTTTTAAAGTTTGTTAAAGTTTTTTTATTTTATTAGAAGGTAACTATAGATTTTGATTGTGACCCTCCCAACCCAAGTCGTCTGGGTCCTCCCTACTTTGAAGCAAACTATTTAATAATATTTAATTATTGGAATAAAATTTAATGTATTTTAATATGTTAGGAAGAGGATAATTAATACAAATAAAGCTTCGTATGTATCTGTGTGAGAGAGAAACAGAGATTGCATGACAAATAAAGTATTCGAAACCCTATCAGAGAAAACGATGATGCTTGCTGTAATGATTTTTTAGGTTCAAAAATTCAAACATCTCACATTATTATAGCTGCAAATGTATGAGAAAGAGTTGACAGAAATGGAGGGACAGTCCAGAGAAGAATATATTGGATCATTAAGATTAATTAATTCAAAGTATTTTACACGTTGTTTTTAGAGAGATGCTTAATTTCCTTATTATAGAATAATAATTAATGACACCAGGAAAATGGGTTTGAAGCCGTCACTGTAATAAAGATAAATTACATAATTAGTCTCCAATGATTATTAAAAAAAAGTTGCTATCTTGTCCTCAATTAAGTTTGTGTTTTTGTCTCCAACGTTTGAGAAATTAACACATTAAAGACATTTCTTTATTAAGTCATTAGGAACTAAATTAAAGAAATCCCATTCATCTTATCCATCTGAAAAATAAATAAATTGACGTGTAAAAAAGAAAACATGTTAAATAAAAAAAGAGAAATCAATAAATATTGTTTTTGAAAAAGGTAAAATAAAGAATCAAAGTAAAGAGCGTTGTTGAATTGTATAAAACTTTTTCTCTAAATTTAAATATGCTTTTTATTATATTAGATAAGGAGATGATCCTACCATAATGTCACAAGAATGCTTTCTAGAGGAGAGGCACCGACCATTTCTTCTCAAAGGAGGAATTCCAAATACAATAACACACTTTGCACATGGTAAAAGAGGCGCGCGCGCACACACACACACACATATATAGGGGTACTTACAAAAATACTCTTAAATTTATGGGTGTTTTGAAAAATCATATGAAAAAAATTTTGAAAGTAAAAAAATACTGTGTAAAATTAAAAAGTGATACAATGTCATTTTTTTTTTTTAAAAAAAATGTGACACAATGTCACCTTTAAAAGTTTAGTGTCACTTTTTTTATTAGACAATGACATACAATCTCACTTTTATTAAAAATGATGTTTGTCACTAAGAAGTGATAAAAATTTCAAAAACTGAAAAAAGTGACAATTTTTTTTAAAAAAAAGTGATACAATGTCACTTTTTTTTTTAACACAATTCGAAAAAAAAAAAAAAAGTGACACAAATACTCCAAAAGTGACACAATGTCACTTTTTTGTGATTATGTTTCATTTGATCATTTCAGTAAAGTGAAAAAAAGCAAAAAAAAAAAAAAAAAAACTAGGTCTATCCCAGACAGGCTAACAGGCACGGGCACGGGCTTGCAGAGCGAGGAGGGGGACGCCTCCCCGAACTAGTTGACACCCCCTAGTCCAAAATTTTAGCTTGTTCACTAGGTAAGAAAGAAGAATCTGAATCTCCCTTCACTTGATCCATTTTACCTGTGTGATCATAGACTAAAGACTCGCACAAGTAGACAGTTTTAGATCAAACTGGGTAGATTTTCTGCTTAAAATACAGCATTCTTGCATGTTTAATTTAATACACATACTTTAGGTGATAACCGATAACCCCACAAGACAAAAGCCGAAAGCTTGGTAACCAAGGTGCATACAATACAGAACATAATATCACCTTCATGCAAGTTAATTTCCATAGTAATTGAATTCGATCTTCATTAATTTCCTCGAGCCTTCTCCAAGTCGGGAAGATCTGCAATGCAGAGGCAATGTGTATATAAGAAACTAGTAGCTGCAATAATTCCTTAATAATTCTATTCTGTTTTATTTTCCTAAAGTTTCTTTGTGAATTTCATGGGTAGAAATGAATAATAGTCTACGCATTCATTAATAAATAATTTCGGCCCACGTGAATTATGCGATAAACTAATGTTCCTGACAACTATATTGCAGCAAAAAAATTGCAAGATGAAATCCATTAGAAATGGCCACATAAAATCATTTAAGCCCAACCAGAATACCATAGCAATTGGCTACCACATCAGCATGTTTGGCTAAAGCTTGAAAGTAAAAAATTATTTATTTTGAGTAAGTTTTCTTATAATTAAACTTTTTAAGCATCATATTCAAGTAAGAACTGTGCAGTAAAGGAAATTCAACTCACAAAGCATCCCTTCATCATCACTGCTCTCATCCTCTTCACCGGCATTCTGGAACAGAAGAACATTTATGCCATATTAATAAATAATAAGCATTCCTACTGTCACTACATTGAAATATTTGACAACAGAAAAGGAGGTTCAAATTACCACAAAGTCATCATCAGAAAGCAGATTCGCTGCAAGGACCAAAAAGTTGTGTCAAACACAACGAATTATCCGCAAAAATTATCTAAAATCTTATGCCACAGGCCCATGAATATATGATCTCGAATTGCTGTAAAATGATGATGGTTGGTCACATTTTTGGCATAAATGTATTGTACAAATATGACGCCCTATTGAGAAGATGTTACATAGTCACGTCTTTCATTGTATATTACAGTTGATAATGGCTTGAGCCAAACAAAATCTTTAATATTCTTAACATGATCAGAATCAGATAAGCGTCGTTGAAGTTTTTCCAATCTTCTCAAGGCAAGTAAATCTAAATAAAGAGATTTCATTCATATTAATCAAATATTAATTGATGTCTAAAAAGTGGAATGCCATTCTATTTGAGAAATTATATTGGAGAAGTGAAAAGTATTGCAATAAATCAATAGCAAAATTTAAAACAAAAAAGTAAAAATAATTGAAAGTAAAAGCCTGGACTCTCTTTATATTTATTTTTTAATAAAAACAAAAATAAATGATAAAAAAGAATCCAATTACTCTAAATTTTCTATTTTGTTCTAATTATCACAATAATTATTTCAAGAGTAGTATCAGACGTGCAAAGCACAAACACCATTGGTTGTGCATAATCAGTAATCTTTCAAATATACTAAGTTTCAATTATTTTTTATGCCACGTCAGTTAGGCATATAATTATTGGTCCCAAACAAGTGGAAAATCCTAAAAGAATTATAAGGATGGAGATAGGTTCTCTTTATAATGCAATTATGTAGAATTTCTTCACTAAATACTTCTACGGAAAAACTAAAACCCGCTCTCCAGTCCTGCCCCAAAAACGCAGAACTTCAGAAGAGGAGAGATCATCAACAAACAAATGAATGTGTTAAAATCATCCCAATGAGATTATGAAAGAAAGTTTCCCAAGTAAAACGATTTATGCATATAATGGACACAGAAAGGAGGCACAATTTAACTTCAGGATCTACCAAAAGTTTAAATATCAATATGTCCATTTTCGGGCAAAAAGTGAAAGTTCATGCAAAAACCATCAAGACAGGTAAAATACAAACACTGTAAGATATAGAATGAACTTACAGTCCGACTCTTCATCCTCCTCGTCGCACCATTTATTCCAATCAACCTTAATGTATGGAGCAGGCTTTTCTTCAGACTTCAGCAGTCTTTTCCACCATCCCTTTTGCTCTTTATGAATAGAGCATAGTATATTCCTTAACCCAATTTTTGTCTTACACTGCATTATAAGTAACCCTCATGCATGAATAGAAGAACAGACAACCTTCTTTCTAGATAAGTTTGACAGGTTAATTCCTTAAATGGTCACTCAACTTTTCTTAAAGTTCCAACGGGGTCACTGAACTTAAAAATTGCACCTATGAGTCACTTAACTTTGGAAATTGGTACCCCATCCATCACTGCATAAACAGCGCTTGCAAAATTTTAAGGATTTGATGACGTTGAACATGAGTCTACAGGTACATGACTGTTTTTTATTCACAAATCATCCAAAGCATATTTGGGTTTTTTTAATGACTGTTAAATTCGTGATTTTATCCAAATGTTGAGCTTTTCGAAATCTGAATTTCGCAAATTTTATGAGCTGGATTATTATAGTTTCTAACTAGCATGATTTATGTAAAAATCTGATCTATAGTTTCCAAATGCATGACGTAAGCCTTACCATTAGACATGTCATCAAATCGTTCTAATTTTGCAAGCATCGTTTATGCAGTGATGGATGGGATACCACTTTTCAAAGTTAAGTGACTAATGGGAGTAGTTTTTAAGTTTAGTGACCCGTGAGAACTTTAAGAAAAGTTTAGTGACCATTTAGGGAATTAACCCTAAGTTTGACTATAATAAGTTGAAAAGCCGTAAATGAAAATAACATGAAAAGGATGATTGCTCGAAATTATCAGGCAACATGGTAAGACCTATGGGAACAATTTTTAAAATACTGATAACTTAAAAGTTAAAACTAGAGGTTCCCTACGTTTTACTTCTAGGAACAATTAGAAGTTCTAAAAAAAGAATAAGGACAAAAATGATGCATAATTTACTCAGGCATGTGAGCTAAGAATTAGTAAGCACAGCATCTGTTCTAAAAACTGATATTCGAGTACGGAAGTTCTTTTCTTTTGTTAGTTGGTACTATTTTGCTAGGATAAAGGAAATCCAATTATGTCAAACAAGCAAACTCAATTTCCACTTAAACACTTTATCACAATAAATCCAAAAAAGAAGCCCCATTAAAAATAAGTTTCCTTCCAATTTGCAAAAAGTTTCAAGGCAACTTCCCAATGTTTTCTCCACATACTTCACGAATACTTTTTCTGGCAAGTAATTGAAACATTTAACAAGCACTTAGAGACAAGAAACATAAACAGTCCATAATAACCATTCCTAACCGTAGGAACAATGTCATCAAAAATTAATCCAATTGTAATTTCTCGATAGATCTATATAGAGGGAAATTTGCAAGTGTATGGTTCCAAGGAATGGAGGAATGGCAAAATAAGGAAACTTCTTTGATCTCTTGTAGCTAAAGGATTAAGGGCGGGTGAAAGGGAAAATCAAACTCATTCTGAGCTGTCAAACTCATATAGAAAGAGTTGGCCGAGTTGAAAGCTGGTTGCATGTGACTGAGTGGGGAGAGGGGGGTGAAGAGATCTGCAACTTTCACTTTGATCATCGACTTGAACTTTCGCTGCAAAATTGCACTTTTTTGGTCTTTTTTTTCTAGTAAGATTTCAATATCATCCTTTATGAATCTTTAATCCCCATTCCCCATGTTCATAGAAAGAGAGCTGCTCCATGCCACAAATTCAGCATTCAGCAAAGTTATGGATAGACAAAATGAACAACTTATTGTGATTAACTCATTTACTTCAACCATACACCCAAGAAATAAACACTTGCATACTTCATCAACTATGTCACGAGTTGTTGGCAATTTAATTTCTCAATTGTGAAGGGTCTATTACATCATATAATAGAGAAATAAAACCTCACAGCTATAAAATCTTCTCCTGAAAAAATAAACTTCTTACCTCGCGCAAGATTATAAAGATTCTGACAAAAAAATAAACTGCCATTTCAGTTCAGTCAAATAACATCTTAACCCAAGTTTACATTGTAAAAGAAATCAAACAGCAGGTCTAATTACTATCCACTGATATCAACTTCTTGGAATGATGAAAAGTGAAAAAACATTGACCCCAAATCTTTAAAAAATAAAGTTAATACTGAAACAAACTCGCCATTGACTCCATATCTTAACACAGCATCAAGTTAATATTCAAACAACATACTGACTTACTAAAAAAATTTCAGACATTATTTAACCACTAACTTAGACAGCTCATTTTAAACCCATATTTTTTTCTAAATTATCCTACCTTAATCCCTTAATTCCCTAGATTAATTAAAACTGAGATCTTGAGTTCTATTTATTTCCCACGATTGGAATTTCCTATACATAAATTGATATTTTTATCTATTGCTTCAATATATTGCCAAGAATCTAAACTCGTCATCGAGACTTCTTAAAACCAATTAAGCGGTTTTAATGTCCTTGTCGCATTATATTCTTTCACATCCAATTTCATGTCAAACAAGGGAGAGATACAACATATATCAAGATTTGAATTCAAAAACCAAAATTGAACAAAAATATCGGATCATATAAAAAAACAAATAACTAATTACAAAAAAGTCTTAGACAGAAAAAGGGGACCTCAGGAACAATATTCCCATAGAGATTGAGAGTGAAATTAAAGTCTCCACCATTAACCCCAACAGCAGAAAAAGCGAAAATCCCTTCAGCCTCACATTTTACAGAAATGTTCTTGGCATCCGGCAGAGAAATGGTCAGGTAAACCTTGTCTGACCGCTGTGCCCAGAGAACCTCTGGCTGCTTACTGCCAAAAAATTAAAAAATACATCATTATCACCTAAAAAGAAAAAAATAATAATAAAAGAAAGAAGAAGAAGAAGAAGAAATAGGCATTGGACTAATGGCTTATTTAAGAGAAAATTAGTTGTATATCTATTTGCACCTCATGGTTTTGTAGAACGATTTGTGGTTTTTGAGATTTACTGTTTATACCAGAAGAGGAAGAGCGTGTGGAGTAGTAGAACAGAGAAGAAGAGAAAATACGAGAAAAAAAATTTGGCAATGGGGAATTTATTCTGGAAAATTATATTAATTGGTTGCAGTATATTATATTGGCCTATGTGCACAAATGGTCACAACCTAAGGGCCTTGTGTAGAATCAGGACATATTATTTCAATCGTTGACTGACATCCTCGTGTGAAGGTTTAGGTGCAGAAATAATTTTTTATCATATGACTAGCCAGTTCGACCGATTGGATCAAAACCATTGGATCGAATCAAAATCGGATCAAAACTAGCCAGTTCGATCGATTTTACCAGAATTTTATTTGATTCTACCCTAAAGTATAATGAAAATGAGATTTGACGTGTTTTTCAAAACTCATTCAAATCGATAGTTAACTATGCCCATGTTTGATACTTATAAAAAAGATATTTTTTAGGAAAATAAGTTTTGTAATAGTGATTTTCGAAAATGGAAAATGGTTTTGGATTTAAGTACAAAATTTTTTATTATGAAAATCTGTAGTTAAAATATGTTAAGAGCACGAAAAATCAACGAATAAATTATTGAAGATGGAGATTGGAAAAATTTCGGGTTAGTTTAATAAAGAGATTCTTCAATCTTCTCGATACTAAAATAAATGGCGATGTTTATACGTGTTTTCCTGTATTGGCTTGTTCTTCACATTTTTTTGCACTATTTGTTAGGATGCACCTCGTAAGTAGTTGATTAGTATTCATCACTTATTTCACTATTTTAAATATTTCTTTCATAAATTGTGTTGTGATTGCTTGATTAATTTCTATTTCATATTTGAGAATAAGAGTTAAATCATGTATATATGTGAGCCTTACATGTTAGATCAAGTTATTACACGTCGAACACTCAATCTTAGTCCTAGGCACTCATGTATCAATTTGTAAATTCTTAATTAAGAGAGAAAGATTTTATATTTATGAATATATTAATTAGTGCTTAAGAGACAAATATTATTATTTTATCTTAAACTATGATTACAATCGGTGTTCTAAAATGCAAGTATATGCTTCGCATATACTGACGTATTCTTCATGCTTTTTTCAAAATACCTCGCATATGGGATATGTATGTGATAATGAAGTCAACTCATTTCATTGACCATATATGCATGCTTAAATATTAAAATGCATAAGTAAATTGTATTAAAAGTTGTCTCAAAATTAGCTTAACAAAGTTCTGCCATTTTTTTAACTTAAAAAATCAAATTAGCCCAAATTACTCAAGTCATGAATTATATACAACGATATGTAGGATTTTGATGTTGAGAAAAATAAAAAATTAAAACAAATTTTTTGTAGAGTTACAAACTGTCTAAGTTGAGCCTGAGCCTTTTTTTTTTCTTTGGACTTCCTCAAATTTTACTAGCAAGTGATGCTAGAAATGCACAATATTGAATTGTTGATGATTGTGACAAGGGGGAGGTTACTAAAATATCTTACCATTTACAATGGGGAATAGAAACTCTTGAGTTGAAATAAGGGACCTCGATAAAGACGATTTTGTATCGGATGATGCGAAAGATGACTTGGATGAAGAAGTTGATGTTGAATTGGAATCCTAGAAAATATTTAGAATTTTTTACGTCAGTGTTCATGTCTCATCTAATTTTAGGAATTTATTACAAAGTAACTATAGTATTTATGATTTTGAATAATATAATTTCTTTTTTAAAAAAATTGAAAAATATGTATAAAGTTCATAGAATGCATTATTTTATTAGTTTAAAATATTAAAAATTGATAAACGCGTAATTATGCATATGTTTCGCATGGACGAGTATATATTTGTAATGTTTGATACTCGACCGAAATACATTGTCATGTATTACGCATTTTAAAATCTCGATTACAATTTTTGAATCGATTCAATATCGGCATGGCTAGTTAGTGAGATTGGGATTCATAATCAACCATTTATTTGATTTCCACCTCCTATTCGTTTCACTAGTATTAGATTAGGTTGTTAGTTAATTTATCCTAGAATCTCCTTAAATCTGAAAATCGTGTTCCTTAAGTGCATGTTTGGCAAAGCTTAAATTTTAATTTCAGTTTGTCAAACACACTTTTTATTCATACATTTCGTATAATTCATAACTTTTAAGCGCTTAAAAGCACTATCAAATAAGTTAATTAGTTTAGAATGAACTTACTGGACAATCAATTTGTCCTCGTAGTAATAATAATTCGATCTCCTTAGGTCCATTTACATATCTTGTGGTTAATGGCGATTACTGTCTAAAAATTTATTAGCGTCCTTCAAAATGAGGGACAAATACAATATTGTACTTTTGGTTACTAGTCAACGTTGAATGTGTGTTGCACATTATGATGAAATGCTATTTAAGTGTTGTAAAAACAATATTTGAATACGCGTGAATGTTAATTAATTTAATATTAATACAAGGAAATATGTATGTGAGAATAAATGTTAAATCATTTACTTAATGTTCAATTAAGTAAAACTAGATGTTAATTACCAGAAATGAGGTAAAAATGAAATGAATTTATAAAATGTAAAATTCTAATTAACAATACTAAAATATATAAATGAATGTTAATGTTAATGTTAATTAATTGAGAATTAATGATAGAAAATTTATACATTAATGAAAGGACACATGTGAAATGAATCCGTCAATTATAAGATTATTGAAATAAGGGTTCATTTGATTACAATAATGGAATTTGGGTGGAAAAAAATAAATTATAAGGAATTGAATTGCCAATAACTTGTTTTAATAGGAATTCTCAATTAATTGTATTTTATTGGTATAATTTTCAGTTAAAAAATGTTGAAATTTTCAATCTTTTTATGTACGTTTTGTTTTTTCATGAAAAATGTTAATTAAATGAATAAAATTTGTTACAATTGGGAATATAGTTTTTTTCTATTTAAAAAAATGAAAAATCGAATATCATTCGTTTGACGTTGTTTTTCATAAAATTTGTCAATTAAAGAAATATATATTTTTTATAATTAGGGATAAAATTTGTTTCAATTGAAAAAAAAAAAAAAAAAAAAAAAAAAAAAAAAAAACTGAAAAACCACCAAAATGGTGGAAAAATAAATTTATCAAAAAGGTGGAAAATGGATCACATGAGGGGAGGAGCGAGGTTGGGTGAAAAATTAATTGTCAATCAAACATGCAAAAAATAGAAGTTGGAATTTCATTTCTAATTTTCATGGAAAATAAATGTTATCAAACAAGCCTTAATTGAATTTATAGTAGGGTTAAAATCATTCAAAAAATTATTCTCACTTGATGTGATATTTAATTTCAATTAAGTAAATTTGAATATTAATTAGCATACATAGACATGAATAATGAAAATAGATTATTGAATGTGAAATTCTAATTAACTTATAATTAGATTAATAACACTGAAATGCATAAATTAAGATGAATATTAATTAAATGAATGTGAATGTTAATTAATTGAGAATTAATAATAGAGAAATTCATATATTAATGAAAGTATACAAATGAAATGAATCTGTCAAATGTACATGTACATTAATGGTAACTAAATGGTTAAATAAATTAAATACATATTGAAAAATGAAAAGTAGGGTATTAATGAAATAATTGAATCGTAGTAGGTTAGAATCGTCCAAAAAATAACTCTCACTTGATATGATATTTAATATATTATAGATAAATAACAAATAAATTTTATTTCATCGAGAATATAACATGATAATTAATAGAAATTTAAGCCCTTCTCTAAGCCTCATTCTTTTCATAAAAATACATTTTTGAATAATGTATTGATGAGAATATCTGGTTAAAAAATAAGGAAAATTTTGGATTTGTATGTAATATTATTTTATTAAAGAATGAGTGTTTAAATTATATCAAAATACCGTTTAAGAATATATTTTTTCCAAAAATGAGAGTCAAACAAGGGCTAGAGATAAAAATGCAACCAAAAGAAAGTTAAGAATAATTCAAGTATACATTCCCTCTGTCGCATTTATATAGACTGAGTTTCCTTATTTTCTTATTAAAAATATATAGTCTAGTTTATCTATTTAGAATGTTTTGTTTTGTTCGTTTACTAATATATCTTTATTTAATATGACTAATTATAATAAATTTTACCACCTTAATCTTGAAATTATACAAATATAAAGATACATACTTCTTAAAATAATCAAAATACATTTCCCACTTCTTGAAAAAATGGACCAAAAAAAAGTTTACACACAACTCTCGTTTCTTCTTCTTTTACTTGTGATTCTTTCACTTCTTTACTGTATTCACTGTTCGTCTTTCCAAAATATGCTTTTAAGTTATCCTCGCTCTTCTCTTCTGAAAAACACTTTCACAAAAACATATTCACACACACTACTAATTCTCTACATATGTGATTCTTTGCAAATGTAACTCTCTAAAATCTTTGTCTAAACCATGAGTACGAAATTTAAAAATCATCCACACTCCATTGAAGATACCTGCACATCAATTTTTAGAAATGATCTCGACTCGAAAAAAACGGTGAGGCCACTACTTGATTTGAATGTTCCGCCGACTGAAGATGATTATATTTATGTTACTCAAAAATATCAACTTCTTGTCTCTCAGATGATCAAAATCTATCTACCAAAAATCTATGAAGACCAAATTGATGCTCTTGTGGAAAAAGTCGATGCTCATATCAAGAAATAGTCGAGGCCCATTGCATTACCATGAATATGTATGTCGTGATGTCACAAATTTTCATTACCTCAATCATGCATAATTGCAATGTCAAAAACACATTGTTCAAATCTTCAGTTGGAAATTTCTCAAAAGCATTCTCCATTGCTGAAACAAAGTCTTCAATTGTAGTTGGGGTCTCTTGATGTTGAAGTAAATCAATGACTAAAAAAACCAAGGTCTAAGACATTCATATCATGATTGTTTGGAGGTTGACAACATAAACGAATATCGAATCCATCCATCCTCCATACTTCTGCGAAATTAATATCATTAACATCCAAATGTGGCCTTGCATTGTCTTGTTGAATGAAGATGATCCTAGAACTTGAACATGGCCATTTCTGTTTGATTACAGGCAACAAATTTTCAATTATACATGATCGGATGACATCTTTAGTTACCGACACAATAGGCATTGACTCCAAAGTCTCGGCTACACAATTTTTTCTACTCCGCTTGGCTGGTTCCTTAGACATAAATGGCATATTCCAATTTTTCTGTCGAATTCTTCATTTTTAGTAGCATTAAATCGTGGACGAGCAACGATAGCCAAAAACATTATCTTTGTAATAGATCTTTTACTTTTACACGTGCGAAGGGCCCTCTTTCATCCGAATTGAGATAATATTTTTGTGATGTCTTAGACATATAAAACCACTTTTCATCAATATGAATTTGATTGTGCACGTTAACAAAAGTAGGTGTAGTCGTGTAGATGCGAGGGTACCTTCATCTACCATTGACAAGCAAAATTTTAACCTTGTTTTCTTGCTCTCGTCCGACAAATATGGTTTTACCAGGTTTGAATGTTGCCGAATATGTCCTTCTTTGATAGGAACGATTGATTTTGACATATCCAAAACCTTCGATAGAGATCTTATATTCGTTCAACGACAGAAAATGATATCTTTCATTTGCTAGAAATCTATTTCGACTCTCTTTCGACATTTCCTATTCAATAACTTAGAAGAGAAATCCAATACATCGCTAATTGTAGTACTAAAATATTTTCCTTCATGCCAAATTCTAGAAACTGATCTAGTGGATATAGAGAAGGAGTCGGCAACTTTCAAAATGGTTCTTTTGCTAAGTTTCCATCTTTTCTTTCATGGAGTGGCATTTCAAAAACAGCTCTTTTTTTTATCACATGAGAAGTTTTTCTTCTTATTTGGATGGTACATATTGTTAGCCACTCTGTCGAATAGTGCATTGAGAATCAACATCTTCTGGGAATTGATTCAAATCAAACTGAAAACTTTGTGGAAAATGTGAATAGTTATCATTTGGTGAAGGTATGTTTTCTGACAAAAAATTCAAATCAATGGAAATAATTCTTGATGAACTACTCTTTTTTTTTTTTTTTTTTTTTTTAACTTGTGATTAAATCTATCTACATATCTCTATTTATATTGTGCAATCATAGAATTTGAAAACAAAATTAGCGTTTTCAATATAAATTTTTCGCGAATAAATTGGTGGACTTGCAAAATGAAAATTTGTTTTGATCAAAATTATAAATTCTGGTTTTGGTGGCTGGTAAATACCTGATCAGAATTCTGGTTCATGTGGCGGTAATTATAAAAAATTCTGATCCAAAGTTTCAATTATGGGTTTTGTTTAATTTGTTTCAAAAGTTCAAATTATGGTTCCCATGAATCTCATCAAAATAATTTACTATTTTCAACGATAATTTACTACTAGTTGTTGAAAATTAAATGGGATAAATTAGGAAATTTTTTGGTAAAGATTACATTTTTAATAACATTAAATAAGATTTATTAATTCGTGTGAAAACCAAAATCAACCTATATAATTGGGATAGTAATCAACCTATATAATTGGGACGGTGAGAATATAAAGAACCTTTGATGAAAGTCGCTGGCAATAAAAAGAAAAATATATCGTTATTTTCATCCATATTTTTTATATTTACATTCACTTTTAAAAATAAAATTTTATTATATTTTAAATTCAATGCAAATTTATTGACATAAAATTAAAAAAATATACATAACTTTATATTCATCCACTTACTTTTATTTTCATTAAATTACTCTAAATCTTTTTACCTTCTTTTAGAATTTATACTTAACTAGATTTCTAATAGATCAGGGAAAATTATATGAATATGTTTGAAGCATTCCAATATTCAGAACTTTAATAAACAAAACGAATAATATATGTTTATATAATGTTTAATTAGTTGAACTTTGTTCTTCATCTGATTTAAAAGAGTTTATGATTTTAGAGAATATATGGATTTATAATGTTAAAGTTATATTTAAAGTGGGATGAATATATAAAATTTATTTGGATATATAGTACTTGAATGAATGAATTTAATAAGAACAAAATTAAAATATGACGTGAATATAAATAATATTTTTTAAAAGAATTTGAAATTTAACAGAAATGTTGGATGGATACATAAAAGGTGTAGAGGGAAATAGAGGTACCAAATTGAGCGCTTCAAACTTTATTGGACGAGAATAGGGGGAAACGAAGAAGAGAGAATGGCTACGGAGATAGTTGGCGGTGGTGGTAACTTATCGGAACTGTATTCTAGCTCGAAGCGTTTGTTGCTGAAGACAAGAGACGCCTTGGAGAGGCTCGAGCGTCTCGAGTACACGTCGTCTTCCGCCTCTTCTTCATTTTCAACACCCAACGGCGTCGTTTCGGGTACTTCCGATGATCAATCCATCGCAATTAGACGAGACATTATTCAGATCCAGTCCATCTGCTCTGACATGGACCGCCTCTGGCGTTCCATCGCTGCCAAGTCTCAACGCGATCTCTGGAAAAGGTATCTCCCCACTCATATGTGTACGTATAATTTTATATGTAATCCTCTGATAGTATGGATCAATTTGGATTTTTATTGCATTGGTAAGTATGGATTTAAGTCTATATTTACAAGGATTGATTGGAATTTGTGTTGTTTCTGTGACTGTTTAGTTTTAGTGATCCACAATGTTAATATGTTTAAATTGAAATTATGCTTTTAATTGAAAATATATGTAGGTTGTAATATAAATTATACGATTCTATAGGAATACTTTGAGCACCGCCTTGTCCATAATATGATCAAGGTCTTTAAATTGAGTTTCGTTTGATGGCCGAGTAGACTTTTGTTTGACTCGACTTTCAAAGTTTTGGGAAAGGGCTTAAAGGAGGGGGCCATGCACACTGTTACACAAGTTAAATTGAAATCAAGAAGATTATGTAGGCTTAATAATGAAGAATATGATCCTATTCGAAAAATTAAATATTGTTGTCTGCCACTGGTATTCTGGTATGATCAAAGTGGTTGGAAAGACTGCAAAGTGGATTGAAACATCCTTGTACAATTTAATTTAGGAAGACTATTTTTTGTAGGATGTGTAATATAAAAAATTTGATGATATTAAAAATTTAGGAATTAACATTGTTAGCAGCAGATGTGATCAAGGTGGTTGCGAAGACTGCAAGATGATTTGGAACAATGTTATATGTTTACTTTCTAGGATGACTGCAATCTTTGTGCAAAGTATGTGTATGTGTATATATATGAATTTGTAAGTTTTAATGTATTTACGTATTGAAAGAATGACAAATATTCCATAGGAAGTACCCAAACCATTATGTGCTTGTAAATTTCATGCAAGACAGGCAATTATTTTTACATTTTCTTTGTGCAATGCCTTTGCCTTGGTATGTAATTCTTAATCTTTTTCTCTTAAATTCCTCTGTCCCATGGACATGGCTCACCACAAGATGGTGGTTCTCTAAAAGCTGTTTGAAAGGTTTTACAGGTTAAAACTCCACCAAGATCTATTGAGATGACTAAGTGGTTTGTGAGGAATGTTTTGTTTGGATCAAGAGGAGTTTCCATGCAACGGTCATGTGTTTTAGGAGTTCTAAACTGGTAACCCTTCTTTTAGAAGTGGGAGGTGGGGTAGGTAGCTGATACTTGTTTGGGATGTTAAAATTGAGCGCGTATGGTATTGTTTTGTGGGACTGTGGATTGAACTATTGGAGGGCAGATGGGCAGTTTAACATTAGTAATTTCAGTGGATTATCATTTAGAGATTTCTGAAGGATGGGTTTGGGGATTGAACATTTGCTTTCCCTTTTTGGGTTTCATAGGGTAAATAAACATGGAAATTATAGTAAGAAGGACGTGATGTCCCACTTTATATGTATGTATGCAAAAATAACCCCCCCCCCCCCCCCACCTCACCCACGCCCACACCCACACAATGTAAAGCTTTCACACTGTAAGACCATATGGGAGATGAACAATCATTTAAAGTTCCTACTTTCATGCGTATTTAATAAATTTGCGTTGAACATTTTTTTGTCAAAATGGAAAAAATGTTGTTTTGTTTAACAAGGAAGATTAACATTAGACAATTATGCTGTTTGTCTTCTATTTTTGTGCTGAGGAGATTGTTATTTAATTTGTAATTCTTGTTTTTATGGTCATTTGTCCTTACACTTTGAAGTCTTAATTTTAGAAAAAAGCTATTTATTTATTTATTTTTCGTGCAGAAAAGTGGAACAAGTGGCTGAGGAGGCCGACTCGTTGAAAGCTAGTCTGGATAAATATGTATCGAGACATCAGAAGAAGATACAAGAAGCTCAAGAGAGGGCAGAACTACTTGGAAGAGCTGTATGAATTCTCTGTCTGAATTGCTGAATTGTCTGTGTTGCTCTTTTTAGATTACACAACTTATGTGTTCAAGGGTTTTTTTTTTTTTTTCATATTTTAGAATGGGGAATCCTCTCATGTTTTGAGAATATTTGATGAGGAAGTCCAAGCAATGCAGTCAGTTCGTAGCTCATCCAGAATGCTAGAAGAAACTTATGCGACTGGTGTTGCAATTCTTTCAAAGTATAGTGAGCAAAGGGATCACTTAAAGGTATCCTTATAAAGAACCTACCACATAGAAACATAGAGATGCATTGTGCATGCATGCATAAATACTTGTGCGTATAGGTTTACACAAAATATAGCGTTAAAACAAGTGCACAAATGAAAATCTTTACATGTGGTTGTAAGATTCCACTGGCACACACGTTTTATATAAATGACGTTTACAGTCTCACTTGTGCTACTTTGTCGAAGATAGTGCACAACTTGAATTAAGCTACAAGAGTTGAATATAAACATTTTAACGACATCGTGAGAACGATTATGTTGATATGGTTTAAAACTTTCGCACATGTATTAGAACAAGTGTTCTATGTACGTAACATGATAAGTGAGTTAATATTTACTTATGAAGGAGGGTAGGGCAAATGCTATTGAAATATCCATAGGAATCTGCTAAAACATTTGCACTATCTTGATAGGCGATATTCCCTCCATCCCAGAAAGAATGTTAAGAGTTTCCGTATTTACACGCCCCATTACACTTGTCTTCTCTAAAGCTTAATCAGTGGCAACAAAGGCTATGGGTTGAATAATGATGCAAATTGTTAGGTGTGAGTTTTTCAAATCTCTGTAAATATTCAAACAATGCGATCTTTACTTTGATGGAGGGTATATACAAAAAATGAATTTATTGACATACATATCCGCAATTTCTATATGTCTAAGAGCGTCTCTAAGAGGCTCTTTATTTTTAAAGAGTATATTTTACAATTTAGAAAACATCTATAAATTTAAAGAGAGCAAATTTTTAAGTACTCCAACAGACTTTTTATATTTAACACTAAATTTCACTACTCCCAAAAAATATTTAATATTTTTTTTTCAATATTTTATTTTTACTAGCTTTCCTTCAAATTATTATATAATTTTCCTCCATTGAAAAATGAAATACTTCGAATGCATTGAATTATAGATAGTGGGTTTGGCTCTCCAAAAATTATATTTAACACTAAATTTCACTACTCCCAAAAAATATTTAATATTTTTTTTTCAATATTTTATTTTTACTAGCTTTCCTTCAAATTATTATATAATTTTCCTCCATTGAAAAATGAAATACTTCGAATGCATTGAATTATAGATAGTGGGTTTGGCTCTCCAAAACTAACTTTCTAAATTAAAATGTTAATTTAAAGAGTTTTTTGGAGCATAATTTTAGGGGTCGAATTTTTAAAATAGAGAGCATCTTATATTTAAAAAGTCTCTTGAAAATGCTCCAAGTGTATGTATCTTATTGAGAGTCTCTCTGGCATGTTTAGCAGCAAGTGTTTGTATTAACTAGTATTTTAAAAAGCGTAAAGAGCAGTTAGACGGCAAGGCCAGCTGGCCAACTTTTACACTCTCACAAGCCTAAACTAGCCTGTGTAAAAAAAATTAGATGTGGCTAGATGGCAAAGCGAAGCTTGACCTAGGCAAGCTTTTTAGAACACTGGTAATATCTAGTTTTTTTAAGAACTGATCAAAATGTACAAATTAGCACACTGGCAGTTTTGCTTGTTTCATTTTAGAAAATTTTTTGTAGCATAATCTGAGAAATGAAACCTCCTATACGTGGATAATTTTGTAAGACGAATTAATCCATGCTTATAACTTACTAGATTTGCTTTGGTGCAGAGAGCTCAAAGAAAAGCTCTGGATGTCCTTAACACTTTGGAGCTATCAAACTCTGTAATGCGGCTCATTGAGAAGCGAAATCGTGTCGACCGATGGATTAAATATGCAGGCATGGTTCTCACTATCATTGGACTTATTGTCTTTTGGAGGTGGACAACATGATTTGAATTCCATCTGGTATTGAGTCACTATCATGTATTATTTTTGCTTGTAACCTTCTAGTAGTGAAATGACGTTCATTCGTGAAAAGTTAGCGTTAAAGAAATACCAATTCTATGCCTTCACGACATTCATATGGAAACAAAAGTTGTGCAAATTGAATTTAAAAATAGGTAGTATGTAAAGAAAATAGAGTGAACGAAACATTAGTTTGAAGTCTCAATTTGCAGCTATGTTGTTCTATGTATTACGTAGTCTGATTTTGATTTCGTCAATCCACCCCACTTGAAATTTTTCTGCAATTCATCGATCTTGAGCACGTGGATTTGATAAACGACGCTCTTTCCCTTGCTTTGAGATTGAAATTCATTTCCTAGCACATAGTTATTTACATTGCTGGTGAGTTGTTTGTTTATATTGTGAACATAAACAGGATTG
This sequence comes from Osmanthus fragrans, assembly GCA_019395295.1. Classification (NCBI taxonomy): domain Eukaryota; kingdom Viridiplantae; phylum Streptophyta; class Magnoliopsida; order Lamiales; family Oleaceae; genus Osmanthus; species Osmanthus fragrans. The sequence continues at coordinate 3,866,491 of CM033354.1, read as the reverse complement.
ATATATTCAATTTGGCATAGACTTGCTTGCTCTCATGTTGTTAATTTTGTTTACCTTCATAAATTTATTCATTAGCCGAAAAATGATGTGACAATTCCTACGTTTACACATGCTTGACTTCTTTAGACAACTTGCCTAAATGATCAATAGTAAAAATGCACCTTGTTTTGTACTTCCTCTCGTGGGATTGCGATATTTCATGTCGTTACCTGCCATTGTGCACATTTTCCACTAATAAAGGTGCAATTAGTAGTTTCTATGTTTCACGAGGGAACAATTGCTCACTTTCTTCCATATTTTCCAAATTCCATAAACTGCATGTTGCACGCGTGTAAGCTTGTTTGGCTAAGCTTAAAAGTCGGGAAAAGTTACTATTTTTCTATACATATGTAATTTACGTAACGTGAACATTTTTATATTTTACCATTTCTAGCAGTCATAGCAAAAATTAAGGTTAAAAAATATCAAACTCGTCTAAGTGGGAAATGAAACTTTTATTATGTTTAGTTACTGAATTTATAATTGCATAATTATATGGATACTACGTTTTCTCTTGTTGCACTCTTTTTTAATTGTAGTAAAAGTCCACAATTTGCGTTTATTGTCGCATTTATGTCTCCATCTTTTTGTTTCATTCCGATTCTCAACTTTTCATTAATTAGTATATCAGTTAGTTTATGTTCGAATATTCAGGTAAGATTGAGTAAATTCTTAAATATAATATTCAACACGATATAAGTTTTTAGAAAACACATGGATTCAAGTCTTGTCGTTATTTCTTTATTAAAAAAAAAAAAAATTGTACACTTACCTAAAGAACCCGTTGAAGATAAAAGTATAAACGAATACAAACACGTAACTCAGTAACATTTGTCCAATAACTCAAACTTCTATACGAAATAGTTAATACGTAGGAATAGATAGAGATACTGAGGTTACTTGGTGAAGAATAAAGAAAAGAAAAAGGTTGTCCCAACGAGAAATTCACAGCAAACAGTAGAGTAGATATTAATTATAGAAGCCAGGTTTGTCATTTTCAAATTGCACACCAAATGGATAAATGACACGACACACATTACTGTGTGGTTTTCAAACTCCGGAAAACAGTGGACTTTTAGTTAGTTGTTTTCTGCTCAATCTTAGGGGCGGATACAACTATTTCCAACTAGAATTCTACTTTCATTATGTTTTTTTTTATACGCAATACAGAATAATCGAATAAACAATGTATAACTTGGGAACGTATATGAAACCAATGGTCATTTAAAATTTAAAATACTTAATAATTGTTTTCATTTATTCGTTTAGAATTCGAATGATCAGTCACATTTCGACGGGGATGAAAGCACAGGAGGCGCGGGTGACCACTGCTCCACAACATTTTGAAATTCTTTAAATTTAATAATAATAAAATTTATATACAAAATACATATATTTTGCTCCTTAAATATTAAATTACACGTACCATTTCGAAAATTTGACTCCACTATTGCATTTCAAAATTGATATTCTCATACGATACGAGCTTCTGTGAGAAGTTTTAAGGGTAAAATTCTATGCCCTTGTTTGATTTAGATAAAAATTGATGAAATGTATGATTAAAAATAAATTTCATGAATTATATGATCATAATTAATTATTGACTTTGATTTAATTTTAATCTATTCGTTGAACCAAAAAAATCTACATATCTTCAATATGAAGTAATAAATTCTAGATTTTGAAATGAAACTCCTGATAATGAAAAACATTCCATTATTCAACTCAATATATATATATATATATATATATATATATATATATATTTTTTTTTCACTCCATGCAGACATTATTATCCACTCTTCCCGTAGCCCATGGTTTTTCTCTCTCTCTCTCCTCCCACCTTGCATATATCCATTCCTATTTCTTGCTCTTCTTTCTCACCCACAATTTTCCTCTTGACTTTTCCCTCCAAAGTTCCCCACTGAATTATTCATCCCAAATCCAATTATATCAGACCAAGAAAAAGACCAAGAAAAATTCAAAGGAGAATATCTATTTCCACACACACACAAACACGCTTATATATATATATATATCTGCATGCAAAAACAGTTTGAAGGTTAAAGAGTTTCTTGATTGGGTAAAGAAAAACAACCTTACATTTTTATGTTTTCTTGATGACAACGGAGGCCGTAGGTCTGGTGGAGCAAAGGAGATCAAGTAGAGTTGAAAATAAAGTTGATAGGGTTATTAAGAAGAAGAGGTGCAAAAGAAAGGTGAGAATTCAAGTAAAGAGACCTGTGAAGATGGTTTCAAGGACACTGCAGATGCTATTTGATTCATGCCAACAAGTTTTCAAAGGCCCTGGCACTGTTCCTTCACCCAGTGATGTTCAAAGATTGTGCAAAATTCTTGGTGAGTAGTGTGTGCTACTGCGTCTATAAATTTAAAACTAAACTTAGAATATTTGTTGGCTTTAATATCAAGTTGAGCCATCTCGTTAAGAGTTTGACAGTTGAAAAAGGCATATATTTGTTAATGATGTCTAATATGTTGTTTTTTACACTTCTTTGGGATCTTTTTGGGATCCAAGGTGGATTACTTTTTGTTCTTTTTTTGATCCAATATCTTGAGATCGTTGGCTCAAATTTCAAAATCCAAGAGGATTAGTATTTCCTTAAAGCTTAAGGTATTGAATTTGGGCTGGCTTCACTATTGGAATTGATACATAAACAATGTGAATCCGCGGCATCAGTCATACTTAACTGTGGAACTATCTCGTTCACAATTTTCATAAACTAGTTGATCTTACAACGCTCGTGCTTAGATCATATTGAACTACCTCATTCAACGAACTCATTTGAGATGAACGACCTTGATCTTGATCCACAGCCTAGCTAAAGAACTCTTAAGGGAAAAAAATTGAAGAATCCTTACACCATAATAGAATAATTACCACAACGAGGTCTCCAAATTTAATTTTCTTGAATGTTAATGGAGAAGAAGCATTCGTCTAGCCAATGAAGAGGAAAACATTTACTCAGTTGGGTACTTGGAATTTCTTACTAACTAAAGCGATTTGTTTCTCTGATCAGTCTTTTATTACCATAATTTTGTAGATGTTATGAAACCAGAAGATGTGGGGCTGAGTAGAGATCTGCCTTTCTTTCAACCTAAGAGTGTAGTGGTTGAAGGGAATCCTAGAGTTGCATCTGCTACCATCTACAAATGCCATAATTTCTCTGTAAGATTTTCTCTCTGGTGTCTTTTTTCTCAATTATTGTCCTTCAGTACAAATATGAAACACAATCGATTAAATCCAAGATCTGTCTTTGTAAAATTAATAACTCCAGTGCATATTTAGGAATCTATTATGAATTCAAGCTAAATTAGTAAGTCTATTCACTTTGTTCTATGCTTTCCACAGCTATGCCTTTTGTTTCTCCCTGCAACTTCTGTCATACCTCTCCATAATCATCCAGGGATGACTGTTTTCAGCAAGCTTCTATTAGGGACTGTGCACATTAAATCGTATGATTGGGCTGATCCTGTCGATTCTGATAACTACGATTCACCCTCTAAATGTGAGTTGGTTTTTTCCCCATTTCTCTTCCACGGCCACCAATATGACTTGTTCAGTAAGAGGAATGTACGGAATTTTTTAAGAAGGAAAAGAAGTTAAAATCTTATTTATTAGTTCCAAGCATTACAGCTTATGGAACATTCTCTAGTAGGGTGTGTTTGATTGGCATATTTTCAAAAAGAAAAAAAAATGACAATCAAACACTTCAAAAGAAAGGCCATTTTCCATGGAAAACTTTCCAATCAAACGCACCCTACCCTAACTGTATTCTTGTAAAATGAGATATTGATGGAATTGCATGCAGTGAAACGGGCAAGGATAAAAGCAAACAGAAGCTTCACAGCACCATGTGACACTTCTGTATTATATCCGACATCAGGAGGAAATATCCATGAATTCATTGCTGTAACACCATCTGCTGTTCTTGATGTTCTTGGGCCTCCATATTCTAAAGACGATGGCCGGGATTGCTCATATTACAGAGAGATTTCATTTGGTGCTTCGTCAAGTAAGAAAATAATCTCATTTCGTACGATAATCCGTTAAGAGTTTTTTGGTCAGCAACAAAGTGTGTGTCACTCTAAATAAATTTGGGATCGACTGCATGTATGTATACTTCTTCGTCAGTCCATATTTTAAAAACTGGTGAATTACACATTGTGAATAACTTCTCTGTCCTAGAAATGCCCAATTTTCTTCCCCTTCCGAATCACATAGAAATGGATATTTTCCAACTCTTAGATATTATACGATGTGGTAATTTTTTAAGCACAATTAATATGACATAAAGGGTTATGCAACCTAGAGAGCTGTGCATATCTATCAAAGAATGTGGTATCTAGGTACAGTTCACTTGGAAAAAAAGGTCAGTCTTGGGAGAAAAAATTTGAATAGTTGAATTTATGACTCATCTCTTAGACCAAACTTAAGGGAGACTTCCATTCTCAGGAGGGCTTCAGCCTTCAGCTCCCTTTCGAATGGTTGAATTTATGACTTCACGTTGACATCTTCAACTAAACCCAAAGGAGAATTCGATTCTAAGGAAGTCTGACTCCTTTTGCAAGAAATATGTCATCAGTTCCATGAATAGGACTCTTGAATGCTGCTGTGTTACAGTTACGCGATGCTGGTTGAACCTATTCATTTGTATAGAGTTCTAGCACTAGCAGCATCCTATTTTATGACTGGGATGCAGAGTTTCCAGGTCATAACATGACTATGATAGCACACGTTCGGACGAGATCGAACTGGCCTATCCCATAAAGTACATCATACCCCAAAAGCGCCCCAAATCTCATACTGCATGAAATGCATGCAATATGAGGTTATGCTATCATATTTTCTATGCATTTCCGTTTTCTTTATTGGAGTTCTTTCTATTGACTCTTTTTGCGCACCTGCAGATATAGAAGAATTTACAAAGGTAGAGGATGATGACCATTGTTATGGATGGCTTGAAGAGATTGAAATGCCTCAAGGATCGGAAATGGATGGAATTCCGTATTTGGGTCCACAAATTGATGAATCCAATTCTTAAAGTGTGTCATGTTATCTTCACAGTACTTCCTAGCTGGCTTAGGGGCTCATATATATATCATGTTTGGTTCTTTTTAAAAAGTTATTTCCGTTCTTGTTTGGAGCAGCTTTGTAAGAGAGACTCTGCTGTGTTTTTATTGGTTGAACTAAATCATAAGGAGCTTGTTATACGTACAGAAAACATACATTTTGACAAATGTCGGCCGAAAATTTATTAGTTTTAATTGTCTTTGATATTTTTGCGAAAATACTTCGAATTCAGTAACATGATTTCATATTATTTTCAATTTAATAAATTATATCAAAGATTAATTTGATTATTATTATCTTAAATCAAGAGTTGGCCTCTTGTAGCACATAAGTCGCCATGTTTGGCAGTAAATATTATACCTTAAGGGCTTCATGTAAACCATAGATTGCATATGGATCTTCTTACAATACAAACGTCTTTACTCAAAAATACGCCTCATTCACTAATATCCACGCAAGTCTTCATGTTACTTTTACAGAATTTTCTTCTTAAAATCAAATCTCTCCATAGATAAAAAGTAATGTTAGGTAACCACAATGACACTAAGCAGAAAGCAGAAGTGATCTTAAAAGTAAAGACGTGAATTCCAGCTTTATTCAAAGGGGGAAAAAAGAAAGATAAAGTAGTCGGTGAAAAGAGCAAAAAGAAAGAAAAATAGGAAGAAAACAGCAGCCCAATTTTTATTTTTTTTAACAAAAGAGTACAATAATATGTATTTTAAATTAAACTCAAAATTCGAATATGGATCGCTAACACAATGACGACCATATTGAGTCTCCACGATAAAAGAATTGAAACACAATAATAGCGAAAAGCATGCAGTGGATAAGGAATGTTCATATGTTACTGAAACTGGTCATTTTCTCCAGTCATGCCTCGTCGGAATAATTGAACATAAACCGTTCTCCAGTCATTCCTCGTCGGAATAATTGAATTTAATCGAGTGAGATTGAAGGTCAATCTGTCCTCCTCTATAGCTACCTCGCTTCTTCTTAGTTTTTTCATGTCGGAAGTCCCTGCAAAAGAGAGAGAATGCATTATGTAAACCCCCCATAAGCATGTTATTATTATTATAGCACCACTAACTCCCCAGAGAGTTATCCCCATCTCTGTTGTTTATAAACACATGATTTCCAGTGTCATCATTGGATAGGCAAACCCAGCAGTACACTGTTATTTAAATAGGCATTGATACAGCTCCAGTTCAACTTCAGAGCATGGATACCAGCTAATGAGTTTCTGCTAGCTTATTAATCCATGCATTTTTATATACTTTCTCCCAGTTCATCTCCATAACAGTAACCACGTTCATTACATAATCAGTGCTTGTCCAGAATAACATACCTTCCTCTGACCTGACCCAACACTTCTTGTGCTTTTGCCCCATAGCCACTTTCTGCTCCATCCTGTATGAAAATCACATAAAAGAAAAAATAAAATAAAACATACATGCACAAATACAATTGAGAAGGTAAAAATATTAAATTCATTTATACATGTGTATATACAAATAACTATATGTTCGAATATGTAAATATTGCAAAAGTATAGTTTATCCATGAAAAAAGTCTAGAGATATACAAGTGCAATTGTATTTGAATGATCAATAAAGGGAAAAAAAATTAAACCTTTGCCCAGTACGAATTATCTTGAAGCCTCTCATCAACAAACTTCACCTCATCAACTTTAACCCTTTGAAATGCATTAACCGTTTTTGACTGCAATAAACCATCAAACTTGTCTTTAAGAAAACAAAAAATCAACATTCACTATTTGTGGTCATGACAACATTCTTCAGGGTCAGTATTTTCTGCTAGAGAATATCAGAATGTGCATGCACACTCTTGTTCTCTCAAATTTGATCAAAATTATTTTTTACCGAGAGACTAGTTCACTTCTTATATTTCAGGATGTTGCGTTTAATTGATTTAGAATAGAAGCATGAATATATACTCTAAATATTACTTCGATAGTCATGCATCCCCTACAAAATTTATTGAAGTGAGATCTACATATATTCTTAGTTCAAACCCTCAAAATTTTATTATTGAAATATACATATATTCAGTCCCTTTCGTCTTACACAATTATTTCCATTATGCAACTTAATATAACGCTGCCTTCAAAAGATCACAACAATTTTCTGTGGTCTTTATGTGATAAGTGATTAAGGATCCTTTGTTGTGATTTTCCATGTGGAACATAAGAAGCTTGAAGTACTAAATAAAGAGCAACGTCTACCATAACAAGAAGTAAAATAAATATTATTAGTTCAAACCCTCATAAAAAAGGGGAAAAAATGAAACCAACAAAAGGAGAGAGGAGATACTACCAAGCATTTGAGAAATGAGAAAAAATGCCATCATGCATTCAAACATGTCCCTACACGACCTAATATATCCTCATGATAAAAGGATAATTACAACAGGCCTCAACCACTAGTCATGTTTGTAGTGAGAGATAAGTACAAAGAGTGACTACACAAGGGGTGGGCATAGTTAAAGCAAGGGTTCATAGCCATCAAAGGCATGTCAACAAGGTCCAAGTGGCCAAAGACACACCCTTGGTGCCATTAACAGCCCTAATACAGAGTGGCTGAGGTGTTGTGATTGAACTGCGAAACCACCAAGGCGTTATACTTTTATAGATGAATCTCTCACCTTTGAATAAAATAAATTTAATTTAATTTCTGCGCTTCTCATATACTTGAACTTTCAATAATTGATCTTGCTCCATTTCACTTACAAGTTACAACACAATCATCTGATAGAAATGACTAGCCTAACTGAGCAATTTCACTTTTGTAAACAATTTCCCGATTGCATGTGTAATATGTAAATCAAGAAATAATAAGTGAAGGAACTATCGAAAAAGGAAAAATAAGGAAAGAAACCACATACCTCGGCAGAACCATTGCGTTGTTTTGTTGATGATTTTGGCCAACTAGATTTTTCCACTCCATTATTGTTGAGACTGCCATTCACTTGCTGCTCAACACCCTTGTCTTCTTCCTGCCCATCAGTTTTTCTGCGCTTTGATTCTTCAACTGCTACTTCCTCAACAGACTGTTTCCCATCTTCATCATGAGCCAATCTTTTCCTTTTCTTGGAAGCCATCTTATATTCATTAGCACCATCTTCAGCAGTCTCTACTGATTTCTTTTTAGATTTGTTAGTTATTGAATTTTTTCTATTAAGGACCCCTGCATCAGAACCAGATAATTCCAATGTAGCTTCTTTCTTTCTCTTCTTTTCTTTCTCTTGAACTTTATCCTCTTCTAATAGAATGTCACTAACAACTTTATCAGCATCCACTTTACTCTTATTTATCAAACCACCCTCCTCACTATCTTCAAGAAGACCATCCTTCTTCAGCTTTTTTTTTTCTTCTTTTTATCTTTAGATTCAGCAAGGTCCGCATAATCATCTTTACTGTCGATTAAATCTTTGCCCTTCCCTTCAGTTACTTCGCGCAATATCTCTAGTTGTTTTTCATCACCACCAAGTAATTCAGAAGTTAACTTGCTTTTCTTTTTTTTTTCTTCTCTTTCAGTTTCCTAGTGGAATCCACTGATATTTCATGAACTGCACCATCAGAAACTTGCTTCGAGGATAATAATTCATGGTCACTTTTAACAGGAGTATTGGCAGTCATTTTATTTTTCTCCTTTTTCGACTTCGCATTTGATTCAGTAACCTTATCGTGTGTCTGCACCTCTTCAGAAGTTTTTCCAGGACCCATGACTGCAAAGTTAGTATCTTTGTTATCGCTCTTTTTTTTTCTTTCTCACATTTTCCTCCGAGGCTGCTGTGCCGTCTGCTTGTCGTTCTGCAATGAGAAAAGCTTTCAATAAGCAAGAATTGTAACATTCACCTATTTACTATACATTATCAAAATCCTTGAAAAATAAATAACATTAGTGATAGAAGCTTTCATCTATATAGCTTACCCTGATCCTGCCCAAGGTCGACATTGGTTTGGACTTCATTACTGCACATCATAGAAGCTCAAGTAGCAATAAAATCAAATTCATATACAAATCAAATTCATATACAAATCCAATTCATATGAAACACTAGAAATATCAGAAACTTAAAAGAGCTTAAAGGAAGGATCTCATCCACATATTAAAATTCAGCCTGATGCACAACTTGCTCATGTCAACCCTTAATCCCAGGTATCAGCTAAAAACTGTGTAAAAGAAAAATTCTTCATCAACCATTCATATGCACATTCTCCTCCCACCTAACTTCATTATTCACAAATTTTTGCCTCCAAGTATCAAAAATATCAAAGGAAGAGCACATTTGCATACAATCCGCATTTACAAATACTGAGAACATACATGATGGGAAATAAAAATATTGCTGAAATTTCTTGCTCTTTGAATACAAATTGAGAATATGGCTCGGGGTAGGATCAATACAGAAACTTACCAAGTATCTAAATATTTGGAAAAGATGTCCTCCAATTTAAGTGCTCTTGCCTCCCAATCATCATCCTGACCAAAACAGGATTAAAAAAGTTTTTCAAAAATCATTCCCTGAATTTGCTTTTTCTTGTTTATTCTTTTGCAACATCTTCATTGGCCATGCGTAAATAATATGTAAAAAAATTAAAAGTTTATCCAGAAAATTTGCCTCTTATATGCATGAAATTGCCAAGAAATAATATTTTCTTCATCTTTCAACAATGTCTTTCTTCTAAGAAACTTACACTAAGGATATCTTTTAAAACAAAAAGTCAACAACTATGGTGTCTCCATTGGCATTGCCAAAACATATTGATATCTGAAAAACATTCCATACCTTCACCCTGCAGTGGACACATCTGAGAGATTATAAATTCTAGTAATCGTTCTACTGAAAAGCAAGAAGATTACAAGCACCAAGAACAAAAAAATTTAAGCCATAGCAGAGTCCAAATTGCTTGTGGGAGCTCAAAAATTTCAATAAAGACAGCATACAGCAATTGCTTGCCTAACAACAAATCATGCTTAGAAATTGTACTCTCCTCCACCATTAAATTCAAACTTCTCCTTTTGACATCCAATTGCATTTTAGAAGCACGTGAAGGTAAGAGCACATTTGAGCTTAGCCAAACATCCTCTAAGTAAATTACTTATTGTAGCTAAAAAAGAAAAGAAAAAAAAAAAGCAAGTTATCAAAACATCTTTGGAGCTAGAAAGTAAATTAACTAGTTCAGGCTTAGTCGAACTTCCTGAGACAAACATACACATAATCATACATGAATATAACACATACGTATATGTACCTTAATCTGAGCTTCGGAGAGAAATCGTTTGAGGGTTTTGGAAAAGCCATACTTTTGGAGGCAAAGAGCGAAGGAGTAGAAAAGAATAGACTTCTGTTCCGGCTTCAATTGGGCCTTATTTTCCGGTCGATTCTTCGCCATTGGATTTTTCTTTGAGTTTTTCCTCTGCTGCTCCCAAATGAGTATTTGGCGGGGCTTCAATGCAGTTAAGGATACTGAGCTAGGGTTTGCTTTTACAATATCTCTTCTCTCAAGCATAAAATATAATGTTTAATTGAACGAAGGAAAGCAATGGCTGGAGGAGGCAATGTGAATGGATTCTTAGGGTTTCGTTTTGCTATGGATGTTGAGGAAATACCTGTGAATGGCCTATTGAAATGGTAGTATTCCCACAATGATCCTTGATCAAATAATAGATGAATAAAAATAAAGAAAAATGCTAAAACTTAAAAAAACTATCAAAAAGCTAAAAATATCCTCACAATACACAGTCAACCGACTTCTCTCTCTAAACGGACCCTCTCTATCTCTCTCTAAACCGACGACACGACTAGCAGAAGACGACGAAAGGGCCAACGACGCGAGGACCCAGATCAACGACAATACGCGTATAGGTTAGTTTTAAATAATCAATGAGAATGGACCTATTTTTATTGGTATAAATTTAAATTTTTGTACATTTAGTTGGATTAATAGTTCATTGTTAGGTTAAAAAGATGGAGTAGATAGATTGTGGACAATTTTTGGGATGCAAAAATGGATTTTTGGCACGTTTTAAGCACCTCAATCGTCAGAAATGACGTTTTCCGGCGATTGAGGAGGACAACCTGAAAATCGGCTGTTTACAGCCAGTTAACCGGCTGCAAACAGTCGGTTTGATCGGCTGTGTACGGCTAGGGATGGCAACGAGCCGGGCCGGCTCGGTTCGCGGGCCGAAATTTTAGGCCCGGGCTCGGCTCGGGCTCGGAGGATCCGGGCTTTTTCTGAGCCCGAGCCGAGCCAAAGCTCGGTGAAATTTTTGGGGCTCGGCCCGGGCTTCGGCTCGGGCTTTTCCCGAGCCGAGTCGGCCCGAGCCCGGGCCGGCCCGTATTTTCCTATTTTTTTTAATTTTTTTTTTTTAAAAATCAGTATTATTCTATTTTTTTTTACATTTTTTTTATCGCAAACCCAAAAAATCCTTGATACGAGCCGGCCCGCGTAGATAACAGGCCGGCCCGACTCGGGCCGAGCCCCAAAAATGAGGCTCGGCCCGAGCCTTGGCTCGGTATCCCGGGCCGATCCGGCTGTTTTCACTGGCCGAGCCCGGGCGGCCCGAGCCACCGAGCCATTTTGCCACCCCTATGTACGGCTGTTTGACCGACTGTGTGCAGTGGTTTGACCGACTGTTTAATTTTTTTTTCAAATTTAATTAATATTATAATTAAATTATAATAACAATAAACAATTTAATTTTTCGAATTTAATTATTATTATTATTATTTTTTAAAAAAAAAAATAAACAATTTAATTTTTCGAATTGAATTGTTATTCTGTATATTATTATACATAACAGAAATTTAATAAAATTTAATTTTTAATATAATAAAAGAAAAAAAACTTTAAATTTATAATTAAGAAAATGAAATAATATTAAATTTTTAATATAGTATATTCCAAATATAATTAAATAATACTTGTATTTTTTCTTCAATAATTTTCTTTTATTTTAAATTGCGTATATAAAATACAATAAATAATTTTTTTAATTTAATAATTTAATACCAAAAATAAAACGTAATGTAATTAAATAATATTTGTATTCTTTTGTTACTTTAATAAACAAAGAATTCAAATTTATTTTGCTTTATTTGTATATATAAAATTAAATAAACAATTATTTAATTTTAAATATTATTTTGTAAAATATTTGCACACTCTTATTAGATTTTCATTTGAATTTTTTAACAAATAATATAAAATTCTTGAATTTAATATTATTTGTTAATAAATATTTATGTTATTCAAACTTAAATAAATAGTAATAAAATTTTTTCATTTAATTATATATATATATATATATATATATATATATATATATATATATATATGATATTTACCAAAAATCAAACGTAATTAAATAATATTTGAATTTTTTTTACTTTCATAAATTTGTATTGTTTTAATTAAATGTAATTGTAAAATTGATAATTACCAAAAACGAAATTCAAAGGGAAAAATTAAATTGATAATTATTTTGTCCGTTTTTTTACTTGTAATCCTTTATGTAAATCTGTTTTGCGTATAATTGTTAGAATTCGATTTACTTAATTTTTAGAGAATATGTTGTATTCCAGTATTTATTGTTTCATGTGCTAATAATTTAATTTTTTGCAGCATGGAGTATCATTTAGATGCGACATTGAGACAGATGTCAGGTAAGGCTACCTGGAACGGTAGCCTGAACAGTTACAGAGCAGTCTTGTATCAGTTGGATGCAGAGCATCAAGATATGCTTCAGCAGTCCTTTTTGTGGCCCTTGTACGAGTTGAGACACTTGCAGTTTTCGGGGCAGATCATCGATACCCTACTATGTCGATTGCTGAGTACAGTGGACGGTGATGCCCTCCATTTCGATCTCGGAGGCAAAGTCGCCAGTTTTTTTGTGTTCGACTTTGCGATGATCACTGGATTGAAGATTATGGGCGTTGATGCGGGTCATGCCGGTGCGCAGAGGGCCAGTAGGCACGACACATACTTTCAGGGGCAGGGGTCAGTTTATTTGACGCAGTTGGCTGAGGCGATTACCAGGTATGACGACATGTCAGATAGACTGAAGTTCGGCCTGGTCTACATCCTGGAGAGCACATTACGATGTCACCACAGGAGGACTGCGATTGACCCCTTCCATTTGGAGATGGTTGATGATCTTGATGCTTTTAACACATCCGTGGGGGCAGAGATGTTTTAAGGACACAGTGCACGTTTTCACGAGATTGCATTCGAGGCCGAGGGGGACCATGCGGAAGTATGATACATACGGATTGCCCCTGGCTGTGCAGGTATATTTTCACATAATTTAGTCTTAGAATATTGTTCATAATAGATACGAATGTAATAATTGTATTTGTTGCAGATTTGGGCGTACGAGACTGTCCCAGTCATCGGTGACCGGTATGCGACTCGATTGGAGACACGCGTCCCTCGGATGCATCATTGGTAAGCATCTCGAGCTGTCGGATATCCAACTAGCAAACAATTATCTGCCATCCTCGACGACGCTCAGGTGAGATAATACGTTTTTCGATTTATGTTGTTTGTAGCTCAGATATCTGAACGCATGATTATTAACTAATCGAAATGTGGTTATGTCAGGTTGAAGTCATAACTGAGTTGATGCCATCGATGGAGGAGGAGGCTCACGGATATGGGCGTGAATTGATCGATCCGCACGATGAAGACGAGCCGACTCCCAATTCTATCCCAGATCCCGAGGAGGTACGTGAATGTACTATATAATGTTCCTCGCTATGTGTTATCTGACTTTCGTTAAATAAAAATTAATTGTCAATGTTATCACTCGTGTAGGACCGTGATTTGGTTGATCGACGATTGTCTCCGGGGAGGACATCACCGTCGCCGAGGGCATCACCGTTGCCGATGCCGTCGCCGTCACCGTCTCTCCCCCCCCGAGGATCACCGTTGCCCCGTCACTGTCTCTCCCCCCCCGAGGAGATATGAGATCTCTTTCTCCTCTACCCGATGACCTGCATGTCCTTCTGACTAGATTTATGGTGGAGATGAGAGGGGAGATAGGGGCGATGCGAGAGGAGATAGTTGCGCTTCGAAGGGAGATGAAAGAGGAGATGGGGGCACTACGGGATGGTGTAGGGGAGATGCGGACCGAGATCTCAGGCGAGATATCGAGCTTACGTCAGGATGTATCAGTGCTACGCACCCATTTATCAGACCTTGACGTGGCAGTCGTAGCTCTTCGATGCGATATAGCAGGACTACGAGGAGATGGTGATGGACGAGGTGGTAGACGAGGTGATGGAGAGAGAGATCGAGGTCACTCACCATTATGGTCAGATGATGGATTACAGTCACTATGGACGGCGGTTCGTGGGATGCCAGAGGTGAGGGTAGGGGTGGCAAAATGGCTCGGGCCGCCCGGGCTTGGCCCGTGAAAAGCCCGGGCCAGGCCCGGCTCGCGGCCCGGGATGCCGAGCCTCATTTTTGGGGCTCGGCCCGAGCCGGGCCGGCCCGCGACCTACGCGGGCCGGCTCGTATTACGGATTTTTTTGGATTCGTGATAAAAAAAATGTAAAAAAAAATAGAATAATATTGATTTTTTAAAAAAAAAATTTTAAAAATAGAAAAATACGGGCCGGCCCGGGGTCGGACCGGCTCGGCTCGGAGAAAGCCCGAGCCGAAGCCCGGGCCGAGCCCCAAAAATTTCACCGAGCTTGGGCTCGGCTCGGCTCGGCTCGGGCCCGGAAAAAGCCCGGGTCCTCCGAGCCCGAGCCGAGCCCGGGCCTAGAATTTTGGCCCGCGAGCCGAGCCGACCCGCCTCGATGCCATCCCTAGGTGAGGGTGCAGGAGGCGGGGTCAGGGGGTGCCCCAGATGACAATTGAGGTAGGGAGCATCGAGCAGACGATGGCAGGGGTACAGGAGGCGGGGGTGCAGGAGGGGATGACCCAAATGGCAGTTGAGGTGGAGAGCCACGAGGAGACGATGATGGGGGTACAGGAGTCGGGGGTACAGGAGGCGAGGGTGCAGGAGGGGGTGACCCAGATGACAGTTGAGGTGGGGAGCCACGAGGAGACGACAGAGACGGTGGCGGAGGCGGAGGCCGTGACCCCGACAGTGGTGGAGAGCACGACCCCCGAGGTGGTGGAGACCGCTAGTACACCCGGGGTGGGCGCGGGGAGAGAAGCTTGGCGCTGCCGACGTGGAGCAGGTGGTCGGCATGAGGGCCAGGTTACCGTCGCAGTATATTGTTTCTCCATACACAGCCGAGACAAAGAGGAGGACGTACATTGATGGGACGTACCCAAATCTCTTCAGGGAGGTGGACCCCGCGAAGTGGAGACTGTTCGAGCCGGTATGGAGATCAATGAGGCCCGGGTATGTACTGTATTAATTTATTCTCACTGCATTACGTTTACTCTACTACGCGTCTTTTAACATTCGTTTTGTATTGTTTTCAGAGCCAGTCACACGATATCTTCCGGGACGATCCCTGACGCATACAAATGGTTCCACGACATCAGCTGGCCGGGAGCATGGCTCGCGGACGATGTAAGTGAATTAGGCTTATTGTTATTGATATTATATACTCACCATTGTATATGAATTGAAATAATTTTTGAAAACGTAACGTATTGATTTTTTTCGGTGCAGCACATTGACATGGCTATGGATTTGTTGCGTGATCGTGCTAAACGATTTCCAATATCATTTGCCCTTCCTGGACGACTCATACTGAACACCGACTTTTCATGCGCTATTGTCATAGAGTACGATTCGCTCCAGCGAGTGGGTAACACGTACACGATCCCCGAATACATGATGGAGTGGGTACTCGGAGTGTGGCCGAGTGTCAGAGGGAAGCCTTAGGAAGAATGTACACATCTGTACATACCAGTGATTGCGAACCTGCATTGTTTTGCCGTAGAGATCATATTCGCCGACTTCACTATCTATGTGTATGACTCCAATCATTCGTGTCTGACACAAGGCCAGCTCGAACAGGTATTGGAGCCTCTAGCTGTGATCGTTCCTATGATGGCTAGACGAGCGGATGTTATTGTGCGAGATAGACTAGCCATCATGCGGAATATAACGACGACGAGACAATCTGTATCGTAAGTGTTTATACCTAGAATTTTTTTTTTTTGTAACTGCACGATTTCTGATATCAATTGTCTAACACATTATGATATTAATTGCAGGGCGACTGCGGCATGTTTGCAATAAAATACATAGAATTTTTAAGTATAGGACAGAAGGTTGATGGAATCAACCAAGCATGGATTAACATTTGGCGTCGAAAATTAGCTGCCGACTTGTATTTTTTCAATTGTGATCCGTAAATATTCCGACAATTATTTTTGTAATTATAAATAATTGTAAATATATGCATAATTATAAATGTATGTGAAAGTTTCTTTGGAGATCAATGATTGTAAATATAATATATATGAAATTTATAAATATTGACATGAATATAAATATTATTCATTTAACATCAATTACATTACACAGTCGGCTAATTGTCACTCAGAGGAGCCTGACTATTACAATTTACACGAGTATGATCGACTTCTCTACATCTGCCGCACCTACGCGGTCGAGGAAATTCTCCAGTGGAGGGTATTCTAGAAGTACGTGGACGTCCAGGGCCATGTGGTTCAATTATCGGTGGTGACAAACTATTAAACGAGAGAATACGGTCAGGAACTTCCCAATCAGCTTCGTTTGGTAGGGGAAATATAATGTCTGCATACGCTGCTCTCCAATAATCAGCCGTGTAATAATCAGAGCATAATGTAGTTGGTGCAAAACCTTTGTGCATAGCTACTGCGACTGCATGCTTGCATGGAAAACTCTCCAGCTGAAATCGATTACAAGTGCATGTGTTGATTGTCAAGTCCACCATGTATGCTAGATGACGTGCACAATGTACAGAGAAGCGCGACTCATCCAACGGTTCCACAACCAACCTTCTCCCGACCTCCGCAGCCTTGAATAATTTATCCTCTTGAGCCGGGGCTAGCATACTCGTGCAATACCCGTGATGTGCTTCGAGGAAAACTTCAGCAATAGCATTTATCAGAGATTGACCCGGATCAGTTATAAAGGCAAGATCCTCGACATCCCCGATCACTTCCCTAAGCTTCGTAAAAAACCAACACATTGCCATATCATTCTCACTGTCGACTACGCCGAATGCAAGTGGGTAAATCTGGATGTTGGAATCTTGACATGTAGTAATAATCATCTTGCCCCCGTACTTCGATTTCAGAGTTGTACCGTCGTCTAAAATTACGGGTCGCATCGCATTTTTAAATCCTCTGATGCATTGACCAAGAGCTATGAATAAATACTTAAAACAATTCTCACCCTCCATCGCAATGAAATAAGGGAACCCATGATTAGTTGTCCCCAAATTATGGCAGTATTGAGCCAATTTCGCATAACTTTCCTCGGCCGAGCCCATTAATTGCTCCAACGTGCATTCTTTGGCCTTCCAGACCTTCTTGTAACTTAGTTTCACTCCGTGGTTTCGTCGAACGTCGTTCACGATGTCTGAAGGTCTACAGATCGTCCGTGGGTCCTCATACTTGTCCATTATTTGTCGACCAATAAACCATGACCGAACTTGTTTGTGATCGTTTACACGAGTTCCCAATCCGCAAGTATGTTCTCGGGTATACTTGCGAACTACAAATGACTCATTCGTTTCCATCTTAGTCGCTCGCAACCGCCAATGGCAATTATCGTTGACGCAAACAAGTGTCAACAAAGACTTGTTTGATTTCTTTACCTTGAACTCAAAGTTGAATTTCAATGCCAGCTCGTGCACAGCTACCTGTAGATCTGTCTTCGTGACAAACTGCTGCTCGATGTGCAGATCATCATCATCGGGAGCCACACGTGAATAATTAGATGACGGTCCACTTGTTCCAGCCTCTGTGTTCCTACTCCACTCACATCTACGCCGGGATAAAGCAGCCAAATCCTCATTCGTAAATTCATTTGCATTAATGTTCTCGGTATCTTGAACTACCGACTGAACTCTGTGCGGCACATCGATATCACGATCAGGTAAAACTGTCTCGGGAATATTAACCTCATCATCGCAGGCTATCTGCACTGTATCCCAAAAACCTGTTGCACCATCTGAGCCGGCATTTATACATTCCGTGTCATCAATCCTCACTAATGTCACGCAAATAGGGGTCATTTGCGTTTTGTTCAACTCAAACAGATAATTCACATGAACATCAGATGTAATCTTTGTAGGTGGAATAGAAAAAGGCAAATGCTCTCTGAATTGAAATCTTAATACCATATCGTATCGAGATGAATCGACGTTCAGACTTTTCTGAATATCATCAAACAATTTCTCGTACGATGTACTCTCTATTATATGTGTTGGAACACTATCTTGTATATCAATCGACCATTTCCATACCCATCGATTACTTTCATCCAATTCGAAATCACCAAAATAACAAATTGGGAGTACAATCCTCATATCTGCATGACAAAATTTATTTATTCAAAAATTGGGCTCACAGTGTCAATTAAAACAAGAAATAAATCTAACAGCCGGCTGTTTACAGTCGAATATTCGGCTGTTCGGCTGTAAACGTTCGACTGTAAACGACGTTCAGCTGTTTTGGTTTTGTGAATCGAAAAATTTAACTGAAGATAAAAAATTTTCTCCTATTCGTGCTAAAAAAATTATATACAGATGTTACAAAATTTATCTGCTACAATCCATACATCTTAATGTTTTGATTTGTAATATACATTTAACGAAAATAAAATTAAACATATGTAAATATACTTACCGGTTCGAAGTTATTGGCAGAAAACAATTTTTTCCTTCAACTATCGATATTTTTGAGATTTTCAGATTGAAGAAGATAGAGAGAGTTTTTATCTGTGTAGGATCTAATTTTAAATTTTCAGCAAGGATTGTTTGATTTTTATTTGTTAAGTAAAAGGGTAGTATTGTATTTTACAAAAAATCAAATTTGTAATTGTTTTATATACTTAAGGGCATTTTTGTCTTTTGATATTTTTTAGGCCGATGTGGAAATATGGTAGAATAAAAAGTCAATTTGAAAATTTGGGCCTTTGATTAGGCCAAACTTGGAAGAACCCCATGGATGTTGTACTTGGGTTTAAGATGGATTTTTTACAAGGGACAACTCATAAGGAATTTGTTTGGCCCCACCTAAAAAAGTTACTTAGGGCATGTCAAAACTCTCTTATCCAATGGATTGTACTTGACTCGAATCGAACTAAATCAAATCGAGCGGTTCGTTTTTAAATTGAATATCCAAACGGATGTTTGAATTAAGAACCGATGAGTTCGATTTGATTATCGATTTCAGATCAGGAGTCGAAATCGAATAAAAATCGAATCTCTATAATTTTTAATTTACTTATTTTAAATAAGTCAAATTATTTTATTTTTTTCTAAATAAATTTGTTAACTAGTTAATTTAGCTCGAACCCAAAAATGTGATTTTCCTATTTCTAATTTTTCAATCTAAATACAACTTAATCAAATTAACTTAAGTTTTACCTAAATATGTTATTCTACTGTAGTGTCATTTCTACAGTTCTGGAGAAATCAAATTGAAACTCGAAAACACTTCTCTTAATTATTGTGAGCTCACTATCTTTCATTTCCTATAATTTTAATAATCAAATCTATGAATAATTCAGTAAAGAGATAAGCAAAAGACACGTAAAATTAGATTACGTTATTTTGTAAGAGTTAAAATTGAACATGTCATTAGTTGAATTAATGTAGTTTTATAAGTATTAAAAAAATTAATTATTGTACGGAATTTCGGAACTGAATGGAACTGAATCCGAACGGTTCCATAATTAAATTTGGACCTGATGTTTCCACTTAATAAATACTCGAAAATTTTGGGGTTTGGTTCAATTCGATTCTCATTAAAACTAAATCGGATCAGGCTATGTTCAGCCCTACTTATTTATTCGGATCAGTAGGCTTTTTATACTTTTAAGCCTATCAAAACTCAAAAGATTTTTATATGTAGTGTCAATTTGACGTATATTTTTTTTTTCTAGAATAAATTTATAAAACGTAATATTTTGGAAAATTAATGCTTAAAATATAGGAAAAAAATTATGATCCACGTACAAAGTTATTTTATTACGAAACAAATAAAACTTTAAATGATATGTATCAAACAGATGTAGGCAGGGGCGGACCCACCAGTGGACCTGGTGGGTCCTAGGACCAACTAGAATTTTTTTATTTTTTTATTTTTTTTATTTAAAATACTTTACAATTTTGAGATATAACATGTTAGATGTGAGATATAAGTACAGATTTTGGGATATAACATCTATAAAGTATACTGTAATTTTTCATTATAACATGTTAGATATAAGTACAGATTTAGATGGAAAATCAGAAATCTGGCTTTGAAAATAAATTTTAGTTAATTAAGATTTGAATTCAGAGAGTTGTTGAAGGTTGTGATTTGTTTTGATATTAAGGTGTTGTTCTTTTGTCCGTTTTGCTGGTTTAGTTGTATGTTTGGTTTTTCCTGAGGTTATTAATTGCCAGTAGCAACGAAGTGTTTTCACCTCTTGTAGTAGATTCGTCTAATTGTTGAAGAAACTGTTTGATAGCATGGATTGAGACCTCGAAATTGGATAGAAATTTTTGTCTACATATTTGAATTTAATTTCGAGCAGCCTAACACTATTAAAAAGTAGTTATGATTTCAATTTGTTAGTCTACTGCTGTAATTGGTCGGATAAGCGTTTTCGAGTTGATAATTTTTTCATTTTTGCAGCAATTTAAGAATGAAAAATAATATGTATTTCAAACTTCTATCATTTTAATTGTACATGTTCTTTAATCATTATGAATGTTTGTGCTATCTTTAGCTCAAAAAAAAAAAATCGGGGACACTGCCCCCGAACCCCCATGCTCCCCCCCTCATTCATCTCAATATCTTTCATTTTAGGACCCACCAACTCTAAAATCTTGGGTCCCCACTGGATGTAGGTATGAGATATAGCTATGTCACAGTAGTGCATGTTCTTGAAGTATTGGAATGGGTAAGATGATCCACGAGGGTGCTGGTATGGCGATTGGAGCCCTTTTTCGGAACTTGAATGCCGATTTTCTCCCAAGGACGTTGTAGAACACTTTTGCCCCGAATGATTTGTCTTCCTAATAGCGATATTAGAGAGGACGAGATAGGCCCGCGTTAGTATACACCCCAAAAAAATAAATAGAATGGTGAACACCTCACTTTCCGTGCTACTTCTATTCCAGAGTCCATTAGTTTGATTGTTTACCTTATTTTATTACGTTATTTGTTTGTGACGATTTGAGTAAATCAAGTACCGATATTAGAATTTAAAAAAACAGGCAGTTGAGCAACGCAACGGTACAAGTGAAACGAGTTTTGAAATTTAATGGGGTAAACGAAACAAAGCAAAGTTAAGCGGTATAAGTGACATTGAGCATATCTTTTTTTTTTTACCTTTTTTTTTAAAAACTAGTTCAAGATATTTTTCATTCACACATTCCACACAATTCACATTTTACTTTTTGCACATTTCGTATGATTCACAACTTATTTACTATCCATACATTTCGCAGGGCTCAAGGCTTATAAATACATAGAAACAATATCAAAATAACAACTAAACCCAAAAAAGAAAAGAAAAGAAAAAGGTGGAGTGTTAGGTTGGGGGTGCGGGGGTGGGGATTAGGCCCATTGCCCTAAAAAAAAATTATATCTTTGATTAATACCCTTCAAAATAAAATAAAACTATATTTATCGTATTAATTACGTGCCAAACCTCAAAAAAAAAATTAAAAAAAATAAAAAAACTAAATCAGAAAGAGGAAGTCCTAGAATCGGAAAAACTCCGAGAGACCTTCGTTCCCAATTTCGAATTCAACTCCAATGTTCTTGTAGGGAGAAAACCTTTGCAAGATTTTTGGGGAAGAAGGTGAAATCTTATGGTATCAAATATTCTGCGACCCATTGTATATTATATTGTTATGTCAATTTTCAGGCGAGTAATGGCAAGAAAATGGGCTGCTCTTCCAATAATTTTGGCTACATTATTGGTGTTAGGTTTGACGCATGAACTATTGAAAACCAACTGGAGAGGTAATGTGCTTCTTCTTGCTTCATGGAGTGTCATTGGCTATGGAAATTGGCATAAAGAAACTATTGAAGGGGCAGATTTACCTTGTCTAGGATCGTGTCGGGGGCATTGACGCTGACATTTGTGATGATAACTAGTTTCTGATTGTTCTTTCCGCCATTCTTAAGAGGCAAGATAGACCTTAAAGGGTACTAAATCAATTATTTTTATCGAGTTCGTGAAGAATCATAAACTAGTTAGTCCATACAATATTACGTGTCCATTCCTATTATTTTGTCACATTTAGGAATGTTTGTCACTTTTTTGATTGTTTGTTAATTTTTTAAGATTTTGTCATTTTTTCTAAATTTTATTACTTTTTTATTGTTTGTCACGGCTTTTTGATTTTGTCATTTTTTAAATATTAAATACATCGCTTTTTATTATAAACAATGACACTTTTATTATGACATAATGTCTGATACTTAACTTCACACAATATTTTTTACTTTCAAAACACTTTTCATATGATTTTTGAAAAGATGCCTAATTTAATTTTTTTATTATTATTATTATTTTTTTTTTTGTGAGTTGTCAAAAAAAAAAAAAAAAAAAGTTTTACCAAGTGGGCCTGGCCCAATACAGGTGCAGTATCATTAAAGGATATTTTCGTAAGTTGTATAAAAGGGGGCACTCCAAGAGTTTCCCACGCAGCTAGGGTTTTTTTCCAAAGACACCTGACCGCTGTGCAAATCTCAGTTTCTAGGTAATTTTTCTGAAATTGTGTTCCTGTTATTGTATATTCATATATAAATTTCCTGTTTTCCTTATCAAAATTAATCAAGTTTCCGAATGTTTCCCAATGAAAATTGTCAGTAATATATTAGAATGGGTAGCTGTTTTTTTTTTTTTTTTTTTTTTTTTTTTTTTTTTTTTCTTGTTTGTTGAAGTTTGGTTTTTAATGAAATTATGTTTCATTTTTCTATCTTACTTAAAAAATGATATACAGGAGCTTGGAGTAATTTTCGGGACTGATAGATTGAAAGCAGAAATAGGGAAATGTAATTATTATTTTTGAGTTTTTGAGTTATCCGAGAGAAAAGTGGTCAATTAATTTGTATTCATATTAAAATGAATTTTAATACTGGGGAATGAACAGAATACGATGTTGAGAATTAGGAATACTAATTTCCGTATCTTTGACAAAATCATATACGATGGTGAACTTCGTGCTAATGTTCCTTCATATACAATCCATTTGATGGATATATATGGGATTCCATTTATTGATAAGTGGTTAGAACTTATCTTTTATTGAAAATAATTCTGGTTAATCAAAAAGGTTTTAATGAAATCATCCGTAGTAAGAGGATGCGTATTTGAACTCCTGCAGAAGGAAAGAGTCTTGTTCTCATAAAAAACCAGCTAAATTTCTGAGCATTATTCCTTGCAATAATTTTGCAACAAAATGCAGTAACTTCTTGGAAGTTCTCCGAGAACTACTCTCAACAAATCTAGTTGGAAATCATATTAGGTTTTGGCATGTTTGTAAACTGTGTGGCTTGTTCTTTGAATCAAAAGTTGGTTTGTTTGGATTGTTGATAAACATTTTATGATCTTTTTCATATTTTCATCTCTTTGCCATGATAGAGAGATGGCTGAGGTGGCTAAGGGAGGTGTAGTAGTTCCGGAGTCTGTTCTGAAGAAGCAGAAGAGAAACAAGGAATGGGCCCTTGCAAAGAAGGAAGAACTCGAAGCTGCGAAGAAGAAGAAAGCTGAGAACCGTAAGTTGATCTTCAAAAAAACTGAGCAGTATGCGAAGGAATATGTGGAGCAGGTGCATTTGAATTCCAATATGTCTTTTGCAGAATCAATTTTAAAGCCTTTGTATATTTGATAATTTTGTTCCATATTTCTTCTTTTAGGAGAAGGAGTTGATTCGTATGAAGCGTGAGGCCAGATTGAAAGGGGGCTTTTATGTTGATCCTGAGGCTAAGCTGTTATTTATTATTAGAATCCGTGGGTAAGTTCATTTAATTCATTCAAAGTTTCTGAATTTTGAGCCTGCTTACGTGCTTACGTTGACCTTTTACATTTTACAGTATCAATGCAATGCATCCACAGACCAAGAAAATTCTGCAGCTTCTGCGATTGCGTCAGGTAACTGAAAGATGTGCTTACCTACTTTCCATCAGTGTCATTATCATTAATTTTCTTTCCATCAGTGTCATTATCATTCTCTATCTTGGAAACTCTGATGCCTTGCGGCTGGTCTGTAATGTTTTTAATTGCCAAGGTGGTGGAAAAAGAGTGTAGAGACACTCAAGTAGTATTAATCTTCTAACTTCTAAGCAACGCTGACAGGTTGCTTAGCATAGGCCAAGTACTATTGCTTGTGAGATGAAATCTCTCTCATCATATATATTGTTAATTAGTTTTTACATTTTATGTTGTAAAGTTAAGGTTGGTTTATATTTATTTTCAGGTATGGTAAAGATTCATAGTATGTTATTAAGACGAATATCTATATATATGAACTAATTGAGAACAAGTGAAGAGTGTTTATGCTCTTGCAACAGAAAGGCAATATACCCTAGTGAAATTTGGCGCACAATTTCATTCTATTATATTTCGGCTGTCTCTGTTTTTATTTTTCAGAAACAAAGTAGTCGAAATTCTTTAACAGTTGTATAGTAGTTTCATTTGTTTAGGGTTTCGGTTCTTGTTGTGTATTAGAGTTCTTGTTATTTAATGTGACCACTATCTTAATTTACTATTGTTTTTTATCCAGATTTGTATTTCTAATTGCAAGCTTCACTTGTAATTTTGTTGAAATGTTTTATTATTGACTTTTTGATGGTTTATAGTTTATTGCGAATTGTAGAAATAGATATTTATAATTTTTTTTTGTCTGTATTGAGGTTTAAACCCCACCTTGCGAAAGCAAAATTTCTTGATAGCCTATTATTAAGTAGATAATTTCTGTATTTATGAGATGCTATTTTCTGCATTTGGTCGACTAGTTTCTAATCAAGTGTTTCTATTTGGCTTTTTTGATACAGATCTTTAACGGTGTCTTCTTGAAAGTTAACAAAGCTACAATGAATATGCTACACAGGGTTGAGCCTTATGTTACCTACGGGTAAGACAGTGATAATGCGCCAATCACTCGTAGACTTACATTGCAGGTTCTCATCAGTTTACATAAATTTTTTCAGTTACCCCAACCTTAAAAGTGTCAGAGAGTTGATTTACAAGCGCGGTTATGGAAAAGTAAACAAGCAGAGAATTGGTTTGACGGACAATTCCATCATTGAACAGGTCGGTTAGTGAGCACGGTATTGTAGTTTATTAATCAATCTTGTTAGTTATATTGTTTCATAAACTTGTTTCTGCACTATACAGACCCTTGGCAAGTATGGAATTATATGCATGGAAGATCTTATTCACGAGATTATGACTGTGGGGCCCCACTTTAAGGAGGCAAACAACTTTCTATGGCCATTCCAGCTGAAGGCACCTTTGGGTGGATTGAAGAAGAAGAGAAACCATTATGTTGAAGGTGGTGATGCTGGCAATCGCGAGGATTACATCAATGAACTCATTAGAAGAATGAATTAGGACGTTTCCGGCAATTTTGTTTTATAAGTTGATCTTTGGGATTTGAAAGTTAATGAACTTCATTGTTATATTTTGAGATTTTGTCCTTTTAATTTAATCAACTGTGATTCATTCTTCAATGAGACAGTTCTTTTATTGGCCCCAAATTTCGTCTATTTGGGCTATCGGTACTTGTTTGAGATGTATTTGCAGGGGTTGTAATCCCTCAAGTCTTCTATCATTTTGCAAGTCGACAGGGTTAACGTGAACAACGATGATTTCCATCAAAATCTGCATTGATAAAATCAGTCTGTTTCTAACATCATATGCAAATCACCGTGCCAAGCCATGAATTGTAGAATACAAGTGCTGTTTGACAATAAAATCGAAGACACCAGTATTGAAGAACAATCACTAGTGACTAGACTATATTAAAAAATAGTAGTGTACAGTATTATTCTATCCTGCATATTGTTAAGGACAAAGCAAAGGAAGAAAAATAGAGCTAAAACTCTCTTAGACCCCGTTTGATTGGGGTGAAATTGAGTGGAAAAGAAAAATATTTTTTTTTTCCATCCTTAAATTTGGTGTTTGATTGCATAATTTTTTCCATGAAATTCATTTTCACTCCTTTCCTAGGTACAACCATTTAAAGCACATTTTCTATCTTTTATTTTCCTATGGGTATGGTGGAAAAATATTTTTCATCCCCCTTTTTTTTTTTTTTTTTTTTTTTTTTTTTTTGGTACTTTTTGGCAATGAAAACATATTCTAAATTTAATGGTAAAATTTTTTATCCATTTAATTGACAATTTGCATGAAAAATAAAGTCAAACGAACACAAAAAATTTCAAAATTATTATTCTTAATTTTTTTTTTTTACTTTTTTGCAATCCAAACAAATTTTAATACAGATTGTGAAAAAATTTATCCCAAAAGGTAACAATTTGCATGAAAAATAAAGTCAAACGGATTAGGTAAAAAATTATACCAATCAAACACCATTAATTACAATTCCCTCTAAAACAAATTCTATTCAATTCAATTCTCTGCCATTCATTTTCTTTTCACCCATTTTCCACTCTTGCAATCAAATGGACCCTTACAGTTATTTCATGGCTGATACAAAATTTAAGGGTCCGTTTGATAAAAAACATGGAATTTGGTTGGAAAGAAAACGAATTGCAGGGAATTGAATTGCCTAGAATTTGTTTTAAAGGGAATTGTAATTAATGGTGTTTGATTGGTATAATTTTTCACCTGACAAATTTTTACGTTTGACTTTTTTTTACGTAAATTGTCAATTAAATGGATAAATTTTTTTACCATTGACTTTGAAATGTGTTCCAATTGGTAAAAAAAAAAAAAAAAAAAAAAAAAAAAAATTATCGGTGAAAAAGCTGGAAAACATTTTCCCACCACTTGTACCTTGGAAAAGGATGGAAAACGTTTTCCCTAGAAAAAAGGCCAATCAAACACCATTAATTGGAAAAGTAGGAAAACGTTTTCCATTTTTCCTGGAATTTGAGCGCAATCAAACGCAGCCTAATAGTTAAAATTTTAATTTTGTGTGATAAAATACCCACAAAATACTGACACAAAAAATGTATTCATTTACTAAAAGGACTATTAAAGTGCTATTTAGAGTTTTTTTTTTTTTTTTTTTTTTTTTTTTCGTTTTTGTTTATCAACAATGAAGCGAATAATTTTGTTCTTTACCAATAGCAGCTGTCTTGCCCATCCTATTTGAACAAAATATGAAAGATGATGACCCGAGGGGGAGTGGATGGTAGTAGAGGTGTGATGTAGACATGAGTCGGTCTATGGGCGAATGAAGAATCACTCACAATTTTTATTTGTTGGCGAGTTTATGTGAACATATGAAAAAAAAAAAAAAAAAATCACGAAATAGAGAACTTTTTTTTCAAATTTTGGAAAACCCCTAAATGGCCATGACTTTTTAGCCCAGGCGGGCCGGCTAGTAAGAACTGGGACCTAGCACGACATTGGATGCTGCCCGAATGACCGAGCGGTGGAAGGAGACGTCAAGGGCCTGAGCTGTCTCGTCCACTTTACGTGTAGACATAATGCAATGACATTATGAGAGATATTTGTGTTTGATTTTGAAACATAGAAGAATTATCATTGAATTGTCTCGTTCTAATATTTTTCCAAGCCTTTAGGCCAAAAGGAGGGGACAAAATTGGGCAAAACCATGCCATTAAAGATCCCATTTTCCTCTCTTTTCCTGTTTCCAATTGAAAACCATGTGGGCCAATTGTGTGATTTGCACACAAAGTGGAAACCACAGATTGGAAGTATCATTGGGACCATGTAAAGAATAAAGCAAAAGCTAATATCAAGTTGGAAGATGACTATTTATTTATTTTTTTTTTTAAAATTTATTTGAAGTCATCGATTTAATAAGAAAATTATTTGTGCAGACTTTCATAATTTGGTATTATACCTAGTGAATCTTATTTTTCCAAATTTTTTGTCTCAATTTTCGAAGTCGCCATGAGATGTCAAATGAAGTCAAAATATTACATTTTTAATACTATTTAGAAGTACTCACGTCCTAATTCTACGTCATTAATGACGCGCAAAGCGGTCAACCATAGCAAATGTTACAACTTGTCAAAGTAAGTCATTCCAAACTAGTATTTAGAAAATTTTGATAATATGCAAATTTTGAAAATTCTCCATTGATTGTACGCTAGCCGAATTCACAAATTGCCTATTTCACCTCGAAATTCGTTCGAGAACTACATGATAGACATATTGAATGGTCCAAACAGAAATAAAAAATAGTTAAAAATGCGTCAAACGTACATCTTAAAAAGAGGACTCTAACTAGTCTTTTCTTTATATTTTTTTCAATTATTTCATTAACATTTATTATAATTTGTGTGACAAATTTCGCAATATAATTCACATCATTTTATTAGAAAATTTTGCGTAGGGTATGACATCAAAAAATGCCTAGCAGGGCAAAGATTTACCTCCGCAGAAAGGATCATAAACAAAGCGTTGAAGTGGGTGGGTTTGCTTCAAGATGGGACATTATAAAATTTTGGAATTTTACATCTGAAAAAGTCATACCCCATGAATTTATATGAGGCATATTTTTTTGGATATAAATTTTTCGAATGTAAAATTCTTCGTAACTTTTCTACAATTTTGATTGTGTTTGTGACTAAAAGTGTCTACGTCCATCATTGAACGTTGTTGAGTGTGCTCACAAGAATAGTGTCGGTGGGAGAATGGAAATTCTAGAATAAAATAGAGCTTTGCATATTTCCTTGAGTGAGTGAAAGAGTTCTCTGGTAATTAAAAGACCAAGAAGAATGCAGGTAGGCCCATGTCCCCCTCCATGCTCCATTTGTCTTCTCCTTATTTTCAGTGCTGCGCTACTTTTTCCTCAGAGATATTAGGCTGTAAAAGCTTTGATATAGCACACCATAAAAGGGTTTAGAATAAGACAACACCATGACTCCAAAATCCACCAGCTTTTTTCATTATTTTACACAGAATACTACCTGTCTATCATGTGTGCTTGTCTACATGGAAAATTAATCATTTTCTTCTTCTTCTTCTTCAATATAATTATGAGTAATAATTTGCTCTTTTCTTCACTATTTAATGTGCTTTAGCAGATTGAATACTTGAGTGATGTGCGGCTTTGTTTGTAGTTACCTAGGTTTTCAATGCTCAATCACGAGAGAGAGAGAGAGATTGAACGAAGAAGGAAAAAGGGGCGTTTGGAATGAAGCCTGTTCCAAGATTTATTCATAGATTCCATGCATGAAATGATGATGATATATATATATCTCGGACCAGGCTTCATTCCTCACGCCCTTCTTTCCATAAACATAAATCAGCTTATAATCTACTTGTAAGCAGATTAACTAGTAAGACATTACAGGTAAATACTTCTTTATGATCTTCAATTTGTTCATTTGTTGATGATGAAGGAGGACTCTTCTGCAGATTATCTTGATGCTTGTGCATCGTCCTCCTCTTCCTTCCTGTATTTCCCGTGACTGGTGAGTACATATTTGGTACACAGATTACCTCGTGTATGAAAGATTTTATGATATCTAGTGTTTTCAAGTCCATCTTATTATTAATGTTTGATTTTATTTTAAGTAAATAGGTGGTACTCTTAGAGGCACTGTCGGTTTAGTCTTTGATGGTCTCCATTGGCGGCTAGGTGAGGTTGAACGACTTGACATTGTTGACCTAGTTATTGACATTTGACCCTTGTGTTTAGTTTTGTTGACCTAGTTACTGACATTTGACCCTTGTGGCTAGTTTTGTGTTTTTTTGGGTTAGGTACATTGTTGATTGTCCCATTCGATTAGGTTGATTAGTTTCCTAGCCTCCTTTCGATATTTGATTCGGTTTCTTGTTATGCCTAGTACCTCTTGGTACACAATAGTTGACTTTTTGGTTGTCTGAGTTGTACATGTGACATCTTGTTAGTATTTAAAATCCTGTTTGATTGGTACATTTATCATGAAAAATGTCACATTCGAAGAAAATATTTTTCACTTTGATCATTTTATTTCAACTTGAAAATGGAAAATATTTTTCAAGTACAATCACTTTAAACTTGTTTTCAACAAATAAGGTGGAAAATATTTTTTCTTATGGTTTATGTGATTTTTTATTTTTCAACTTATATGAATTTTTTTTTGTCTTTCCACCTTTGCTATCAAAAGAACCCTAAATATTAAATTATCAAGAAAAGTTATTATTCGATTAAGTTGTTTAAATATGAATTAATTTTTGCACTCAAATGTGTGTGTGTGTGTGTATATATATATATATATATATATATATATATATGTATATGTATGTATATAAATTAAATTTACTACCCTAAGTGATTCATGACATCAATCATTAATTCAATTTTTGATCGTGTAATTGATAGTTAATCAACTTTTAATAAGGCAACGTTGACCAAACCATGCCTATCTACATCACGAAGATTTTGGAAATTTTTATTTTCCATTTTCTAGTCGTAGAGATATTTACAAATCAAAAAATAAAGTTCAATTTTTATTTACTACTTCGTTATTATAACCAAAATGTCTAAAATTCAAATAAATGTTAAAGAATTTGATAATAAAAATGCCAAAGCTACTTCATTTAATTATCTAACTAAATTATACAATTTCCAAACTGTTCTAGAAATATAATACCAATTTCGTCTTGTGAGATATGTTGCAAAGATAGTATATTTAAGACATATTGTAACACCTCAAATTTTGATAGATTTGAAGTGTTATCAAAAACTCTCTCTTTTTTTTTTATTTATTAAATACGGAACGATAAAAATAAATTTATTTTAAAATAAAATACTGAAATATTTATAAATTTAAACTAAACATATTCAACTAGCTTATTAAATGACATGACTTTGAACAGATTTAACTAACTAGTGAATTTAAAGACAAAAAAACTTAGTACTTTTCATTTTCGAATCATTTTGACAATCTAAATATTTACTGAGATACATACAATTTTAGATAATTATATAATAATAAACTCTACGTTTCATATCACTCTTCTCTTATGAATTATATCGATGATCAAACGATACACACATATTAGATCATCTTAAATTCCCGTAAAATTTTATATCTCTTTATAAAGAACCTGAAAGTCCATGCATAAGAGTCGTGGACCACCAGAAATTTCGATGGGAATGGATTTCAATAGTGGAAATAGGATTGTGATTACCTAATAAAATAATCACATGTTGCAGTAAAATAATGTATTGCATTAATTCGTTTGACTTGGAATACTCGGTTGGAATTGTAGGAGAGTAATGGAGTTTTAATTAAACTAGGATTAGAATTTCCGAAGTTGTAGCAAGAAAAGGGATTGGTGCCCTCGGAGTATAGTTTAGTGGTGTAAATGATAGGAGTGCAATAGTTTTAAATGAACTAACGTTGCAATGTGAGGGTTCGATTTTTGCTTCTTACAAGGTATGAAATTGGACTCTTTGTGGGCACCGGTATGACAACTCTTGTACCCTAACCTGTTAAGACATATCTTGCGATTTACCTTCTCCACAATGCTCTAGGGACGGGGCGGTGGGGGACCCTCAAGGTTGGGGTTCAACCTTTTTTTTTTTATTTAAGAAAAGGGATTGGCTTAGGATTATTAATTAATTAAAATTCTATTTATCGATATACTTTTCTTCGCAATATCAAAATCTAATTATTTCAAATAAAATATGAGAATTTAAAACATATTTTACTTTAGTCCTCAATTTCAAAATATAGCATATAGAACAAATAAATATTATTCTGTAAAATTTTCTGGGCATTATATATACTTTTACGAGAGAAGCTTTCAGTAATTTCGGTTTACATATCATTGTAATCCTAATTATTGTTTTTAATAATATACACGAAAGTCTGTTGATTTTCTATATTTTTTATTTTTATTTTTATAGTTTATAATATTTATTAAGCCCTTGTTTGATTCCCATTTTCTCAAAATTTATTTTTTTTCTCTCTTCTTTTCAATCACACATTCTTCAATAAAATATTATTACACGCAAATTCAAATTCTTTCTTTAATTTTTAACCACACATTTTTCATCAATCAACTATTCAAAATATATTTTCTTCTCCAAAATGAAAATCAAACGGGGCATAAATTTTGGAAGTGTTCATAATTTTCAAATGCAAAATTAGTTTTTAATCATAAATTATTGTTCAAAGTCCATGTTAAAGGGGGTGTGATGTGACCTATGTAATATGACAAGAATGTCAATAGAGGGGTGCAAAACTGACCGGAACGAACGAGGCCTCAAATGGATAGGCCAAATTTTTATATTTTTTTCTTTCCCTTAGTTAGAATGAAGATGAAATTGAAATAAAGTCCTGTTTGATAGTCATTTTTCTCAAAATATATATATATATATATATATATATATATATATATATATATATATATATTCAATCACACATTTTTCAATAAAATAATATTACACTCAAAACCAAAAATTTTTCTTAATTTTTAACCACACATTCTCCATCAATCAATTATTCAAAAATTCATTTTCTCTTCAAAAATGACTACCAAACAGGGGCAAAGTTACATTTAATCGGGAACTAATGAATCCATTCTCAAGTTTAACTCTAAAAATGAGCACAAGAGAATTTTTTGTGTTTAAGCTTGGAATCTTTACCCATTCAGGTGGGAAAAATTGTCGTCCCTATTGATATTACTCGAATTTTCAATTGATAATTTCTTTAGAAAAGAAATAGAATCATAACTACAAAAATACTAGTTTGAATTAAGTGCTGCACATTTTTCTCAGAACCATTCGAATTAGAATGAATTGAATTGTTCAATTTAGATCTAATATAAATTTTGATGGTTCTAAGTTCTAGATAAAAAAATAAAATTAAAAAAAATTGAATTTTAATTGCTTATAATATTTTATTATTTATCAATTAAAATCAACCATTAAGTTAAGTGGAGCTTGGAAATGAACTCAATTTTTATATATTATCATTCAGTTTCTTGTAGCAACTAGGTCAATAGCTATTTACACGTTATTATTATAATCAGTACTCTCAACTCTTCTGTTCACGTTCTCGTTGTCCACCAAACTCTTCCACCCTCACCTCGCCACTGTTTTCAAAGATGATCTAACCCGAGTCGCCTCTATCGTAGAGGTAGATGGTGGGGAAAATGCTAGTGAATGCGGGGAGGTTCGTTTGAAGGAAGTAAGATATTACATTTGCAATTTATGCGAATATTTAATAGAAAAGGTGACATGTTTCATTCAGTAACGATCAATTAAGAATACTCCAAATTCTTGAAATAAGTATTTCGTTACTCCATTAAGAATCCTCCAAATTCACACTCACGCTCACACATGGATGGATGGATAATGGAATGGTCAATATATGGGAGCTAGAAACTCATTTAGCCCCACAAATAATTGGATTACTAATAATGGAATTGTGGGCTCACAAGTGTAGGAATGGTGGGGATGTATGTCAATATCTATAAAACTCAATTTTTTTTTTTATGAAATTTAAAAATTCTAAATTCTAATCAATTTCGTGAATTTGAATAAATTTTCATAAAATTCATGAGAAAAATGGTGAAATTTCAAATGAATTTATTATATGTATTTTTAAGCTTGAAATTCATCGAAAATTTTTAAAATTTTCCTATTAATGAAATCCTTATAAATCCATGAATTATTGAAAGAAAAAATTCAGTAAGGTGGAGGAATTCTCAATTTAAAATGATTTTTTTTAAAATCCATAAGAAAATAAATGAAACAAAATTTCTATAAATACCACCTTCTTTCCACTGGATTTCAACGTATTCACTTGAATGAAAATTTGGAGGAAAAAATTGCTGAATTATTGGGTAATTTCATCAATGTAAGTTGTATAGCTTTATGTCCATGTTTCTTGCTTTTGTTGAATACTAAGAGTCTGTTTGATACACATTATTATTATTATTCTCATTCTTCTACTCATTTTCAACTATATTTTCTTCAATAAAATAATATTTTTATCACATCAATAATTTTTCCTTCTTTTTCAATCACATATTCACCATCACATCAACCAAAAAAATGCATTATTTCCAAAATACAATACTGTGTATCAAACATACTCTAAATTTCAGTAAACAAATGTTTTTATTTACAACGAAGTGTTTTAACATTGTACTCGACTCGAATGAATGCCGCCAGATTATTGCTGTTTTTCACCTTTGTTCTTTGTTTTTATTTTTGGGAAGTGCATGAGCATCGAGTCCTTTCTTGGATAAAAATATGATTTTTCTTACAAATGAGCTAATTCATCTCTTTTATCCCAGTTCAGTAATTCTGAATCCATTTTCAAAGTGTAAACTTGTATTTATTTTCAGAGAAATGTGTCATTGTATATTTTTTTAAGATTTATACTGTCATAATTGCTGTTTTATTGAAATGTGATTGCTAGTTAGGCTCCCTTCATTGGTAGATTTTTCTACTGTGAGTATATTGGAATATTTAATTCTGGGAATTATTGGTTTGTCGGTGTGGAATCTAAGGTGGATTTTAATATTCTTATTATTGATCTTAATTGACTACAATATTTTGCAGTTGCAGCCAATGCAAAAAATGGCAAAAGATTCAGCATTCTTGATTGGGATTTCAGTACTATGTTGTTGGGCAGCCATGGCAGATGCTGAGTACATAGCATACAAAGATCCTAAACACCCAATAAATCATAGAATCAAGGACCTAATGGGCAGGATGACTTTAGAAGAAAAAATAGGCCAAATGGTACAAATTGATAGAACTGTGGCATCTGCTGAAGTCATGAAGAAGTACTATATAGGTACATTTACAGTTCTGCATTGTCTTGAAATTGACAACCATTCTTTATAGTTTATGTATGTTTTTAAAGGTGTTTTGGGGTTTATGGAGCAGGGAGTGTATTGAGTGGCGGAGGTAGTGTTCCGGCTATGAAGGCGTCCCCCGAGATATGGGTCGACATGGTGAATGAGTTCCAGAAAGGCTCGTTATCGACCCGTCTTGGGATACCGATGATTTATGGGATTGATGCAGTTCATGGCCATGGCAATGTGTACAAGGCAACACTGTTTCCCCACAGTGTTGGTCTTGGAGCTACTAGGGATCCTGAACTGGTCAAGAAAATAGGATCTGCCACTGCTCTTGAAGTCAGGGCTACAGGCATTCCTTATGTTTTTGCACCTTGTGTAGCGGTAATTAGTCTAATTCGAATCGTAATTTCTGTCTAACTAAGAAAAATCCTAGCAGATAAGATAATATCTTGATTTATTTACCAATGCTGTTTCATAAACAGGTGTGTAGGGATCCGAGATGGGGCCGGTGTTACGAAAGCTATAGTGAAGATCCAAAGGTTGTTCAAGCAATGACTGAGATTATACCAGGATTACAAGGAGATTTACCTGCAAACTTTCGAAAGGGTGTTCCGTATGTAGCTGGAAAGTAAGTGATTGTTTGTTTATAGTATTAACTCAATAGTAACTTCTTTTTTCTTTACAAGGTAGTGTCGAGTACTATTCAATGTTTTCGTATTGAACATGCATTAAGTGTTGACCAATCGCTCATTTCTTGAAATTAAATTACATTTTTCTCAAGCATAAAGATAAACAGAAATTTTAACACTGGAAAGGGATCTTGAATCAACCAACCATGGGGAGATTTCGAATTTCATCAACAAAGATCTTGATTGAGGATTGTTCCATCTATGATTTGAGTTTTTAGTGGGTTTTCTTTATTAAATTTTCAGGCTAAATAACATGTATAATCTTGGCCCCTCGTTGTTTTATTTGATTTTAAGTAATATTTTGTACAGACAAAATGTAGCAGCATGTGCCAAACACTATGTGGGTGATGGTGGAACAGCTAAAGGCATCAATGAGAACAATACCGTGACAAGCAAGCATGAACTACTAAGTATCCATATGCCAGGATATTATAATTCAATCATCAAGGGGGTCGCGACTGTCATGGTCTCATACTCGAGCTGGAATGAGATAAAGATGCACGTTAATCGTGACATGATCACCGATTTTCTAAAGAATACACTACGTTTCAGAGTAAATCTCATTTTCCTAAAAAAAAAAATTCAACTTAGAGTTGTGTTCTGATAGTGAACTAAGTAACTAAGATCAAATTTTTGATGTGAAAAATTTCAGGGATTTGTTATCTCAGATTGGGAGGGTCTTGACAGAATTACATCTCCACCTCATGCAAACTATACTTATTCAATTGTAGCTGGAGTTAATGCTGGCATTGACATGGTACATTTATCACATTTTGTGACTTGAACATTGTCTTTTTGGGTCAATTAGCTACCAAGTATTCACTTAGGTGCTGTACATTGCAGATCATGGTTCCAACCAAATACAAAGAATTCATTGATGGCCTAACTTCCCTGGTAAAAAACAACTTCATTCCCACGAGCCGAATTGACGATGCAGTGAAAAGGATTTTAAGGGTCAAGTTCACAATGGGACTGTTTGAGAATCCAATAGCGGATTATAGCATGACCAAGTATTTAGGAAGTCAGGTTAGTTAGGATCGGACAGCATGATAGACGAGATTCTAATACTGTTTAGTACTCTATAGTTCACCTTACTTGACTAGTTTGCTTATGTGTGCCTTAACTTTGACAGAAGCACAGAGAATTAGCACGGGAAGCAGTAAGAAAATCTCTCGTGCTACTCAAGAATGGTGAATCTGCAGACGAGCCATTGCTACCGCTTCCTAAGAAGGCATCAAAGATCCTCGTCGCAGGGACCCATGCTAATGACATTGGTAACCAATGTGGTGGCTGGACAATCCAGTGGCAGGGTCAGAGTGGTAACCATACATCTGGTAAATCTCCGATCTAATTCTTGTTCTGGTGCCTTCTTTTCGTCAAAAATCTTATGACATGTTTGGTATGGTATAAAAAATAATAAATATTAAGCGTCAGATCAGACAAAATCCTTTATTCACATACACTTGCATAAGGGGTATTATGGACTTCTGAAATATTTTGAAACTCATGTACTGTAAAATAAATTGGCACAACAACAGCTTTGTCTCATACCTTGTAGTTGTGGGGCCGTGAGTTGACGCCAAAATCCATTTTCTTCCCAACAATTGCGCCCAGACAAGCGCTAATATATAGTACATGGTAATAAAAATAAGCTTAAATCTTCTTTATCCTACCGTTTATTCATAAATCTTCTTTTTTCAATTATCAGGTACGACGATCCTAGAAGGAATTAAGAAAACTGTTGATCCTAAAACAGAAGTCGTATTCAATGAAAATCCAGATGCTTCCTATGTGAAATCCAACAAGTTCTCTTACGCCATTGTCGTGGTAGGTGAACCACCGTACTCTGAGACATTTGGTGACAGCCTAAACTTGACGCTTCCCGATCCAGCCCCAACTGTCATTATGAATGCCTGTGCGTATGTGAAATGTGTTGTCGTCCTCGTTACTGGGCGTCCAGTCGTAATTCAACCATATGTTGCTCAAATTGATGCACTTGTAGCTGCTTGGCTTCCGGGTACAGAAGGACAAGGTGTTTCTGATGTTTTGTTTGGAGACTATGGTTTTTACGGGCAAACTTCCTCGTACATGGTTCAAGACTGTCGATCAGCTTCCGATGAATGTTGGGGACAAACATTATGATCCATTGTATCCATTTGGTTATGGACTCACTACAAAATCTGTAAAAGACAACTGATGCGGAATGGAGAGTTCGAGTGTCACTTTTGTAACTCGAAGTGTATGCTCGATGTAAACTATTGAACAGTCGGGATATTATAATAAATGAGATTTTAACTTTATTGATCTTGTTGATGATAAATTCTTAAATCTTGCACTGGCTATTAAGTTTGGCTTCAATTATCTTTGAAACATAAAAATTTAATCAAATGTTTGAATTTAAAATTTATTAATAATTCTATTAGATTAGTACAACATAGCAAACATAACAAGATTATATAGTGATGCGAAGGTGGTTTGGAAACATAATAGAATATTTTAATAAACATGACAGCCACCCAACTCAAATGGTGAGTGCAGACATGCCTTACGCGGTTTACAATCTTAGTTGAGTTGGGTCCACATCCAACCTGTTTATTTTTTTAAAATTTTTTTTTGGTGTAATTAAATGATTATAAGATATTTAGTTGGTACCATGTAAAATTATGAATCATAATGAGCAATTAAGGTATGGTAGATTTTTTGTTTTTGATTTTTTTTTTATAAAACAGATTCTTGAAAAAATTATACAATCCCACTACAGATACCAACACTTTGATTTACCGATCCCATCCGTCCTCTCACATTAGGGACAGGGCCGCACATTTATTGCTCGGATGAGGTCGGATAAACCAAAGTTTTAACCAACAAATACAAATAACTTAATTCAAAATTACCTCCATTTGCATTTAAAAATTAAGTTCTAAAGAGTTCTCTTTTTTTTAAAGTAGTTTTAGAGGAATCATGTTGGACCTACTTTCTGTGAAAGCTCTTATAACTAAAAACAATTTTATAAAATTAATTAAATGAATTCGAAAGTAATTTGAAGTCTTAGAATTTTTATTTTTGATTTTTTAAAAATTATGTCAAATGAGTTCTAAATTATGAACTGATAGACATTTACAAGAAGGTTTTGAAATATTAAAAAAAAAAAAAAAAAAAAACTCTTCTTAGTTCTGCTTTTCCTACAGGAAAACACTCATTCTCCACTAAACTCTTTTACGAAACACAAACACCAATAAATAACAAAAAATATATATATATAGAAAGGGAGTAAGGGGAAGGAGTAGAGAGAAAAGAAAATCAAAACGCTTTGTCACAGATTTCGCACTCTCTATCTTCTTCAATTGCTCCAATATGAACGACCTTTTAACGGTAATTTTTGTTTTTCCTCAATTAATTTTAGTTATGACTTTTCGTTGTTGATTATTTAGTTGTTGATGAAAAAGTTGTAAAGGATTTTTTTCTATTTCACGAAAAGTTGGAGTCGAGCCAAGATCGAAGCTTTAGCAGCTGAAAATACACGAAAATTTTGTTCTTTACAAGTGTTGTTTGTGTTTGGGGCGACTTTTTTTTGGTTATTATTTCCAGAAAATGACACGAGAACTCAGATGTTTAGTTTTAATTAGGGATATTTAACCCTTTTGGCCATTTTATTTATAATTAAGTTTCTGATATTGTTAATGCAATTACATACACAACAGTATGATGTATCTATAAACAAAAGAGGGTGGTAAGAGGGGAGGAGAATTGATATTTGAAGTAATGAACTTGATCTTTCCTTGATTCGCAAGACATAGAGGTGCAATATTTTGATTCAATTTTAATTTAAAAACTTGTTGTCGTGCTGATTTTAGCCAAATGGGCTAATAGGAAATGTAGACTGGCTTTCCAATTAAACATAACGAACTGCTTAAGATGTTTTATATGGGTTCAATGATTCCAAACTTCTTCCTTAAATTTTGGCTTCTACTTTGCTCTGTTAAGTGTTACCTTCTAGTTTATACTGATATATAATTTTGGCTTCTGTTGTGCTAGTTCATCAGGGATTGCACTGAAATTTCAGGCAAAAAAATTTCTATTTGTTAGAATTTCTTTTGTATTTTATCCACCAGAATATATTCGCCCTCAGTTTGACCTCAAATTGTGCAAATGCAACATATGCATGCAAAAGATCATGTTTGGTGAAAGATTAGAAGTGAAGAGATCATGTGGTCTTTGTCATGCTTTAATCACAAAGTCCAAATGAAAAAGAAGACAAAAGGAATAAAAATTCTGTGAACATTCCCTCTGAAAGCACATTTATACAAAATAAACAAGTAAACTTTCAGATATATTGTTAATGCTAATTGAGCTTGAAGTATAAGTAAGTTCATCATATCTTGGAACCTACTTCTTTACTAAAACACAAAAAAGCATCACACTTTCTCGTGACAGGCCTGACTGTTAAAGCTTCCCATCTCAAAATGTTGAAATTAACAGATGATCAACATAAAACCATCTGTTCTATGTAGAAAACAAAATCAAATCTATTCCAGAACTCTATTTGGTCATTAGCATTCTCAAGGTTGATAGAATGACAAAAAAAGATTCATCTAACCAAGTCTAAATTAATTAAGAATTATGTTTCGTTTATTCATGGCATTTTTTGAAACAAAAAGAAATGTTGAAACATCTTGTGCTATTTGTACTGACATTAGCTTTTTATTTTATGAATGTTGGAACTTGATAAAGGTCGAATACATGCCTTATTCCTTATTCATGTCTTTGTAACCTGTATATATTGCATTTGTGTGGCCCAAGTTATTCCTTTGATACTTATCCAACTATTTGAAAAAGGCTAAAATATAAGCTTTTTCCCTTGCATGTTAGTTGATATGGAAAACACTCCGACATTAGGGGGCCTTAGTTATTTCCTTATACTTTATGTGCATTTTGCAGGATTCGTTCGAGGTACCGCGGGATCAAGCTTCTAGGAATGGAGATATTGAAATGGGAACACAACTCGCACAAAATTCAGGAGATTTAGGCTTGGACAACTTCTTTAAGCAGGTTCTGTGGCCTGTAGACTAGTTTGAATGTTGGCAATAATGCATCAGAAAGAAAATTGTTACCATTGGCTCTTATTCTCTTGTTTTTTCCCCATTAAACTTGACTTTTACCAATATAGTTACAAGAGCAAGTAGGTAAATTTTTATTTTGTTTTTGTCGTAGTTTTAATTTGCCATTTCCTTTTTTGTCGCTAGGTTCAAGAGATTGAGAAAAATTATGAAAAACTCGATAAGCTACTAAAAAAGCTTCAGGTATGAGTTTCTCTCTTCTTTCTGCTACTGATATCTTTCTTTCCTTCTATTTTTCTTGTGAATTTATATCTCATTTACTAGACTGCCTGCAGTGCATGTCCATATTTTGTCTTCCCCTGAGCGTGAAAATTAATTCGGTCTTGTTTCCATTTCTTGCCTTGCGAGTTTAAATGCCTAAACCCCATTGATATAGTCCGTGAGAAAAGCAGACATTTTCCATGGTTGCATGTAACATGGAAAATGGTTGCGAACTACTATGGTATTACAGAGGATTCAAGTTATGTACATGG
Organism: Osmanthus fragrans; assembly: GCA_019395295.1. NCBI lineage: Eukaryota > Viridiplantae > Streptophyta > Magnoliopsida > Lamiales > Oleaceae > Osmanthus > Osmanthus fragrans. The sequence continues at coordinate 3,824,947 of CM033354.1, read as the reverse complement.
AAACTATGAGTCACAGTATTTGAGTTTTCTGGTGTGGCATTCTTATCTGTGCCGTGGCAGCTGAATTATTAGGGAACATTATGACCTCTTAACTTTAACTTCCCCTTTGCTTAAGCTGTTGGTATATTAGGTCACCTACATGCTCACTGATATAGTGTCTCCACTATTTTGGGCATTCTATGTATGAGTCATTTTCTTTTTCTCATCATTGAAGCTTCCTTTGATTTCATTTATTATATGAAATCTGTTGTTAGAGTTGGATTTCCTCTATAGAAGATTTTACACTTGCAGATGATTGCATTTTAAAATTTTCAAAGACCTTTTTATCACTTGCATTTCCTCTATAGACGTAGATTTTACACGTTAAATTTTTCAATTCCTTTTTTTCAGTGATAAAAAAGCAATATTTTACTTATATGCCAGAGGAATCTAGGATAGTACATAAAATTGACCTGTTGTGATGAAACATTATCTGCTTCCTCAATTCCCTGAAGACAAATTTGCAACTCTTTTTCTTAGATAAGTGAAGATAACTTATTAACTAATAAATACATGATGCTTCCCTGTATGCCCTTTGGTGTACATAGAATTGTATGTATGCACATGATATTGCTCTTTTGATAGCTATACATGGTTTGTTTAATTAAATCATTAGAAGGTCAGCTTATACGTCTTGACTGTAGAGTACTCAAAACGACACCAGGAGATGTTAAAAAAGTTTTGCACTATAACTTATAATTTGTGGTGCCTTTTGCTAATGTTCGTTGCAGGATGCTCATGAGGAATCCAAGGCCATAACCAAGGCTGCTGCTATGAAAGGTAATATGTTACCACTTGATTACATGTTCAATTGGTGTTGCATGAATTAGTTTTCACGATATTATGAAGCTTCAATCTTGCCAAACTAGGCCATGTCTGGTACAAAAAAATTTCTGCATTCGTAAAGTGACATTATTTGTATGGTCAATTAAAATTAAGCCCCTGTCTGGGAGTGATGAAAACTAGAATTTGGACCGTTGGTCTGGCGTTACGATAATGTTTTATTGAAAATCGGCTGACAAATATTCAGACAAATGCAGTAGCATTTACCACCTCAAATCCCAATTTTGCCCTCATTATTTTACACCTCATATAGGACAAATGGGAACAAATTCAAACCATATTCATGAGGGTTAAAACGGTCAATGTGCAATGTTGATATGGATCAAAGATGTCACATGCAAGCTATGTGGGTCCGGTTGATGTGACCATTACTTCAAATCTGTCCGTGTAAAAATTGTGCCCAACGGTCCAAATTTTGGTTTTAATTGGTACCAAACAGGGGCTAAATACCAACGTAAGTCACACAAAGAAACAATGGTATTTTTTTTGGTAACTTTTGGATTCTACTTCATTTATTTATATTTTATCTTTTCAATTTCTGATTTGATTTGTTACTGTCACTTCTCTTATTTTAAATTCTCATGGTCATATTCATGGTGATTATGAATTGCAAATTGTTTTCTAGTGGAGGACTTTGTGTCATTATACTTGGATATGGTGAGAATACATATATCTGTTTTCTTGCAATTTTCTTTAAATTGACTTCTCACTGTTTAAAACTTGTTTTTGATCAATGTAAATCTGCAGCAATCAAAAAACGAATGGAGAAGGATGTCGATGAAGTTGGAAAAATTGCCCGCCTAATTAAATCAAAAATTGAGGAACTTGACAGAGAGGTGAGGAAAATATAGCTCATGTTGTTAACTTTCATTTGTGAAGACATGTTTAGTAGTGATATCTTTTTATTTTTTCCTTGTCTTTACAGAATTTAGCCAATAGACAAAAGCCTGGATGTGGAAAAGGATCGGGTGTTGACAGATCGAGAACAGCAACTACAGTGTAATTTAGTTTCCAATTCTCATGCCCTGTTTACGTTACTTTATAAATGTTTGTGTTCATGGAAGACATTAAAATGCAATTGCTTTTAATGGTCTTGAAATTTTGTTAATTTGATTTATCTGCATCAAAAGTGGGAGCAGAGTTACCCTACATTATGACTGTAAATGGATCGGATATGTCCAAATCCGATCCGATCCTATAAAAATAATTATCCGATCCGATCTGATAATCCAAAGGATATGTGATTGTTAAATCCATATCCAATTTGTTATGTTATCGGATATTTGATCCAATAATCCGATCCGAAATTGAAAAAAAAAAAAAAAATTAGAAAAAAGAAATTTTTTATATTAGTGAACTTTTAATCCCTATAATTAAAAGGCTTAGATAGCAAATTTTATGATATTTTAGTAAGTATCTGATGTGGGAAGTGGGAAGTGGAAAGTTGGGAATAATGAAAACAATTTCAACTGTTGGCTCATTTGGTGGTTTAATTAATAAAATAAATTAATTATTATTTTTATATTATTTTAATTAATAAAAAAAACTCTTTAAATATTTCAATTAACAATATTATACTATTATCTAATATTATGCCCCCGTTTGATTCCCATTTTTCTAAAAATTTATTTTCCTCTCTTTTTTTCAACTACATATTCTTCAATAAAATAATATTACACGCAAATTCAAAATTTTTCCTTAATTTTTAACCATACATTCTCCATCAATTAACTATTCAAAATTCATTCTTTCCCTCAAAATGAGAATCAAACAGAGTATATTTATTATTTGAAAATTATGTGTAAAGTATAATACAAGTTTCAAAATGGAAAAAAAAAAAATAAAAAAAAATTGTGTAATAAATTATGCGGCAATATGTAAAATATATTATAACAATTCGGATCGGATTATTGTCAGATTGGATTGACCTATATCCATATTTGCTTCATTTAGTTATTGGATTTGGATCTTGATCGGGTTACTGGACTGAAACCTTAAATCCATTTCCCATTAAATTTATCTAATTCAGATCGGATTCGGATCAAAATTCAATCCCTTGACAGCCCTACCCCCCACATGATTGGTAGGCATGTGGACAATATCTTTTGATAACTGATAAGCCAAAACTTTTGTCACTAGAAAAAAAACAATTACAAAACAAGAGGACAAGGTGACCTCATATGCATTGATTAAATAAATTAAAGACTGAGAAACTATTCTCCATGTTCTCTTTGCACATACTTGAATTTTAGCCCATGATGACATCAATGAAACAACCCTTCTCACAAGCACAGAGCCTCGAGAAAATGATCATTGCAATTCGATCATTCCTCCATTTTCAAATTGACCAAATAACAGCAATTAGTTCCATTCAAAATTTAAGCATGATTTTTAGGCATGTGGGAATTGTCAAAAGGCTCTGCAGAATTAAGCCATCAATAAAATTCGACTCCAACCCCACACGCACATGTTTACAGTTCATGTACCATTCTCCTAGCACTTAGTTTTAAATTCTCATTCAATTTTTCTTTAGTGGAGGTTAAATCCGATAATATGTAAATTGAAGAAAGGCTCATGGATTAGTTATTTATTAACTGGATATCCAGTATATCCATCCTCATCATCATATTTGTCGCTGTCACAGTTTTTTGATCGAAGATCAATATCAGGAATATTTGTGTAAACTGTTTTTAATTCCACTACTAAGGCCCATTATGTTTAATCAGATAATCCTGGCAATGAGCAGAATTTATTTGAACAACTTTCAGGATTCATATGATTATCTGGCTCAGTGAAGCTCATTATCATAGGCTTCAGATTATCCTCAGTGCCTTGAACATTGTAATTCGAGCTTTCAGAAAAGTTAATTGATTAAGTCCTTATTGAGTGCATATCTTTAGTAAATACATCTAATGATCATTTAAATAAAATGTTGTCTTCTAAATAATTATATTTGACTACACTACAGTGCCATGAAGAAGAAGTTCAAAGACAAGATGTCTGAATTTCAGGTAGGTCAGATGCACAATATGAAAAGGTTTCATTTTCTTACAACTTCTCTTCTGTTTCTCAATTTTGTTAATGAATACTTTTGCAGACTTTAAGAGAAAGCATCCATCAAGAGTATCGTGAAGTAGTCGAGAGGCGTGTATTCACAGGTCTTAACCCTCCCCTTGTTATGAAAAAGTTCTGCTACTTTTTGCAATAACCTTCTTATATCTTGACAAAATGTGATGGTTTCTTGTTTCATGTGATCATCAGTGACGGGAAATCGAGCTGATGAAGAGGTAAAATTAGTTCTGTTTATAATTTCCATTTTTTTTTTCAATGTGGAAGATTTACTAAGTATTCGATTCTACTTCCGCAGACAATTGATAAATTAATAGAGACTGGGGATAGCGAACAGATATTCCAAAAAGCAATTCAAGAGCAAGGGCGAGGCCAGGTTAGCTCTATTTTCTACCTTTTCCTTTATTTTTTCCTCTATCCCCTTTCCTCTTTGCAGTATTTATTGTTTTTGCTTGCAGATAATGGACACGCTTGCAGAAATTCAAGAGCGTCATGATGCCGTAAGAGATTTAGAGAAGAAGCTTCTTGACTTGCAACAGGTATTTTGGTTTTTTTGTTGGCAATGATAATAAGACTAAAATACCTCTCAACCACATTGCTGCCGGCTATTAAGACTGGATCTTTTGTCCTCTTCAAGTGCCCACATGGGCTTGCTGAGATAAAATTATTCAAATCCTATTAATTTTTGTTTTCTTCTGTGCACTTGTTTGGTTTTAATCTCTTCTTGGTCTTCTTGTGTTCGAGCTTATATTATTGCATATCCATACTATCTCTATTAGGTTGTATTATGTTTTGACTCAAAAGTCTGCTAGCTCGAAACTGTTTCTTTTTCATCTTGCTAGTACCATCCATGGCCGGAGCTAGGATTAGGATTAGGATTAGGATTAGGATTAGGATTAGGATTGAGTGGGGACAGGACGTGACTATAGAAATGTTTTCAAACAAGTCGGTAATAATATAATTTTAACCACTGTACAATTTTCACAATTGTACCCTTTTGACCTTTTCAATGGAATTTCCATCTTGAATGTTAACATTATAATCTATAACTGGGGTTTTCTACACTCGTCTTTCATCCCTGGCAGAAAATACAAACAGATAATGCACAAAACACAAAATTATGGAATGGAGAAATCATAACCAGGAGACCTGATTACAATGAGACGAAGTCTACTGTAACAGCAATTAGAAAAATAGAAAAGTGAGAAACACAAAGGTCTGTAGTTTTAAGCCGGATATTGTAGTCTCTGATGCTAAGGATGAGAATCTAGCTTGTTTGAAAGATTTTGATAGCATGAAGTTTCAACTCAAAAGGGCTTCTTTTTTTTTTCTTTAAATTATTTAAAGGGAAAAATTCCGAAATGCAGTGGGTTCAATTGCTCCCACTTGACCTGCCCTTCCCTCTGCCCCTGATATCATCATTACTGTGGTTTGAAACCTTTTCATAAACCAGGCAACAGCTGCTAGGCGGTTTTGACATGCTAACTAGATAGCTTTGTGAAATGAATTATATATTCATAGCTAGCTGTATAGTTAACTACGAGTTTAAAAGGTGAAAATCGGTAAATCTTGAATTTGAAGTTATGCTTAACTGACATGAAGAAGCTGATGAATTTCAGTCCGTCAGTTTCCACTTTTCTTGTATACGGTCATAATTTTTCTGTTGATGCCGGTTAGTGATCTTGGTTGGACTGAAAGATTCCATGTACGGACTGCTATCAGATCCCTTCTTTTCATCCTCCTTTCTTTTTCCTACATCGTTATTTGCTTTTTAGGATTTTGAGAGACGATTTGCAGTTTCTGGCAAGAATTTAAATCTGCCTGTGACTTTCACCAATCTAGACCACCTAAGAGTGATTAGATGAGTCTAAATCCAACGTGACTGTTGGCCTGGCATCATTTGTTTTGCATAAACTGTATTAGGAAAAACACGTTGAGATCAATTTAAACGATTCGAAAAGGCAGTTTAATTCATCAATGGATTAACCTCCGTGCAGATATTCATGGACATGGCAGTATTGGTGGATGCTCAAGGAGACATGCTCAACAATATCGAATCACAGGTAAAGAAAACACAAACTCTCCATGCTGTCTTGTCCGATATGATGTAGCATACAAGGAATTCTATATATAATCAGACTGATCTCCACTACCCTGCTTTCTCAGGTTTCGTCTGCTGTCGACCATGTGCATTCTGGGAATACCGCGCTTCAGAAAGCAAAAAGTTTACAGAAAAACTCGAGGAAATGGATGTGCATTGCTATCCTCATTCTCCTTGTTATTGTCGCAATAATCGTTGTGGGCGTGCTCAAGCCATGGCAGAACAATAATGGTGCTTAGCTATTTACCACACTGTATTGTATAAACACAAAAATGATGCTAAATGGAATTGTTTTCCTACTTAAACTCCATTATAGCTATTTCTTTTATTCTTGCAGTCAATATGTTTGTGCACGCTCGCCCAGTTAAGTTTATATACAAGTTTACCATTTGCTAGTGTAATGTTATATCTTCAAAAATATGCTTATTGTTTGCTTTAATTTTTTACCTTGGAGAAATGAAACTATGTTTGCTTCCGAACTCGGACTCATTTTCAATATTTTGAAGCGCAGTACTTTATGTGAATGTCATGTGACGATTTAATGAAGATCTGGATAGTTTTTGTCGATGAAAATTGATAAAAATTGATTTTGTAGCTATAATGAAAGGTTGAGTATGACTTTTCAGGTGATAGGCTAGAGACTAGTACTGCAATTTTTGCTATCAGTAAAGAACGTGTCTAACTAGCAGCGTAGGTAGTGACAAAATTGGACGAAGACGATTTAATGTTGAAAAACAAGTTGTTGAATGAAGAATAATATATTTTCAATATTTATGACTTGAGTCCATGTATCAAAAAAATAAAGAAAAAAATGTTTGACTTGAAATTGTGACGTGGTGAGTATGTTTGGCTTAGCTTATCAGCTTCTTTTGACGCAAATTATAAAACCCACCTTACTATCGTACACTTGAATATATTTAGATATCTTAATTAATTTTTCAAATTTTAGGAAAAACTCTTACTTAATCTCAAATGTCAACAATAAAAATTATAATCATAGAGAGTTTCTCTTCTATTGAAACGAAAGATTATTCACGTCTGCTCGTCACTACGTGTGTCTTCACCTCCTCGTAGCCTCAACAGAGAATATATCCTAACAACTGATTCAAGTTCCACATTCTCATTCTCATTTTCATTTTCATTTTTCTACTCGTTTTCAACCACACATTTTTCAATAAAATAATATTTTCTATCACATCAATAACTTTTCCTTCTTTTTCAACCACACATTTCTCATCATATCACTATTTCAAAATTCATTCTTCCCAAATAATCTCCATTAAATATACTCTCAATTTCAACAGTAAAGGTTTTCTAATTTCTTAATCTGAGCAAGAATTTATTCTCCTTTTTTCTTTTTATTTCAATTATGGGTTCTTTTTCTCGATTTTAGTTTATTTAAATTTATAATTTTTGGTTAATTTTATATGCAGGATTCGTTTTCAGTAGGTTTTTTTCTTGATTTTAATAGCCATTTTCTAGGGAGGCTATGGAGGAGGATCCAGGAAAAAATTTAGCACGACCTAATATGGGGGGAAAAATGGGAAACTTACAAAAATACCCTTAAAATTATGGGTGTTTTGAAAAATCATATGAAAAAAATTTTGGAAATAAAAAATACTGTGTAAAATTAAAAAGTGACACAATGTCACTTTTTACAAAAATCATGCCACTTTTTTCAAAAAATGTAACACAATCTTACTTTTAAAAGTTTAGTATTACTTTTTTATTAAAAAATTTCATACAATGTTACTTTTATTAAAAATTGATGTTATCACAAAAAAAAAGTGATAGAAATCAAGAAAGTGACGAAAATTCAAAAAAGTTTCACATATTAATAAAAGTGAAACATTCAAAAACAATTGACCAAAAAAAAAATTTGACACAAATTAAAAAAAAAAAATTTAAAAAAGTAGCAAAAAAAAAAAAAAAGGACAAATCATAACTCACAATTTTCAATATAGCCAAATTATCAATAAATTGACACAAAAAATCAATATATTGACACATTCAATATACGGCGAACATTGGTAATTAGATCACAAGCACATCAATTACAATATGAACACAAGAAATTATAAGTTAGAAGTGATGAAAATTCCAAAAAGTGTTAAGCACTAAAAATAGTAACAAACAATCCAAAAACCGACATCTTGAACTTCAATGAACAATTGAAGACATTGACATAAGTTCCTATCCAACATAAAAGCCAAGTTCTTATTCAAAATGCATAACATATATACTTTACCAACACATGCAATCTTTGTTGAGAAAGACAAGGAGCATCCTGCATTGGTGTTGTTGAGTTCAATTATCCCAATGAAAAGAGTAAGATTCAACTCAATATTACCGCTTGAAAAGGAATTAAAGGTTACAAGGTGTAAAGTTGCGTCATAAGCCCTTGACACTTGTTTGGTTGCTATAATAATCATTGCTACTTCAAGCAACGGTGTTTAGCTGCTCCTGCAATAATAATAAAAATTAGGAGTGAAATCAATAATACCAGACCAAATAAAATGGAGACTAGAAACCACATTTGCATACCTCTCCATGAACAATCTCTTGGGCACCACAAAAGCATCCTGGTGTTGAAACTCTTTAGTTGTCCCTACAAGCATCACAAATTGGATCTCTAAGACAAGTTGTTATTCAACTTACAAGTGAAGCAATTGAAATGAGCAAGCAAAATAAAAATTAAACTGCTCTGCAATGTGATTGTAGATACAGATTATTTGAAATATTATTGATTTAAAACCGATGAGGAAATGAAATTTACAAGAATATTCGAAAAAAAGGACAAAAAAAATTCCCCATTATTGTTGAGTAAAAATAACGTATATGATTCAAGCACAAATAATTGGTCAATTTTATAGAGAAATCGTCTTTCTTGAGTTCATGGATCTTAACTTCTTCCTCTACACCATTGACAAAAATTTCAGATAATAAAACGAGAAAACATAAATATATAGACCTTAATTTCTCAAACCTTACCATGCACCAGAAATCAATGAATTCCAAATAATCAAGTTCCTGAAACTCATCTGATCAAAAATAAAAATCCATTTTTGTCATTTTCTCAAACATTTCCCACGCAGAAAATCAAAGTTATAATTGATACATATCTAGCAATTCACAAACTTGGCAAAGATGCTTATTGCTAGAACCACGAGTTCGGTCCCTGTGCTTTTTGGAAGTTGGCGAAGCCGGTCTCCCTAGAGGTGATAGCAGCAACAGAGAAATTACGATAGATGATGGAGTTGCCATAAACTTGTGAGAAAGTCCTAGTGGTCGATGGAGGTGACGAGATGCGGCGATATATGCTCGATAGGTTGTTGACTCGAATATAGTGATGGCGCCGTTCTTGACATCAAGATGTCTGTCAACTGAGCTCCACCATCTATGTCTGCTCTTTTCTGTCGATTACTATAATGAAAATGGGAAAGGTTGAAGAAACACCACCATGTTTCTCTCTTTACATTTTGAGGTTTGAGACCTCTAGACGTCTTAATTACGTTTTAAATTGTTTAATTAGTTTTAAACGTTATTATTCAATTTTGTAACTTTATTGGGCCTAATTTTCTCAAAAAAAAAAAAAAAAATTAACACGGCTAATATAAAAAAAAAAAAAAAAAAAATTACACAATTTTTTTTTATTAATATTTGGGTTGGAGGGCCGGACCCAGCCCTAAATCCCCCCAGGCCTACGGTACGATCACACCACGAAAAAAGTGGTATACTTTTTTTTTTTTTTTAAACTTTTTATATTTATTTATTAGAAGTTAAGTTAATTTATCAAATGTTCAGCCGCAGCGACATCACTCACCTTTCAGAGTTCGAAAACACGTTTCTAGTATTCCCAAAAGTGAATCTAAATTATGAGAGCTGTTGAAAAATGGGGAAATTGATTATTAAGGTTCCACAGAACCCTAAAAATTACCAGAAAGAAAGGAGTGAATGCGGGACTATTTAATATCTGTGTAAATTCCTTATCCAATGCACTGAATATTGTACCGTGAAAACCCCGCAGCTTTATTTGAGCACGGATTTCCTTTCAACTATTCAAGAGCTTCTTCAATTATTTAAGGATCATCGGTCCCTGTAAACAGTCGGTATGTTTTTCTGATAACTGCTCTTGTTGTGACCATGTGATGACAATGTTGTGCACAGCTCGTTTTTTGAACGGGCTCTTGAAAGGAGGATGCTGAAAATTGGTGATTAAACCTGCAAACTAATTCTAGATTAGGGTCATTACAGACCCAGCTACCTACTTGTATGTACTGTATATTAAAAAAGTGATTGAAGTTGCACTGTCTAGTTGTTGGATCACATTGAGTTTGATTTTATGTCTAATTATTACAGTATTACAAGAGAATTGGGTTTTTACAGACGTTTTATTCCAACTGGATTTATCTTAGTCATTAATCATAGACGGCTTGTTTTCTTTCTACTTTTAAATTGAAGTGCAGCTGTTTTCCGGTTGCACTGATTGATATGCTGTTCTGAGCATTCGGAGGTTTGAGCTAAAGAAAGCAGCTTTATGAAAGAACCAGAACATAGATCAAACAAGTCATTATGTGTTTTTATATCGGCATTAAAAAATAATAGACGGTTCTCGTTGACCATCCCAAGACGCTCTTTTTATCTCTCTTTAGATTGGAAATAAAAAATGTCAGCTCTCTCACATGTTTTTAGTTGAATGTGACCATGGATTAGTGACACAGTGTAAACCTGATAAATTCCTCTCCCCCTCCAAATCGTGCTCTGTTATCCTCTAATCCATTTTGGGGTTTTATGATCTTTAGCATTTTCATCAATTCATTATAAAATCGTCATATAATGATAATGAAACATAGGTTTACCCATGTATATTTATCCACACACACAGACATTGTTGACTCACAAGCCAATCTTCAGTGGTGGGGAAACTAGCAGTTTACGAATGAGGTTTTGCTGCGCCTTTTTTGTGTTGGTCTAAGCCTCCTGTTCTAGGTCATTTCTTAGAGGTATTTGACAACAATTTTGCAACTTCCCTATTAAAGTTATTGTGCTTTGCGACAAACAAAAATTTAGAGTTGTTCAAATTTCTAGTTTATCTCCCAACAAAAGATCATTCATTCATTTGATCATGTTAGAATTTTAAAATGTTGGTTTTTTTTTTTTCCATCAAATTCAATAGGCTTGATAGTATTTCTTGAATTGGCATACAATTCAGGAAGAGTGAGATTCTGAAACACATTTCCCCTGTGATCTCTTAGAGCTCTTAAAAATAACTAGTTGCAGGTCATTTTGGAATTGATAATCAAACACCAATCCTCCCTCTCCCCTACCCGCATTATTCAGTTTTGAGGGCATTTTTTTCTACATCTCCTGCCAATTGTGTTGAGTTGAAAAGGTTAGTACTGTGATCAGCAACTTCATTCCATTTTACACTAGATCCTTGACTGCAAATAATTCTTCTTGGATTAACTTTGTCATAGAGAGTAAAAAATACAAAACTCATTCTTGTCCACTCCTTAAGGTAACTGGAAAACCTATTACTATGCCCACTAAAGATACAGTAGGAAATGTTAGTAATTAACTAATGATGGAGGTGTTTGTAAATCATAGCTAACAAGTAAAACACAGTTGTGATTAGAGATTGCCTCATGAAGGAGATATTCTGCTACTTACAGAAATAAATCCCGCCATACAGTATTAGCACCAATTTGTCTGTAGGTATCATGATATTAGCAAAAACTTCTCTAGTTTCTTGCTCATATTAATTTTTTTACAAGACTCTTGCAGTTGTCCCCTTCTCAAATTCTATATTGTTTACTTAATTACTTGTTCATCACAAAAATATATTATCACATAAGAACAAATAAGTGATTTAACTGAAAGCTAAATATAGTAACAAGGGACTAAGGGTTGAGCATGATCCGGTTCGGTTCGGTTCGGTTCTCTCCGAACCAAATTTTTTTGGGTATTTAGTAAATGGAATTGTTGGGTCTAGATATAATTATGGACCCATTCCATTCGGTTCCGTACCATTATTAAATTTTTTAACATTTATAATAAAAATAACTAATAACACGTTCAATCTTAATTTTACAAATTGACGTAGTTCAATTTAATAACAAGTTGTACAATAAGATTAATTTACAAATTTATACAAATACCAAAAAGCATAGACTAATACTAAAATATCGGTGATCTATTCCATATCAATAATTCATTTGCTTCAAATATTTAAATCTACATAAAATAAAGAAATATAAATTAGAAGTCATAGAGATAAAAATACTTTAAAGTGTTGTTAATACTTACCAACTATTTGTTAATTTGCTAATTTGTTAATTGAAAATAATTTGCTAATTTATTTAGAAAAATTTAAATAATTTGATTTATATAATATAAAAAAATAAAAAATTTAAAAAGATTCTGTTCTTCGGTTCTTGGTCTAGAACCGAGAACCGAACCAAAACTTTCGGTTCTAGATTCGAGTACCCGTTCGGGTATTTAATTTCAGAAGAACCGCTTGATTCGGTTCCAGTTTGGATCGGTTCGGTTCGAGACTTTTGTCCAGTCCTAAGTCCCAATACGCTACATCGTCAATGGAAATTAAGGCAAACACAAACCAACCATTGTACTGCTCCTAGTCCTACTAATTCTATGTGAAAAGTTATTCTTTCCTCCTCTTCTATTTTTGCCTCCCTCTTCCTCATCCATCTCCCTTCTTTCCCCATTCGTTTCCTGCTGTTACTATCACCGAAGTAAAACTCTATTCAGTTGCTACATAAGTTCTTTCATTTCTTTGTTGATCCTTATACTCTGGGAAGCATTACACTGAATAATTTATTACAGGTGCGTTTATGAACAATCAAGAGATTTAAATTCAGATGCATATCAATTTCTCGTGCACAAGCTTGACTCTGTGTTTTTGAGGTTTTTTTACACTTGTTACTAACCTGAATTCAATACGAAATGATGTGATATATAAGTTCTCGTGTCTCTTTGTCAATCCTTATACTCTGGGCTATGCATTATGCTGTGGATAATTTGTTAGAGGCACATTTATGGTTAGAGATGTTAGCTGAAATCCAGCTTTTTTTTTTTTTTTTTTTTTTCTTTTAAGCTGCTTGAGTTGTGTTTATGGGAACTCAAACTGAGTTGATATGCGATTGGAGGATGTTTTATAACTGGACATGAGAAAAGGTATGCAATCTGAGTAGTCATAACTATAGGGTTCCGTAAAAAAAGTACGCTTGAAATCTTGTGCTTGTTTTTTACGTTTACTAGTTAGATTATGTTTTTTAGTGCTAAAATTGTTAAGACAGGACTTTTTGCCCTGTAAAGTAGGTTGTTATATATATTGGTGAAATTATGCGACATAAAGTTTGTGATAGTAATAAATATAATGACCTTCAACAGTTTTATTCTGATAAAAAAATTATTTTTTTTGTAACACAGTTATGGATGAGATTTGCATTTTTATAAACTATAATGGAAGGTGGGACGAGAATAATAGATATGTTGACCACGAAATGAAGGAGGTATTGGTTCCTCTTGGAACGTCATATGTTGGGCTTTTGGAGATATTGTTTGGTGCATTAGGTTTAGGGCCTTTGTCCCAAACAATACGAATGAAGTATATAGCTGAAGTTGGAAGCTCGCCCATCAAAATATTGCATGACCGTGATGTGTTATTCTACTTGAAATTGAAAAAGAAGGTTCATCAAATTGATAGCTACCCGATTTGTCTTGAGATTTTGAATGAGCCGATGAAGGAGATTTTGCCACCATCTTTAGAAGAAAATAACCTCGTATCAGATGCAAACATTCTGTGTCCACCACATGAGTTCAACCCTGATCCACCAGTAGAAGCGAATGACAGGAGACTGAATGTGGGCTCTGAAGATGAGCTAAATGTTCGAAATAGTTTTTCAAATGAGCACGTTTTCACTGAAGAAAGATTAATCCAATGTCAAACGGAAACTTCAAATACCGATGATGGTCATAGAACAAATGAAGAGTTTGAATACGGGGTTAGAGATGTAATCACTGAGCTCTCACCCATTGCGCTGAAAGTGAAAAATATTTATTCAAATAAAAAGGTATTAAAGAAACATCTCAGCATGCTTGCAATCAGCAAGGACTTTCAGTTTAAGGTAAAGAGATCTACAACAAAATTACTGCATGTGGTTTGTATGGATTCCAGTTGCAAGTGGACAGTACGTGCTACAAAGCTTCAACAAAGCAATATGTTTGTTATAAAAAGATATGATGAAATCCACTCATGCTCACAGAATATTGTTCAAGGTGATCATCGCCAAGCTACTAGTTGGGTTGTAGGGGAATTATTGAAGAGAAAATACCAATTACCTTCCAGTTCAAATCTCAAACCTCATGATATTATTCAGGAAATGTGTCGAACTTATGGAGTGACAATACCTTACAGAAAAGCTTGGCGAGCAAGAGAACATGCATTGACAAGTTTGCGAGGCTCATATGAGGAAGCTTATAGCTCATTGGCAAAGCACCTATACATGTTGGATAACAAGAATCCTGGATCACTTGTTGTCTTGGAGACAGAAGAAAACAATCGGTTCAAGTATGTCTACATTATTAAATTGGTCATATTGATATTCATTATTTGATCGTATTGGTATTGATTAGTTTATTTTCTTCTATGTTAACCACTGCAGGTACTTCTTTATGTGCTTGGCTGCTTCCATTCAAGGTTGGCAGCATTGTCGACCTGTTATAGTCGTGGAGGGCAGCTTTTTGAAGTTTAAGTATGGTGGGACGTTGTTCACTGCATGTGCTAAGGATGCCAATGAACAAATTTTTCCTTTAGCTTTTGCGATTGGAAAGTCAGAGAATGATGCTGCTTGGGAATGGTTTTTTATCAAGTTGAAGGAAGCGATTGGAGATCGTGAAGAATTGACTGTAATTTCAAACATGGATACAAGTATCAGTAGAGCACTTGAAAAAGTTTATCCATATGCTGATCATGGCTTTTGCACGAATCATCTTTTAAACAATATGCAACTAAAGTTTGGAGATATAGGCAAAGATCAGTCTACTTCCTTTTACAATGCTTCCAGAGCGTATCTTGTCGAGGAATTTGAGTCTCACATGGCTAAACTTGATATTATGGACCCGTTTATCCGTAGATACCTTCAAGAAGTCGGGTATGAAAAATGGGCTCTTGCTTTTTTTAGTGGCCGTCGGTATTCAATAATGACAACTGACGTAGTTGAGTCAATAAATCCAGTTGAGGTGCAAGCAAGGGATATGCCAATCACGTGTTTGATCGAGTGGCTGAGGTCAATGGTGCAAAAATGGTTTTTTGAACGGCGTAGTGCAGCTAAATCCACATTCACAGCTCTTGCAACTGCAGCAGAGGATCGGTTGAAGCAGCAGAACACATCGTCATTATCAATGGACGTAAGATGCATTTTCCTTTATACTATAGTTGTTGGCCATACTGGTTATTACCTGATAATTATATACTTAAAATTCACGACAAATTCTATTTAACAGGTAAACCCTATGGATGGCAATGTGTTTCGTGTTGTGGATCCAAAAATGCAGTCATTTGTCGTAAATTTGCAATCGAAGACTTGTAATTGTAGGGAGTTCCAAGTTGATCAAATACCATGTCCACATGCTTTGGCTGTGATAAATATGTGCAAACTAAGTGCGTACGACTACTGCTCTAGTTATTACACGAAGGAGGCCTTATTTGCGTCGTATGCAGCGACAATTCATCCTCTAGGAAGCGAGTGCAGTTGGGTTGTTCCAGAAGAGGTCAAAAATAGAGTTGTCTTACCACCATTGTGGAGACGACGTTCTGATATTTCAAGAAGCCGAAAGATTGTTTTCGAAGGAGAGGAAACTAATTCGGTCACATGTTCAAGATGCAAGCATTATGGGCATAATCGAAGGACTTGCCCGAATTCAATCCCGCTAAGCCCGGAAAATTCAGATGACGACTGGTCTACGGGTCTAAGTGCCGCTAATAGTGATAGTTAAGTGTTAAGCAATGAGTGGGATTTTCCATGTATGATTTGTTGGAGTTCTTAACGAAATTATAATTTGTTTGCTTCAGTTTTTACTTTTTAAAGTAAAAAAGAATTTACTATTTTTATTTTTATTTTTAATGGTAAATGCCATCTTGCTTATTTGAGGTTTTTAGGTTTTATATATGGAGTTCTCTATGCCTCTTATGTTTTTGGCTTGTGGCTGTTAGAAAAACGATACAATTCTACTGCAAAGAAATTGAGAATTAGGGTTTCGAAGATGCATAAATGTCCAATTTGAGTGCTAAATTATGTATCTGGCTATTGTCCTTACGCAATGCAATGACGATTGTACCGTGACAGCCTTGCACCTTCAGCCAAACCTAGAATTTCGGAATCATCGGTATTTTTAAGCAGCTGGTACCGTGACAAACGCATGAAGATTTTTCATGAATGGGTCGTGGCGAGCCTTGAAACCAGAT
This sequence comes from Osmanthus fragrans, assembly GCA_019395295.1. Lineage (NCBI taxonomy): Eukaryota > Viridiplantae > Streptophyta > Magnoliopsida > Lamiales > Oleaceae > Osmanthus > Osmanthus fragrans. Next base: position 3,808,409 of record CM033354.1, on the reverse strand, counting down.
GTGCCCCGTTTGATCGAGTTGTTGATGTCAATAGTGCAGAGATGGTTTTCTGAACGTCGCATTGCAGCTGAATCTACACCCATAACGCTCGCACTGTAGCAGAAGATTGACTGAGGGAACAGAATGCACTGTCCTCATCAATGACAAAAATATTATCATGTCAACTTTGTTGTAGGTAATACTGAGTAGCATATTTGGCTAAGCTTAAAATAAAGGTAAAGTTAACTTTTTCTCACTTTCAAGTATAAAAGTAACTTGTTTCTTATTAGGATTGGACATGATCCAATTCGAATTTTCAGGTATTTAGTTAGTGGAATTGTCGGGTTCAAATTTGATTATGGAACCGTCGGTTTGGTTCAGTTCAGTTTCATTCGTTTCCTGATTTCCGTACCATAATTAATTTTTTTTAAAAATTAATTTAACTAATGACATGTTCAATATTAGATTTTACAAAATAACATAATCTAATCCCGTGATATCTTTTGCGTCTCTCTTTGTTGAGTTCTTCATAAATTTGACTGTGAAAATCACGGGAAGGATAATGAGCTCATAATAATGAAGAGAGGTGCAACTGAGCTTCCTTTTCGATTTCTCCATATTGACAAGGAAGAGAGACACAGTTGAGTTTCTAATTCGATTTTTCCAGAATGAAAGAAACGATACTATGGTAGAATAAGAGATTTGAATAAAATCTAGGTCAATTTAATTAAATTGAGCTTACTTAAAATTAGAAATAGGAAAAACATATTTTGAGTATGAGCTAAATTAATTAGTTAACAAATTTGTTTAGTAAGAAATAAGATGATTTGACTTGTTTAATATAGAAAAAATTTAAAAAAGTAGAGAGATTCGGTTCTTGGTCTAGAACTGAGCACCGAATCAAACCTGTAGGTTTTCGATTCAGATATCCATTCGAATATCTAACTAAAGAAGAATCGCCCAGTTCAAAACTTTTGTCCAACCCTATTTCTTACTCTCAAAAGAACATTTTTATATCCAATTTGGAGTTAAAGACTTGTTGTAGGGATAAGTTGATCAATTACAATGTTCGATTCATTGCTCCAACTACTATAAAAAGGAGGCCTTGTTTGTGTGAGAGAATCCAGTTGGGTTGTTCCACACGGGATCAAAGTTAGAATAATTTTAGCCCCGAAATGGAGACTAAGGCTTGGTATACCAAGAAAACGGCAAAGGACAGAAGTTCGAGATGCAAGGTATTAGATTATAGTAGAAAGACATCAAATAATAAACAATTCAATTGATTCGTCTTCCATGTCAGATTCGAACCCAAGTCACATATCACTAAGGTTACGTTCTAATCACTTGAGTTAGACCTTTACCTCGAGGATAATGATTTTTTAAAAGTATATTTTTATTTTTCATAAATATAAAATAAAAAACTTAGAAAATAAAAGGAAAAAGGCCACTCGTCCTTTGTCCTCTCTCAATTGTCTCGAGACTGCGCAGAAGAAGAGAAGAGATGACACGAAGTTAGCGGGAAATATCTCACGATCTAAAGTATGTTTAGATGCATGTGAGTCAATTTTTGGATGCAGGCAGATCAATTTGAACCTCAATTTGCCCTTTTTTTTTTTTTTTAATCTAGACTAGATAATCTGGTATGTTTGGCTAAGACAAAGATTAAGTAATATTACTTTTAATCAATTTGTTTGTCTCCAAATATACATATAATTAGCTTTTTCCTTTATATCTTTTGTTACTATTAATCGTAATTGATGTATTGTACATTGTAATAGAGTGCTAATCAACGAAAGATTGAAACTCATAACAAAAGTTGAAAACCTTAAAAGTGTGTTTTGAATAGTTTTACCCCTTCAAGTTTGGCTATTTAAATATAGAATTAATCTATATGTACATAATAATGTACATAATAGATCACACCCTCCTCACATGAAAGGAGGTCCACGAATATTTAATTATGTGTGAGTCCCTCCTCATATGAGAGGGATGTAGTCTATTATGTACATCATAAGGTGTACATTACTACATGTAGACTAACTTTTTTTTTTTTTTTTTTTTTTTTTTTTTTTTTTTTTTAAATACTTGTTTATTTAAAAAACCCTTTTAAGCGTATCCAAATATGCTCGTAAAATCTTCGTGGAGGCAGATAAGTTGGGAGAAAACCCTCAATAAACCACTGTAAATCGCCGTAATAAGGTGGTAAAAATGGAGCTGTCGAGGGAGGAGACGCCACAAAATGACACCGTAATTGATGATGACGGCGATGATACTCCGATGCTCAGCTCTCAAGCACTAGAAGCACTCAAGGAGTTCCTGGCTGAACAGAACCGGTCGGTGGTGGAGGCTCCGCAGGAGGAGGAGGTGGCACTGGTGGCGGAGGATTGGCGGCTTAGCCAGTTCTGGTATGACCGCGACACCGCCGAGACAATTGCTCGAGAAGTAATTATTCTATGCCGAAACGTGGATTCCCCTTCCGTTGCTTGTATTGCTTGCCCCACTCTCTATGCCTATCTCAAGGTACTTTACAGTAGTACTAGTTTAAAGTGCCATAATAAAGGTCCAATATTGGGAATATGATGTACAGCATTGCAATTGAACTGCCTAAACTGCTAGGGAGAAACCAGAGTAATCATTTAAATTTTATCCTCAACGCTCTTCTTCACGTGCAAACTGGATTTTTTTTTTTTTAATTTTTATCAAAGGTCTCACACGTGCAAAATTTTATAAAAATGGTGGCTGTGAGACTAAAGCTTGGGTCTTTAAGCCTGACTTTGATACCATAATAAGTAATAACCATATCTTTTGAAAGCTCTGTTATGGGAGAGGGTAACTTCTATTCATTTGTTTGAATATCGTCTTCAACAAAGTTCAATATTTGCTCAGAATATTAAACATTAATGGGTTTTACTTTCTCATTATATGTTTAGAGATTTTAGTACCCCTTCAGCAATTGACAATGATAGTATCGAACGACAATGAGCTTAAATACTGTTCGCCGGGGGCAGGGGGCGGGGGATGATATTTTTTACCATTTGTTCCTTTTTAACACAAATTTTAGAAGATTGATGACTCATTTGCAGGTACAATTATTGCAGAAAATCAGAAATTTTTGTACTTTGTTGCAATATTTGCTTGGTAATAGGTGTTTTCACCATTTATTGCTTTATTGTAATTGTTCAATGTGCTGGCTTTTCTTTATCCTTCCATTTTATTGGATATTTGAGAATTCAGAATCATATTGGCAAGGTACTGTTGTGGAAAGCATTGCTTACGATACTTCGACCCAATATTTACATGGAGTTGGAATTAATGTGCATCGTAATTTGTATGCTTACTCTTTATTTTATTGGAAATTTCAGAAAATTGGTCCAGAAGTATCTGCGCAGCTTCTGGAGTACGATAAAAGATTCAAGCAGTATGGGACGGAGTTTACATTCTATGACTACAACCAGCCTGAGGATCTTCCAATATCATTAAAGCATTCATTTCCAATTATAGTTGCAGATCCTCCTTACTTGGTAAAAGTTTATCTTGTACTACCAAATTGAATTTTTTTTTTTTGATAATTTAAAAGCATTCTACATATAGAATATAGTAAGACAATATTCGTTAAATGTTTATGGAAAAAAATATTATTTTAGATGGTCTCAACTCTGAAGATGGAGGTGCTGAATGTACAAAATATTGTTGGTAGCTAAAGTATAATTTTGGTTCCTGAACTTTTTGGGTGCCCACTTAACTCACCCAACTTGCTACTGTTTAAAACTCTCGTCCACTTACTCACCCATCTTGCTACCACATGGTTTTCAAGGAAAGAATATGAAATCAACATTTAGGCGCTTGACGTCTTCAGATTTTTCCTTCCAAACTACGTTGGCCCTGTGAAATTAAGTAATAACCCTTTAATGTAATTAGTTCCAGATACAATGTCCCAAAATTAACTAGGTACCCTTACAAGAGTTTATAAAATTCTAAAGCAAAAAGGGCCAATCCTTGTCCACTCAAATAAATCTTATTAATAGATTGCAATTTGATCGTCATGGCATGGATTCAAATAGATATTAATCAGTCCAGAGAAGGGGTTGCAGTAATACTTAGTGGTTGCTTTTTCTTTCTCTTTTCCCCCTTTTCTTGTATCTGTTGATGATGGCTAATGGGGGAATGGTGGGTTTGGTGGTGATGAACTCTTGATGCTAGTATACTCACTTTTGGATGACAAATTACTATGTGAACAGTCACTTTTTTTGGCTGCACATTTGATATTTTTAGCTTCTGTTTATTTGATCAAGGAATACCAGGCACATACTGTCCCAAATGAGAGGTTCCATGATGAATCAAGCACTAGCAGAGTCACATACACTGTCCATTTATAAGAAAATGATAAAGGATACAAAGAAAATGAGGGAAAACTAATCAATATGCATGGAGGTTTGATTGCTCATGAAAGTGGATTTTTTTATTTATTATGATGGTGGAAGTAGGGATGGAGGCAGTTGGAATATTTTTCTGTTTTGGGCCTTACTGTTTATAATATTCATAATAAATTTCTTTGCTTTTTAAAGAGAGCTAGATATAAATGGTTGGGGCATATTACGACATAACTGCTTGTATCTAGCCTGTGCGAACAGCACAAACAGCCTATCTGGACGAGTGTTTAATTCTGGATTTGTGAGTTCAAAGGATATAGTGGGACAAAAAAATTTGAAGCATGATAAATAATATGAATTGAAAAACTCTTTTACCTTGCTTCAGTTGGTATAGGGTTGTACAATCCACTTAGTAGCTTACTGTACTGGGTACTTGGTCAGCCATGTTTGCATGTGAATGGTTGGCTTTTTGAATGTCATGAATGGAAACAAGTTGGATCATGAATCAAATAAGTCAAACTTTTTAATCTATATAAAAATATGTTCTCCTTCTATGTTAGTGTCATTTTGAACAGTAATTATATTATGAGATGGATGACTTGCGCAGCTTTTGGCATTAGAGATGTTCTGTTGAATTGGAAAATTCACCAATATATGTACTGTTATGCATCTGCCATTTTTCGCAAGGTTGCTATAGCGAGAATAATATTTCTCTCTCTTTGGTCGAGTAATGATCAATAGGTTTACTTCCATTTTCATATCTCAAGTCCCTGGCAGAAATTTTATAACTGTACCTTCCTCTTTAACTTTATTTGAAAACAGATGAAATATCACTTCTGAATTGTTTCAGCTGTAAATTAAAATTTGTGTGTGTAATAGTCATGACGTTGATTATCTTATTCAATGGATGGCTGTGGCAACAGAGCAAGGAGTGCTTGGAGAAAGTTACTGAAACAATTTCATTTCTTTCAAGACCAGGGCAATCTTACTTGCTTTTACTCACTGGTAAGACATTGATTTCTGATCAATCACTCTCTTATCATCCATTCCAAGAAAAGTTAACTAAACTCTATGAAGAAAAAAGTTTTAATTGTTCTACAAGCGTTCATGGTATTTGAAAGTCTGTTTGCCCAAATCTTGAAGCTTGATATTATCATATACCAGGCGACATTGGCTAAACTTTTACATTGTCTAGATAGAAGAATTTGTTTGGTATAACCTATACAATCTTATTAAAAATGTTATGCCTTCACTATTTCTCCTTTTGATTTCATGTAGGCGAGGTGCAAAAGGAGAGGGCTGCAGAGCTCTTGGACTTGCGACCATGTGGTTTTCGACCCCATCACGCTAGCAAACTTGGCAATGAGTTTCGGCTGTTCATAAACTACAATCCTGGGACAAGACTAGATGGGTGGGAGGCAGAGTAAAGGTGCATTTACACTTAGCTTTCACCAATTTCTAACTTAAGTTTTCTTGATGAACTTTTCTTTGAAAAGCATTATTTATGAAGTAACAAGAATTTGTTTGTTATCATTATACTTTATCATCAAATAATTATTAAATTGTTCATATGTGTTCACTTCTCGTTCTTTTCTTTTTCTCTTCCTTTCCACATCATTCTTGTTATATTAAAAGTGGTTGCCCCATTTCCCATCACTCTGGCTAAACATCGTCCCTCGCTCCATAGTTAAACCGATCTGAGTTATTCTAGAAATCGATTCTGTATCCAGGGATACGATTATAGTTGATGTAGCTACAACGTCCAGTTGAGAGTTTGATAGACGAAATTCTCTTCCTCGATAGGTCAAGATTGTAGCATATACCTAATTTGAAATGCTACCTCTCAGTCTGTTCTTAGCATTCCAATATGCAACCTGCCCTTGATCCAATCAAATAAGGAAATTTTTATTTTTATTATTATTTTTTTTTTCCGGCCCTCTAATTGTCATAGATATTCTGAAGGAGAGGATGAGAATGGCAAGAGACTATATTTCATGGTTTTACAATAAATAATGTGATTATTTTGGACAATAAATTTTGGGTTTGACACGTGGCGTCCATGCACATAGAAGCTTCCATTTTTTCATGCAAAAAAGGCAGCAAAAGAAGCCACGTTGTAAATAAGCTAAAGTCCAATTAAACAATATATAAGCTAAGGGTCGTGGACAGAGAACAGGAAAGGAAGAGATGGAGACTCTCAACTATGGTGCAACGGCGGAGCAGCAACCGATAGCGGCTGAGACCGGCGGGAGTGGTTTAATGGCGGAGCAGCCGCCAGTGGAGAGGCCAGAGGGGAAGAAGATGATGAATTTATTGGTGGCTATTGATGATAGTGACGAGAGTTTCTACGCACTTGAATGGGTTCTTGATAAGTTGTTGAAGTACAGTGGTGGCACCACTCCTCAGACGGTGGAGCAGGAGTTCAAGGTGGTAACCATAGTCCATGTCATGGAGCCCCTGCCTCGCTATGCCTTTCCTGGTGGATATGGTTCGTTTTTCATTAAAGTTCCCAAACTTCAATTCGTGTTTCATTTTTTAACTAAAAAGTTATTTGTCAAGTGAGATTAAAATTAATATTCGACTTTAAAAAGTTGAATAAAATCCAGACAGATGCTAAGAATTAATCACAATCATTTTTTAGCTCGAAAGAATTTTGTTGTTGAAAATTTCTATTACGTTGTTGAATCTACAAAACATCGTTGGCTCATCATTAACGGTGACATATTTTCTGTTGGTGTTTTAAGGAATTTAGTCCTTTGTTTCGTGGAAATTAAAATTCAGATTTTAATTAAAGTCAAAATCAATAATTAATTTCAATCATGGATATACAACTTTTCGATCACACGTTTTATTATTTTTTATCAAAATTTACTAAAAATTTGATTTTAATTCCCGTCAAATGGGGCTAAGGCTAAGTTAACTACCAAATTCAAAGGATAAATGTTGATGTTTTCAAGCCAAAATTCAATTGTCATAATTTTTTTCTTGCACCATATACTAATAATTAAACCAATTATCTCACTGTGTAAGGACATGTTTGATTCGTTGGAGAAAAAACAAGTACCGGTCAATCTATCTTATAATAAATTATTTATAGTAGTTGTGAGCTGGGTCTTTGTTTGAAATTCAGTAGTGGAATCTGCAAGCAAAACCCAAGAGCAAAATGGTGCAAGAATACTCTCTCGTGCATTTGAGATGTGCAGGGACAAAATGGTTAGTTGAATTCATATTTTGTTTTTTCTTAACAAAATGGACAATGTAGATACTGAACATGTCATGGTTATCTCTTCGACATAGGTCAAAGCTAAAACTCTGATTCTCGAGGGAGATCCAAAGGACAGGATTTGTCGAGCTGTGGAAGAAATGAACATTGATCTTCTTGTTGTTGGTAGCCGTGGACTTGGCCAAATCAAGAGGTGATGATCTTTGATCCCTTCTTACAATTTCAATTAACCTTTCGAACACTGTATATTTGAACGTTACAAAAATGATGTTTTTTTAGGGCCTTTTTGGGGAGCGTTAGCGATTACTGTGCCCACCATGCAAAATGTGCGGTTCTCGTAGTAAAACCACCCAAGAAATCATCCCCTTGATGGAACAAACAAAATTGAAATAATAATTCAGAATCAAGAACTTTGGAGTTCTGTGAGTGAAATAAGGTTATCGTGTATGTATGCTCCTGTAATCAATATCGTATTGTGCGTAATTGAGATGATCTTGTTAAACTTTATGATATGAGTTGTTTCTAGTGTATTATACTATCCGCACAACTTTAAGCATATCAAATTGATTGTTAAGTGCCTGTCTGTTTTCAATTTTTGGCTTGACAAGAATGAATTTTGTAATCGTTTTTTTGCAGCAAATGGGTCCCACTAAGAGATTGAAAGTCAAACATTTCGACTATCTCCTCTTACAACGATTTGAAAAGCAATTAAAACAAGGCCAAAAATTTCATCGAGACAAGAGCTAAATATATAGTTATTTTTTCTATTTATTTAATATTTATGATATATTATGGAGAGAGAGAGAGAGAGAAATGGGACTACTCTCGCTTTTGGGGCATAGTCGGAGTACGTCCCTGATAATTGAATTTGTCGTTTTAAAATTGTGAAGACGTTCAATCAGGTAAATAGTTCAATATGCTCGTAGATGTTTGAGAAAAGGCTTACGTTGGATACCTAGACATCCAAAGATGAGGGGACAAGTAATAATAGATGAAATATTACTCTGGAAAATTCTACAAGTAATAATAGATGAAATATTACTCTGGAAAATTCTACAAGTCCAAAGAAGAGGAGAAAAAGAAAATCGTAAAGAGAAAAGTAAACGTGAAATGTCAAAAATTACTAAAATATAAGTTCGGTTAGTCGCACGCGACCGTCCCATCGCGTTATAATTGCAGAAAAGTAGTACAGAGAATTATGGGCACTAGTGTTACATTCTCATTGGCTAATAAAGGAAATTTGCATCGACAATCCTTGTCCTATTGATTCAGACAGCGAGTCAGTCTTTAATACTTCATTAAAGTTGTACGTTATCATGATAACGAATATTTTTAATATATAACCTTATAAAAATGACCTATTTCAATTTTTATTTTTTATTTTTTATTTTTATGATCGTGGATGTTTGGATCAACTAACGTACATTTCGACTAATATTACGGGATCCTGAAGTTTACAATCGAATACTCACCTTAGTAGTCCTGAGGGAGATTCGAACTGATGACCATTGGAGAGCAAACTCAAAATCTGACCAACTGAACTATCCTTAGGGTTACTTATTTCAAAAAATTTAGACACTACCTTAAGTTGTGAAGTACAATTTTACTTTATAAAATGAGATATATCATATATAATGCTACGATTCAATACAATTGGATTTTTTTTTTACAAAAGAGTTAAAACACAAGTGCATCTAGTTCATTCGCATGACAATGCTTCTATACCATTGCTAATTGTTATGAAAGTCAAGCTTTCGAGCAAAAGTTCGTCCATCACGTAGTAAAGAATATTGGCAACTCACATAGGATAATGCTAGGATTGCACTCATATATCATGCTAGGTTCATTCAATATATCTTTTGCTTTTGCTTTTACTTCTTGTAAAAGAACTTTTAGAGATAATTACCTTAATTTTGGTTTAGAAACTAATTTATGAAAGGTCTTTATACTCTGAAAGTACTTTTTAAAACCATGTCAAACGGGTCCAAAAGAAAGGGGGAGGTTAATCGAAATAAAAAATGCATAGGTCGAGACCATCAGTGCAATTTTCTCACCTCGGCACTCGACTACAATCGCACGCTAACTCCTTGATATTTTTATTTCTCAATTTTAGCCTAAACATTCTCAATAATCCCCAACATATCCCCTCCCCATCGAGAAACCAGAACTCAGAAAACCCAGAAGTCTCTTCTCCATTCTTTTCATTTCATCTCTTCTCAATTATTTTCATTTCATCTCTGAAATTATATTAATCACTGCGCAGTTTATTGATCGACGGCTCTGATTTCTCCCGCCATGACGATACTGGCTCCTCAACCGTTGGATGTAACTCCTCCCCTTTATTCGCACGCATTTTCCCAATTATTCACTTTTAGCTCTTCTCTGGAACTGAATTTTCCAAATCCACATTCTCCATGCTTTTTAACACTACGTCCTCTGGAAAAATCACTTTCTTCCAAAATCAACTTCAATTGTCTATATAATTTTTTTTTTCATGCACATACCTATCTGTTTTAATTAATTGTTCGAGTTTTTCTTCTCGTGGGTGTATAACGAATTAAATTTATGCGCACGGTACTGAGCCTGGTGATCGTCGACTAGGGTTTTCGTGATTAAATGGGAGGTTTGAGTTGCTGAATTGAATTTATTTTCCTGAAGCTGTGTTGATTTACATGGGTGGAGAAATTGTCGTTAGTTGGGATAAAATGCTAGGGTTTTTGCTGGATCAAGCTTAAATTCTGTTGTTTATTTTTTTTGGTGGGTTTTAGCGACAAGAAGATGAAGAGATGCTGGTGCCACACTCGGATTTTGTTGAAGGAGCTCAGCCTTTAGTAGAAGGTCCTCAGCCTATAGTAGAAGGTCCTCAGCCTATGGAAGGTCTGCATTATTCTTGTGCTAGTTTAACTTTTATGTATATATATCTAAAATATATCAGCAATGCGTGTGCGATACAAACTAAATTAATTGGGTCTTATTGTTTTGGGCTACATTTGGCATATGATTGTTGCACTTGTAGAATTTTTTTATTTGTATTGGTGATTATAGATTTCGAAAGTTTTGTTGTATTTGTATTGGGTTTTAATTTTTAATTTTTGGAGTTTAAAGTAGTGCCAGCTGACAGTGCTGGGACAGTGGACAACCAGGCCAGTGAAGAACCACAAGCATCGCGGTTCACATGGGCAATTGAGAACTTTTCCCGCTTGAATGTCAAGAAATTATATTCTGATGTCTTTACAGTTGGTGGTTATAAATGGTAATGTATAGCTGTGAAGTTGGTTCTACCTTTCTTATCTACATTGCCTTGTATGATTAAAGGAATTAGTTAATTTAGTTAGAAGAAATTAAGAGAGCACTTTTTGATGTTAAATGTTCCAAAGAAAAAACTTCTTATTCTGTCACTTGCTTTAAGTCTTCAAGAGAATGACCTAATTGCATTTTGGCTTTTGTTGGTTTGCACAGGCGGGTGCTTATTTTTCCTAAAGGAAACAATGTGGACTCTTTGTCTATGTATTTAGATGTGGCGGATTCAGCTACCTTGCCATATGGGTGGAATAGATTTGCACAGTTTAGCTTGGCTGTAATTAATCAAATACATAGCAAGTACACAATAAAAAAAGGTATCTCCCAGAACAGTTCCCATTTCTAATTCTTTTGGGTAGCTAAAGCTTGATCTTGAACTCATTAGTATGTCCTTGTTAAACATTTTCACTAAACACTTCCTGCTTCTCATTTATGCAGCTCGAGATTGTGTTTCCATTTTCAATTTATTTATTGTATAAGATGAATTTTCTTATTTTTAAGGCTGTGATTTTCCCATTTCAGTGCAGTCTATGCTCTAGTGTCTTATTTGTGATTTAGTCCCAGTTGAAATTCTTCTATCCCCTGATGAATGATTTTTTTTTTTTTTTTTAATTATTTTTTTCTAAGTAATAACTTTGAAAGATAAAACAAAAAATGGGTACTTCTCTACGACAAGGTGGATGTTAAGCCTTGTACACCTCATTAAAATATTATATAAATGGTAGAAGCGTGTGAATGTAGTATGAGTTTGCTAGGACAATTGGGTTTCCTGCATCGTGCAAAATATTTTTTTTATATTTTTATTTTTAAAGTTGAGGAATGTGAAATGTCAGAAAAGTCTGCTTAAGTTTTTACTAATGTGAACTTCTATCCTTTGCGTACTTCTGATCTGTGGCTACAACTGGGGAAAAGTTGGAGTTGTCTTCGTGTTTTGCATATTATGAGCTGAATTTCAGGAAGTAGAAGAAGGGTTAAAAGCACAAAAATAAGAAGAATAATACAAGGAAAAACATAAAGGATTAGTGAAATTTTTTCCAAAGGAAGTGTATCTAGACATTGACCATAACCCCATCTTCCGTTGACTTTTGTGATGGAGCGAGGGCATTGTCAACATGCAGCTTCTTCTTGTTCCATGTATTTGATAGGATTTAAATCATTTTATGATTGTAAGAAAAGATAATAAAAAACCCGAGTCGCATGAGCATTTTATTGTTCATTTATTGTATTATGACGGTTCCATAATTAAAAGAATGGGTAACTATGATTCTTTTGTGCTTCTTCAGTTTAATATTGTGAAAGTATATTTCAAAATAAGGATGTGTCAATAGAAGTGCTATTTTTGTGAATACATTATGAAGAATCTGCTGCAACCTTACTAAAAAGGAGTTTTGAACTGAAGTAAACTCATGCTCTGTATTGTCATTTTGCCCTGATAACTGGGTTGGATTTCTTTTTGATTGATAAACTTAAAAAGTAACTCATTGCACCTTATATGACATATATCTCCCCCAACTGAGATAAGATATACCTCTAGTGTTGTGGATTGTGGTTATTGTAGTATGATATTAACATTGTATTTGGGATTCACAGACACACAGCACCAGTTTAATCAAAGGGAGAGTGATTGGGGTTTTACACCTTTCATGCCCCTTGGCGAACTTTATGACCCCAGTAAGGGGTATCTTGTGAATGATACGTGTATTATTGAGGCTGATGTTGCTGTACGTAAGGTCATTGATTACCTGACATATGACTCAAAGAAAGAGACAGGTTATGTGGGACTTAAGAACCAAGGAGCAACTTGTTACATGAATTCTCTCCTTCAAACTTTGTATCATATTCCCTACTTCAGAAAGGTTACAATAGACTCTCAAGCTTTAACTAGTTCATTAATTGTTACACTTTCATTAATGATGGAAGATTGAAGAAGCCTGGTTTTGGAATGTGTTATACCAGGCTGTGTATCATATGCCAACTACAGAGAACGATATGCCTTCAGGAAGCATTCCCTTGGCTCTACAAAGTTTGTTTTATAAGCTCCAATATAATGACACCAGTGTCGCAACAAAAGAATTGACTAAATCATTTGGATGGGACACATATGATTCCTTTATGCAGCATGATGTGCAAGAACTTAATAGAGTTCTGTGTGAAAAGCTCGAAGACAAGATGAAGGTATGGTGTCAGACAAGAAGGTCCCTTTCTTTGATCATTTTGATTCCTGTCATTGAAAGAATATTATCTAAAATAATTTTGTAACTGGCACAGGGGACTGTTGTTGAAGGGACAATACAGAAGCTGTTTGAAGGACACCATATGAATTACATTGAGTGTATCAATGTAGATTTCAAATCAACAAGAAAAGAATCATTTTATGGTATTAGTCATTCCCAGGCTTGTTCTCTGTTTCTTAATGTTGAAAGCCAAATTAATTTTAAATCGTGATCTGGCAGATCTTCAACTTGATGTCAAAGGCTGTAAGGATGTTTATGCTTCCTTCGACAAGTATGTGGAAGTCGAACGTCTTGAAGGAGACAACAAGTATCATGCTGAAGAACATGGTTTACAGGTATCGTGCTCTGTCTTCATGAGCATGTCTGGGTGCATTTTTTTTTCTCAGGAAGCTATTTTCGAATTTCACATTTTTCCTTATGACACAGTAATAGAAATTAGCATTTGAAAAATTCATAAATAAATATTTACCTAAGCAAATATAGAAGTAGCTTTGTGAGACACATTATGTGTTACAGTCTAAATTTTAGCATGTATTTGTTCATTTCAATAGTCTTTTTTTCCATTGAATATCTGTTTAAAGATTGATTTTTATATAAATCCAGGATGCCAAGAAGGGTGTCTTATTCATCGACTTCCCTCCCGTTCTTCAGCTTCAGCTAAAGCGCTTTGAATATGATTTTATGAGGGATACAATGGTTAAGGTTAGTACCAAAACATTATGGTTGTCCATATTTTTCTTGATTGAACTCCCTTTCTAAAAAGCAAAAAGTGAAAAAAGAAGTAGAAAGAACTAATAATGAAGAGAAGAGTTCTTGTGAGTTTGTTTATAGATTTTATCAAGCATTTATAAGCCCTTCTGTTTGTCTCTATCTTGAATTGTTGTATCCGGTGGCTATTATTTTCTCTCATTGCCATAGAAGTCCAGCTATATAAGAGGTCGACTCAAAATAGTAAGCACTCGCAATCCATGTTACCGTGTAGTAGTGTGTGTTTTACTTCATTATTTTTCTATTGGTTTATCATGCGGGCATGGTTTAAAAAGGCGGTAGTGAGGCGCGCCTCACCATGAGGCGCGCCTCACCATGAGGCGCATGCGGGTTCTGGGACTAATCGACGTCATGAGTTGCATCATATCTCGAAAACATGAATATTCTAGTGTGCTTTTGTTTCGGATTTCCTACTAATGACACTTAAGCAGATTTTTCAGCTGTGCTTGTACAAGAAAGCACCATTTAATCTTAACCTGCATATTTACTGATTTTTATTACTGCATTTGGTGTGGTGGTATTCACTTTACTTTGTTTATGAAGTGTTCACGAGTTTGTATCTCAAAGTAAAAGTGTACTTTGTTTCCGAGTTGTTTCGAAAAAAGCAATGTTCTCTTTTTTCTTGCAACATTTTATGAAGAAACATTTATGTTCTCATTCCTTTTAAATGTTTGAATGGGATGCATTATGAATTTTGATTTGCAATCTTAATCTTCCCCTGAAATTGATATTTTCCAAGCAACCTCGAAAAATTTCTTCCATGGTGCAGATAAATGATCGATATGAATTTCCGCTGGAACTTGACCTTGATAGAGACAACGGCAAGTATTTGTCGCCAGATGCAGATAGCAATGTTCGCAACCTTTACATGCTCCATAGGTTGATCACTCTTTATACATATCCATCTGTCAAATGTATTTATTAATTTTTTATTTCCATATCCATCCATGGTAATGTAATAGTTTTTAAGTGCCCTACCATTGGTGAGGGGTTCAGTATCACCCTCTACCTGTAAATTAATAAGCAAAATGAAGTACAGGGATTTTTATTAATTATTTATTTATTATTATTATTTTTTGGGTTGGGGAGGGGGGTGGGGGGGGGGGGGGGGGTTTACCATAAGGCCTTACTTCGAATATACAATAATAGGAGCTAATGGAAATATCAAAACTAGGGAGAGTACTACTCCCCTTACTGTCAATAGACACCACAAACTTGGAGGAGCTATTTCCATTCTGTAGTTACCCTTTCATAAGCAAACTAATCTCCTCGCAGTTTAAAACTAAGAATATCAACTAAGTCCTCAACCAGCACCAACCATCACTAAATTCACATAACATATTCTTAACATTTCTACTCTCATATTTCAAAATTAATAAGCTAAAGAACCCACATAGCCACGCAGTAAATCAGACAATAAACCATGCACATTTATATTAATACTGTGAATCACACCCTAAAGTTGCACCATAATGCGTATTGAACCACCCAGTCGCACCCTACCCTATTATAAATGGAAACAAACTGGTCATATATGATGTGTTGTATATATTTTTTAGCACACAATTCGTACACATCAAGCACGCATTCAAGCAAATGCACCACTTATGCATGGATATGGCAGGTTTCGGAGCTAATCCTCATCATTATTACAGCTTCCTTCTTTTTTTCTCACATAACTATCTTACTTTCATTTGTCCTTACCGACAGTGTTTTGGTTCATAGTGGAGGGGTACATGGTGGACACTATTATGCTTTCATCAGACCAACACTCAATGATCAATGGTATGTCATACTTCTGAAGTCTCTCTCCCCTCCCTTTCTCTAAACCCAACCCATTCATTCCCAGTGAACTCGCACAAGTATGCGATGT
This sequence comes from Osmanthus fragrans, assembly GCA_019395295.1. Classification (NCBI taxonomy): domain Eukaryota; kingdom Viridiplantae; phylum Streptophyta; class Magnoliopsida; order Lamiales; family Oleaceae; genus Osmanthus; species Osmanthus fragrans. The sequence continues at coordinate 3,792,662 of CM033354.1, read as the reverse complement.
TTCTGCAAGCTTGTTTATTATTGAGATGCGAAAACATGATTGACTGAAGTTTGTTAAAAATGATCGTATTGGTAGATGCAGGTGCATTTTCTAGTATCATTCACTGCTTCCCTTAGTCTTGGTTGCTTTAACATTTTGTCTGCATTTCTCTCTTCTATACATGTTTTGGCTTCTAGCTGCATTAAATTTTGGTTTTATTTTATCTTATACCACGAGGCATGAGGTTTCCTGATTTCTTCTTAAAAGGTATAAATTTGATGATGAGCGGGTTACTAAAGAAGACATGAAGAGGGTATTAGAGGAGCAGTATGGTGGTGAGGAAGAGGTGATAATACTACTTTTTTATTTGTATCTAATTACTCTCATTTCTATTGTGTTGCTTACATTAACTTTGTCCAACAGTTGCCGCAGACGAACCCTGGCTACTACAATACACCATTTAAATTTACAAAATACTCAAACGCATACATGCTTGTGTATATACGTGTTGGTGACAGGGATAAGATAATTTGTGACGTGGATGAGAAGGACATTGCAGAACATCTTCAGGTAAAGTTTTTGGATTTTTCAAATCTTGAAATTTACTGTGTCATTCCTGGTTATGCATTGTGTATGCTTAATTTATTCCAGATACGATTGAAAAAAGAACAAGAAGATAAGGATGACAAGAGAAAATATAAAGCCCAGGCCCATCTATATACTGTCATCAAGGTTATTTTTCAGTGGCCAAACTTACTCAGGTAAGATTCATCTCTGCATTTTATGTAATAGATTTCTGAACCAACATATGCAGGTTGCTCGAGATGAAGATTTGAGGGAACAGATTGGAAAGGATATATTTTTTGATCTGGTTGATCATGATAAAGTTCACAGTTTTCGAATTCAGAAACAGATGCCTTTCAACCTTTTTAAGGTACTGCTTGCTTATACATTTCGCTTACAAATGAAATGAGTGCTAGTTGCTCTAGGTACGAATGATTGCAGAATTTGTTATTTTTTTAATCTATTTTTATCCATTATATTTTGGGACTTGAGACAAACTTCAATGCTGTGCGTCTCTTTGTTGTCTTTAGGCACTATATGTTTGCAACTTAATATTTCAATACATGCATTGTGAGTCATCACATACGTGCCTATGTATATTGAAGATGACAAATTCAACCATGAACCGTGATTCTGCTTAGAGTGACCAGCAATTGGTTGAAAATAGGGATTGAAATACTTGACAAAATGTTGACTTAATGGACTGGAAACGGGTATAATCACAGTTGGACTTAACACGTCAGTTGAATTTAATAAGTCACTCTCTATCTGATCCTTTACCACCCATGACATAGGTTTGTTTTTCATCTCATGTGACAAGACACAACTAAATTTAGAAGCACCGCTAGAATTTGATGTTGCACCTAGTAGTGCCTTCCAGTCTGATGTGCCACATGCTTGAAGGGTCACCTACCCTCCAGTTGTGCAAGTTGACTAACACCATGTTTTTGACCTCTTGAACTCAATCTTCATCTTCACGTTGTACTCTGTGTGTGAGATCCATTAAGGCGATTGAAATTAGAAGACAATCGGACATGATAAAGCCTAAGAATTTGAAAATATAGATCTTCAAAGACACTAGACCTGTCTGAAATTTGACCAACAACTTTCAGCCTATAGTATAATGACAGTTTTGCTCCTGATTCATCTCTTTGGTGGCATGCAGCATGGGTACAATCCGAATTTGTCTATGCTCTGAGCCTGTATAAGTCCAATCCAAATCATGTGTGCGTTCACGTGCTGCATGAAATTTGAGATTGCATTTGTTGGTTTCAGTAGACAATAGAAATTTCTTCATACCATAAAAATATATTGTCAGGAGGAAAGTTGCACTGCATTCGAGAACTGGGACCCCATGTGCAACAATACAGAGGTATCTAGAAAACATATAAATTCATCTTAAATCAGTCCTGAGGAATGTTTCCCCCTGGTTTAGCCAACAAAGAGGTAGAAAGCACTGGTTGGTTGGATAGTAGGGAGGTTTAAACTGGGATTATGGGAAATCCTAGCCTACTTCTCTTTTCTCTGTATGAGTGCACCATGCTCTCGCCATCTTATTACAAACTCATCTTACTCACAACTAGATCCCCAAAAAATTATCTGAAACTTCTTGTTCAATGAATTAATCATAACATGATTCCAAGTGGATACCTGCCTATAGTCCATTGCTCCAACAAGTGCAGAATTGGATGACTCTTGAGATGAAAGCTCATCAGGCTCGAACGAGGAGAATTGATTTGTTAGGTGTCCTTACAGGCAGAACCATGAGGATTCAACCTATTAAATACCTCAGACGAAGTAAATGCCTATCAAGTTCCATGTACTACCAAGAAAATATCTATCAAGTTACAGGCAGAACCATGAGGATTCACTCTTGTTTATTTGGCATCTGGGATTACTAAAATAATGCTATAATGTTTTATTGCAGGAGGAGGTTGCCCAAGAACTTGGTATACCTGTTCAATTTCAGCGATTTTGGATTTGGGCAAAGAGGCAGAACCACACATATCGTCCAAACAGGCCATTAACTCCACAGGAGGAAGCACAAACTGTAAATATTATTATCGTTTCTTTTTTCATTTTTGAAATTTTGCATGTCAACCTAAACCTTGATGACAACATCTGTTATGAGTATATTTTTATATTACTTCTATCGAGTTAAGCGCATCAATTTTCATTTGTTGTGGCTACTTAATTGGGCTTCGATTTTCAAGTTAAATAACTCTTCACCCAGGTTGATAGTTGTATTGAATTTTATGGACTGTGAATTCCTGTAAGCATTATCACACATTATAGATTAAAAGTTGCACTGAATTTTATAGATTGTGTGAAAGTTGCATTGAATTTTATAGATTGTGTGTATTCCTGTCTGCTCTGTCTATTTCCTTCCTTTCATTTTATCTCTCATTTGCTCACGCTTTTGCATTATCATAGTTCAAAGAAAACATGCCAATAATCGTGCATAAAGAAATTAACTTAAGTGTTCTAGTACTATCAGTTGTTTCACATCGCTCACTTCCTTGCATTCCTGGTTGGCATTTGCTGAATGCACCTCATAATGGCGTTGGTATATTTAATAGTTCGCAGTATGGATCGTGTTAATGATGCATATCAGACTCTGACAAACAGGGTTAGCTTCTTAAGTTGATTTTGCAGTGAAATTTTTTATTGCTTGTCAGTGTGTATTCCCTGCCTCATTTCTTGGTTTTGACAGTATATTCCCTTGTTGATTATATCTTGCTAGGCTTGATTTGATTTTTTTTTTTTTAATATGTTGACGAGTTTTTTGTCATGAATCTTTTGTATGTTTCATTTGATCTCGTCACTTTCTAGAAATGTTTTCATTTTGTGATAATTTTGTGTTGCAGGTTGGAGCATTGAGGGAAGTTTCTAATAAGGCTCTTAATGCAGAGCTAAAGTTATTTTTGGAAGTAGAACTTGGACAGGTATCTTGTAACAATTCTGTAGGAATCTTAAAAGCATGCATTTGTTCAGGAACATTGAGGGACATTCTTCCCTCCTGTTGCTACTATATTTTCATCCATAATTCTGTAGAATTTTCAGGATCTGCGTCCTGTTCCTCCACCTGACAAAAGTAAAGAAGATATACTTCTGTTCTTTAAGCTGTACGATCCTGAGAAAGAAGAGCTTCGGTAATTTATTGATTTTCAAAGTATATTTTTTATGAACTTTTAGTGCAAGCCTTTTGACTACATCATTTGTTTTTTATTTCCAGATATGTTGGTAGGCTTTTTGTGAAAAGCTCTGGGAAGCCCATTGAGATCATAACAAAACTAAATGAACTGGCTGGATTGGCTCCTGACGAAGAGATTGAACTTTTTGAGGTACATTGTAACGTAAGCATGCTCGCATGTGTTACACTAAGAAAACCATTTGTATCGTCTCTTAAGACTGAAGAAGGATTTTTTATGTATCGAAGATCACTATATTCAGCAATGTTCTTGTTTGTCATCTCTACAGGAAATAAAATTTGAGCCTTCTGTCATGTGTGAACCCCTTGACAAGAGAACTTCTTTCCGGTTGAACCAGGTGATTATTTTTGTATTGTATTTTACCATACATTATCCTTCTCTTTGTTACTTAACCTCAACCCTCTGTCTGTCTCTGCTTTCTTCTTCTATTCAGCTTGAAGATGGGGACATCATTTGCTTTCAGAAGCGGCTTCTGCCCGGAAAAGAACAAGTCCAATTTCCTGTTGTTCCTTCATTTTTGGCATATGTGAAAAACCGCCAGGTCAATCTTGTGTTTAATTAATTGCTTTCGAATTGTTTTTTTATAATATATGCCTGCAAGTGGAGGTGTCACTAATTATGATAAATTAAGGGAATTTCAACTTAGTTGGTGGGGCATGCTTTTCGTAGATTCAAAGAGGCTCCCATTCATAAAGTATTGCAATCTTAGTAGAATAGGTTAGAAGATGGAGGGTTCAACCAAAACTAACACGGATATTGATTGTCAAGGATCTAATCACTTTCGATCTTCGCGTAGATATAGCAATGAACTCAACAGAATAGGAGAAAAGGATTCTTGTAGCCAACCCTAATTTATGGGGAATATAGCTTAGTTTGTTGTCGTTGCAATTGCTTTTTATCTTTTGGTGGATAGGATAATTGATATAGCGCATAAGACAGCATAGTGGATGCACGTGAAAGTCTTCTAAAATAAATTGCTTCTGCTCTCATTCAAGCCCTACATCTGTATCCTTGGTAACGCTGTTGTCTATCTCTAGGTGACTAAGCCTGTTATTATGGTGCTTTTGCATGTTCCTGCCAATTCTTCTATCTTTTAATACGAAATGGCTCTTAGCAGATTGTTCATTTTCGAGCTTTGGAAAGACCTAAGGAGGATGGTTTCTGCCTAGAGTTGTGAGTATACGATCCTGTTGTCATTTCTAATACAGTTCTAGACAGTTCGGAACTGTTCTTTACTATTATTAGTAGGTTGTTAATTTAAGTTTGTATTACATTTTTTATTAGTCTTATATGTTTATTACTTTGGCATAAATCTCTAGATCAAAGAACCACACTTATGATGATGTCGTGGAAAGAGTGGCTCATCGCCTTGGTTTGGACGATCCATCTAAAATCCGTCTTACACCTCACAATTGCTATTCTCAGCAACCAAAGCCCAATCCAATTAAATATAGATCAGTTGATCAGTTGTTAGATATGCTTGTCCACTACAATCAGGTATCTCTGACATGGTGTCAGCTCAATATGTTCCTGTGTTTGACAATTTTGAGGTTGGCCTATATGTCGATGAATTGATGACTTTCCTGTGCAGATCTCTGATATTCTGTATTATGAAGTTCTGGATATTCCTCTTCCTGAATTGCAATGTCTTAAAACTCTGAAAGTTGCATTTCATTATGCCACAAAGGACGAGGTAGGTGAAACTAGAGATGCCATTGCTTGTTCTCTCATCATCAATTTGAGTTGTATGACATCGTATGATCTAGGACCTACTGTTCCTTTCAGGCTGTAATTCTCAACATTAGATTGCCTAGACAAAGCACTGTGGGAGATGTGCTTAACGAGATCAAAACGAAGGTTAGTTCAGTGCTGTGAATTATTTTATAGCACATCATTGATCTTAATTACTGAAAGTGCTATATTTACCTTTCATGAAATTCCCCCGAGCCATTAGTTGAAATCTTTTGTTAGTCTTGTGGGAAAAATATGACAACAATTGCAGTGTACTAGTTATTATTTACCTCTGGTCCTATTTACCGAGTGCTTTTCTAGATCCTACTTACAGAACAGGCAAGAAAATGAGTGACAATTTTCTTTTATTTGTTGTATGCTGAAACAGGTGGAGTTATCTCACCCAAATGCAGAACTTAGATTGCTTGAAGTTTTTCTACCACAAAATTTATAAGGTAATGATCATCTTGCTGAAGCTTTTTCAGTATTTGTAGGCTGTCATATGCCTAGATTTGTTGAGTTGGATCCTGATTTAGCCTTTATAATTTATTAGCTTCCGTGTTTGCTTCTTTGAGAATGGATTTTTGCATGGTTATTTGATTCCTGTTAGAGGACGTGTTGCCACTATATTTGAGGCCAACAAATTTATATTCTGCATTGCAAATGCAATTGCCTGTTATTATTAAGTGGATTTTAATTTTTACTGATACAAGTTTCGTAGATGATGTTGTAATCCATTTTCTTGACAAATCTACAGATCTTTCCTGTCAATGAGAAAATTGAGAATATAAATGACCAGTACTGGACATTGCGTGCTGAGGAGGTGAGCTCTCTTGCCATTAGAATTGCCCTCTTACAATTTTTGCTCATTCTCTTCCCCACACGCACTTATGGTGTTGTCTCTTTTGTCTAGGAACCTAGTTCATCTTAATAGCTTTTGCATCTAATGATATGAATTATTGAGTTGGTTTGAACTTTGATCATTGACAAAATTGTTGAAGAGGCACCTTAATTTTATACTTAGAAGCCAATTTATATTTAATTGGAAGTTGTGGTGCATATGGAGACATTGACTCCTTGGTTTTATATCTTGAAAAAATTTGTATGAATTCTTTTCTACTTCAACAATTATTTTGATTTTGCTACAACTTTTGATGGCATTCTTTTAATTTGTTGTCTGTTTCAGATTCCAGAAGAAGAGAAAAAGCTAGGTCCCAATGACCGCTTGATTCATGTTTACCATTTCACGAAAGAGAGTGCACAGAACCAAATGGTATTTTAGGATTATCAATATATATATATATATATATATATATTTATTTATCTAGTGCAATGGTTGTTTCTGGGTTATATTTATTTATCTAGTGCAATGGTTGTTTCTGGGTAGAACTTCAGTTATCAAACAAATATGAGCTTGATACCAACATATATATTTAAAATGTTATTCAATAGCAAGTCCAGAATTTTGGGGAACCCTTCTTTTTGGTCGTTCATGAAGGCGAAACTTTAGCGGATGTTAAAGTGCGGATTCAGAAGAAATTGCAGGTTCCAGACGAGGAGTTTTCTAAGGTATGTTATGTTATCCTGTTTACTTGAATGCTACATATACTTTTCAGTACAATCGTGTAGCACTCGCTCAAAGTTTTCATGCTGCATAATCACTTGATCCTTTATTCTGTTAATGTTTAGTGGAAATTTGCATTTATGTCACTGGGACGTCCAGAGTATCTTCAGGACTCAGACATTGTATCCAGCCGTTTTCAGGTCATTACTTTCTGTACTAAGTTGTTTATCTTGTTCATTTTCTCTCAAATCCTTATTAAAATTGGGGGGAAATGTGTATTCTTTTTCAGAGGAGAGACGTATACGGTGCTTGGGAGCAATACCTTGGTTTGGAACACACTGATACTACTCCTAAGAGGACTCATGCTGCAAACCAGGTATATTTCTTGCATTGCCATCGTGAAGTAAAATTTGACGCTTGTATAGGTTTATTAAATCAAAATTATCTTCGGCTAAAAAAATGATTATCCTCGTAATATCATGTGTTTAACGCCTTTCTTTTATTTGCATTTTGTGGTGATTGCAGAACCGCCACACCTTTGAGAGGCCTGTTAAAATATACAATTAGGAGGAATTGGTTCATGCCCTCATCTCATAGAACGCAAAGAAAATGTTAAAATTTAGAAAATATTGGACTCGGAGATGAGAATGCAAGGCAGAGTATACGATGCTGGTTTTTCCGCTGCGAATTTGGATGGTGTGGCAGTTTTATATATATACAATATAGAGATAAATCCTGTATAATCTGTCATACATATAACAACGTTTTGTTGTAAAGAGGGTATAGTTGCTATTATCTTTAATCTCTTCTCTGTTTGACATGTTATATACACAGTAGAGGATAGCACTGTAAAAGAAACGGCTATGCTGCTGTAATTTTTTAGTGAGATTGATCAATCTTATGCTTTAGTATTTCCACCAGAAAGTGAATTTCGTGATTTTGATTTTTACAGAATCCCTATTAGATGTTATGTTCGACTGTAAATTGACAGTTTGAGACGTCATTAGAAACGCAACCAATTTAGAATGCACAAAAATGTCAGCAAAATCACCATCCAAAATGGATTGTTGGACTTGGAAATCAACTGGTATGAAAGATGGATTGAGTTATTGCAACCAAACATGCTTATTATACAAGATGACTGAAGTAGAAAAAGGCTATTAATTGGTAGTATAGATAGCTTTATTTTTGGTGTCGAGAACATAAAAAATGATAGTATTTCAAAATCCTTGTTTGCAATTTTAGGGGTGAGAGAGAATAGGAAATGTGAAAGCTTTTGAATATAAATTGTAAGACTAACATTAACCGGTATCGAAAGCGCCTGTAGCTCAGTGGATAGAGCGTCTGTTTCCTAAGCAGAAAGTCGTAGGTTCGACCCCTACCTGGCGCGTTCATGTTTTTTTTTGGGGGATCAATTTTGATTACTCTCAGTTTTTTACTATTTAAAAACATCTAACAATCAATAATTTTATCACAATATTATTGTTTTACATATATATATATTTTTTCTTTTGGTGATAAAATTATTGTTTTGTACTTAGAAGAATAAATACATTCACAACACAATATTTTTATTCATTACATCACATTTAAGGTCCTCAACCATCATATATTGTAAATTTATGTTTCCTAATATTGTTTCATCGAATTCTCATCTTCAATCTTTCATTAAATAACACTTCTCATCCTTGATGACGATTTTTATCAAAATATATTTTTAGGTCTTTGAAATGAAAAAAAAAAAATTGTCTCACTCGTGCATTCTTTGTTTTCAAAAAATAGATGGACAAAAAAGTCTTTACGCTCTCTCAATGGATTGGATTTAACCGAGCTGTGATAATTATTGAAAGGTTGTTAACAAAAATGGATCGATAAAAAGTAACATAAATGCTATAAAGAACAAAGATTGAAATTTTTTAGTACAATTAAGATGTGAATCAAAACTAATAAAAACTTTGATATGAACATATCATTCATACATTTGGAAAAAATAAATGAATCAACTATTCTCTCGTGCTTCCCTGTTTGGAGATATTGAATAATTTTTACAAATTGTGGTTTATATGGTATTATAAAGAGGATATAATTAGTTTTTTCAATTTTCTCTCCCCCAATGAATAAGCTATTTGTATACTTACCCTTTCCCTTACCCGACCCCACATAGGGGGTTATTAAATTTAATGTAGTGGGACCCGACCCCCCATTCTCTGTCAACCAAAGAGTAAACCGGGAGTGTACACCATGATTGCTCCCCTAATTCCTTTCTACTCACCAACACGTAATTGTTCGACCTGTTGCAAATGTTATGTCCTAATAACCGAAGCACAAAGCACGAGTATAGACACATCAACGCGTAATTTTTCAAAATATAATTTCAGAGGACGATAATTCTTTCATATTTGTATCGGGATCAATGATCAAGTCGACAAAACTTTCAAGAGAAGCGCGCCGAAAGGACAAAAAAGGAGCTATATTTACAGTTCTAAACATGTTAAAACTTCTCTTTTTATGAACATGAGAAAAGACTATCCACAGGTTAATTCACCTTTTAGAACACAGGCAGCCCTTTGAATGGCCCTAGCAACTCTCCAGATCTCATGCCGGATGGCTGCCTGCCTTTCTTCCTCATCTAGTCTCGTGCTTTGAGATGTTGCGTCAATTATTCCGGGAAAGAACTCGACTTTGCTTCCGGTGTCACCATGGGGCCCATATATCTGCATTGAACAGGTCAAACATTCAGAGTTAGTATTGACTAAGGCCTACTTCTAACGAAGCACAACCTCAATATTTTAAGAGATACTTCTCAAATACAAAATACATATACAATTTCAAACTCAATTTATCCACACATTTCATGCCATAATTTTCCAACCACACATTTTATCAACTTTTGTCAAAATCTACTAAATTAGAGAAAACATAATTCAACTAGGTTAAAATATAAAAGTGCACACAGAGAACTAAATGAGTATGCTTACAAGATGCTTGCACCATTGCCTTCCTTGAAGGCCATCCGAGTCTAAGAACCCTCTTTCAGCAAGCATTAATCGATCATTTAACATGCGCTTTCCCAAAACCAAAGATTCGTCGAGGTTTCCATTCTCTCTCAGTTTCTGCAGTCACAAAAATTAAATTAATGAGATGCATCAAATCATTTTCCATGCATCCATGATAACTCCTTTCCATTTTTCCTTCATCGGCGATTATTCACTTTATATAAATATCGCAAGGGTAGTTAATCAAGTGCATATTTGGTATGGAATATTAGACCATACCATACAGTAGTACAACAAAGAAGATTTAGCTTCTTTATTTTTACTACTGTCGAGTGTCTATTCAACTTCCTAAACATGCTACAACTGTGTTATGTAATGAGAACTTTCAACAAGTTAACCTTGGCCTCCTCCTTGGTTTTATTAGCAGCGGCCGTGAATTCTTTGATGGCAGCATCAATAGGATGTAACGAGATTCTCCCTTCCAACAAATTATTCAACACATTTTTATACTCCTGTAAAAAACATCAAGTAAACCACCAGAAGCAAAAAAAAAAAAAAGGGATGGAATGAACATTCTGAGATTACCTTAAAACATAAATCTTTAACCAACGGGAAACTTCATAGGATATATTTCTATAATGCAACTATCAGTATTGCGTTAGGTTATTATCAGAGAAAATAACAAAGCGGTGTTCAAAGTAGAATTCCTATATGTTTAACATATAAATAGCGAAAAACGGGTGGCTATGAAAAGAAGCGTGTTTTTTTACAGCATATCAATAAACCAAAAGATTTAAGCAGAAATTGAACATTGGCATAAAAGTGTTTCCAAATACTATATAGGTTACCACCTTTCAAGTGAAAATTGATTACGACTAGCATGTCAAAATCCAAAATATAATTTCCTGTCGATTCTTGCACAAATTGCAAACAGTAATTTGTTTTACCTAATCAATTAAAGAAACCAATGACAATCACAGAAAAATTCTCTACCAGCAATTCAGTAGCGTAAGAGAGGTAGTTAAAAGGTAGAACTGGATCATCAGCCAGATGAAGTGCAAGAAGTCCCCACACGCCTGTCACTGAAGCAAATAAAGGAAAGAGCCATGAAATCTCAAGAACCCGAGACCATACTAGAAAATAATATAAAGTCAAACCTAGGGTAAACAAATAACCAAAACCACAAATGATTTCAAAGCGGGGAACAAAATAAAACCAGAAGCTACCTGCTATGTGCCTCTGAAATGACGGATCACCAAAGTTCGTCATCCAATTATAGGAGTCATAAGCTGTATGATAGACTGGAAAGTCTGCGTGAAAATGAAAACTATTTTACAGAACTCATTAGCACAAAAACTACTCTTGAACAAAAGTTACATGCAGAGCAAGGTTCATGTTAAAATTCTCTCTTTTTAAATTTTCGGTTATAAGGTCTTGCCAAAAAGTGATTGTGTTAAATGCATTAAAGTGGAAGAGAAGTACCGCTGCCATAATATAAATCAATAGAAGGAACCCCAGCATTTTGCAAAAAAGGAGCAAAATCTGAATCAACTCCACTGAGTCTCTGGATCTGCTGCCCAAACAATTAAATAATAATCATGCCATAATTCTTGAGGACTTAAATTTGTGTTGAAATCTAGTTACACTAAGTAGCATGAAATTATGTTTAACTTCGATAGCTATAAATGATGGATCAACGAATAACTAAAGAGAAAAATTGTTATTCATTAGTTTATTGTCAAATACGTGTAGGTTTTTTGTACACAATATTTCATTCCTTTCACTGCATGAGTCTTTTAGTGAAGTATAGATGACATGGATACTGGTCCTATTATTCGGAATAAACTCATTGTGAAATATTTAATATTCCTCCTTAACTGATTATTTTATTCATTTCATGTTATCGCTGTGAATTCTTTCCTTTTCAAAGACAAATTATAAATCATCGGAAAAAAACATGATGTTTATATGATCCTTATGACAGAGAAGGTCGTACTTTAGCATACACAACCACACAGAGGGATGGATGCTGCATAAACATTTGAATAGCAACACCAAGGATGTCATAAAATGAACTTACATTGATACCTTTATTGGCAGATCTCCACCGTTCGTACAAAATTACGTTGTTCAAGTCAGGATCCTTAACCTGATTAGGCATGCAAAAAATTTGCAATATAGAAGTAACATTTAAGACGACCATAATCACCACTGCCTAGAATGCACAAACTGAAGAATTGTCAGTTAAGGTTTTATTTGCTCGTTGAAGTTGCTTTATGTACCTTCTTTGTCACTTCAACAAGAAGATCATCTAGCTGAGGAGTTGCCCTAGCGAAAAACCCAGGCCCTTGAACAGCACAATCCACATTAAGGTAGGCTACAGATTTAGAGCCAAGATTCATGAGGTTTTGCTCAACCCATTCTGTAGATCCAATCTGAAACCATGTGAAGAGAATGAGCAAGTCAATTTCGGGTTTCAAAGAAGGAGCCTATACGTTGTCCGGCCCTTTCAAAAAGCTGCAATGTATACTCGAGCATGGAGGGAAAACATGGACAAACAACAACTAAGAAGAACACAAGCTCGGGGCATTTTCCAGAGAATTTAAAACATTTTTTAGTACTGACAATCACGGGCCCTTGAATCAAATGAACCTCTATTATGTTAAAATGTTCTTATTGCATAACATGGTTTTCTCATGCAAATGTGAAACAGGAAGTTGTGTTTGGCTAAGTTTACTAAAGTACACTCGCCTGTTTCAACTGTAAGACAAATGTCAAAAAAAGACATTTTCTACTGAAAATCCAAAAAAAATAACTCTCTCAAAAAACTTCAAAGATATTTGGCAAAAAATGTAACTTGAAAGTAACTCTTTAGCTAAGCCAAATATGCTAACTTGCATATATGAACACCGCCTCATGACCTATCTTCATCAAGATGTGAACCTTAGTTCCCAAAAATGGACTGATCTTCACAAGAAACTCTTTCACATCAAAACGTTATGCAAACGTCATAGTCTTATCTCCTTTTATTCAAATGCATAATGCCATCAAAGATAGATGTTATCCAATGTCACGTCATTCTACCCTCAGATGGTGCTATATTGAGGTAACATGAGAGAGAATATTACCTACCATCCCAAATTCTTCAGCATCCCAACTGCAAAGAACAATTGTTCTTCTCGGTTTCCACCCTAAGCCCAAAAGTCGAGCATATCGACGAGCAATGTCGAGTAGAGTAGCAGTTCCACTATTTGGGTCGACAGCACCATAAGTCCATGCATCTCTATGGTTGCCAAGAAGCACGATCCGATCTGGCTCTTCTGATCCCCTTATGACACCAAAAACGTTATGGATGGTTGCCATCTTTTGCTCACCCTGAAGAGAATGTAACACACAAAAAACTTATATACACAATTTAATCACAGACATGCCCATGTGTAAAATTGGTAAAAAGATCTGTGAATCAGCAAGATTCTCTCTCGTCACAAAAAAAAATGTGTGTTCACGTTATATCCTTCAATTACTGGCGAAAATCCATCAAACATAGCAAAACCAAAAGGCTCAAAACTAGCACAAATTTCAGCCAATGAGATTAGTAAAACAAGTTCTATCGATGAACACATTTCTCAAAATTCAGTCGTTGGTTAAAATATAGTTATCAGAAACAAAATTACATGATTGCTACCGGAAAACAGTTATTTTAAACTTTTGTTAAACACTGGCCCTAAAGTCAACTTTGCATCAAACTCATTCCAAAACCAGCAAAGACAACAACAAACGACTGTAAACGTCCCAGGTCAAAAGCATACAAACATATATGTACATGTAATGTTTCATGTGGAGTTTTCTGGTTCTGTTTCTGTTCGACTCAGCGCATTTATAAATGCGCCACGAATTTGTTCTGTGTATATAATTCCGTGTATAAATTTATGTATGATTCATTATGCACATATGTAAAGAAACCAAAACGTACGTGAGCAAGAAAACTTCCTCATACATCATCATCAACTATAATTATAAACAAAAATCAACCAACTAACAATCTAACCTCGTATTCAAAGTTGAGCATGGTCGGGCCAGGCCCCACCCGTCTAATTCTACCATTTAGGCTATCCCTCCGCTCATAGGGCACAATGGGCCCTGCCAATGAACTCAATATACTCTCGGCCACCGCCTCTGCCAAAGGAAGCGACGGAATTGTGGGAAATCTCTGAGTCACCCGAGGGTCACTTGGGTCCAGCTTCTCACCGCCATTAATTCCCGCCCACCCTGGAGTCAGAGGGTCCCCAAAACCCTTCATTACAGTCCCCCTTTCCACACCTCCACGAAATGAATTATTAATATCACTGAGGGCCCCACCCTCGGTGTACATCAGTACCGCTGCCACTCCGTGCGCCGCGGCATTTTCTACCACCTCGTACCTCGACAGCCCACAACCTCGGCGGACTATTCCCACGCATCCCCTAACCTCCACTCCATTCGCACTCAGCGCACGGTAGTCCTGTTCTCTCCCGTAGTTCAGAAACACCGCCATACCGTACGCCGTGCCGGAAGGGGAGTACGCGTGGTACGGCATTACGACGCCGTTTTGAGGGACGTTAGGCTCGGACAGAGGGAGGGAAATAATGGTGCCATTGCTAAATTGCGCGGAAACGGACGAGTGCTTAGGGTAAGAAAGGAGTGTAGAGTAGTTGGCGAAACGGGTCTCTAGGCCATGGGCTTCGAAATGGGCTTTGACGTACAGAGCGGTGTCGATGGCGGCAGGCGTGCCAGCGAGGTGGGGTTGGAGGGTGAGGTGGTGGAGGTAGGCGGCGACAGTATATTCGCTAGAAAAAGAAAGGAATGCGTTTCTGTAGTACAGATTTTTCACTGCGGCGGCGGCAGCGGTGGGGTGGCTCAAGTGGCTGCGAATGGTGGTGTAGACCACTATAACGGAGACCGTAAAAATGAAGAGGAGAGTGCACGAGGGCTTAGCTAAAATCGCCATTTTTGAATGAAAAGGCTTTGAAGGTGCAAATCCACGATAGATATAAACCCAAATACAATGTTTTGGAAGTTTCAGCTTTTGGCCTGTAACTGTCGAACTGTGAGACTGCTCATAAATATATGAGAAAGCTGTAATATCAGCTATTTCCGAATAGCAAGTTTATCATATGTAAAGTTTAAAGAGTATATTCAACTTTATCATCAAATTATTAAAGTGTTGTCGAGAATATGAAGATTTGAGTTGTACCATTAGTCCTTTTACGGCTAGCAAGTTTGTCCTATAATATTAGATTGTCCCATAGTTTTCTTATACCTTGTAGAATGAAAATAAAAAATATAATCGTTATGAATTTCACACAAAAGATGAAAAATAAAAAATAATGACTAAATATGATTAATAATGATCATATTTTTCATTTTAACGGGAAACAAACGGACCCTAACGTGAACGATGCCTATCAAGAGCACCAAAATTTGAGTTGTAGTGTCAGCTATTTTTCGATTAGCAAGTTAGTCGTATAAAACTTTTCCTTATTAGATCGTCATGTGATTCTTGTATGTCTAACTTTATGAAATTAGACTGCAGCTTTTAATGTGGACGGTGCCTAAAACATTACATCTTTTAAGAAATATCAAGATTTGAATTGTTTTCATTGAAAATTATCGTAACTTGTTTTCCCTCTTATAGACATTAACTTGTTATTCGAACAACTATTAAATACCATTAGCGTCTAGCGCAATTTGTTTTTAAATCTTGTTAATTTCTCTTCTTTGGGTTATGCCACTTTGACAAAAAAAATGGTCGTTGGATTAAGTGACATAATATTAGTTGACAAAAAAAATATGATTCGAAGAAAATTTTGTCTATTTTTAAAACAGTTCAATAATAAAGTGTCATGTGATATTATATTTATCGTAGCATTATTCCTTCTCCTTTTACTTTTATTTTTTGTAAAATTTATTTTTGTTTATGAATTTTGAAAATGTTTTAAAGAATTTATGTGATCTATGAGATGAGAGACAGCATGAGAATAGAGAAGGCAAAAGGACACAATGTGCGTCAGTTCAGGCACTTTGAGTCATTGGAGGTGTCTACATCCACTCTCTAGGACAGAAGATGGTAAGTAGGTCCAACCATTTCGATACACTCCAGCTACTACTTACCAACTATTTTATTTGAGTAATGCTACTTTTTGTCCTAAAGTAGTTAATAGATAATATATAGAGTGATCTAATAAACGTTGACAAAACATAATTTGATGAAAAAATAGACTGTATTTTTAATTATAAGTTATCATGTGACATTATGTCAATAATTATGTCTATTTAGTATTATTGATTTTATTTTAATTGGCATCAGGCTTAGTCGCTCTAACAATCATTAAAAAGAATTGTCTGAAAAAAAAATGAATTTTGAAATAATAATTTTTTTGGGAAATATGTGGTTAAGAAGATGAAAATATTTTTGAATTTATGTGTAAAATATTTTATTATGAAAATGTACGATTGAAAATAAGTTTGATAAAAAATAAATAAATAAATTATTTAAGTGATTGTCAAGGGTATGGCACAATTAGTCCTAGGCAATGGAAGACCCCACAACTTCATTGTTCAATGAAGTGATGGGGTTCACTACCATGGTGCTAAGTGCTAACAATGGAGAGTAAGAAATTTTTTATGTAAATTTAAAGATACTATCTATTACATGAAAAAAAAAAGTATGCTCTTTAAATTTAAATAAACTTTTAACTATGAGAAACAAAAATAAAAATAAAGAAACTATATCATTATCAACTTTTGACTATGAGAAACAAAAACAAAATATATTTATATAGACTAAACAACACGCGTAATACAACAAACACGGATAAAACTTAAATTTTTTAAATATAAAAACTTTGAATTGTGAAGAAAAAAATAATTAAAAACAAAGGAAACCTACCATTACCTACATGGCACCCAAATCACATAATTTTATTTAAGAATTTATAACACGTAATGCAACATAGAACGGCAAAACTCAAAATATAAATCACTTTTTGTGTGACAAATAAAAAGTAAAATTAAAGTAAAAAAAAAAACCATTACCTACGTGGCGCCTACATCATATAATTTTTAAATAGACGGCATATCACGCGTAAACACCATAGAACGACAAATATCAAATCAAAACAACTTTTGATTGTAATAAATAAAAAAAGAAAAAGGGAAATGGATCATTATCTACATAGCATCCACAAGGTGCAAGATTTCAATAAAATAATATTTGGTCCCAACATTAAATAAATAGCTAGAACAAAATATATGCGGATATGAATGCATGCACAAAGAGAAAGTATGTAAAGGGACATAAACTTTTTCTTGATTTTTATTAACCTTTTCGAAGTATTGGCAAGAATAAGAATCGATGTCATGTTCCCTTCTTTTCTTGTCACTTTGCCCCAAAAGAATTCTCTCAAAAATAATTTAATTTGATGCAGAAATGAGTGGGAAAAGCATTAGCCAAATGCTCCTCAAATTGAAAGGAGATCTTAAAAATAATACACCCACCAAAGATTCTCTTACAAAGCCAATTTATGGGGGAGACAATGATGTAGTCTAAATATCTTTATATTCTAATGCTATGATAATAGTGTTAAACGAGCAGAGGTCTTTGACAGACCCTTATGTGGCGCCCTCCTGACGCCCCCTCTAATAGGAGGGCGCCACATAGGTGTCTATCACTCACAGACCCCTGTTCGTGTAGCACATCTCATGCTATGATTTATTTGGGTCCCATCAATTAATATTACGTGCCATCAAGTTGATATATTAATTCTTTATTTTTTATTATTTGTAAATTTACGAAAAATTGTCATAATATGTGATTGTTGATGTTACATGCATCATGCATGATTATTTCTAATTTGGATCTTGCCAACAATATACTTTCTTTGCAAATTTTCTAATAATTAAATAAAAGATCAAATTTCCAATATTCGTCAAGCAAATTTCTATTAAACAAAGTTTTTTTTGTTTGCACAGGCCCTTTTTCTATAGACCGCTATAGGTGGGGCCTGACCCGGCACAGGCAGTACCAGGTCGGCTGTGCCTAAAGCATGTCATGTCGCCCGGTCTAGATAGACAGGATTTCGACTGAATTGGGGTATTCTTGAGAAGTGCTGGCCCTGGCTATTGACAATGAGATGGGAGAATCTTGGAATTCACAAAATGCTTGAAAACTTCTATAACAGAAGGCATACATTGCCAACATCCTCAGACATTTGCACTAATTGATGATCAGGATCCATGGCAATATACTAGGACGAATGTTCGACTTTAGGATAATCATTCAGACTAGCTCTACTCAAAGACGATAAGGATGCAACTAAACGCAAGAACAAGCAAACACATGTTATGATCATCGGACATTGTCTTTGCACATTCTATATGACTTCATGGATACTCGAAACAATGGGGTTGGCAAAGACAGTCAATGGCATGCATCAGCTTTCTCCGAGGACCAACAGCTACTGCACCCATATCTTTAAGCTTTTGCATGGTAAGATTAGCCAACTGAAATTTGTTGACACTCCGGTTCTGAAAAATGGTTATGAAGCGGCTAAGGCCTAGAGAAACTAGCCAGTTGTTCAATCCTCCAGCACTACGGAGTTTCTTCTCGAGATATAATGCTCTCATTCTCCGATTTAGCAGTGTGCTTGTATCAGCAAATATCATAAACTTCTTACTGACTTTTGATGTGCTGCCGAATGCTATCATTTCATCCTCTCCAAAACTATGAATTGGTGAATTGTCCAAAACAACCCTGTGCTGTAGCTCGGATGGTGGAACAGGTTCAGAAGGATGAACTATATTAGCCGGTGGATGATCCTCCTCGGGAGACACTGAGATGGATTTCTCCCTTGCAGGAGACAAATGCGTTTGGACAGGTGTACCTGATGGACACTGTGGCTCAGAATTAGTTTTTCCAGGCTTTTCTTGTATCTGAGGGTCTGCCGTGTTAGGATTTATGGGCTGTTCCTTACTGGACAATGGTGGGATTAAAATAGTGACTCTCTGCTTCTTGACCACCACCCAACAATCTTCATCAGCTGGTTCCACCTCTGGAGCACCTTGATTTTTTTTCTTCTTTCCCGTATGTCGTGATTTTGGTTTTGCCATTAGCTGCTGACATGAAGCCAAGTTATGGAACATATTCAAACTTCTACAGAAAGGACACGCTACCTCAATTCAACTTCCCATTCAACTATTAATAAAGGAGGTACAAACAGAACATACATAAACGTTGAGAAGTAAAGCAGAATACATATAAATAACAACCGGATTGGATACATTGTAGCCATGAAGGACAAACACACAAGTCAGGATTATACTTCTCTATTTAACAATAGAAAGAATAAATCTTAATGCCTTATAGTTTTTTGCTTAACACCTCCAGTGTATTAAATAGGTGAGACCCAATATTTAATTGGGACCAGGCATGAATGAATAATAAACATGTCAATTTTCAAGTGGCAGGGAGTATTGAGTTTAGTACTCCTGGAGTACTAAAATTTTCTCCTTCAACAGGCCCCCACCCACAGAAAACAAGGAAGAAACATTAAGCTGTAATTCCATAGAATTGCACATATAATTAGGGTAAACCGCAAGGACTGTCCCCAGTGTTTTTTCCCAGGCATTAAGCTCCTGAACCTCCCATTTTTCAATGATTTAGTCCCTACTCACTCCAGCTAGTTGCCTGAGGAACAATAGATGAACTTACAAGAAAATGCTCGAGGCTTCGAAGTCAAAATGTGACAACAAAAGCAGGAAGAAGGGGTGTGTACTAGAAAATGAAGGAACCACCACCACCCACCAAACATCCACATGAGGAGATGGGGGTTGGGGCAGGAGGGGGGGCTGATGGTGTGTGGTGGTGGTGGGTGTGGAACCAGAAGCCTCGAGTCGGAGGGAGGTTAGGAGTTGTGGGGACTTGGGAAGAATATGATATTTTTTCCCTATATATATATATTTTTTTGACCTTATTTAAGCTTGAGTATAATTTGTATTTTCATGATCAGTTAACTTTTTTTAGACGGAAACCATGAATGAGACTAATTTCGTCTAAAAATAGAAGGTTGAAGCACTTGATGCCAAAATATAAATATTGGAGACATAAGTGACTATAAGGTCAAACATTAGAGAGGGCTCAGACAATTTACCCACATTTTTTTGAGGAAGAAATTGGGAAGGTTCATATATACTTGGACCATCATAAACTATATTTGGCAATTTTTTGGATATTTAACCGATTTAATGTGAGAATTGCATTACGCCTCTGTTTGACAGCCATTCTTTCAAAAGAATGAGTTTTTGAATAGTAAATTTTTGGAGAATGTATGGTTAAAAAGTAGGAAAAAAATTTGGATTTACGTGAAGAATATTTTATTATAAAAACGTGTCGTTGAAAATGAATATGAGAAAAAAAGAGATTTGAAAGAATAGTTGTCAAACGGGGGCTAAGAGAATATATTCTATCTGTTTTAAGAAATCATTCCATATAATCATTCCTATTTGCATCCCACAAACAACTCAAGTATACCGGACATCTGCTATCAGTCTCATAATAAAACATAAAACTGCATAGTCCATTACATTAACTAACACAACAGATACGATAGTCAAAACACCTATATCGTCTGCATCTAGCCCTTTCACAGCAACAACGAGGAGGCTTTGTACCAGTTCCTACATTTCTCTACCTTATACGACAAAAGCTCAAAAAAATCAACCAAAATATTCTTAAAAGTCATTTTGTGAGACACTTTTTCCCTCCAGTTTCAAGTAGATGCTACACTAACATTCCTTTCCTAGAATTTAGCTCTTGTGTAGAAGTGATCATTTGAAAGTGGTGGATAAAAAGTAGGGAAAAGTTACATGGAAACGTGATTTTTTTTTATTTTTTTGCTGAATGTGTGGTTGAAAATAAGTGTGGAGGAAAAAGTGATTCTCAAATAATCACTTTCAAACAAGAGCTTATTTCTCTTTTGCATCTCTGCCAAAATTTGTTGGGGGCAAGTTAACTTTAAAAGATATCAAGCTGAAGTTAACATAGAAAGCAAAAACAAATACGATTCGTTGTCTCTCCCTATTATCCAAACTAATATGTATATTGCTCTCTAAAAATCTACATTTAAAAATGATATTTGCAGAGAGAGATGAAGACTCAAGAATACCAAGGCTACCGACATATATGAGCATTTACGGAGAGAGGAAAACTACGAACATAAGATTACGAGTTATCTATTTTATTCTCTAATATTAAAGTTTATAGCTACAGTACAGTTCTATAACAGTGCCTTCGGTTGCAAAAACAGTTCAGTCTGATTGCAGTTGCCCAGTATTTAAAGGAGAGATTCAAATCCTGCCATGCCTGTCAAGAAAGCTAAATATCCTTTTTTTTTCAAAAGATGAAGTGGACAGGAGAACAAATCGTGTTATTTTTCTCTTGCTTAATATGAATATGTTGAAGATATGCCGATAATATTATCACCACTTCATCATGAACAACATATATTTCCTTGAATCCTACATTCTTTTACCTCAATCTTGGATGAATTCCTTTACTATGAGTGCAATCTATAAAGCAAAAAGCGTGGGGGGGGGGGGGGGGGGGGGGGGGGGGGAATTGAAGTAAATTACTACTATAAAGTTAGCTGAAAGAATTTTGTAGGTCTCCCTACTTTGTCTAGTAGATGCAGAAGCACCAGTAACAGATAATACAGGTGAGTTTGATTCAACATGGGTGAGCTTTGATTGATTTGAATGTAAGGAAGGATTTAACCTTGGATGGATATCAATTCCATTGATTTTAAAATCCATTAATTAGATTTAAAATCAATGGGTTTGAATCCATTTCATTAGTTAAATTTAGTTTTTGATTCATTATGAATTTCAAATCTTTAACTTAGTCCATCAAACAATCTTATAATTCGTTGATGGATTTGAAATTCTCTCGAATTTGAGTCATTAGGTAATCCTCTCCATTCTTTAATGGATTTCAAATCCACCAAATTCATTTTGTTGTCCAACCAATGAATTTAAACCAGTTTGACCTATCACCTAACAGCAATTTCAAGAAATATCTACGAATGTAGAGATTTTCAAATGACTCCAACAAGTCTGCTCAAATACATCACGAGGAAGGAAGGAATTATACTATGGTTGATGTATTTGTATATAGACTTAAAAAGCATAATAACTCAAAATTGTTCAAACAACTGCAATGCATTTCTTGTTATGAAATCCATGTTCATTGGTCCAAATCCTTTGATCAAATGCACCCCAAGTTCCTGAACTTATATAGATACTCGTACACTACATAAGAATTTCCTGTGTTCCCTTGTATCATGAGGGTGAAACTTGCACTTCTTTGTTAAGGTCTGGAGATGAATATCCACTATTAACTTAGAGTTTGCATGAAGGGGTCTCATTACAACTAAATCATTCGAAAGATGCAGATTTCTAGTGGAAAGAAAAATTAACTGCATTGCAAACAACAATGAGATAGCAAAAGTAATATTAAACCAAACTTCAATGGAAGACAATTTGAGCATTCTAGTGCTACATTTCTGTTGACAATTCTTATCTATAATCCCCTAATACAAGTACAATATCATTATTCTATAGATTTGACGGGGGTCCAATATTTTCTTTATTCAAAATATAGAAATTTTCATCAAGAGGCAATACATGAAGATAAAGACCGTTTCTACGAATTTCTCACCCAGTTCTATGAGCACAACCTAATGTAAGACCATTTGAGAACCCCAGTACTATATTTTTTGAGATTTATGTATCAGTAATTCCCCTTATAAAAGTACAGTATCACCGTTTCTTTAAATTTAACTATGGATCCAATCTTTTGTTCCTTTGAACTAAAGGGATTTTTAACAATGGCAAGTACGTGAAAATAAACGCAATTTTTCCTTATTTTTCTATCAGCACAATGATAGAATTTCAGCATAAAATTTGAAGGAATGGAGTCTTTTTGCTCATAATGGAAATTTCATTAACAAATACAAAGTAAAGAGTAATTGTTCTATAAATTTGGCTATTTCTCCATTCGAACTGTAGGGATTTTCATCACGAGGCAGTGCATGAAAATAAAGACAATTACACATATTTTTCTATGGATAAAACAACCATTAACTACAACAAAGTTACCAGAGGGTTTTAATTTTTAACGCAAACCCAGATTAATTCAGCCCCCGAAGGTTATTCGTGATCAATCTACACAAGTTTATGGATTTAATATAAGCATATAGGTTCAAGGTGAAGGGGATGAACCTGGAGAGATTGTGGGAGTTAGTATCCGAATCTCCAAATTCTTTCCAAAGCTAATGAAATCGAGAAATTCGAACCCAAAAAATCTATAAAATAAAATCCTGATCTTCCCCGAAAATCTTCCGAAATTTGTCTGATCTCTCTTGCCCTTTCGTTCTTCTGTTGATAATTACATAAAGAGCTTGAAGAAGGCAGGGAGGAGCTTAAACTTATTTACTCACAAGTATTAAGTAGATTTGTCATTTTTCATTTTTCTCCATCGAAAAAAAGAGAGAAATTTTTTGACTAAATTTGAAACTAAAAGTAAGTTTGGGGACTCAATTGAGATTTCTCTTAACGTTTATGGGCCGCTAATGAAATAAATCCATATTTCTCTGTCCGGTGAGATTATCCTATCCCTTTACCTCCTCCTCAACCAGGAGCCATCAAACTCTCTTTAATTAAGGAGTAGCCATGGTTCAGCTGAAGCCTCTCATTGCTTTTCCTTTCTCTCTGTATCTGCTTGTACCTTTGACTTCTGCCAAGTCCACCGCCGTCACTACTGGAGTTCCATTTATTCGTTAGTTTGATTTCTTCTTTTCAAACTGGATCATGTATTTTTAAGATTAAGTTTTTGGCCGTTCCCGTATTATTTAATTTTTCTGGGGTAATTGGTTGGTTTTGGATTTTGTTCCAGTTTTTTCATATTTCTTGAAATTCAACGTCTTCATAACATTTTATGAAGTAGTTGATGTTTTTCGACCATCTTTGTAATTTCACGTAGTGAGTCAGTTAGTTTGATATCTTCTTTTCACACTCAATCATGTTGTTTTTAAGGCATCTCCAATGGAGACATCGAAACACCAAATTGCACCAAAAAATTGTGCAAAATTACTCCAATATAACACCAAACTTTGCACCATTTTGATTTTTTTCCGTTTTTCTCATGGAGCTAATGTTCTTCACGTTCACAGGGTTCATACACAAAAAATGTCAATGGTGGATGAGAACAAGAAGCAATTGACATGCATTACTTTCGACACCAGCGCAGCATTAGAAACCTTGGTTTCAAGTTGAGCACTCTCGAGGATTTGCTTCACTGAATCTTTATCCCGGGCTTTAGATGTTGTAAATAAAAAAAATTTCTATATCGAATGTTGAAAAATTGAATCTGTATCTACGTCAATGTTAATATTAGGGTACTGGTTCTGGTGTTCTGCAAGGCATGTTTAAAATTTATTTACCACTGTTTGGTCCATAATGCTAACAAAATAGCTATGCAGTCTCAGATCATCCCGACTACACTTTCAGTATCAAGACTCTTCACAATTTCCACTCGAGCTTTTCCTCGAGAAAATCTTGAAATCAACAGGGCATCAAGAAATTGTTTCGTCCCAAAAAAAAAAAACACTCGTCCAATATTGTCGGCATTATAGTTGAAAAAGTAGTATCTTTTTACATAGCAGTTAAAGTGAATTCATGCTTGTGATGGAAAAATTTACATAAAGAACTTTCTTCTCTGTTGACGACAAATTATGGTGGTGTAATGATGGTGGATAGAAACAATCATTAAATAACATGCAATATTTGTAGCATCCAAGGCCTTAATCAAAGGTCTTCAAGTGATAAAGTGATTTACCCATCAACCCGTATTCTGTAATCATATACATGGACCTTAACTAACGTGTTTATAATAATCTTTGGACCACATTTCAATGATTTTCATCATATAACTGGGTTCCATTCCAATCCATTTCGAGTGTTTTTCTGAGTTTCTACTTATTTCATAGCTTCTTGAGCAATCTCGACTGGTTTTATATGTTTATTTGTAACAAATCATAAAATTATAAAGTGTTGGTTATAAATGTATTTGTATTACAAGTCTCTCGGGCATGCATGTTTAAAAAAGAGTAGACAACACAATTGACGTGATTTTTACTTAACTTCCTTTTTCGACTATGGTCCAACGATATCTAATATATCTCACCGAACATCCAATAAGGTATTGATTGATAGGGACATGGCTCATGGCTGGTACTGAAAAGGTTCAATCACCAAACCTGCTTTATATCCACAAAGTCTAATTTAAAGAATCGAAAAATAAAAAAAAGCTGCTTTGGCTTTTCCTTGTGACAGAATTATGAACCCATGGCACACCTTGTCTCCCAAAATCAACGTCTGGTCCCAACTATACTGGTTCCGCTGGTGTGAAGTTCCCATTTTGGATGGTGCAATTTGTGTGTATTTTCCAATAATCAAGGTTTGTATAGGTCTATAGTTTTCTTTTTCTGATGGAAGTTGCTGGTGGGCCCGTTTTACGTCCACGTGGACTGTTTGGATTGGTTGGTGGGCTAATGGAAACCAGTGCAGAATGTGGTACTCCACAGCCTATAACTCGCTCTTTATCAGTTGATTATTCAAAACTTGATAAAGCAAATAACAATGGCATTCTAAGAATTACTTTCCAACCGTTGGAAATCAAAAGAAAAATCTCTATCAGACTTGCCCCTCTAGGCTCTAGCATATTCTTCATTATTCATTATCAGCCTAGTCTTTGTTTAAGCGCATAGACGAGCTGGTTTTGGTTTTGAGCATAGTTGCTATCCATTTATGAAAACTGTGCACGTGTCATGTCGTTTTGATGAAAAAATGAAACTGACTTGCACATGAAGAGACGTGTTGAGGTGGTTCATGGGTCTTATCTTATTCGTTTATAATTTAGTTTGTTGTCAGCACATGTGATCCCAGTTCAGGTAAGAAGAAAACTGAAGAGGAGAGGAAAAATATGAAAGGAAGAATCCTTAGGAAACTCAAAAATATTTCAACAATCACTCAGAAACAAGGCCTAGTTTTCCACCCAAATTCATTCTTTCAAGCCTCAACTCCTCACAAAGAACACAGCAATGACAACCTTCCTAACTTAGTAGCCAGTACTATCAGTATATCAGGACTCGTAAACAATGTACCAGACGAGGAATTTTCTTCTGTTTCTTATGTGGACAACGAAGAAAAATTTCGACCCTACATAAGATCAACAGATCATGATCAGCCTGCCATTGATCAGGTACCATTATTGTCTGAGGTCGATGATTTAGCAGAGATTAGCGATTCAGCTTTTCGTCCACCAATAGGAGAATGCGAGGGCCATTCTAAACTCATCCCTGTTCCTTGCTTCAAGCCGAGAGACATGGAAGATTCTAGAAACTGCGAAAGAAAGGAAGAAAACTATAGATTCCCATCGATATCAGATTTTGAAGAGAAATGTCCTCCAGGTGGAACTGATTCAGTCATATTCTACACCACAAGCCTGAGAGGAATTAGAAAAACGTTCGAAGACTGTAATGCAATCCGGTTTCTTTTGGAGAGTTTTCGAGTAGTATACTACGAGAGAGATGTTTCTATGCACTTGGAATATAGAGACGAGCTGTGGAGAGTACTAGGTGGTCGAGTAGTTCCCCCGAGGCTTTTCATTAGAGGTAGAGACATCGGAGGGGCTGATGCAGTCGTAGGATTGCACGAAAAGGGAATGCTAAGAAAACTCTTACAAGGGATATCCTTAACTCAATCGAATTCTCCTTGCAATGCTTGTGCTGGAATGCATTTTGTTTTATGTTTCCACTGCAATGGGAGTCGAAAAATCACTTCAGATGGGCAAGCCAATGGATTATCATCCATAAGGTGTCCAGATTGCAATGAAAATGGATTAATTAAGTGCTCAATTTGCAGCTTGAACTAAGTGTTTTTTTCCTTTGAGATTTCTTGATGTTTGTAGATTTTGTACTGTTTTAATAGCAGTCTACACTGTTTAAATGACCAAAACTACAAATTGATGTGTTAATCCTTTTCGTTCTTTCTTGTTATTGGATATCTCGTTTGTATAAGTTTTCTTTATTTCTAGGATCTCTTGTGAGTTACTCGAAAAGAAGATTCAAAGACTGCTTTTAGCAGCACTTGATATTTCCCTCAAGTTTACATTGATTTGTAAACCAAACATCTTTGCCTACTCTAATACCATGTTCAATCGCCTCTTCAAATATTCCGGAGTGGATCATTCAGAAGAAATCTCTAGTTTTCCACAATCTGTATCTAACTAATAGTAAACACAATCAACATGCTTAAATTGAAATGTTCAGTCCAAGTCTATGATTAATGCTTCTAAAGCCATTTTCAAAGATTTTCTTCCCTCCCATTCTTCTCTTTTCCTTTTCAGAATTGTACTATTTTAGTGATGAAAAAAAACCTATTCACAAGAGGGACCTTACCATTTAACCTAAAGCCAAACTCGAGATAAGAGATTCTAAAAGTATTTTACGAAAATTTACTTATAAGTTTGACTTATAGTTTATAAGTGCAGATACACAAGAGTTTATTGTGTCTTCCCTTGATATCTGTAAAAATTGATATACATTAGTTAATGATTGCCTTGGAAAATCAAACGTTAACTGATATTAGAGATGTCAAAATGCATTTCATGGAATAGTCGAGCAGGTGTTGTGCCTTGTCACGGACTACCTCAAAATCGAGCTAGTCAAAGTGCTGCATATATCTCTAATAAATGTGCTTTTAGAAAGAAAAAAAAAAAATTGGATTTTGAGTTTTGGTCCGTAAGATAGAGTGCGCCAGCCGTATGTCCCCATCTAATCATGGGAATAATTTGCAGAAGACACTACAGGAAAATTATCAATCTAACATTCTGAACTTGCATTAGTTGCTTGTTACGAGGAAAATCAGATGAATGGGAAAATATTAGAAGGTGATGTACAAATTGTCAGTTCAATGAAGGGGAAAACCAAAGGAAGAATATGGTGGAGCAAAGAGACTTAAGATTAGAGGTGTTCACATGGAGAGAAAAATTAATACAGAGTCCTTAATGCAGCTTAAAGAAAACAAAACCATCTAACACAACTTCACTCAAAATGATGAAACGGTATCTTATCAACTCGACCCAAACACGAAAAACAAGTCAGGTATAATCACACTTCCTCAAATTTACAGTTACAGTCAAAAACCATGTCTTTAAGCAGAAACCTCGGTTATAGCATGAGCACGGCTTCTTCTGTCACTTGAGTTGCGCTAATTTGCCGCTCTAGTTGGGTGAAGTGAAATTCAATTTGTAGTCTTTGATGAAGAGGAGTTGATGTTATCAAGCCTTTCTTGATATCATCTTGCAGTTCTCTCATTGGTATTGCGGCCAAGAAACTCTTTATATATTCTTTGCACGACTCTTTACCTTGACAAACAACCACTTCTTCCTCCTCTTCACTCATAATTGGATCCTCGGGTCTGGTCACTGGTGTCCCTTCTTTCAAACCCTCCTTCGACTCTGCCTGCTGCTCTGTATTCAAGTTGTCAGGCTCCGATGCAACAACAATTCTCTTATCATCTACAGGTTTATCTTCTGGAGATTGCTTGGAATCTGGAAGTCTGTAGATAGTCGTATCTCTGTCAAATTTCAGTATGTAAGCTTGAGTGCATCCCTCGTAGAGTCGTTCCCCTAATGTGTCGATGATGTAGTAAGCATCTATTTCGACCTTCAGGACAAAAAAATGATCATTCCAACTGACAATGAAAACCTGGGATTCTCCACTGCCAGAACATTCTGAACGATTGATCTCATCCCAGATATTGTCAAATGACATAGCACCATGCAGAAAATCAAAATTTTCCCCCTCCGTCCCTTCTGGATGGAAAAACCCTATAAACGATTTCCCAGGAACTACACAGAGAGCACGTGTTTTGGATTCGAGGACCGTCTCTAGATCAAAGTGCTTATCAGGGAACCTCTCCCTGTAAATTTCATTTTCGCAGAGGTTTCTCCATTCTAACGAGCCTTCTCGGATCAAACTGTCGAACTGTGACTTAATGGGCATGAGGTCATGGTTATTCTGCAACCAATCAGCAATCACCGTAACAAGGGCTGTACATGCACTTTCTCCAGCCGCTTGCTCACTTCGCTGATCAATGGAAGCCAAGAAGACCTGTATTTGAATCTTCATGTGTCCATCACGACTTGTGATTTCTTTCTGCTCCCAACAACCAACGGTAAAACTATCATCACCAAACTCAGAAACTGAAGATCGATTTGCATTTGAATCTTCATCTGCCTTATGCCACTGCCAAGAAATAAATAGCCATGCTTAATGAAAATCGAAAGTATATGATAAATAACCAAGGGTGAAATATATTGCATTTAGGTAACAAACTCAGAATATAACGAAGGTAATGCTGTAAATGCAGTGTTACTAACAGTTTGGTGAAAATTACAGGCAACAATCAAATTGTTAATGTCCCATGAACTTATAATGACTTAAGCTGGTGTATCACACTTGCTGAGATGAAAAAAATAGTAATACATTTCACCAATTTCAGTGGCATGATCAAAATCTAAAGCAACTGCACCAGGTTACAAATGCTTCTCCAATTAGAATATGAATGGTGCGGTTTCAAACGCCGAAAAGAAGAAAGAAAAAGGTTGTTACAGCCCTTCATTTAACATAGAAAGTAAATTTTCTGAAGAAATATAGGTTTCATAATTAGTATTATAGGCCTAAAGACTAAAGTCAAATATAGTATAACTATAAGACTCACACCAGGTCATAAATGCTTCCCGATTAGAATATGAATGCTGAGGTTAGTAGATCATTATGAACCACAAAAAGAAGAAAGCAAAGGATGTTAAGACTTACCAAAGAAATATAGATATCATATTCAGTATTATAAAGTCGAATATGGTATAACGATCAGCCTTATACAGGAATAAAGCCAAAAAAATGATAATTTTTGCTTCATAATTCAATTAAATAAACACTTGAATCAAAAATCACAAGGTTAAAAAGAAACTTCTTTAAATGGTGTAATTTTAATGGGGTAATGCATAGAAGTATACAGCGGGTTGGATAATATGAAAAAGTGCTATAGGAATTGTATATGATCAATATTGGTGAACATGTTAGAAGGGGTAAACCAAATTGACATGTCCTGTGATAGTTGTTAATGATCTAGTTGCATTAGCTACCAATACATATAGCAAGGAACCCAACTGCAAGGCAGAAAATTCATGTAGCCAACCTCAAATTCATTGGAAAAGGTTCTGTGTGTTGTTGATCCTATTGTATAACAAGAAGAGAGCATTTAACGATCCTTACCCCATACAAGAGAGACTCATCAGGGCTCAACTGTCGGCGATCAAAGTCAATATCATCTCCACCTTCTTCTCCATAAGCTTTCTTTAACAATGGTTCTCCTTTAGCCTTGGGAGATCTGAAGCTCAGTTTCCTCTTTCTCCAAGGTAGAATACTACGTTTCGAATTCTGCATCAGAGATGGCTCAGAAACAGTGGAACTCAAATCATCCTTGTGCAAGGAGCCAACATCTGATTTGCGGTTGCTGTAGTAAATCCAATCTTCATCCTCACTGTTGATTTTAGCACTAGAGTATAATGACACGCCTGCATAATTAGCATATGCCAATGAACCATAACTAAATGACTTCCTAACAGTGGAATCCTTCTTCATGTCCTCAGATGCTCCTTCAACATATTCATCAAGTGAGTCTGCATCAAAGGGGTAAGCATACTCGCCCTCATCACTCTTGACAGAGCACCTGCCTTCACTGCCATCTTCCTCCAGGCAAGCTTTTTTAGCACTCCGAGTCGACACAAAATCTGTGAAGATTTTTACCTTTCTGAGACCAGCTTTAAGCACAGAAACTTCATCTCTATCAATCGAGGAAGTGTCTGCAGACGATGGAGATGATGTGTCCAGCATCATTTGCCTTTGCACCGATACTGTTGGTTCTTGTGCAGCTCTAAGTTCCAATAAGCTTAGACATATCTGAAATCAAAATGGCTGTTAAGATGTAGAAGGAAATAAATAATTTTGAAGCCTATAATAAAATTTAAATAACCGATATTATGAAGATTTGTGATCCCGAATTCATGTTGTAGAAGGAAATAAATAATTTTGAAGCCTATAATATAATTTAAATAACCAATATTATGAAGATTTATGATCCCAAATTCATGTCAGATAAAATTCATCATTATGGAATCATACGTACACAAAGTAAGGAACAGCTCTGAGCTGCAGCGCCTGACATTGAGAGTGGAATCTTAAGTTCAATCTCTTGTTCTTCATTCTTGGAAGCAAATTCAGCAAGGTTCAAGGCTGCAGAACCAACTATAGGAAACTTGTTCTTCGCCCCTTGATTCAACCCCTAAACAAAACCAATCAAGTTTAGTTCTCTTGAACAAAACCCTGAAAGAAAACAAAAATCCATATGTTGATCATAATAGCTTAATAATAACTCTTTGAAAAACCTCTGATTTTAGAAAAATGCAAACATAGACGTAAATGACATAACATGGTATAATTGCTAACTTGCAGAATTGGCGACAATTGATAAACAAACCAAGTAAATTAAATGACGTTAAACTCTACCTATTTTTAGCCAAGAGCACATAATACTTGAGTCTCATTAAGCTCATGTTTGAGCTCCCTGATTCAAAAACTCATTTTTTCCCAAACTCGCTTTTAATCACACATTCTACCAATAAAATGATTTGCACGTAAACCTAAAACTTTTCCCGACTTTTTAACCATACATTTTTCAAAAAATTACTATTATAAAATCCATTTTTTTGTGAGAAACGGGGCTCAAACAATGACACAATATGATTAAAAAAAAGCCCAAAACAACATCCACAAAATCAACGAGTCCCACTAAACGACACTCACACCTACCATGTGCCACAACATGTATAATTTCTGGTTATTAGAACGTGCAATAAAAAATTGGACCATTACAATAACGACCTAACTAATTTAACTATTTAAAGTTCAAACAACAGGACATAGGCAGCCGACTTTGATATAAGATAAACAAAGTTCAGTTATCCTAAACCTTCATGGACATCATGAAGAAAAGAAACATTTAACAAGACAAGACATGGTTCAATGATGACTGCAAAGTCAACTACAATTAAAAGATTCTTTGGCTCGCATAGCAAACCACCCCCAAAACAATATACAGAATCTATAATTTCGACTAAATGCGGACAAGAAGCATTCGGAAAGCCCATGAAATGGTGTCTTAAAGATCCTTTCGCGATATTACGGTACCATTCTATTAATCTGATAACACAATTTCAAGAATAGGCGTTTTGAACCATTTCAAATACTCAATTGACAGGCATAACACAGACGTTTGTGGTAATTTTGGCTCCCATCAACAGACAGTAAAATTGCACATCCTAGCCTTCATGAAGAATTAAAAAAAGTTGCCTAAATTTGGGGCATTTGTCTCCCTATCTCTCTTTGAATATTTCAATCTCAAGATCACATAAAAAATATTATCTTCTTCTGTAAATAAAGTTGGATTTGACCACAAAAAACTCTTAAATACGCCATATGGAAGTTATTCCCTAAATCATTACAACTGATATGTTATTACAACTCTTAAACTGAGATGCACATGCACAAATACTAGATGTTGTGGGATTTTTCTACAATAGAAGGAAATAATCATGAAACTGGAAATCTTCACCCACTAAGCCAGATACCCAATCTTTATCACATCGAATAAAAAAGGCAAGAGGTGTTGAAAAATGAAACCCACGAAAGAATCCAAGAAAAGATAAAAATTTAATTTAAAAAAAAAAACCCCAGAAATGTATATTCAAGAATCATGAAACAATAATAAGAAAAAAGAAAAGAAGACTCACATGCAACACAGTAAAGGTAACCTCCCATGGATGAAACACGTTGTCCCTGTACCCAGAAAGATTACATTCACTCTGAAACTCTTCATCCCACTCCACCAAAACGCCGCCGTCTGGCCCGTCAACCCTTTTCACACTTTCCTCTCTTGTGCAGTTCCTTTTGACCGTCCTTCTAAATGAGCCCAACGAAATCTTGGGACCCTTCCACCGGATCTCCACTGCAAGCCCACTTTTATCCTTCTCTGCACCCTCAACTACCCAATCACAACCACCCTCAGCCTCAAGCCTCTGCACTTTAAGTTTCACTTCATATTTTCTTGAAATCAGAGGCGGCCACGGTCTCCACTTCATCATCTTCACAACCATTTCGTTACTAATTTCAAGAAACGGTAAAACATGAAGAAATATAAAAGATTCCTTCTTTCTTCGTTCAAAAATGATTTTGTTTTCAGTCAAATGGGGTCGATAAAGAATTAATTTAAAGTTAGTGAGAGAAAGAAAGACGCATAGAAAAGAATATGCCGTTGTGTTTCTGGGTTTTCATTTTTCAAGATGTACAGATAATAAATAATATATACGCAGAGAAAGGGAAAATGATCGAAGAGAGGAAGTGATGGTGAAGTCACCTAGGGTGGGCCGAAATGGGGTTTGTAGTTAACGTTTTGTGGACTGTGTTGCAATTTGCAAATGAAACGGCGTAAAAAGTAGGTAGTTGACTTAAGTAACGAGTATTTATTGTCAATGAAATCACATATGGCTATGCTTGTTTCTCATTTTCATCCCATTCTTAGAGCCTGTTTGGTCCCCATTATATTTTCATTCTCATTCTTATTTTTTTCTCTTTCTTCATTTCAACCACACATTTTTCAAATAAAATAATATTACACACAAATCTAAAACTTTTCCACCATACATTCTTCTATTAATCACTATTCCAAAAATTCTATTCTCATTAAAATTAACATCAAACACACTCTTAATGAATTTTTTGACCATTAAGGGAGTTAGCAATCGAAATTGTGGACTTATTTGGGCAACCTTGATTGTTTGAAACTCGGGTTTAAACAAGATTCGAACCCAGTGATAAAAAGCTTAAAATATCGATTAAATCATATTATTATTATTTTTTATCACGCTTGTTGGTTTAGTCTGATTTCAACAATGTTGTTTTACCCCCTCTTTAGTTTTGACTTTTGAGATGTCATTTGGACTTGATCAAATTGACTCGACTGCATTTATTTATTTTGTTTAATATTTATCATAATTAAGAGTTTGTTTGTTTCTGATTCAAATTTGATTTTAATCATATCTTTCATAGGTCTTATAACTTTTCAACCACTCATTTTAAAAACTTCTATCACAATTTACTAAAAAATCTAATTTTAATCCTCACTAAACACCCTCTAAAATTTTATTTATGTAAATTCAATTTTCAAAATCTCAATTGCATACAAAAAATTTAGGAAATATATTATTTTTGGGTTAGCAATGATGATATCGGTACCATTAATGATTATTGCCCGCCAAAGACATTTAAAAAAAAAAAAAAATTGGCAATATGTGCATCATGCTCGAATATGAATTTTTGGATTGTATTCGTGTTTGACTTGTAGAGGAATAAGTTTTTGGATAAGATTTTTAAGTAATCATTAACAAAAAAGAGTTTATTTTAGAAAAATGACTTCATGTTTGAATTGTATTGAACGAGTTTCCAGATAAGATTTTATGATGATTATTTTAAGAAAAGATGATTTCAAAAATTACTTTCTCGTTTGAATTTTGTGTACGAAATTTAGATAAGATATTTTCGATAATCTTATCGCTATGTATATTTTTATTTTTCGAAAAAAGTTGTTTAAATCTCAAATATCGTGTGTTTATTAGGGAAGAAAAGTGGTTTTTAAGGAGCTTTTCATATTTTATACACGATTATGACATGTTGGAGTGTTAGAGTGCATAGAATAATTAATAAATATCATCGTGTATTTGTATTCAATATAATGTCCAAATTGACATATGTAAAATTCAACATATTTAGTTGGAAAATACAGTTGAATTATTATAGAAGAGATGTATTCAAATTCAATGTTTAATTCAACTTGAAAAGCGCGCTTCAAGCGTTTCAATCTTGAAAACTTCTTATTATTAGGACCTGTTTGATATAATCTAATTTTTTGATGTAAGATGGGTTGTTTGATAGGGTTTATTTTCTTGACAATGGTTTTTCCTCAAACCCCCTCACGTGACAGTTTTTCCTTGATTTTGTGGAAAATTAATTCTCACCTTTTTGGTGGTTTTTCGTTTTTCACTTCTTTTTTTTTTTTTTGACAATCAAAACAAATTTTATCACTAATTGTACAAAAATTTATCCATTTAAATGATAATTTTCATGAAAAATAAAGTCAAACGAATGGTATTCGATTTTCCTTTTTTTGAACAAATTCTATCCTCAATTGTAACAAATTCTATCCATTTAATAGACAATTTTCATGAAAAACAAAGCAAACAAATACTAAAAGATCCAAAATTTTAAAATTTTTCGAGTGAAAAATTATATCAATCAAACACAATTAATCATCAAATCCCGGTAAAACAAGTTCTAAACAATTCAATTCTCTATAATTCATTTTATTTTCACCCAAATTCCGTTCATGCAATCAAACGGACCCTTAATGTATCAAAACATCTTAACCCTAGGGTGGAGTTAGGGGTTGTAGTGGGTCAATCCGACTAGACACACTATGGAGTACGAGATTGACTCGTATTCACAAATTAGGACTAATATTTATAAATATAAAAAAACTCGAACTTGCTAGAGGCGTGAATATGAATTCTACGTGAATTTGTTGTTGACTTGATGCTAAAAGTCTAATGTAATTAACTATGAAAACAAAGATTAATAACCTCATCAAATTTACTCTCCATTTATATTTTATACGATTATATTTAATGAATTTGTAAGTTTCAATACTCAGCTATTTAGCTTGGTTCTCATTATTTCAAAACTTATTTTGCCTCAAACTCATTTTCAACTACATATTTTTGTAATAAAATATTTTGTACATGAATTCAAAATCTTTTGTATTTTTTAACAACACATTTTCCAACAATTCACTATTACAAAACTTATTTCATAAAAATAATGTCCATCAAGGCCTAATTATTTATATTATAATAAATATTTTAAACATTGATATCTAAAACTATATTAAATGAAAACGAGGGGAAAACAATAAATATTGAAAAAAAAAATGTTTATTAAAGTTTATTCTTTAAAGTTAAAGAAAGTGTCCGATGACGTGCATAGACCTGGGAGCTAGGTCCCAATCGTGCATTGCACCACACGACCACACTTGAGCTAGCCTTTAGCACTTTATCATAGTCTAAGGTGTAGTTTGGGGAGATGTTCACACTTACAACTTAAAAGAAAGTGGAATTATATTTATAAAATTAGTACACTTATTCATTTTCTAACGCGAGGGGTAACTCTATTTTATACATATAAAAAAACTCATATAAATCGCCATTAGAGCACATTTTCAAGTGATAAAAAGAAAAGATGAAGAAATCAGTTTTGTTTGAGGCTATCGCGTCAAGAGTTCGAATCCTGAAATATGAATTTGATTATTGGGTAAGTGCAAGTGTACAAATAACTTTCTACCCTATGTTCTTAGAGGCATGACCTGCAATTTACCTCATTCATCAAGATCCAGGGCAGGACAGGTGAGGGCGTCAGTAATTGAACGTAATCCAAAAAAAAAAAAAAAAAAAAAAAAAACTCATATAAATCTCTCCATAAAGCTCACTTTGGAAAATATTATTTCAATTCACAAAAAATGTTGATATAGCCAACTTAATATATCATTATAATCAGGGATGGACCCAAACATTTTAGGTTAGGGGGTCACAATCAAACTTTCAAACGGTGAGTAAATCGTAAATGATAATGGCAGTTCGTAGTCGGCAGACTGGGAGAGTGAGACAATGGCACAAAGCTGAGTTTGAAATTGTTGATTGCATTTTATATTTATGGTATAGGTTTTAAAACGGTTTTATTTAGACATGAACCCACCAAAAAAAGTATCTCAAAATTTGGTAAAATTTCATTTAATAGGCTTGTAAAAAATAATTGTTGTGAACTTTTGTCAATAAAGCTTTTAGTAGTACAGTATTTTTCAAAAATGATCATTAATAAAAAGTTGAAAATTTGTTAATCAATTCAAAGAAGTGCTTAAATAGAATTTGTTGGTAGCATGACTATAAAGTGTTTTTGTATGAGTTACATATACTTGTTAAGTAAAGCTGATAATAATTTAAAATGATAAATAATATTGAAAATTAAGATAAAAAAAACATGTCATAAATAAGATTTTGTGCATTGATATGCATTGGAAATATATGAATTTTTTATAGTTTAATTAAATTCAAATTTCAACTTCCTCTAAAACCTGAATTTAGAGCTTTTTAATAGAGTACATGTTTGGTTCGACTAAAAAATTGATTAAAATTTAAGTCATGGTTAATCAAAAACTTTAATCACGTATTTCTTGAAACCCGGAACTTTTTAAATACACATTCCATTAATTTTTATCAAAATTTATTTAAAAACTGATTTATCTGTAAACCAAGGACAAAATCTCAAAATTTGAACGTCTTTGAAACCATTAATAGTTTTTGAAAGTTGTTTTATTGTCAATATACGCTTACTGATTTTAATGAGTTACATTGAGTTTCGACCATCTCATCTGAAATTCAATCTGAGATGTCAAAATAAATTTTTTATGACATTCGATCACTGTCGTTTGAGTGATTCAATTCATGGATTTTATGAGCGATGTTGTACACTAACAATCTCTCCCTAAACTTGAAACTGCTTGACTCAAATGCATGACTCTAACTTAGATATCACTTGTTAAAATCGTATTTCAATGATTTCATCTGAAAATCAATTGATATACAATCAGTACAGATTAAATACTTTATGATATTCGATCACCGTTATTTGAATAATACATCCCATAAATTCAAAAAACGACCATATTGCAGCCCCATCATAACGAAACAATCAAAATTTCAACATTTTCAATGAATCGCCTCAAAATAAGCAAATTGTTTTGGAAACTAACTGTTAAGCCCGTGTGCACGTTCCGTAACGCCCTGTATTTTCAACGTTTTGTGTTGGCATCTTAGCTCTTTGAACATAGTTTAACGTGCTTAATCAACTTAAACTAGTAATTAAGTTTATTGAAATTACCCATTAACAGCTGGCCATCACTGTCAGAAACCTTTTCTTCATTGGATTATCGGACCATTCAAACTTTGAAAACTCAATCTTGACTGATTCAATAATCTAGGCTTTTCTTTTTTATTAATTTCAATAAACAAATTATTAAAATTGTTGGGAAACGACACCAAATCAATGTCTTGAATCAATGTTGAAGCAAACCACAAGACTTGACAAAATTCCAACAAACTTGAAAAATGAAAGATGAGATGATTTTTGGGGAAGGAAATGAATTTCAATATATAAAAAACTATGATTACTTGAACAACCTTCAAGTTAATCACCAAGAATAATGGAGCTTTAGATTTTATGACCCAAAATAGAACAACCTTCTTACCTTATGAAATCTCTCCAGAGCTCCCTCTTGCTATCTCTATTTTCGGGCTTTATGAATGGGGGGTAAGCAATGGCTTAAATAGCCATCATCCGGCGCCGCGGCGCCACCCATATCCCACAATTCTCCACCTCGTTCATCATTTAATAGACCTTAAATTTTGGACGATCACCAGAAGAAGTAGCAAACATCAAACCGACTGCGACGCCACCCATATCCCACAATTCTCCACCTCGTCCATCATTTGATAGACCTCAAATTTTGGACGATCACCAGAAGAAGTAGCAAACATCAAACCGACTGTACCATTCAACCATAGTTGCTTACGTACCCTGAACCAGGATCAAGCCACACCGTAGTTCATACCTCTCCATAAAATCCATCTTCATAACGCAAACCGGCTGCACCATTAAACAATGGTTTCCTACGTACCCTTCACCGGGATCAAGTCATCCCGTAGTTCATTCCGGCTGCACCATTCTACCATGGTTGCCTACGTAACTCCTACACCGGGATCAAGCCACCATAGGTCTTACCGACTGCACCACTTTACCGTGGTTGCCTACGTACCCTCCACCGGGATCAAGCCATCGTAGTTCTTGCCCAACCCATGTACATATCATCTCCACCTAACTCCAACACCGCCCCGAAGGGCCCAAGCCCGCTTGGGCACATCAACTCTCTCCATGCTGTTCCGCATAGCTACCTTGAAGGTGAAAGATTCATCAACCCCCAACGAGAGTGCATACTCAACCATATTTGATTGCCCATAATGCCTCAGAGGCTGGTCTGACCCCAACTTCTGAATTAGCTTGAATGCTCGCCTTGACCTAGAGGACGCCAAACTTTCCTCGAGCTATTGTTGTTGTGAGCCTGTACATTCTTCTGCTGAACCTTCTCATGTTCAAGCACATCATCACTCTCCTCTCGAGTGTCTCCATGATCCACCTCTCGAACATAACTTGGACCTGGTCGATCCCTGAATTCTATCTCAACAACCTGAGACTTAGAACCCCCTACAGCTTCAACACCACTGGGCACCGTAACTTTTGACCAAGCTACCAGAGAGTTCTCCTCAAAAGCAACATGCCTGCTGATAATGAACTTCGCCAAGTCTCCACTACTTCCACTTGTCTCAATTGCTACATCATCTGTAACTGTAGTACCCTGAAGTGCATATAGGTTGCCTTGGCAAATACCCTTCATCACTACCAAAGAGCCCTGAACAACCTTCTTGACTCCATCCCACGTCACAATCTTACAACCACCGGAGTCTAACACACCAACAGAAATAAGGTTCTTCCGCAAATCAAGAACATGTCTCACATCCATCAATGTTCTCACCACTCCATCATGCATCTTGATTCTAATGGAAGCAACCCCCACCGTTTTACAAGCATGGTTATTACCCATCAACACGGTTCCACCATCAGTGCAAGTATAGGTAGTAAACCACTTCCTATTCGGACACATATGGTAAGAGGAACCAGAATCAAGAATCCACTTACCGGAGATTTCTTCATCACAAGTGATGGTGTAGAACTCATCGATGCCCCCTTTTTCCGAGGCATAGCTAACCTCTTGATTGCCATGAACCCCCTCCTCTCTGTTGTTGTTGTTGTTCTTCTTCTTCTTCCTTCCCGCTCTTTTATTTTGACAATTTGCCTTGAAGTGCCCGAGCTCGCCTCATTTGAAACACGACCTTTCCGCAAGAGGTCTAGAACTCCATCTAGACTTTCTTGCATGCCCTTTGCCCATTCGTTGCTCCTCCCTCTCACAAACAACCCTTGAGCTGGATCCTTGTTACCAATGGTAGACATGCCACAAGTAACAATCTTTCGAAGATCATCCGCTAGAAGTGACATTCTAGTGTCCTCCATCACAAGTTTATCACCCACAAGCATCAATGTTTGAACAAGGTTCTCATAAGACTTTGGCAAAAAAAGAAACAGTAGAAGTGTTTGATCCTCATCATCTACCTTCACATCAATGTCCTTCAAATCCGATATGCACCTATCGAACTTGTTGACGTACTCCCGGATTGGTGTTCCTTCATCCATCTTACAAGTATACAATTTGGACTTCAAATAGATCCGATTAGTTAGAGTCTTCGTCATGAAGTTTGCCTCCAACTTTGACCACACCTCCGCCGCCGTTACCTCACCATCAACGAAGAAAGCAACATCTCTTTCAAGGCATAGAATGATAGATGCTCGTGCCTCAAGATCTAGCTCTTCCCAATCCTCGTCAAACATATATTTGTGCTTCTTCTCCTTACCCTCCCCCCCCCCAAAGCCTTGTGCAACTTTAGAAAAATCAACAAATTTTTCATTTGCATTCTCCAATAGGAAAAATCATTCTTCCCATTGAAATTCTCTATCTCATACCTCCCAACCTTCACCACTCCACTAGTAGACATCATTTGCCCACTCGTTTTAGTGAAATCCGACAACCAAGTTCTCACAGGATTTTTATCAAACACCTTGTCTACACACTTGATTCGAGCCTACCTTCCTCAAATCGAAGCTTGACCACCTTGATTTGATATGTAGCTCTGATACCAATTGTTGGGAAACGACGCCAAATCAATGCCTTGAATCAATGTTGAAGCAAACCACAAGACTTGACAAAATTCCGACAAACTTGAAAAATGGAAGATGAGATGATTTTTGGAGAAGGAAATGAATTTCAATATATTAAGAACTATGATTACTTGAACAACCCTCAAGTTAATCACCAAGAATAATGGAGCTTTAGATTTTATGACCTAAGATAGAACAACCTTCTTACCTTGTAAAATCTCTCCAAAGCTCCCTCTTGCTATCTCTATTTTCGGGCTTTATGAATGAGGGGTAAGCAATGGCTTAAATAGCCATCGGGGCGCCGCGGCGCCACCCATATCCCACAAAAATATATTTTTTCCTCTTACGAAGTTTGTCCTTGTTACGATTCTTAGAATTCATTTGGCATAACTTAAGTTTTAGCTTCTACTTTTAGTTAAAAAGTTTCATGAGAAAAACTAGTTACTTAGCGTTCGCAAACTAATTTTTAAAAGAACTTATTTCTTTTGGAAGAATTTGTAGAGAAACTTATGTTGGACCAGTTTTCTTTAAAAACTTTTTTAATTGGAAAAACACTTTAATAAAATCACTCAAACGAGTTTGAAAGTAATTTTTAATTCTCAAAATTTCCTTTTGGCTTCTCAGAAATGCATGCTAATTAGGCCTTTAGTTCGTTATTGCTGCTTGTACTCACTTGTTAATGGGTTAATTTCACAAACGGTAACTGAATTTACGTCAAAATAATAAAACGGTTACTGAATTTCAAAACTTGCACAAACGTTCACTGAATTATGGGGCAGTTTCACTAACGGTCACTGAAAAGACTTTTATGAGTTGAATTCAAACGTAAATGACCAAAACACGTGAATGTAGAACTTTGAGAACCAAACCACCAAAACTTGACCAAATAAACTTTTTCTCTCTAAATTTGGGCGAATTTTGAGGCAAATTTCCAGCAACTTCCAACCACCAAAATCGCCAAATAATTCAGTGACCGTTTATGCAAGTTTTGAAATTCAGTGACCGTTTTCTTATTTTGACATAAATGCAGTGATCGTTTATGAAATTAACCATTTGTTAATTTATTTTGTTGAAAGAAGATATTTGCTTGTTGAAGCATTGAATTGTTATTATCTTATAAAATTGCATCTACCACTTTATTTCAAAAACACATTACGTATATTGATCATCAAGTCAGGTACTTAAGCTCGACCAACTAGAAAACTATGACAAGTTGTTTATTTTTTCAAAGAAGGAATAGCTGAAACATATGAAAATTAGACCCTGTTTGATAGCCGTAGTTTTTCGTGAAAGGTGGAAAACGTTTTCCTACTTTTTACTATTCACCTGTTTGATTGCACAAATTTTCCAGGGAAAACGTTTTTCAACGTTTTTCAAGGTACAAGCGATTGATGCACAAAAGTTAGAAAACGTTTTTTCGCCATAGTAGTAAGAAAACGTTTTCCAACTTTTTGACAATTTTTATTTTTTTTATTTTTTAGCAATTGGAAGTTGGAACACATTCCAAAGTCAATGGTACAAAAATTTATCCATTTAATTGACAATTTGCATAAAAAACAAAGCCAAACGAAAAATTTGTCGGGTGAAAAATTATACCAATCAAACACCATCAATTACAATTCTCTGTAAAACGTTTTCTAGGCAATTCAATTCCTTGTCATTCATTTTCTTTCCACCCGTTTTCCACCCTTACAATCAAACAGACCCTTAGTTTTATGTAACATTAAGACTATGTTTGATAGTCTAAAAAATGGGTGGAAAAGGAAAATCAATTCTAATTTCATGCTTAATTTTGGTGTTTGATTGCCAAATAATTCTATGAAATTCATTTCCACCCAAATTCTAGGTACAACCATTTAAAACACATTTTTCACTTTTTATTTTTTCATGATTTTGATGGGAAAGTGATTTTTCATTTTTCATTTTTTTTAAAAATTTTTTTGGCAATGAAAACATATTCTAAATTTAATGGTAAAAAATTTATTTATTTAATTGATAATTTGCATAAAAAATAAAGTCAAATGAACACTTTTTTTTTTTTTTTTTTACTTTTTGGCAATTCAAACAAATTTTAATATAGATTGTAAAAAAACTTATCTAAAAAAGTATCAATTTGCATGAAAAACAAAGTCAAATAGATTAGGTGGAAAATTATATCAATCAAACATCATTAATTAAAATTTTCTCCAAAATAATTTCTAAATAATTCAATTCCCTATAATTTATTTTTTTTTTTCACCCAAATTTCATCCTTCCAATAAAATTTTACCTAAATGTGATGACTTTCTTATAAAGAATACATTTTGAAAGTTCAATTGGTAATCATAATTCACTTTGACCATTAAAAGTAACTATTTTGAAAATTTTCTTCCATCTTCCGTTAATAAAATATGTTAGAATTTAGGTTGGTTATACTCGAACCACGTAATTCTTCTTGTCACCATACACTTTTTGGAGAATAAGACCTTATAAAAAAAAGCCAAAAATGAAGTTTTTCTAGTATTTTGTCAAAATGAAAATGTGGAAGGGAAAGTTGAATAGAGTTTTTATTTAGGATCCATTTGATTGTAATATGAAATTTGGGTGGAAAGAAAACGAATTATAAGAAATTAAATTGTCTAGAAAATATTTTATAGGGAATTATTAATTAGTTGTTTTTTATTGATTAATTTTCATCCGAAAAAAATTTGAAAATTTGAATCTTTTGATATTTATTTGACTTTATTTTTTTTATAATAATTGTCAATTAAATGAATATTTTTTTTTTTTTTTTACAATTGGAACTTGAATTTGTTTTAATTGAAAAAAAAAAGGTGGAAAACATTGTCCCACCAAATTGGTGGGAAAGCACATTCAAGGAAATAGAGGAATTGGTGCACGTGCGCCCGGGGGGGGGGGGGGGGGGGCAATTGCCAAGAAAAAAAAGTGTATCAAACAACAAAAAGTTAAAAAATGGAATTTTCATGAAAATTTTGAGTTGATCAAACAGGGCCTTAGTGATGTCATTGTGATAATTGCACGTGTAATCAAGATAAAATTGATAGTTGGGGTTCAACCTTTTTTTCTACAATGTGCTTGCAAATTTTATTATGATTCTTTTTTTCTATACAAAGCCAAACTTTGAGTGATCTTCTACGGTTGATTCATGATTCATTCCCTCGTAAGGTAGACCGTGCTATAATCGTAATTTTCACGTGTCCAGCTTTTTCTATTTTTTTCAACTTACATTCAAAGTTATCACAATAAAACATGGAAA
The DNA here is from genome assembly GCA_019395295.1 of Osmanthus fragrans. Lineage (NCBI taxonomy): Eukaryota > Viridiplantae > Streptophyta > Magnoliopsida > Lamiales > Oleaceae > Osmanthus > Osmanthus fragrans. The sequence continues at coordinate 3,748,152 of CM033354.1, read as the reverse complement.
GTTCCGCCCAGAAAAATAAATAAGAATTATACTATAGGCTTCACAAAGTGACAAAATGTTACAACAGCACGAGACACACAATGCAATGCAAGTGGGCCTCAAGGGATTAAACTAAAAATGACCCAATTCCGTGATTTTAAGGGTTTGTATTTGTTTGTCACGGACCACAACGAAATAAAAGAACATGGTAACATAAAATGATTATTTGAACAATCAAATATGGGAATGAACGAATTATCTAAGTTAAAATATAAGATTTGTTAGATTGGCCCCGATTATGAGAATCGACACTGGTCTGAGGACGGCGGGCAAAGTTCTATACTAAAACATGAGGTTGAGGAACCTTGAATCCTCGACGAAGTTAGTAGGCTCCTAAGATCTAAGAGAAGTCCGAGGTCTTGTGCCAAGTCAATGATCCATACTATGTGTTGATTGAGTTAGGATCAAGTGAGTCCAACTCGTGTTTACATGGGCCGAGGCCGCCGATCCCCATACCAAGGGCACCATGTGAAGAGGGACAAAGGTTGATCGGATTTAAAAGCATGTAGACGGTAGTTGTACAGACACGTGACAAATTTTCTAAAGTTTATTAATTATATAATGCTTTATTTATTTCTTTAGTGCTTACTTTTTTAGTTGGGATCTATTTATTATTTTAGACAAAGAAGAAGGCTTAAACGTGGAGTTTTAATTAGGTTTTCATTATGTAAAGAAGTCGCGACAAAAGCATTGTGGTTTGGTTAGTTCAGTTATGTATTTTCTTGAATAAAATAATATTCTGAAAGTTTCATTTTTTTTTTCTTTTTGAAGGATTTTGTCAAAACAAACATAGCCTGAGACAGACCCTGTTGACGGGGAGCGTGTGTCCCCTCTATTGGCGGGGTGTCTATGGGGCACAGGCACCCCGCCAATAGGAGGGACGTGTCAACAGGGCTTGTCCTAGGCCCTGTTGCTCGAGCAGGTTTCTATTTTTAATTATTTATCATTTTTTCTAGTCAATTGTCTTTCTAAATTTGTAGGTATTTATAGTGTCGCACTATCTTAAGACTTATTCTACATTTACATTAACTCTAATGCATCGAATTTGAAAATAATTAAACTTGATACTATAAAAAATTGTACATGGAATTACCCGATCTCGTCACGAGCTGGGAAAACATGAAGGATGAGCATGCACAGGACCTTCAGGCAATATACAAAAAATGATATGAAAGTTGTTCTAGTAGCCCATTTGATGCTTAGGTCAGAAAGTAGTTGAAGAAAAGTATTAAGCGTGAGGCTGTAAAGTGATCAATAATGAATTAAGCATAGGGATATTTATTGAGAGAAAGAAGTGTAATCCTACAAGCATTGATACACTCGATAACAAGAAGTAGACTATATATGATTGAACTTTTGATGGCTTAGAACTCTAGTTGGGATCAAAATGTAGAAAAACACATGGTGCAGTAGGACTCCTTGACACAATGGGGCTCTGAACCTCATAGTGAACCCGAATTTTGGGTTTCATCGAGGTCAAAGTGTAACAGACTCATGGGTTGGCGATGAGATCGAGATTCTTGATGGGAGTCGGACGTATCCGCCTCGAGATCAAGGAGAAATCAGAAACCGCAATGTACATGTCAATGGGAAGTGGAACTCAGGCACTCCAAATGGGACCTGGATATTATGGTATCAACAAAACTAATAAAAGGAAATTGAACAATTGGAACATAAAAAGCCTTGTATTATTAAAGGAAATGACAATGAAAATTGATCCATAACTTCCTAGAAATGAATGAAAAGAAAATGAAAGATGGGCATGAAATTAGGCTCGACATTGGCTCCATGCAATTGAAAAAGTTGGTCGATCAATAAATAGACCAAAAAATCTTAGAAAACATTAGAAGGGCCAAGACAGGATATGCCCGGTCTAACATTCATAATTGTTACAGAGTGGATGTGAGATTTTTTTTTTTTTTTTTTTTTCGGATTTTTTGGCACGTGAGATTAAAAACGTCTTCATTACACCCTCTCATGTTTTCCCGAAATTATTTTTCTTATCAAGTATTTAACACATGTACAATTTTAATAAATGAGTGGCGATTAAACTTGAATTTATATCTTACGTCTAATTCTCATATTATGTTAATCATTTTGATTTAAAAACACTTAGGCCCTGTTTGATACACTATATTTTTCATGAAAGATATAAAACATTTTTCAAGTTCCACCTTTTTGTTGTTTGATAGCACTTTTTTGGCTTGGAATTGGTTTTCTCCATTTTGCTCACACGTGCACATTTTTCCTTTAATTGATGAATTTCAATTGACACCATTTTGATGGTTTTCATTTTTTAGATTTTTTTTTTTTTAACAATAAAAACAAATTCTATCCCCAATTGTAAAAAAAAAAAAAATTATTCCTACAATTTCCATGTAAAATAAAGTCAAACGAACACAACAAATTTTATAATTTATTTTTTTTTTGGTTTTTGACAATCCAAACAAATTTTATCCCCAATTGTAAGAAATTTTTTCCCTTTAATTGGCAATTTTCATGAAAAAAAAAAAGTCAAATGGACCAGGTGAAAAATTATACAAATCAAACACAATTAATTACGATTCTCAGTCAAACAAATTTAGGTAATTTAATTCCCTACAATTCGTTTTCTTTCCACTCAAATTTCATCTTTGCAATCCAACAGACCCTTAGATTGTTAGACTATCTCCAATCATGCACCCAAATTTGAGATAAATTTTTCATCACTTTGTACTAAATTGAAAATTATCTCCAACCCATTACACCAAAATAACAATATTTAATTATTCATTTCATTTTTTCATTCTTAACGATTTATTTATTTAAAAATTTGTTTATTTATTTAATTTACTACTCCATAAATCACTAAATAAATAATTACGTTTTGTTAACGAAAATATTTAATACATTAAGAAGTTTTAAAATATAGTCCAATTAATAATAATATATCATTATTATTATTATTGAAATAATTAATTAAGAATTAAATTTTGTTGTATAACAAGAAAAAGACACAAATACCCTTAAAAAATGGTTCAACATGGAAATGAGGGACAAAAAGGACTTTAACTATTTTGGTGCAAAATGATGCACGTATATGGTGCAACATTATTCGTTTGCACCATTTTGCATCATTTTGGTGCAAATTATGGTGTTGGGTTGGAGACGGATTTCATCAAATTTTTGGTGCAAGATGGTGAAAAATAGTGATATGGTACAAGGGTGGGAGATGCTCTTAGCTGATGTCCATTTCTTCAACCCTTAAGAACCATGTATTGCTTGGACTGAAAAGTGTTGGTATTTTTTATTTTTGTTTTTGAAATTTACTTCAAAAACTGAGTAGAAGTTTTTTTCATTGGCTTGTTTAGGCCAAAAACAATTTTGGTCTTTGTGAAAATTACATGTAACCAGGGGTGGAGGTTGGGAGGGTCCTGGACCCCCCATTTTTTTGAGATTTTTTTTTTTTTTAAAGAAAATTGGAAGGATTGAAGAATAGTAACTTCTATTTTATTACAAATAAACTTGCCAAAAAAATTAATCTTATTTCTTCCACTTATTTTAGGTTAATTCTCAACTTATTAGTAATATTTACACTGATTTACTATCCGCGGAGAAGGTAAATGACTCAGTTAGTGAGCTTTTATTTCCTCTCATTTTTGTAATTTCCTTCAAAATTTACCTGTATATTTTCAAATCTGAACCCCCCATTTTCAATAAGTTGGCTCCGCCACTGCATGTAACCAGAATTTTACAGATTACATTTCAAATATCAAATTAAAAATTTATTTATACTAAAATCATATCTTATTTCAAACTTTTAATATTAATAATAAAATTATAAAATTAATTAATCTACCATTCTCAATTTCAATCCCAAACTTTAATTATATCTCTCAATTCTCTCTCTCTCTAAACCTCGTACATTTCTCTTCTCTCACCATCTCTTTATCATTTTCTCTCACCATCGGATCTAATCAGGGTCGGTCTTGTGATTGTCGGGCTTGGGGCGAAATCCATAAATTAGGCTCCCAAGGTCCAAATCAACGTAAATGCAAAATTTTCAACAGTGTATTATGCAATCTACTGCTAACTCAAAACTTAATATTAAAATAATAAACAAATATATTATATGAAAGTTTTATATTATAAAATAACAAAACCAATAATGTTTCAAACAATTAGTTAATGCCCAATGACTAACCTAAAAAACAATTACAAAATATCTCAATCATCTCACAATTAGAAAAAACAATTTTAGAAAAATACAATATCACATTACACTAATTAGAAAATCCCAAATAAATAGGTGAAAAACAATATCGGTGTACTTTCCCTTGTAGCAAGACATGGTCACAGTGGAAGAATTTGGAGAAGAAAAATACTGCTTATTGAGAAAAATGAAGAGACATAACTCAGAAGTCAGAAGTAGAGTTGTGATATTGATATAAGTTGGATTGGGTGATAAATGAATTACGGATATTTGAGTAAGTGTGTAATAAGTTGGATTGGGTAATGATTAACCTAAATGGGTTTGGATATTTGGATTTAGGTTTGTGCTGCTCTTGGTCTGGAATGTTTAATATTAAAAAAACTTTGGGTCAAAAAAATGAAGCCCCCTTTATTTTTGGGCTTGAGGCCCAAGCCTCATTTGCCTTAGCATAGAACCGGGCTTAGATCTGAGGCCACATCCATGGCTGCGGCCCAAGCGACGACTGTCATCGTGATGCTTATCGCCAATCAAGGTAAAAGCATATGAAAAATATAGGTTGCTATCAATATTCAAATTGTTACCTGAGATGTATTTCGACAGTGTTTTCTCGTACGTGGCGGCAATTTTCGTATGTGAGGAAGAAAATCGAGAGAGAAGAGAAAAGGGCGACAAGACTTGTGGTGTGTGGTGTGCAAACGGGCTCTGTTGCAAATGTGAGAGGCCGACGTTTGAAGGGGTTGTTGACGACTAGACTTGTAGTGTGTGAGGAAGATGAGGGTATGGGGATTTGGAGGAATCTATTAGGGTTTGGGATCGAAGCGACGATGAGTGCAGTGGCCACTCTTTGCAATTGCGGTGATGATGTTGGCGGTCCGATGAGTTGGTGGTGGTCGCTACTTGGTTGTGCGATAACATTATTATGGATCTCATTTTTTGGTTTTTTTGGGTGGTGGTGGTGGTGGTTGTGATGTTAGCAATCTGGTGAGGTGGTAGTAATATTGGTAACGGTAGCGATGGAAGTGGAGGTGGCGGCGACGATAACGGTGGCAGTGGTCGTGGTTGGGATGGGATGATAGGGTGGGGGTTGTGACCAATAAATAATATATAAACTAAAAATGTGATTGTGACTCACAGTTTATTAAGTTGTAAACGATAAATAATTTGCGATCAATTAATTTGATAATTTGTGATCGTTAAATAATCGGTAAATGAATAGTGACCTATAATTTTTTTTATTTGTGATCAATGAATAAATTGTGACCTATAAAAAAATTTATTTGTGATCGTAAAATAATTTGTGACCTATAATTTTTTATTTATTTGAGATCGAGAAATAATTTTTATCCAATTAATTTGAATTATGACCTTAATATATTTAATTAATTATTTTATAAATAAATTTTAATTAATATCTAATTATTGAAGTTTTAAACATTATTTCTTAATTTCGAAATGAATCATACTTAATCTATTAATTATGAAATGTTCCCTAGGTCTTTTGTGTATATAGATCCAAATTTGGGCCAAGGCCCTAAATCATACGCAGACGGTTGAGTTCCTTGGACCAAGAAAATAGTCCAATCTAAATCACGTTCTTGTCTATACTCAAATTTTTTAAATATATATTGTAGCGACCCGAATTTTCAAAATACAAATTTCATAATTTAAATTATATCGCTACGACATTCCGTCAAAGTTTAGAATTTATTTTACGTTCGTCGAATTGTCTAGCAAACACAATTAATTTAAGGATTTCGAAAACGATTTTAATCTTAAAAATTTCAATATTTATTTATCGAATCCAATTTCGAACAATTTTAAAAGTATCAAATTCTTATCGATTTGAATTCAATTTTAATGTTCGATATTCTATTTAATGTCCAACTTTTTATTAATCCAAATTTCCTTTTTAATCCAAATTTTATCTTTTAATTCAATTTTATTAAATCCTATTAGCCAAAGAATTTTGTTCCAACACAAACTCAAAACCCAATTTATTGCCTCGTTTTTCGTGCCTAAAATACTGTTGGTACTATTCAATCATCTTCACCAAGCCTCTCAACTCCTCACCAACACCTCCTCGGCACCACATCAAACGGTAAGGTCTACCACCCATTTTTCTGCAATTTTGATCAATAACCAACTGGGAATGTCACACAATTACACACACCCACATTCGGTTTGTTGCACTGCCATCACCCACATCCGGTTTGTTGCACCGCCACACCAACCAAACTGCAAAACTAGAGCCATCACCCCAACCCGACTGCAAACACACAACTGCAATCACCACCCACAGCCGGACCACCATCAAACCATCACCACCGCATACCGCACCACAACCACCCGAAACGGCAGCCCCGTTTTTACCATCGACCGCCCTCCTTTTCATCCAAAATCAACGCCAAACAACCCCAAAAATCAAGAAATCACAAAGCCCATTCACTTACCTCGACTCCACCCACATTTTGGCCGGAGTTCTCGCCGGGGACAGCCAAGAAAACCCGACCATTGGCCTCGGTTTTGGGCCTCGGTCAACGCCCAAAAAGGACCCCCAATCGACCCCCATCGCCGGCGCTACCTCGCGACGGCGACACCATTAATTCTTGGCCGGAGCTCACCCACTTCGCCTCACCTTTCCACCGCCTCGCCTCGCCTGCCTCTCTTCTTCCCTGTGTGAACCGCGAGTGAGAGAGAGTTAGAGATAGGTTATATTTAATTGATTTTGAGAAATTATTCCCTTAATCCCAAGTCTTTAAAGGTTTTCCAATTGAGTCCCAAAAGTTTTAAAATGTTATTATTTTCAATTTCAAAGTTTTATAAATTGTTTAATTCAGCCCTATGTTTTAAGTTACTTTTAAAATTAGTCCACAATTTCCAAAAAGGTTATTTCAGCCCTTTAAACTTTTAAAATTCAGTTTTGACACTCTTTCAATTTAGTCCCTAAAGGTTTTAAAGTTTTAATTAAACTTAATATCTTAAATTAAATTAATTTTGATCTTGCTAGACGAGTTCGCGGACAAAGTGTGAAGCACGGTAACATTTCAATTGTTCAATTTCCCATAAAAACTTTCAAGACTTCGAGGTGGGGTTTACATTTAAGCAATTGTGGTTATTTGTCCATGTTAATTCTCGATGTGTGATTTTGATTGTGATATGATGTTTATACATATGAAAATGTTGCCAGGGACCGTAAATAGGTCCGGGATCGAAATCGGGTCCTTGGGAATGCCCACAGTGCTAAAATTTGCTAAGCTTATGCCATGTTGTCAGGGACCGTAAATAGGTCCGTGATCGAAATTGGGTCCTTGGGAATGCCCACAGTACACAATTCTATAGTATGTTGTATGGATATTATGTTCACCACTTGATTGCATATTTTGACTTAATTTGGACTGATTGCTGTATCTCCACTGAGTATAATTCGTTATGCTCACCCACTATTTTTCCAACCTTTCAGGTTAAGGAGCTTGGCAGGGCAAGGCAACGAGCGGGGCAATTTTTATTTAATAATAGAACTTTTAAATTTCAAATTTTGAAACAAGAATTTTAAATAGTTGATTTTCATTTTGATACTTAAATATTGAATTTTGGTATCTTTGCAAATGTCGATTTTTGCTTATTACATTTGGTATTGACTCTTGAATGTGAGAAAAATTATTTTAGAAGTGATGTTTTCGCGTTTTGTGTTAAATTGCTATGGATTTTTAAAGTATATGTTTGCCTTCGTATTGTGGCGATTTTTGAAAATATTTATTTATAGGCTATTTTGATTTAAGTAGCGCCTCGAGTTATTAGTGAAATTGGGGCGTTACATATATACAAATATATAGCCTAGTACTCATTTTTCTCATCAAAATCTCTTGTTCATATAATATCAACAGTCATGCTACTCAAACGGGAAAATTTGACAGGAATTGGTAAGAGACGACACTTGACATTTATTCATTGGAAGATATAATTTTTTAAGAAAAAATAGGTGAATAACTGTTTGTCACGTCATCTCTATCACCAATTCCTGTCAAGTTATCCTGTTTGAGTAGCTTAATTCTAATATCAAAGCTGAACTTTATCATTTGCATTTCTTTGATTTTATATCGTTTGTACACTCGTCTAATTGACCAGTGACAGATTTAGGGGGGACTACTGATTTCAAATTTTTAAGTGAAATTTTTTCTTATTCTAGTCCGACTTAAATTTTTTTTAGTCCGATCATAAATCTGTTCCAGTAATTGACATAGCACATGAAGGAAAAAAAAAAAAAAGTACTTTCGACTCTATTAATTGGAAGCACTCAAGATCGAACATGGAAGCAAAATAGACAACTCCATCCTTGCTTGTGGGAGGAAGCCTAAGTTCCTGTACAATCAACTACAAAGCATAACTAGTCAATCGAATTCAAGAACTACAACATAAACGACGAAAAATGAAAGCAAAACATAAAATGTTGTGTTCATGATCACGAAGAAACAAACAGCCTGAAGGCCTGCTTGAGTTTACAGAGGAACGATTCGAAGATTTGGCACTTTATTTTTCCTCGGACCGGAATCTTAGATGATGGGAATGCTTTGATTTTGCTCATGGTTTGCTGGGTAAAAGAGAGTTGGATTAATGGTAGAGAGATGCGATTTATATTTTCTCATATATATATATAGGGTGGAGGGGAAGGACCGGAAACTTTGTGGCAAATGAATTGTATGGTTTTAATTTTTGCCTCGTGCCACGCAATTTGGTGGCATTATGACAAAATAGTATGTAAAAATAAAAAATTATTCCACTGTCACTTTCAAGAGTAGGAGAGACTTTAATTAGAACAGTCAATGAATTAAATTTTGATCCAAATTCGATGAAATTAATGGAAGATGAATTTAAAATCTCAATCCGACAATTAGATCCGAATTCGATAAACTGTTAACTAAATTGAATAAATATGAATATAGATCAATCCGATTCTACATGTTCTGAAAATAGTTGAGATGCTAGATGCCGGAGAATGTTATCGACAGATAAATTTGATATTTTGTACTTTTGATATCCCACTGGCACGACAGAAAGCAATTGCAAGCACATTATTGCAGCGTCAATCAACTGACATCATGCTGCATAATTTCGTCACCCGCATGCCTCTGTCCAGCAATTGCTTTCGGGGATCAAACGATGCTTCTGTGAATACTCATTCAACGGCCCCGGCAAAGTTGACAATTGTGATTTGTGAGCAACTCTTATTACATGTGTCTTAATCTAGGATGGGAAGCTTTGATTTTGCTCATGGTTATTTATTAAATTGGCGAATTAGTTTTGGAAATTTATGCGTATGGTTGCATGTTGCCATGTTAGATTGACTTGAAAGGATTAAGAGGAATTTTGTAGAAAAAGGCAATGTTCAGACTTTTATGCATTACCAACCCAGACCGACAAAGGAAGCATCTAACAAAGTTTCTTTATAGAGCTAGAATTTGGAATGTGGACCCTCCCAAAATTGGGTGACAATTGTAAAGATTTATATCATTGCTTACATCATAATCCCTTTTTAGAGTCTCAAATCGAGTTTTGCTCGGACCCTTGATTAACACATGTTTCATCGTAGATTGAAATTTATTTAACTGTCAACTCATGTCATGATTGATCACCTTCTCTCTAAAAAGTGCACGTCTCTCGATGTGTTTCATGCGTGCACAGGCCAAAATCCTGCTCCTTTCTTGTCAAACCGTAATTCGACCAGCCTTGAAACATTCCAGGCACCCCCAGTGTCACCATGCCGCACGGGCTTAAAAGTGTCAGGCACCCAAATGCCAACCGGTCAATGCGCATACTTGTACATTTTGATAACTCTACATTGTGGCAAATTTAAATAAAATTTGATAAATAGTTAAATTACATTTTTTGTTCAAACAAGAAATGATTTCTTAATTATATTTAGAGGTGTTTGGTGGGAATTAAAAATCAGATTTTTAGTAGATTATGATAAAAAAAAAATTGAAATGTGTGGTTAAAAAGTTGTGGGACCCAAGAAAGATGTTATTGATATTGATTGTTTGACTTTGACTTAGATTAAAATCAGATTTTAATTTGAAACAAACATACCCTTAGTATAATAAATGAAAAGTTACTATTTTGCCTCTTTTAAAATATTAAAATATGATCAAAATCACTTTTTAGGTCAACTAACGGTAAATTGGACGGATTCCATCCAAAAGGGCCTCGGATGCAACGTTTTGGAAGGCTTGGGATGATGGCTACAACAAAAGAAAGGTTAGGAGAAATCTGCTAGTGTTTAAAAGGTTTGGGGCTTTTGCTGCAATTATCCCTAAATATAATTTTGTTTCTTTCTTTCTTGGAGCATCAATGTCTATTATACTAGGATATATGGTGGTGGCTGTGGAAGGTTTGTTGAAACATGCCAAATGCAAACATTTGCGGGATATCTGGGTCGTGTCAAACTTTCCATTTCCCATCAGTTCTATACGTGTCTGTCTTTCCACAAGAGGATATAGTTAATGTGTTTTTGTAACTTCTCCTATGTTTTTCAACAACTAGGACTAAAATTTTGTATAATCCTATAACTTGAATCTTAAGTGTCAATAGGAATTATATAACTGGCCTCAAATTTATTTGAAACGAGACTTAGTTTTTTATTGTTAATTTTTTTCTGTCTGCTAAGTGCTAAGAGTCATGGAATTGATGTAACACTCTGGTTCTTGCTTTGGACTGTCATAGCATGTTTTTTTTTTTTTGGATCTTGTAACTCTTGTTACTGCATTAAGTTAATCAGAATTCCAGTATATTATCCTGAAATAAGATGATGATTTGTTGTTGAAAACACGAGGCACCAACTTCCAAAAGTTCCTGCAAGTTTGATTACCTGAATGTCTAACTTCAACTCGGAAAAACTGCTCATGCATGTTAAGAAGGTGTCGTCTGTTATCTTCATTGCTCCTGTGTGTAATAGATGTCAATAACCTTCCCCCCTGGCTTACGTTCTTATCAGGAGCAGTCACAGATATGAAGGGAGACAAGCTTGTATTGAGGGGTTTAAAGTTCCATGGGTATCATGGGGGTGAAGCCGGAAGAAAGAAAGCTGGGTCGGAAATTTTTGATAGATTTAGACGCCTGGATGGATCTTCGAGCTGCGGGTAATTCTTACTGCCTCTCAGATACAGTCAGTTATATAGCTATATACAGTCAAGTTGAAACTCAAATTTATCAGTATTTATCAGACTTTGTTGAGACAGGAAAGACAACTAGATTCCAGTCATGGAACTTCAAGGATTCTTCATTGAGTTTGGAGAGTTGAAAGAATGTCATTTGCATATCCAACTGTAGTATGATTTCAACTAAAGTGCCACATTCTAATGCTTCAATGTGACAATACATCAGCTTGCTGCGAAAACCAATACTAGCTTAAGATTGCGCTACAGTTTCACGGTAGTATCTTTTGTTAAAGGATATAATCCCACATCGATTAAAGATGTAAACATATGCCAATTTATAAGACCTTGAGCTACTTCTTTTAACAAGGTTGACCTTTTAAGATGGATCCTCAAGTCTTTACATGGTATCAGAACCCATTAAACTCTAACGAACGATTCGATCCTTGTAAGACTAAAAAATATGAGCATATGAATTTTAAGATTGATCTGCTCAAACGAGCCATTATCTTGCTAGGGCATGTTAAGGGATATAATCTTACATCAATTAAAGATGTAAACATATGCCAATTTATAAGCCTTGAACTACTCCTCTTAATAAGGTTGACCTTTTAAGATGGATCCCCCTAACCTTTACATCTTTTGCATCTTGCTCTATTTTTACAATAACAAACCAAGCCTGAGTCCCATTAATGTGGTTGGGCTATGTTTTCCGCACTCAATGTTCATTTCTAGGATTCATGTCATAAGATTCCAAATGAGCTTCTTTTGCTAGACACTGTGATTTTGAACCAAAAATAAGTGCTTAATCATCAGTTATAGTTTCAGTTTGTATCTTGAGAGGATGTTTGGTTAAGCCTAAAGAAAATTAAAAATACTCTCTTGAAAAGTAAATAGGGACTTTCTTTTTAAAAATGTAAATTTTTGAACTAAAATTTAGTTTACCTTTTTCTGGCAAACGTGCTTGACCAAGAGGAAAAATGTTAAAAGTAATTTTAAAGCTTCGAAATATGTTCGGCTAGGCTTAAAAGTTAGTTTTAAGTACTTTTCCTTTATTTCTAAGGCTAAAAAATAATAAAAATAAATCTCTCTGCTTACTTGGTTAAGTTTTCTAATTTATGGCATGTTAGATCATGATATGTTAATTTTAATACTTTGCGGAAGTTAGTAAGTTTAGAATTATTATTTGACTTTTCTATTGATCGGAATCATAATTGTGAAATGTGTGTAGAGGCTAAGTTATCCAAAACATCGTTTCATTCGACTGAAAAATGAACGAAAATACTCTAGAGTTAATACACTATGATGTCTATTACTCGAAGTTTATGCAAACTAGAAGTGTTAAAAAAACACTTTATTACTTTATAAATGATGGTTTAAGATACTTTTTATATCTATTTGTTAAGGAATAAAAAGGAGCTTAGAAGTATTTAAATACTACAAAAACAAGGAGGAGAATCTGTAACGATCCAACCTCTTTGTCCAAATCATTAACTCATTACATATTGTCCAATTTGGGAGAGCATATGCTCTCTTATCCCTCATAATTTTCTGTTGTGTCTTCCAAGATTCAAACTCAAAACCTTTACTTTTGTAAGGTATTTAAATTGAATTCTAGTACCAATTTGACCTCTATGTCCAAGCTATTAACTCATTACATTGTCCGTTTATTAAGAGCAAAGATCATCCACCCTCTTAATTTCTAGGTACTCTAGGCATTGTCTTTCTTCTGTATTTGGATATGGACAGCTTCCAATGTCGCTCAATCGATATCGTTTAGTTATTCTTGATAATGAATCTTCTGCTGCTTGCATTTATAATCTTCTTATTGGCCAGAGGCTCCTCTAATCTTATACTTATTGGATTTAATTAAAATTCTTCTTGGATGAAAATTTGATGATAATCACAAGATTTCTACCACGTGTTAATGGAGTAACAGGAACTACTATAACACAATTACACACACCTATAAGCAATGGCTTCATGACGAGAAGACACAGATCAAGATAAATCATAAATATTAACAGCAAAACAGTATTTAGAATTCATGTTAATATTTTTCTTCTTCTTTGAAGATCCAACTTTTTCTGCAGTATAATCTGAGCTAAATTCTGTTTTCCCTCTCTATTTAGCCCATAAATAACTGTTCGAAAATTTACTGTACTGGGAACAATCCCATTATCCAGCATTTCGGAAATTAGTTTCAAAGCTTCTTCAGACTTACCTATTCTACAGAGACAAGTAATGAACATTGTATATGTCTTGAAATCAGGCCGGGGTCCATTCTGCTTCATTTCATGGAAAACATTCCAAGCAGCAGTAATCTTCCCCATTCTCACATACCCACAGATCAATGCTGAATACGTAACAATTGTAGGTTGACAACCGGCCTTTTTCATTTCCTCAAAAGTTTCGAGAGCTTTATTTATCTGTTTTTCCCTAAAGAAGTGGACTAGTAAAGCTGTATATACATGAACAGTAGGACGAATCCCAACCTGTTTCATGGATTCCATCTTTTCCAGTGCTTCTTCTAACCTTCCTCTTCTTAGCAGTCCGTGAACTAAGCTTCCATAGGTGTACTGATCCAGCGTATTTCTTTCAGCCCCGATTTTATTAGTCAAAGATAAAGCCTCCTCCATCTTCCCTGCACGACAGAGGGCCCTAATGTACAATGAATACGTTAGAGGAACTGTAAAACAACCAAATTCATGTAAAGATTCTATACAGGATCTGGCATCCGACAGTTTATGAACTTCACATAAGCAGCGAAGATAAGTTTCCAACAATTCTTTATCAGGAATGCATCCCACTTGAATCATTTCTTCATATATTTGGATTGCTTCGTCAACTTTTCTGCCTTTTTTTCCACAAAGAGAGATGATCAAATACTTATACAAGCTTTTGGTTGGTTTACAGCCACTAGACTTCATCTCTCTGAAGTTATTTAGAGCAATATCCGTCAAGCCTGTTCGACCATACAGCATTATCATGATTGTCCAAGTATCAGATGTTATTTCGCAACCTTTTCTCCTCATCTCATAAAAGAGACTTTTCATCTGTTTAAAGTTCTTCCCCTGACCTGCAACTTTCATGGCCATGTTGTATGATTCTGTATTGTGACTATAACCAGTTTGCATCCCGACCCAAGTGAAAAATCTTATAGCGTTAGCATTGTACAGACTGCAATTACGAAAAATTTCCACCACAAGGTCCGTTGTAAATTGCACAGAACATTGCTCCAATTTTTCTTGTATGAAGCACCAATCCTTTGAGGATGATAAAATTTGACAAACTTCACGTGCATAATGTTTAGAATGTTCACTATAAGATTTTAACGCCGACTCTGGCAAGTAGTCATCCAGCCGAAGGTGCTCTACTTTCACGCTCAAATTCCATACCGCATTCTGGTTGACTACATAATTCAATGTTTGGTGTCTCCTTTACTGCAGAACAACATTTACGAGCTCTCTGCATCCGTTTTATCTCTTCTAATTTCCCCAACTCTCCTTTCTTCTCCATATGAGACAAAAGCTGTCTGAATATATCGTCTCCAATGATTACTTCAGAAGCCTGCATTTCATTCAAAACTTTGATGATCTCATCTGTTGCAGAAACTTTACATAGCTCCTTTATGTATACGGCATATGATTTGGGAGTTGCCTTGATTCCTTTCTCCTCCATGCTCTTGAACACCGTCCATGCGTCAGAAATGCAATTTTGCCTAACATAGCCTGCAGCCACAGCAGTTAGTGCCACACTATCCAATTCAATTCCTGTCTCAATCATCTCTTCATAGAGCTCCGAGGCCTTTTCAAACTCATTCTTCTGGAAGAGATGTTGCATCAAATTCGTGTAGGTAGAAACTGTTACATGTCCGGAGTGCTTTATTTCATGGAAAAGATTAAATGCCTTTGAAATATCATTTCTTCTCAAATACGTGTTTATAAGGATCCCATAAACATTTCCATCAAAAATATTCCTTTTCTTCATTATTTCGACTATCTCCACTGCATCCTCAATTCTCTCCGCTCTGCAGAGTCCTTTGACCAATGTTTCAAAACTTTCAGAGTCAAGGTCAATGTTCTTATTCTTCAAGTCACGAATCAATTCTAAGGCTTCTCTAATTTTCCCTGCAACGCAGAAACTCTTTAGCATGAGACCATAAGCATGACGTTCGGGAATCTCAGAAACTCTTATCATGTCATCGCCAACATCACGAATTGCAGCAGCATCTCCAGACAGTGCCAAACAATTCAATAACTGTTTATACAAAGACAAATCTAACTCCACCTCTTTATGTACCATCTCCTTGTAGAACTCCAATGCAATGTTGGCTTTTCCGGCAGTACAAAGTGCCCGCAACATAATTCTGTAAGCCATCCCATCAGGTTCAACATTGTTTTTTTTCATCTTCTCAAAAACCAACAAAGCTTTGCCAATCAACTTTGCTTTCCCATAATGAGACATGAGAATAGTCCATGTCTTAACATTTTTCTCACGCGAATTCATTTCCATTTCCTCTAACAACTCCTCGACCAACGCTAACTCCTTGGCTTCCCCAGCTATGTAAATCATTGTATTATAAGTCCCTATTGTGTGTCGAAACCCTGCTTCCAGTTTCAACCAATTGAAAAACCTTAAAGCCAAATTAGGAACCTTGAAGCATCTCTTCAAAACCTTGTCAACTATCTCCTCAGTATATCTAAAATCCGCATTTTTTAACATTTCCTCCATTGAGACCACACCATTTTTACCTCTTACAATTCCTGTAATTTGATGAACAACAGGACTAACATCTATCAATTCATTTCCACTCAAGATTTCCGTTTGGGCATCCTCCAAACTCGACAAGTTATCAACATTCTCTTTTTCCATTTTCTTATCGGCATTTTCACGAACACTTTGCAAACTATCAAACGCCTTCACATCTCTTTCATTCTTTGCCGACTGGATTGTTTTGAACATTGAAAACCCAGATGAGTTTTCGTTTTCATCCGTCGTAAGATTTTCAGTTCCTAAAATACCGAGGATTTCATTGAAGAGCGGGTCAAAATTCATGTTTTCCCTCTGGTTTTTCAAGCGCGTATGCGATACATCGATATTTTTCTTATTTTTAAGCCTGCTTGAAGATTTATTGGAAAGAATTGAAAAGAAAAATTCCTGAACAACATGACTCCGATCGTTATTCAGCAAATTATTGCAAGAAGCTGAACGTAAGAATCCACGTTTAAATAAGTTCCTCATTTTGCTGAAAATAAAAAAGTTCTGGGAACTTCATCACCACGCTTCACCCTGTTTGACAACCATTACTTTAAAACAAAGGCCCTTTTATTATCATTATTTGTAGAATAAGATTGAAAAATATAATTATTAGAATCCCACACAAAAAATAAAAAGTCAAAAATAATAGTCGAATATGATTGATAATGATCATATTTTTATTTTTATGGATAATTAATGAAAAATAAACGGGATTCTTTTTCCTCCAACCCATTTTCAATTACATATTTTTACAATAAAATATTTTACATATAAACTCATTTTTTTTTATACTTTTTAATCATATATTCTCCAAAACAATTATTAGTCTGAAACTCATTTGTTTTCAAAAAAATTCATTTCAATGATTGTCAAACAAAGCTTTAGCCCATGTTTGACAACCATTATTTGGAGAAAATGAATTTTGATATTGATTTTGTAGAGAACATGAGATTAAAAATTGGAAAAATTTTGGGTTGTAAAATGTTTTATTATATAAACGTCTGTTTGATTCCCATTTTTTCCCTATAAAAATGAAAAATATAACCGTTATCAATCATATTTAGCCACTATTTTTTATTTTTTATATTTTATGTGGGGGCCCATAATAGCTGTATTTTTCATTTTCATTCTATAAATAATGTGGATCAAACGGGGCCTAAATATGTGATTGAAAATGAGTATGAAAATTAAAGAGTTTTAAAGAGTATGTTTGATTGACTTTATTTTTCATAGAAAATGTATTATCACTCAAATTCCTACTTTTGGAATATTTGATTGACAATTTTTTCCATAAAAAATATTTTTAAATTTTTGGTTATGTAACCATATTTTTCTCAAAAGTAAGGAAAATATTTTCTTTATGTATGAATTGTTTTTATTTTTCAGGTAATCCACTCTCAATTTCTCTCTATTATCTATCCACCAATAAAAAACAGTAAGTATAATATTTTCTAAATTGAAAATTAAATCAATTAAACATATTTAATTAATAATTTTCATACAAATAAGTTCAATTGTCTAGAATTTTAAACCTCATTTGATTCTCATTCTTTGTAGAATGAGAATAAAAAATATAGTCGTTATAACCCCACATAAAAGATGGAAAGTCAAAAATTGTGGCTGAATATGATGCATAACAGTCATATTTTTCATTTTTATGGAGGAAAAATTGTTACCAAATGGGGCCTAAGGATCCTTTTGATAGAAATTTCATGTTAGCAATCAAAAGCACCCTAAGGTAGGCCTGTGCACGATTTTGTTTAGGTCGATTTTGACTCCAAATCGAAACCAAAATCAAATTAGTCGATTTTGATAAATATCAACCCAAACCAACCCACTCTAACTCTTAAACCAAACCAAATCGGTTTAGTTTGGTTTGATTTGATTTGATTTGGTTAGTCGGTTTGGACTTTTAGTTCAAATTAATTTTTTTTTAAAAAAATTATCTAAGTTTTGGGTCCACTTAAATTATAATAACTAAAATAACTAAATAATTTTATATTACAAAAATTATTGATTAACAAATAAAATCAGATTAATAAAAATTACAAAAATTTATTTTTTTATGCATTATTTAGTTTGACTGTCTGAGTAGGGGAAAAAAAGCTAAATATAATATAATGAGCTTGTGAAAGAAGATTTTCAATACTATTATTTACCGACAACATTATAGATTGGCGGGAATCAAGATATAGTTATGCGATTATGACTTATCTTTTGATTTTTATTTTTTAAAAAAAAAGGTAAACATGTAAATGGGTTAGGTTAGTTCAGTTAACCAACGGTTTGAGGTTTCAAACTATAACCGAACCAACCCACCATGATTTTGTTTAAAAGAAAACTAAACCAAATCAATTACCTATGTCAAACCGACCCAAACCAACCCAAATCAGTTTGATTTGATTCGTTTGATCGATTTTTCGATTTTTTTGCTCAGGCCTACCTTAAGGGTCTGTTTGACAGAAAGATGGAATTTAGGTGTAAAGAAAATGAATTATAAGGAATTGAATTGCTTAAAATTTGTTTTACTGAGAATTATTATTAAAAGTGTTTGATTGATATAAGGATTATGCTACATGTACATCATGATATTCATAAGGATTTTCATAATGTACACGTGACATAAAATCATTGGAGGGTTGAAAAACAGCTTTGTCAACCCTCCAATGATATTATGTTATATGAAATTTTCATAAGTAAGAGTATAACTTTGGTCCAATTCAATAATAAGAAAATAAGTTTCAACTTTCAAAAATCAGATTTTTTTTAATTTTTATTTATAATTTAATTAATTAAATATATATTTATTTAATTAAATATATTAAAGTCAGAGATCTATATAATTTGGTCACAGATTCACAATTTAGATAGTCACATATTATTTTCGGTCACAAATAAAAAATTTTAAATGGAAAAAATTATTTTACGTCACAATTCAAAAATTTTATATGTCACAATTTGTTCATCGATCACAGATTCACAATTTAATTAGTCACATATTATTTTTCGGTCACAAATCAAAAAATTTAAATGTCACAAAAATTTTTACGGTTACAATTCAAAAATTTTAAAGGTTACAGAATATTTTCAAATGGCCACAGCACAAGTCATAGAATATTTTTGCACATGACTCAGGTTCTTGTTGATAGTCACAGGTTTATTTCAAATGGCCACAACATAGGTCACAGAATATTTTTGCACATGACTCAGGTTCTTGTTGACAGTCACATGTTTATTTCAAATGGCCGCAACACAGGTCACATAATATTTTTGCACATGACTCAGATTTTTGTTGATAGTCACAGCATAGGTCATAGAATATTTTGCACATGGCTCAGGTCATAGCACAAGGCTCAGGTCACAGCATAGGTTACAAAACATGACTCAGGTTATTACTAGTCACAAATTAGGTCACACGTTATTTTTTAGTTACAGTTCATATTTTTTATTAGTCACATATTGTTTACTGGTCACAGATTAACGAATTTAATGATCACACTCAACCAAATAATCTGTGACCACCACCCGACAACCGTCTCCACCATACCACTCCATCACGACAACAAAAAAATTTCTCAAATCTACCAACACCAACACCAACACTGTCACTGCCGTCAATCCACAACCGCCGCCGCCACCATCACCACCACCACTTCGGCCAGTCACCACCTCCCAAACAAAAATCAACAAAAACCTAATTTCCACTCCCTTCTTCCCAACAGCAGCACTACGAGTCTACCGCCACCACCACACTACAATCTAAAAATCGCCACCAACACCGCTACAAGCCAACCACCAATCAACCAAAAAAAGCAGACCACCAACCAACACCACCACCATTTCTTAAGCTTCGTCAACTACTCACAGCATTACCGTAGCACACCACAACCACCGCATCATATAACTTACCCAACCAACCAACCAACTCACATCCACAGCATCATAGAACTTACCCAACCACCGCACCACCGCCACACTCCACAGCATTACCGTAGCACACTACAGCCACCGCCATCCAACCCCATCTTACCATTGCGGCACCACCAGATCCGGCCTAACCCCCATCATTCACGGTTAGATCATAGCTACTGCAGATCACCACCAGATCCGGCCACACCTATCACACACACAACAGCACACTACAACCACTGATCGATGTGTACCAGGCAAAAACCTCGACCTGTGACAGAAAAAATACTATAAAATTGGTGCTCAAAAGCTGCACAGATGCACGAAGAGACGACTCCGATGCCACGCCTCAACGCCGGAGGTGTCATGTTGTCGAATTTGTGTGTCGTCGGAGACGAGTGGAGAGAAAATGTCGAGTGGTTGTCAAGGGAGGTTAGAGAGAGAGGGATGGAGGCGAGAGAGAGAGAGAGGGGGATGGATGGAGGCGAGAGAAATTTTAGGGTTTTAGGTAGATTAATTGTTTTTATATATATATTAATTAATTAATGAGATGTCTGATTTTTGAATAGTTAAACTTTGAGTCTGATTTTAGAATAGCCAATTTTTAAACTAGGGTTTTGTGTAATTTCCACTTATGTTAAATGTACATTATGGACACCCTTATGGATACCATAATGTACATGTAGCATTATTTATGATATAATATTCCATCTGAAAAATATAAGGGGACGTTCTTTTTACTGTTTTTGGGTCCTTTTTTGTTTTTAATTTTCCAAAATATTGAAAACGCGTTCTCTTTCCCATTTTCGAAAACGAGTTTTTGAAAACGGCTGAAAATTTTGTGAAGAAAACAGAAAACAATTTTTTTACGTTTTGGCTTTTTTTTCACAAATCTGACAAAACTCAAAAAACACGGGTTGAAAAATATTTTTTCAAAACGCCAAAAAACAAAAATAATTTTCAACAATCTCAAAATGGACACTCAAAATACAAAACGAATTCAAAACTTAAAACACAAAACTAAAACACGAAGAGAACGCTCCTAATACTTTTGACTTTATTTTTCATGAAAATTGTCAATTAAAGAAATAAATTTTCTTATCATTGAGGACAAAATTTATTTAAATTGTCAAAAAAAAAAAAAAAAAAGTGAAATTTTAATTCCCATCAAAGTGGCGGAAATTTTTTTTCTCGAAATCAAGAAAATTTTTGAAAAATAAAAAACATTTTTCATAAAAAATTTGGCCAATCAAATAACTCAAAACGGGGCTTATTTTCCAACGTTTGGATTGACACCTCAGCTCTGAATTTCAAATAACATTTTGAATTTCAAATCTCGTATAACGTCCAAATTATCGCCTCCTGCTCCACACACCCCAAATCCCCATTTCAATTTCACCAAACAGCAGCTTTTGTTCATAAAATCCCGCTATCCATACCACAATTCTTCATCTCTGCTACTTCTGTGTGCGTGTGTTTGTGGGGGAAAATGGCAACTTTAACACCAGGAATCCTACTCAAACTTCTCCAATCCATGAATTCCCACACAAGAGTCACCGGTGACCACCGTTCGCCGCTCCTCCAGGTCATCGGGATTGTGCCGGCGCTTTCCGCCGCCGATTCGCTATGGCCCCACCACGGGTTTTACGTGCAGCTCTCCGACTCAATTAACTCCACCTACGTTTCACTTTCAGACCGAGACACCGATCTAATCCTCACAAACCGGCTCCAGCTCGGCCAGTTTGTCCACCTAGACCGGTTTGTCTTCGATTCCCCTCCGGTTCCGGTAGCCGTTAATGTGCGTCCCATTGCCGGGCGCCATTCTTTTGTTGGAACCCCTGAACCCTTAATTGCCCGGATTTCACCTTCCAGAAATGGATTTGTTATTCAGCCTGTATCAGATTCCGATTTTTCTGGGGATCCTATTGCAGCCTATTTGTCGAGAACCGGGAAGAAAGAGGCGGATTCGGGTTCAGTAACTAGTGTTACTGATGAAAAGGCGAGTAAGGCTAGCAGGCAAATGAGTGCTCCGAAGGAGAATGTGAATGTGAATATGAATTATGAAGATGAACAGGGTAGTAACAGTAGAACGGGTTCGGAAAAGGGGTCGAAGAGGTTTTCGTCCCCAGGGGCATTGAAGCAAAGATCCATATCTGCTGGGAAGAAGGCACCAGGGGCGGAGAGGGATCCATCGCCAGCTGGGAAATCAGGGAAGAGGTCTGCTTCCCCTGTGCCTTCAAAGTGCATGGTGCCAAGTCTTGCTGCTGCGAAGGAGGAAAATAGAAGGACATCAAGGGAAGCGGCCATAATTGTGCCTTCTAGGTACAGGCAGCCATCGCCCACTACTGGGAGGCGGCAGGCCAGTCCGGTGGTGGCGAGGCGGATGTCATTGTCCCCAGGCCGACGGTTGTCTGGTGGGATCAAAGTCACACCAGCAGTGGACTCTTCTGGAAAGAAGAAGATGGCTACTATTGCAGCTGGGATTTCTAAAGTTTCTGAGGCCCTTGTGGGGCCTGCAAAGCTGGGCAGGAAGAGCTGGGATGAAGGACCAGCTCCGGCGGGGGGAGGTTCTTCTGAGCAGAAAGAAAAGGCTGGAACTAAGAATAGACCGGATTTTCAGGCTATTTTGAGAACTCAGGTTAGATCCCTTTTCAGATTTCTCTATTTTGCTGCTGATATCTTTATTTCAATTCATAAGTGGGATCATAATTCTGATCTGTTCATAAATCCATGTTTGATTTCTTGAATTTTAATTTTTGCAAGGATGATCATTGTGATTAGAATGCGTTAAAAACGTTTTCCCTGTGTTAGTTGATTCATATGATAATCAGCAATAGTCTTCCTTGACAACATTAGGTGTGTATCATGATTTTGCAGGCTGCTATTTCTAGGCGTTTAAGTGATGTAAATGAGCAACAATCTGATCATAGTTATTCGGATGAAAACCAAAAATCTAACGTGGCTGAGAATCCTCCTCTGCTTGAGAAGCCAAATGATGCATCTCCTGTAATCACTATTCATGAAAAGAAATGGACTGATGGAAGCATTCCATTGGATGCACTCTCTTCAAGCCTTGCATTGCTTGGGAAGGTATGTTTCGTTTTCAAATTAACCGCCAGTATAACAATAAGAAGTTGTTGTGTTTTCACTGCTTACTTGAATTGCAGTATTTAATTCGCTTGTGTCCTCCAAGGTTGGCGTTGAACGAGTTCATCTAAAAGCTTAAAGTTTTTAGAAGGGGAACATATTTATGAATTTAAATTTAGCTCTCAAGAACCACCCACATGGACAATCTGAATTTATATATCAATAGCATGATATGTTCATAATTTGGGTAGACATACAAGGGCGAAACTTATAAACTCATGGCTGCTTTGATATTATGAAACCGCTATTATGGGTAGACAATCTGGATAGTGTTTTTTTGAAAAATGGAAGGTTGTAAAAGAATGAAAAGTTTCCGTGTAATATTATTTTTATTGAAGATTGTGTGGTTGAAAATAGGAGAGAGAAAATTTTAATTTAATTTGATATGATTTAATGGGGGCTATATTGAAGAAACTCATCTAAAAGTTTAAATTGTTTAAGAGGAAACAAATTTATATAAATCTAATCTTCAACAATGGAATATGATTAGTTATATTTTCATGGCACAGGAGGCTATGCACAGGAGAGTAGTTGCTTCCACAGCTGCAGCCGAAGCTTTAGAAGAGGCCATTGCAACAGAGTCTATTGTGAGGAACCTGAGGTGATTATTAATTTCTCTCATTCTCTCTCTCTCTCTCTCTCTCTCTCAACACAAAATCCTTCTTGGAACAAATGTTGAATATTTGTTGTTTAAATTAATACGCTTCGGCTTTCGATGCTACTATATATGCACCTATAATTTGTTCAATTTCGTTAGCACACAGTATTTTTCTTCTTATGTTGATTCCAAGTGGCTATTAAGAATTGTTCTGTTAAGGAGTAAAATAAATATCTTCTTTTATGTTTGGGTACAAGTACTTCAGATTTTAAGATATGTGAATTTGTCGTTGCTAACTTTTTCTTCTTATTCAACGACGAGAAGAGGAATTAAGGTAAATGAATTATTAGAATCATATAGTTTAATTAGTCACATTACACTTTGACTTTATTCAATGATGACATAAGGAATTTGTTATATTACACTTTGGATAGTGTTTCTGTATTGACTATATGATTTGATTTGATTTTTTCAATTTGTCATATTCCATTTCTTGTGCCTTCTTCCAGCAAAATTGTTGGAGAGCAAACAAATATAAGCCATAAAATAAATTGCAGTACCCATTCTAAAATATGCTTTAAGTAGATCTTGAACCTGTAAACAGTATCATTGCTATAATTCTTGCTGCTCTTTTAGTGTAATTAGTATTTTAATCAATATATGCTCTGCTTTGTCATTTGTTTCGTTTATTATCTTTTCATAGTGGGATTGTATTTTGTGTTACAGTTAGAATATAAAAAATTTATGCAAGAACTTCTTCGTTGTTGCTTTTCTATTCAATGACAATGACATAAAAAATTATTTGATCAGAAAGAATCCCCTGTACCTTTGAAATACCACAGAGAGGATATTGAAAAAGAACAAAACAGTTTAACTCTGAAGGAAGATATTGAAAAAGAACAAAAAAATTTAACTCTGAAGCCCATCCGATCATTAGAATGGAGACAATTATGCATTTTTTTTTTTAATTCAGATTTTTTACATTTCAATTCATATTAGTAATGTTTGGCTCCTTAACTTGGTGAGTGTCATTAAAAAATTAAAAACGTTCGAATTACTTGTAATTTACATAGAATAAAATTCTTTCACTTGCGATGAAATTAAAGGAATATCTTGAGATGCAAATCAAATTCTGTTTTCAAGCTTAGTCAGTCATCTGATTGAATCTTATAATGGGTTCAGGTTTGGTTTCCTACCCAAGTCTTGGTGCCTTAAGTATCTAAATATTATTAAGTTGTTATTTGCTGTATTGCTTCACTGTTCTCTTTCTGCATCTTTAATGATTGTCATTTGCTGTATTGCTACATTGTTTTTCTCTTTTCTGCTGTTATCTTTAATGATTCATTGAAACATTAACCTCTTTTTACCTGTTTACTCTTTGTAGCATGTTTACAGATCTCTGTATGAGGTCGAAGCCAGAAAATCCTCTACCTACTATTGATCGATTTATGTCAATTTATGAAGATGTTGTGAAATCTATCGCAGTGGTTGAATCCGTTGCTATAAATCGTAATTTGATAACTTGTCAAAATATCCCAATCGAGCAATCAAAATCGTCTGCCCTTTGGGTAGAAGCAGCTCTGGCTACCAATCTTGAAGTTGTCTCCCTCCTGACGAGCCCAAACTTTGAGACTTCAATGAAATTGGAAGAATCTGCACAGAAACAATCTGCCACAGCACCTTTCAAGAACAATGCAAAGGTGGTTTCATCATCTTTCGTTGGAACATGGACTCGGGGCAATGGAATGAACGAGACCATTGAACTTGCGAAGAATTTGCAGTCAGAGATGCAAATGTGGTTTTTAAGGTTTGTCGAGGAGTCCCTAGATGCTGGTTTTCAGGTCTTTGGAAAGAACAATCTGAAGAATCTCCATGGTGGTCTAGCAGCAATTGTATCGCAGTTGAAGCGAGTCAACGATTGGTTGGATCGTGAAGTGTCTAAAAAAGACGAGCTGATGATGGGAAAGATCGAGCCTTTAAAGCGAAAGATCTATGACTTTCTTATGCAACATGTCGAGCAACGATAAAAAAACACAATGCTAGGTGCCTCACCTTAATTCGTGATTTTACTTGTGTTATCGATGCAACTCAAGATTATCTTTTCCTTGTTCAAGTGTTTCATTCATCTATCTTTTGAGACATTGATAAATTAATGAGTTTTGTCTTTTTATTCATTAGTTTTATGATATAATGCCACTAATTTTGCATATATATGTGCAACAGGGAAAGAATATATTATGCAAAAATTATCGCCCGGGCTCCGGTACCGGCCGGCAGCTGGCGACTGCCGGTCAAACCGCATTTATAACATATTAATATTTGATTAACATGAATTGAGAAAGATTCAAAGAATTATCTCCTAAGTGGGTAGCCAGTTGCCACTCCGGCAGTCATTCACATCTTTTTTATTTCTTCAATTTCAATATACGTAATCAAATATTGATCAATAATCCAATGAAATTGCAGTGAAGCAAAAGAATTTTTCTTATAAATTTTTAGTATAGTTTAGGTGACTTGGTCTAGTCATAAAATTTTAAATCACTATTAAATAAAAAAATTAGATAATTAAATGTGCAACATTTTTAAAAAGATCAGATTTTTAGATGGGATGATTTATATTATATTTAATAATACTAAAGTTTTGAGTTCAAGACGTACAGTAAATCATGCACATTGTGCATAGGAGCACGTTGAAGACAAAATTTAATAGCATATTCTTAAGCGACTAAAACTTTTATTTTAGTAGATTTACTAATCGGAATTGCTTAATAAGTATTGTGTACGAAATTTACCCTCACAAAATTATAAACCGTAAAATAAGAAATACTTAAAAAGGTAATTTTTAACTATAATTAAAAGTAAATTTTATTTTTTCCTTTCTTGAATCATCACAAATGCGTTTATTTCAAGAAAGGAGGGAGAGAAGCATTCAAAACCATTACCACACATACGAATCATATAAATGTATAATATATTGAGAGTGAGAATTGGTAAACGAAGGTTGCTCTTCCAGTTTTCCAATGGACACTTTCTTATCTCATTCATAGCAGTTAATTCATTCTATTCAGTGTATGACTTTTTCAATAATTAACTTTTAGTTTTTTATAGGTTTTGGATTGATTGACTGTGTAGTAGTTTGAACAATAAGAGGGAATTTTTTAATTTTTTAATCCTTTTCCAATTGGGTTTAGTTTCTTGACAAATTCTTGTATATTTGTTGATTTGCAGTAGTGTTTTGTCCAGCCTTCAATTTTCATAAATTTCTGAACTTATTTATTATTATTTTTTTTCACTTAAAAGGGTTTTTCCCAATTGTTCTATTTTTTCGGGATTGGAGTTCTTTTAAAACCAATTATTTGATACATTAAATTGGGCGGTGAAGTGTTAAAAGAGGTTTACGGTGCTTGAGTTAAATTCTCAGTAGTTCTTTAAAGGGAGAAAAAACCGGCAACAGATGGGAAATATTTGTGTTAGTGCAAGGATTTCTAAGGATGGGTTTTTCCACTCGATTTCTCATTCATTACGGTGGTCTACATCACCCGAAACGATCACGTATAATGAGAAAGAAATAAGTCAGGAAAGATCTAATGTTGCGAAAGAGCCAGAAGTTCAGAATAAGCCCCCGGAATTGGTGAAGATAGACAAGGAGGAGACCGTGAAATCTGAGACGGTGATTATAGTTAAGGAAGAGGGGAAACGAACTGAGGCCAGAAGATGGGAAGAGGTGATCAAGATCACGAATAAGGACGGAAGTTTTATTCAAACCACTATACCAGAACACTTGATCATGATCATGAATGATAAGGCAAAACCGGTTCTGCCCCCAAAACCCAAGCAACCTCACAATGCAAAGAGGCTGGCGAGTGCTGGTCTTCAGGTGGATTCCGTGCTAAGAACCAAAACAGGACATTTGAAAGAGTATTATAATTTGGGGCACAAACTTGGAAACGGGCAGTATGGAACGACTTTTCTTTGTGTGGAGAAAGAAACACAAAAAGAGTATGCATGTAAATCCATTGCAAAGAGGAAATTGTTAACCATGGAAGATGTTGAGGATGTGAGGAGAGAAATTGAGATCATGTATCATTTATCCGGGCACCCTAATATCATTTCAATTAAAGGTGCTCATGAAGATTCTGTGGCTGTTCATGTTGTCATGGAATTGTGTACGGGAGGCGAGTTGTTTGATAGAATTGTTAAGCAGGGGCATTATTCGGAGAAAAAAGCAGCCGAGCTTACCAGGACAATAGTTGGAGCAATAGAATCATGCCATTCTTTGGGAGTCATGCACGGGGACCTCAAACCCGAGAATTTTCTCTTTGTTAACGAGGATGAGGATTCGCCCTTAAAGACTATAGATTTTGGATTATCAGTGTTCTTCAAACCAGGTATATCCAAAAATATGATCTTTCTTTATCATTTTGATTGATTTATGGTCTTCTTAACACATATTCATGGCAAATCATATGATTATATTCAACATAGTTTACAAGTCAGGAATAGATTACTGGTCAGGAAAGTATCTGTTGTAAACCTGTATCATTTGTTTATTAATATGTTTATAAGTCTATATACCCGCAAAGCCGCTTCACATAGCATTTTTCCTGAAAGCCCGAGGCTGTTAATTATTAAAAAAAATTAAAGTGTAGTTTTCATTAATTGATTCTTTGGTTACCCTGATAATCACGATAGATATAAGATAATCTCTTGCAAGTTAATACGTAACAAAATTGGAAACGAGATTAATTAGTTAAATTTATGACGGAGTTTTTGACTTTTTGACTATAAACTCTATGAATATTTTCACTATGAACTGTAGGAATTGAAGTTAATTTTCACGTATGAACTACAGGGCAAATTTTCACTGATGTGGTTGGGAGCCCTTATTATGTCGCTCCGGAAGTGCTTCGCAAGCGTTATGGACCAGAGGCAGACGTATGGAGTGCGGGTGTGATTATTTATACCCTTCTTAGTGGTGTGCCTCCATTTTGGGGTGGTAAGATATAGCTATTTTTTTTTTCGCTCAAGTATGATGTCATCTGAATTTTTACACTGACAGTTCTGATGCTTCTGTTTGATTTCACACAGAAAGTGAGCAAGAAATATTTGAAGATGTTTTGCATGGTGATCTTGACTTCTCATCAGATCCTTGGCCCAAAATATCTGAAAGTGCTAAAGACTTGGTGAAGAAAATGCTTGTAAGAGATCCAAGAAAGAGGCTAACTGCTCATGAAATTCTTTGTAAGTTTCATTGTTAGTTTTAGCTTCAACACAAAGAGTTTTAAAGAGAAATTGTTCTAAGCAGGAGATGAAAATGAATTAATGATTACCCTTTATGTTTTTGCTTAAAATACTTGGAACCCTTTATTATATATATAGATTAAGGTACTAGGTTAAGTATCCTTTCGCTAATATTGAATTAATGTTTGGTAAATTTATAGATTCATTGTTATTTTCATTGTTGGATTGTGTTAATCTGTTGACATGTGATCTCAGGTTGTGTTTTATTATTTTGGGGCATAAAAGTTTTGGGAGTCACTATATAGCATCAGATATTGTTACTCGAGTCGACTCTACATTTATTGTTATCCAATTGAACTATTGTTAAGATAAAATTTGGAAAACATTAGAATTGTTAGTTTCTAAGTGTAGATTTTCCTTCCACATACTAGTTCTTCTATCCAATTTAAAACTATTTTTCCTGCAGGCCACCCTTGGGTGCAGGTCGATGAAGTAGCTCCCAAGAAACCTCTGGATTCTGCAGTTTTAAGCCGCTTGAAACAGTTTTCGACCTTGGACAAGCTCAAGAAAATGGCTCTGAGGGTATGATTCTTACATCTTAACCTCCAAAAATGATGAGAAAATTGATCATTCTCGAGTAAGAGCAATTAAGAATTTACGGAAGTTAATTTTTCATTTTATTATTGATGCATAAGCAACGATAAATTTAGGACGGAAGTACAATCTATGTTTCCTATGTTCTTTTGGTGCATGTTTGACACTGCAATTCTAGAAAACACGAATTAACTTCTTGTTATTATCCTGTTCAGAGTGCAATTTTCCTACCAAACATGCGCTTGGTTTCTGTGGCTACATTTTTTTGAATAAATTTTATCTATCTCTAGGTCATTGCGGAAAGTCTCTCCCAAGAGGAAACCGCAGGGTTAAAAGAAATATTCAAAATGTTAGACACAGACAACAATGGTCAGATCACTTTCGAAGAACTCAAGGCTGGTCTAAACCAATTTGGAGCTAATGCTGATGAGTCCGAGATCTATGATTTGCTAAAAGCCGTAAGTATTATTTCTAATCTCCCTCTTAACCAAGTTTGCATATAATAAGTGGTCAAATGTCAATAGGATAAATAGAAGTTTAAACATCGACAATTTACACTTAATTCGGAATAACAGAAAACTACCACATTTAAAGAGGCGTGGCAACACCATGTTATACATCTCTTTTGGTTCCAATAGTTTTCTTGACCATACAGGCAGATGTTGACAACAATGGTACCATTGACTATGGTGAGTTCATTGCTGCAACATTGCATCTGGACAAAATTGAGAAGGAAGATCATCTATTTACAGCTTTTTCATACTTCGACAAAGATGGAAGAGGTTATATTACACGAGATGAACTTCAAAAGGCTTGTGAAGAGTTCGGCATGGAAGATGTTCACTTGGAAGAAATTATCCAAGATGCTGATCAAAACAATGTAAGTGCTTCTATCGTCGCTTTAACTTTATAATCTTGATCTTAAAATGTTTAAACATGTACCATAGTCGATCTCAAATGACACAATACAAGTAGACATGTCGATCTCCAATTCTTTTCGTTTCAAATTTTATATTTGAATAAGAAAGTGAAAAATCGACTGGTCAAAAATTTCAATTCCTGTCAGATCCCTATCCAGTCTAATGTAGCATAATAGTGTTTTTTCCAATTAATGTAGATGTTCCATTACTAAAGGTTTCTTACTATTTATTTATTTACTTAGTATTTGGGTGTTCATCCATCATTAACAATTGCTTTTTTTTTCTTTTTTTCAGGATGGCAGGATAGATTACAATGAATTTGTGGCCATGATGCATAAAGGAAATACATTTTTGGGTAAGAAAAATCTACAGAGTAATATTGATATTGGATTTAGGGAGGCAATGCAAGTCTATTGACCTGAAATAAGAAATAATTTTCTTTTTCTTTATATTATACGATATGTATAGAAATCCATTAGGGTTAAGCATCAAGATATAGGATTATTTTCAATAATATTAGATTTTTTTGTCATTCTATGATCTCGAGGAAATAATATGTTAATTACTTCAAATTTCTTGTGTTCCGATAAGAATTCCATATTTTTTACATTTCATGTCTCTAAAAGATCAAGAAATTCTAGAGATCGATCATATATATTTCCGTCGACCAAATTTTTATTATTGATGCTTGACAATATTCAATTTGGAATTAAGCTAAATGCTACCCTCAAACCTAATGGCGGCATATGGAAGCATTTGGGTTCCAAAATTCCTATCATGGTTGGCTGGTTTAGGAACTCATAAGTGAAGTTTAGCATTTTTCCATTTGCCAAACAAAGAATAAAGTCGATAGAACTCCATTCATTTCACAACTAATAATTCCATGTGAGCCAGCTCACTTTACTATTGTGATGTGATTAAACAATAAATTATTAGAGCATGATACAATTTGTAAATAAATACTATTATGCTACATTAGAGTTTAAAATCTATTGTCAATTGGTTTGGTTGAACTGAGTTTTCGTTCTACTCGTGTTTACCTCGACTACAATGAATTTTCTTTTCAAGATTTGCAGTCATACGTTTGATTCTAAAATTAATGTAAGCTTTGAATGGAAGCCGAACCGGTCAAAGCAAAAAAAAAAAA
Source organism: Osmanthus fragrans (assembly GCA_019395295.1). Taxonomy (NCBI): domain Eukaryota; kingdom Viridiplantae; phylum Streptophyta; class Magnoliopsida; order Lamiales; family Oleaceae; genus Osmanthus; species Osmanthus fragrans. Next base: position 3,716,456 of record CM033354.1, on the reverse strand, counting down.
TTTAACATGCCACAGTCTATGGATCATACTTTGATTTGAAGGTCGACCATCTATCAGAGAAAATCACGAACAAATATTGTAGGATTCTCAGTCGATTTCTTATGAAAGTGAATAATATCCGCTTCTCATATTTCGTGATCAATCGAAACATTGAACAATATTCAAAAAGGCATTTCGAGAATCGATTCGATTTTATCTCTGTTGTCAATCTTTCTCAAGCTCAATTTAGGCTTGCATTTTCAATTAACATTGTTTCAACGTAAGTTGATAAATTTTTTAAATAAACTTTTGTTCGTGCTTCACGATTGTAGAACAATAAATGTTACTTTTTTCGTATCGTATTTACTAATAAATAATTAAATATTTTCGTAAATTTATAGTATTATTTTATTAAGTGCAAATTTTAATATATTTAATTAATAAAACACTTAAATGTCCTTATTAACTCGATTGTATAAAAAGTTAAAAAAAAAAAAAGATTAAATATTAAAATATTTATAAAACTTACAACTAAAACGATAATATGGTCAACTTAGCATATAATTTATGTAACTTTACTATTAAATATTACAATAATGCTCCTCAAACAAGGTAAATAATAGGGGGTAATTGACAAGGTGGGGTAGCGGAATTGGGGTGTTGTATTTTTTTTTTTTTTTTCAAACTGTTCAAACGTGTATTGACACGTGTCCCCTCTGTTGTTGACCCTATCATTGAACATGTCACTGTAGCAAGATTGTAAATATTAACCTTAAATCCCATTTAATCATTTGAAATTACATCATACATGCCTATAAATGTACTGATTTTACCGTATACATTAGTAATTTTATAAATTTTCTCCTACACATTTTTCGAATAGTTATTTTCACTTATAATTATCAATTTTAAGTAAAAGAAACACCCTATTGCAAGTTCCAATCCACCATAAAGGGATCCATTATTCCAAATATACAAAGTAACACATCATAATTGGAAAGGGCAAAAAAAAAACTCAAAACGGTATAGTATATTATTAGAGCATACACAATTTTAATACAAAAATAAAATAAAAAATGGATTATGTAATTACATTACTATTTATAACAAATAACAAGAAAACTCTCACCTGCATTTTCTTATTTTCTTTTTCAGATTTTTCTGATTAATAATTCAGTGACAGCTTGTAAAATGACCAATGGCCCCAAGCACACTGCAGGTCACCTCCATTAACTTCCCTGGCATTTATCAGAACAAAGTCCAGGAGTCAATCAACTAATACAAAAAACTTGCAATCACTCGAGCAAAAATGTGTCCGAATAAAATTTTAGTTTCTTTTTTTTTTGGTACATAACTAGAGAAGTTTTGGCGGGACGACAGTATATACACACATGGTAGGACCCTTCATTCAAATCATAATAGAGAGGACCTCAAACCATGCCGAGGTGTTTCCCTGGAGTAGCTCGAGGTCTCAATGTTGTGATTTGAATGTACGATCCTACCATGTGTCCATATAGAAATATCCTACTAAAGCTCTTCGCATACCAAACATAAGATTAGTTTCTTCACATGTTCGACATCAGAAAAACATATTATTGATGTAGTCACAAGTAGAGAATGTTTCAAGCATGTAAATTAGCAAAGTCTGCAAATCATTCTTACTTAAAAGTTTTAACTGTCACAGAAGTGATAAATATGTTTACTTATATTTTTTTCTCATCGAGGTAAGATAAATAGAACATGAAACAGTTGTCTCCTCTAGTACAGTACTCAACAACGTCGTCTTAAAGCTTGTAGAATCATAAAATATCAAGCAGAATGTGTTGTAAACCATAAGAATAAGTCAAAAGACAGGCTGGTCTCAGCAAAGTAGTAAAGAATCATAGAACATAAAGAAAATTCACAGCTAAGGCTTGGCTGGGATTGAATGTATCTTTCATAACATGGATTCAACATGTTTCGTTAAGCTTAAAAGGTTGACTTATAAATAAATAATTAAGGTAAGAATACTACCAAAATAAGTAATAATTGAATGTATCTTTCATAAGTATTGTTTACATAAACAATTTTTATATCAGTCAAAGGTGGAACGTAAGGTAAGAAATAATTAGTAACTTTAACATATCTAGACACATTTAGAAATAGAACTTCACTAAAAAATAACTTTTACTTGGCCCAAGTTTGATAACCATTATTTTCAAACTCTTTTTTCTACGTACTCATTTTCAATCATGCATTCATCCAATAAAATATTTTGCATGTAAACCCAAATTTTTTTCTACTTAACCACAAATTCCCCTGAAAAATACTATTCAAAACTTTGTTTTCCCCAATTAATGGTTGTCAAACAGGGACTTACTTAGATACCCATTCGAAAACAGAAATTTATTTAAAAGCGGCTATTACTTTCTTATAATCTCAGAGCCCGTTTGATAGGGCTTCTTCTTTCGCTTTTATAAGAGCTTTTAGCTTTATGAGGAAGGTAGCTTACATCAGCTTCCTCTAAAAGAGCCAAGCCTGACAAAACACTTCTAGAGAATTACCCAAACATGTAGACACTTCTTAGTCTAAGATGTAGCTTTTGACTTAAAAAAAATCAGGCCAAACGGATCCTTAGTCAAGGTTGCTTACAAATTGTACATTTTGAACATAATCCATTATTTAGGTTTACCAACTCTAATCAGAAGGGTTCTTTGATGATTTTGGGATGCCATTCTTTTTCTTATGCTTCACCGACACAATTCACTACCTAACATTCAATACTAAATAATATGTCAAAAGGGCATGCTTAATTCATCATCTATTGGTTAATAAATCCAAGAAAATTAGTTTAAAATAAATCCAAGAAAGTGAAATCTGATTATAACGTGCTGCCTAATTAGTTCTCTTAATTGTCCACTATGTTACTTGACCCAATTAACTCATTTTCTGTCCTCAAGTTTAGTATAACCTCACACATCGATAGCATGATCAATATTTGTTAAGCAGAAATGAAGCTAAAATCTTGCTCGTTACCCAATTGAGCATATCTCTACGGTCCTTAATATCGGTCAGAAGGAAAAAATAAACAAAAATCTTGGGCATAGTTTAGTCAGTCCTGTAAATTACGATATACCAAACATGACCTAGGTGTACTAATCCATTCTTCTGACCCACCATCACCACTGCCAGAAAATTCATTAAATTTACCATTATATGAAACTTTTGGCCCAACCCTGCTTGGTTTATTGTTACATCTATGGAATGATCCAAAACAACTAGATTTGTACAGAATTAACACATCCATAAATAATTTCTTCACATAAGAAACATAAAAGATCCTTCAATGGAGTCGCTGAAAATTGGGGAAAATTAAGAATGACTAAAAGAACATACCTCTTCTGGGTTTTCCGACAATCTTAGCAACAGTGGCGGCGGGTTTAGACGGCGCAGCCTTATTTTCCTCAACAGGAAACAAAACCCCATCAATCCCTTGAACAGAAATTCTCCCATCTGTATAAATATCAGGATCGAACAAATAAGCAGAGCCTTCACCTTGTCCAAATTTCACCGATCCATCGGCCTCCTCTGCCACCACCTTGTGCGGCAGCCGGAGAGTATCATACCGGACTTTCCCAAATCGCCTCACGGCATTGTACATACTTTCCTCCGTTTGGTACTCCGGTATCAAATGATAATACATTATTTGCTCCGGCGCCCCGGGTTCACTCAACTGATCTGTAGTCAATTTCGCCATGGCCTCATCATTTGGAGCTAAAACTGTTAATACATACCCTTCAGAGACTAATCGTCCCATTTCTGTTGCTAAGGATGTGAGATTTACAAGAATGTCGGCCATTTCGTTGTAGCCACCGTAATGTAGAAGAGTTTGGATGAAATCCTTCACCTGGCTCTCGCCGTCGAAGTGGTGGTGGGGTCCACCTGGGCCCGGAGCTGGCGCCGGTGCCAGAGACGGACCGGGTGCCATGGCATCGAAAACGGGTAGAACAGGAGGAGCTCCGGCGGGAACCGGTGCTGGTTTCTTTAGTCTGTGTGTTCTTGGGTCAACTTCCGGTGCTCCCTCCGGCAGCACAGCAGAAATGGACCTCAGACTCCTGCGAGTATTGAAATCTTGCTGAACGGATTTCGGGATCAAAATTCTCTCAATGCCGTGGATAATTCCATCGGGTCGGGTTATATCATCAGGTTTGATAATCTTCGCCATGCCTACAAGTTTTTCCCCATTTTTTTCAACCACCTGAAGTGTTTCGCCATTGGAATCCCGGACCAAGCTGCTATGATGATTGGGTTTTTCTACCTCCACCGGCCAGCGAATGGACTCAATGCGAGTCGGAATCATATGAAAAAGCAATAGATTTTGTAGCGATTTCAGATTTCCCGGCTCGAGTAAAAATCGCTTAAATTCGGGATCCAAATCCCTTTCCAAAGCCTCATTCTTGGGAGCAAATATAGTAATATTATGTTTCGAAACTGCTTCTTCAAGGGTTTGCAGCAGAAGTGCTTTCTCCACGAGTTCTGATAACTCAGTATAGTGAGAATCCAAAAGGGCTACAAGAACTGAGTTGGAGTTTATTTGGACTGAGTTAGAGGACCCTGCAACCAAGTTCTTTGCTGTTGGATTTTGATTTTCTTTCAATGCGGCACTTGTGATGACAAGAGCAGTGAAACTTGTGTAGAAGATTAAACTGGAGACGCGATAGATGTGAAAATCCATGGCCTCGTAGAACTTCGCTCTCTCTCTAGAATGGTTTTTATTGTTCTGTTTTTGGGGACTGTGAAATTAATTCAGGAGGTGCTTCGTGATGTATTGTTTTGTTTGGTTGAATCTTAAAGCAGAGGCAAAGGGCAAAGCCCAAAGGGTGGAATTAATGATTACTTGCTAATTTGTCTAAGCCTAACAAACTAAGGTATGCGCTTTTCTTCTTATTAATAATTAAAAGATTATTGAGTAATGTATACAAATTCGGGATCATCTTCATATGACGTGGAGTGAAATCATACTGTCGTTTAAGCCTTGTTTGACTTTCTTTAAACTAAAATAATTTATTTAGATCTCGTTTGATTCTAATTTTTTGTAGAATAAGAATGAAAAATATAGTCGTTATGAACTCCACACAAGAGATGAAAAGTCAAAAATTGTGGCTGAATGTGATTGATAACGGTCATATTTTACATTTTTATGGAGGAAAAATGAGAACTAAATGAGACTTTATTATACACATTTACACAATAAAATATTTTGCAAATAAATCCAATTTTTTCTCACTTTTCAACCGCGCGTTTTCTAAAAAATCAATTATCAACTTCACACGAATAGTTTTCGATTTGTACATGTAATTTTACTCTTTGTAGATCCATTAAAATTTGAAAAATAAAGTTTGATTTTTCAAAAATAATTTATAAAATTAGACAAAACAGGGTTCTTTCGAAAAATGTCACTAGTAGTCATTATTATTACACAAGCAAGTCTTATCTGAATGTCTCCTCAAAAGGGTTAAATTGGGAATGCTTAGAGGTTAACAATGGAAGGAAGGAGAGGTGGAAACTGGAAAGTGTGATGGGGAAATTGGGGGCGCAGGCTTAACTGTAAAATCACGTTATTATACTTTAAGGTTCGGACCCGGTCTACTGGTAAAAGCCGGCTTAAGCCTTAAGCTGCGCCTGTTACAAGTTTAAGCTACGGCTACGGGCCATATTTGATTAAATTTGTATTTGATTTTTGACTCGTTAGTGTTTTTTTGAATGCCACATTGTTTGAGTACTAGTTTATTTCGGTGAAAAAAATTAAGGTTGAGCTCCTTAACGTTTCATCAAGTATAAAAGTAGCTCCTTAATCTTTAAAAGTAAGATTTTAAATGGAAGGTCGAATTTCTATCTAATAAGAAAATGTTTATTTGACGGTTAAAAGGTTAATTTTTGAAAAAGATTATTATACACGTACTTCAATTAAAAAAAAAAAAGAATCTGGCAAACAAAAAGAAAATGATAATATCCTGCCTCATCCATCTACACCAATTTTCATCACCACAACCTATGTATTTTTCCACGGCCAATAATCCATTGTTGTCATGAAAATCCGCCAGTGAGATCCAGCACCATAGTTTTCATGTGTTGTGTTGTGTTGCACTTTTAGTTTACCTTCCGTACAATCGAGCTCCGTTAGATGTCATAGTTAATCCAAAGAAATAACGAAACTATGAGAAAAAACGTGTTTCTAAAATTGCAACTAAATTGGGGCTATTCTAGTAATTAGTCACCTAATCCAGTTGGATCCTAAATGGTCTTCTGTGATTGGTCTATACTTGTGATACTTGGATCTGTGATTCTTTAGCCCACTTGCTAGCCATTGGATTTAATAGATGGTGAAGATCTTCCAAGACTTTAATATGACTTTTGGAGTCTCTCTTGAACCGGCCAGATTCATTCATTTTGGTTAGACTTTTGCAATACTTCTCTCTCTCTTTAGGAGCTCTCTTCGTCTCCTTTCTCTCCGTTGAAACTGGAAACAATTCCAGGGGGATTTAACTGAGTGATTCTTGTAAAAACAGCTTGCTACAGTAATTGAAAGGGCTGATGTTTTGACTATTGATTGTAGTATGATTTTGTATAGTTTCGAAGTAGAGTTCTTGTGTTCAATTTTGAAGATCCCTTAAGGATTGATGATCAACCCATAAATTTGAGTGGTTTTCTATATTTGCTCTCTTTGAGAGGTAATTTGCGCATAGTGAATTAAACTGGTCATGAGCCTCCCAAATTAAGCCATTTTTGCCGAATTGGGTAAACATCTTTTGTGTTATTTCGTTTCTTGCATTATGTGATTGTTTTGATTCCGCAATATTGGGTCAAAATACCCAACTGAAACGAACAAACAGGGAACTACATTGTTTCAATTCATAGAATGGAAACAAATGAGCAGTGAGCTAAGCCATAAGCTCCATAATGGAGCGGCCGAAGAAGAAAAAGCCGAGTGAAGCTGGATGGCAAGCTGTAACTGTCTTAACTCTTATGAGTGACCTCATCTCCAAGCTAAGCAAACAAAATCCCACGTCCCTTTCACGGCGCGTGTCTGCGTGAAAGTAGATCTTGGGTCACAATGTAATGAGGACATGTCTCCTAATGGAAGCTCTTTTGTCATCCTCAAAAAACTTGTTTTTTTTGGTACGTTTTGGAATCCTAATACATTTGCTTCTATAGAAGAAACACTAGAGACAATTGGGCATTGTAGGATAAGAAGGAATTAGGATAAATCACCTCTAACCACTCTTGTTTATAAGATTATGTCTATATTGGTAGAAATGGAGATTCACATGGTCCAAAACTCATCGACTCCAATGAAAATCGAACGAGATCAAGAATTATTCAATATTTTGAAAATGAAATTATCATGTCCGACTTTAATTATGGAACTTCCATCCCATAACTAAAATTTTCAATATTCTCATTATTCGAACAACTATTTTCATTTTCCTAGTGTTTAATCTAAAAAATAATTTCCATCCTAATTCAAATTTAAAAATACAAGCAAGTTGTCTAATAAAATTCATTCACGCCAAAAAGTAAATAATAAGAAGAAAACACAAGTCACTTTCCTTTTCATCTCATTGATTCCTTCCCTTCAAACCATTCAAATCAGGCAATTGCTTAAATTGTTTCCAATTTTACCTTTTCGCAGAGAAATATCATCACAAAAAGATTTCATTCCATGACTAATTACAACATTTCAAAGACACAAAATGAACAAGGTTGTGTTGGGGGAAGGACAAAACACGTTTTTGCTTTCCAGAAATCCTTGGTCTTCAAGGGCTACAAACCTAGTCATTTTTTTTCAACAAAGCTAAGGTCCCAATTTGGACGTTCCTCCTTAATTTTATCAAGTAAAGCATGCGCCCCTTCCATGTACAATTCATCTTTCATGATCTCGAACTCCTCTGTTTGCTTGAAAGAATTGATCGCTTTCGATGTTTCAGCTTCCTTGGCAACTGAGTAAACATTGCGCTTCTCTCCCTTGGCTGCACCTTGTCCCTTCAGCATTTGCAGCTCCGCCTTCAGCCTAATGCTCGCCTGCCTGGCTCGACTGGCCCGCTGAAAAGCATTCACACTCTCTCTACAATGGGCATCGATCTCTATTTGAGCAGCTTCCAACTCCTCCCTCATCTTTGCCTTCTCCCTCAGAAGATCAGCTATCTCTTCTCGAGCAACATCAAGCTCTTCCATAGTCTTTCGGCGTGCTTTGTTTAGGTACACCATCCGATCAGCGTGCTCCACCATAAGCACAGTCGTCTTCATTACATGGGAGACAGTGGACTTGAGGATATCCTCGTCACTTTTCTCTCTTAGCTTCTCAGCCTTCCTAATGCCAACAAACTTATTCATTGTGTCGACAGCGGAGGCAAGGTAGGCAGGAAGCATCTTCATAGCCTCTTCATTTACATTGTCGTCCTCGTCAGTCTCAAATGCCTTCGTCTTCCTCGTTTCTGTCCTCTGTTTCTTAGAGGAAGGGGCATCTGTCCTAGAATTTTCGCCAGGCTCGAGACGAGAGGGGGACAAATTTTCATTAGCCCTTCGAGGAGCTATATTAAGTTTTTTTCTTCCTCTATTTCTTTCTATTCCTTCCAGCAATTCTTGACTGTCAAAAATTAAACGTGTAGGAATCACAAATCAATGTTAATGATAAACAAGAGACTAAAACTCAAAAACGAACCTGGCAGAATTTTCCAGGCTGATACGATGAGAACAAATTGGACAATCAGATCCTGTCTTGTACCTGTTTAAAACTCGTACGCATAAATTTCTTTTCTTCACTAAAACAATGGGTCCATGTTTGACATGCTTAAAATTCACTTTTTAAGCTTGTAACTAATTATTAATCTTAGCCAAAACCAGTCAAACAGTAAAATTATTAAAAAAGTCCTGAAAGGATGAAGGGTGAAGAATAAATTCTACCTTTTCGGCAAGAAAAAGTTATTGGGTTAATTTCAGAAATGGTCACTGAAGTTACATGAAAATTACAAAATGGTCACTGAAGTTCAAAACTTTCATGAACGGTCACTCAAGTTTCAGGTGCTTTCAGAAATGGTCACTGAAGTTTAAGATTTTCACCAACGGTCACTGAAGTTTAGGAGATATTTCACTAACGGTTACTGAAGTTACAAAAAGTTTCAGGAACGGTCACTGAAGGGTCGTGTATTTTTTCAGTTTTTTGGGCGACTTTTTCGGCCACTTCCGACCACCAAAACCGCCAGATTTTGATACCTTTGGAAAGCCCACAATCTCCTCTTCAATTACCACCCAAAATCTCCCCCAAACTCCAAACGATTCGACCGAAAAATCGCCGCAAAAGTCGCCCAAAAAATTGGAAAAATCTGTCCAAATTTTTTCAATTTTTTGGGCGACTTTTCGGAAACTTCCGACCACCAAAATAGCCGGATTTTGATACCGTTGGAAAGCCCACAATGTCCTCTTCAATTACCACCCAAAATCTCCCCAAAACTCCAAAAGATTCGACCGGAAAATCGCCGCAAAGTCAGCTACCCAAAAAGGCCGAAAATCTGCCCATATTTTTCATGCTGACTTTGCGGCGATTTTCCGGTCGAATCTTTTGGAGTTTGGGGGAGATTTTGGGTGGTAATTGAAGAGGACATTGTGGGCTTTCCAACGGTATCAAAATTCAGAGATTTTGGTGGTCGGAAGTTTCCGGAAAGTCGCCGCAAAGTTGCCCAAAAAATTGGAAAAATCTGGGCAGATTTTTCCACTTTTTTGGGCGACTTTTGCGGCGATTTTTTGGTCGAATCGTTTGGAGTTTGGGGGAGATTTTGGGTGGTAATTGAAGAGGAGATTGTGGGCTTTCCAAAGGTATCAAAATCCGGCGGTTTTGGTGGTCGGAAGTGGCCAAAAAAATCGCCCAAAAAACTGAAAAAATACATGACCCTTCAGTGACCGTTCCTGAAACTTTTTGTAACTTCAGTGACCGTTAGTGAAACATCTCCTAAACTTCAGTGACCGTTGGTGAAAATCTTAAACTTCAGTGACCATTTCTGAAAGCACCTAAAACTTGAGTGATCGTTCATGAAAGTTTTGAACTTCAGTGACCATTTTGTAATTTTCATGTAACTTCAATGACCATTTCTGAAATTAACCCAAAAGTTATTTAAATTGATACAAGTTTTGGCTAAGCTTAGGCCATCTCCATCCGTTACACCAAAATTTGAAGTCAACTTGTACCCTTTTGGTGCAAATTTTACACTGAAAATCATCTCCAACCAAAAACACCAAATGAATAGTATTTCAACATTTTCTTCATTTTTTAGTACTTAACAATTTATTTATATTATTTATTTTATTCCTCGAACTAAAATATATAATCTAAATCAAGTCAACATTTAATTTTACCATGACACACAACTTTTCAACTTTTATCGAGTCTACTAAAAATCTGATTTTAATCTTCACCGGACTTGATACAAATATCACAATTATTCAATGTCATAAAATTTAAATAAAAAAAATATGTAATACCTTTCAAATTTTGATATCATAGTAGTACAAAGTCCAACTAGTATTATCATTTAATTCTCGAAATAATAATAAATGATAAAAAATTATATTTTATATTAAGAAAAAGGTTTAAAGGAAGAAAAAATTGTTATATACCAAAATGAAGAGCAAAATATTTGCATCATTTTTTGCACCTTTTTGAAAATTTGCACCATTTTGGGTCTCCCTTGGGGATGCCCTAAAATAAAAATAAAAAATAAAAAAATCGAAAATGCAGCAGTTACCATTCAAGAATGCATCCAAGGTGGAATTCATGCTTGCAACGGGTAACCTAAAAGAGACATTATCGACATGATTTTAGAGAACCAGAGTGGTCATATAATAGGAAAGATAAACTTATTTACAAGTGAAAGCGTGCTTTTAAAAAAGTTAATTTTGAACTAAAATGACTTAAAATTAACTTTTAGAGGTCCAAACATGCTTGCATGTGTGCCTAAGCACAAACTTATTTTTAAGTTTACATAAAGTTATAATTGATAAAAGCTAAAGTCCTCAACAAGAAAATAAGATAAGGTACTTTAGGCTTAGCTAAACATGTAAATTGTAATTGGCAAATAATTGCGAAAGAAAAATATATAGGCATTTCACCGTAGCAGGATTTTTTTGACAGAAGACTTCAAGGCATATGCTACATAAATCATAAGAATCCATGGCCAACTTCGTGCGATTCTCCAATCTCCACCTTCACTTCGGAGGAACCCTAAATACAGAAAAGTGAACGGCAGAAATTTTCGACTGCAGGAAGTTAGAGACGAAGGCGTGTACGCAAAATCTGTATGATGGAGTAGGAGCGTCAGCAAATTCTTGGAAACTGTGAAAGTAGATTGAGTACATTGTAGTAAATTGTAGAATGATATTTTTTCTTTTGATTACGCTCTCATCTGCTTTGTTCTGAATCTATATAATAGGATAAATCGTAGATTATGCTTACAAAAGTAAAGGGTAAAAGACTATCTTCAACTCTCACTTACCAAAAACTTTATCCATATCTCAAAATTCGAACTCTCTCCCAACAAGTACAAATGATGCTAAATTTTTTCCATACTCCCTTAAATGTGGCCTTGGGGGCATGATAGAATCTTTGTAAATTGTAGAATGACAGAATCTTTGTTGATTGGGCTGTGTTTGAGTAGTAGGTCTCACGTGTTTTTTTGGGTGTTAATTTTGATTAAAAATTATAATTAACTTATTATTTATCGGACCGACAAATACAGAAATATACTCATTTTAATTTCTTTCTACATTGTTAATAGTTTCCTTTCCTGTATACGATATTGTTATTCTTTTTAATGAAATAATATAGGACGAATTTCGAATTTTATGCTAGTATATAGCCGTAATAAAGTATACAAATGTTGAAAGGTTAGAAACATGCCGCATCGTATCACCAGGTGAATTAACCAAAAAATTTCTTGTCGTTATGCAAAAATATCTTGATTGTTATGCATACCGTGTTCATTTACTTGTTTTTATGTACTCACCAAGTATTTCTTTATACAAGTTAATCAAGTGAGGAGAGTCGTAATCTATTGAAACTAACATAATACACTCATCTCATTACAAAAAAAAATTTATACTTTATTCTTACGAGTTTTTGACTAACGTAAACATATTTCTTTGGGGAGGAAAGAAATACAAATTCATTAACGATGATACAACATTAGTTGATCATGTTTGATTCCATCTCTTACATAAACATAGACTACTCAATTCGATCGAGTAGGTCAACCTATCAAACTTGACAGAGACTTGTCTACTTTTTTACATGTAATACGTATGACAAAATCCATTTTAAATTAGGGGAATTTGGATAAATAGTCATGATTTAAAGGGCATTTCGAAAGAAAAAATGACCATTTTTTTATACGTAGCTGGTTTTATAAAGTGTGCTCAAAATGAATATAATAAGGGCACTGGCTTGACAGCATTCTTGTGGCTCTATTACAGTGTATAATAAAATTGAAATACACTTTTATTCATTCCACAATGTAATAAAAGTAGACTGAGACTTGACAGTGCAAAATGAACTGTTTGTTTTCAAGGCCAAGAGATTAAAAAAAAACTTAGGATAAAATTATAATGCGGATTCAAAACTTTAGAAAAAAATTCGAAAATGTAGCAGAAGTTTAAAAAATCATTGCAAAACAAATTCCTATCACATGATTGTTTCATTAGTAGAAGAAGTTATTAAAGTACGCTTTGCTGCAATGAGGATATTTGTAGATAATCCATGTATCTTTCTTTGCTTGTGAATTGCTTGCTATGACATTATCTCTTGCTCTTTGATTTATGATTTTGTTTGCAAAGTTGATTATGGAATTTTAAATGAGGTTCATAGACATTCGTAGGATAAATTACTCTGAGAATACCATTAATTATTTTTTATTTTCTATCACTGCATGTGGTGATGTAACTTAGCAGCTCTCTTTTACATTTATATAATAAGTGGTTTATGTTTTATAATTAAAAATAAATAAATAAAGAATGAGACCATTAGACTAGAAACTCTAAAAAAAATCTAGGGAGTTAAAACCCTAATGTTAGTTAATCATGATATCATCTTAATGTTAGTTTTGTTACTCCTCACATATAAAGCTTACAGTAGGAGTCACAAGGAGGCACTACATGCAAACATCTTACACTCGACCAAGTCAAAATAAAAAGAGGAAAATAGTTGCTCTACAGTTAAAGCGTTATCTCCATCTGGGGTCCTTCTGTCGAAATACCTCCTCATTCGTCCGAATCTGTGCGTATCTGAAGCCCCCTCTTTAAGTCGAAGCACTCGCTACCTTTGAAGCGAATTTGAAAAGTATATTTAATATTGATTGATATAATATTTTTTAATGAGCATCAACTAGTAGTCTGACCTCTTATCAATGTAATTAGGGCATGTTTGATTGGACAAGTTTTCCATGGAATGTGGAAAATGTTTTCCTTCTTTTTACTATTCACCTATTTGATTGCACTAATTTTCTAGGGAAAACGTTTTTTAAGGTACAAGTTGTTGATGCACAAAAGTTAGAAAACGTTTTTCCAACATATTGGTGAGAAATGTTTTTCACCTTTTTGACCTTTTTTTTAGCAATTAGAACACATTCCAAAGTCAATGGTAAAAAAATTTATCCATTTAATTGACAATTTGCGTAAAAAACAAAGCTAAACTAACACAAAAAAATTTCAATTTTTTTTTTTTACTTTTTTGCAATTCAAACAAATTTTAATACAAATTGTAAAAAAATTTATCCAAAAAAGTAACAATTTGCATGAAAAATAAAGTCAAACGGATTAAGTGAAAAATTATATCAATAAAATACTATTAATTACAATTCCCTATAAAACAAATTTTAGGCAATTCAATTCCCTGCCATTCATTTTATTTCCACCAATTTTCCACCCTTGCAATCAAATGGACCCTTATATGACAAAGTGATGTAAGACTTCGGTTAATTAGATAGAACCATGTGAATTTAATCCAACGGTGACCACATTGACGTGAACTCTATAAATAACAGCTTTTGTAATATTGTAAATGATTGAAAAAATATATACTAAACTTTATACATTTGATCCCATACCTCTCTCTTGTTCATTCATTAAGGCGGAGTGTTGGATTCATTTTATTTTGGTATTATATATACTTGATCTTTGTTTAACAATCGTCACTGATCTCATTGTCGGTGTCCGAACGTTTGCGTCTCCTGTCGAAGAGCATCTCTCACGTTCGTTGTCGTCACAACCCTCCGACCGAATCTCCAATCTAAACATATCGAAATTTTCTCACGTGGATACGAGTAGGTTCGACATCTATTGTCCACGTTGCCACTGCGGAAAATGGGGTCAACAAGTTTCATTATGGAAAAGAAGTTCCACGAGTTAGGGAATATTAGAAATTCTAGATATGTATGTAAGCTTTATTCATGACTATTTATAATTATCATGAAATTGACGTCCTGAACAAGTGTTTGTATTAAATTTTAAAAAATGTAAATGAATTACAGAAGATCAATGAGTCTAGGTTTGGGCACGGTTCGATTTTGAAGAGAATCGAATTGAATCGAAAATTTTCGGGTAGTGAGTAAACGGAATCGTCGGGTCCAAATATAATTTTGGAACCATTCAGGTTCGATTCCGTTCAGTTAAGTTCGATTCGATTCGGTTCGAGTCTTTTCAGTTCCATACTATAATTAATTTGTTTAACATTTATAACAATACTACAATCTGACATATTTAATCTTAGTTTTTACAAATTAACGTATTTCAATAACATATAAATAACAAGTTGTCCAATAAAATTAATTTACCAATACACAAATAACAAAAACTAGATAGTAAATTAGTAATACTAAAATATCGGTGATCCATATAAATTAGAAGTCATAGGCTCGTAGAGATAAAATATTTTAAAATATTGCTAATACAGTAGTACTTACCAACTATTTGATTTAACTATCAATTGCTTGACTTGTTATACTAGATACTAAAAAACTCTAAAAAAAAAATTTGAAAAATCACAATTAACTAACATAAATAAACTAAAAATTGTTCAACTAATAAGATTTAAATTATTACCTGTCTCAATGTCCTCATAGAACTCAGTGTCTTCAATGCAAACTTTATCTTTGCTAATTTATTTTTAAAAAGTTAAAATAATTTAATCTTTCTCATATATAAAAATTTAAAAATTTTAAACAATTCGGTTCTGATTCGATTATTCAGTTCTGAGTCTAGAATCGAGAGCCGAACCGAACCTGTCGGTTATCGATTTAGATACCTGTTCGGATATTTTAATTACGAAAAATCGCTCGGTTCGATTCGGTTCGGGTCCGGTTCGATTCGATTTAATTTGGAAGATATACCCAACCCTAAATGAGTCTGTTTGCTTAAAAGCGAAACTCAAATTTACTATTGAAAATTTATATAACCACTTGTTATGTATTTATTCTTTATTGTCATGAAAATAATATTTTGTAACTGTATTTAAAAAGAATTTGCAAATAAGCAGAATTTACAGTTCTATGTATAAATAAATTATCGAGTGGGATAGACTTGAACTCACAACTAAGGCATTTCAAAATGTAAAAAATACACTCATTTTTTAAAGCCAATTTCCAAAAATAACCCTTCCATTCCTTCACTTTTAAATAACCTCCCACCATTTTATTGAAAATTTCTTTACTTTTGAAGGAGCAAAACTACATCTCCAAAACGTGATAAAGTCATAGTAATCAATGTGAACAGAAATTAAAAAAATCAATCATTGCAAAGAGTTGCAAATCAATTACATAATGTATTTATTAATACAAAAAACGTGATAAAGTCATATGTACCAACAGAGAATGATCCAAAAAATCCTTCCTCAAGTCAGGTTAAGCTCGAGTCACCGTCCTTCACCTTAATTGTCTCTTTATTTGTGTGTGAATTTTGTGTCATGCCAATTTCCACATCAAATTAATTCATTTTGCTAACCTAATCCACCGCAAATATCTTCCGTCAATCATTAACACTCGTCGCACTAATATTACCTTAAAAACATAGTCCGTATATCGCATGGGCATATGACTAGTATTATAAAATGTAAAGAAATTATTTTTTCAAGTTGTATAAAACAAGGAAAAATTCACTCTCTTTTATAGTGAAAAATTTAACCCCACAATAATGAAAATTAATCCATCCAAACATAACTTACATTCTAACAGGGGTGACTCCCTTGTGACAGCCTTACAATACACTGTAAACATCGTTTTTTTAAGCATTAATGTACTATTGAGAAATGAGAAAGCTCATTAAAATTGATTTTAATGAGATTTAAATAGGAGCTCAATGACAATCTCAGATGACATTCAATACTCATTGAATGCCTGTTATCTAAACTCGTCAGCATTATAAAGACGAATTATCTGATTGAGTAATCAAAAAATTAAACTCGTAATTTTATGGTTTGAACAAATAATCTAACAAAAGCTACATTCCTAATGAAAACTTGTAATTTTTAATCTCCCACTTATTATGAAGTCTGCGATTCTGAATGCATAATAACAAGAAAACATCTAAAGGATTAAATCAAGATGGAGATGTACCCTGTCGATAAAAAAAAAAAAAACTCAAAATTTACCCACATGGAAGAGATGGAGAAAACCCTAAACCTAGAGTGTTAAAGAAAATAGGCGGGCTCGGGTTTTAGAAACTTCATAGTATATGAGAGATCTATTTTGGGATTTTCTATTTATACTCTCTATCAAAAAGTCTCTAAAAGTCTAATAAGTAGAAAATTTTCTAAAAGTTATTCTCAATTGAATACTCCATGAATTGTAGAAACTTCCAAAAAGTTGTAATTGAACAATCCGTAACTTTTAGAAATTTTTTAAAAGTTTATAAAAGTCTCAATTGAATATACCTAAAGTTTTATTTGGTCTTAGTCTCAATTGAATACAGCTAAACTTTTTAAATTCTCAAAAAAATTTAAAAATTCCAATTGTATACACCTCTCTAAATATTCTTAACACTTTTTTTTTGTATCCATTTTTTATGGAAAATATCTATTTATAATTAAATTATAAAAGTTTATGTAAATATGACTAATTCATAATTAAATTTGAATATATTGATTTGTTGTTTATTTTTTAAAGATATGCCACATTGATAATACCGAGCATTAAATTTTTTTGTTTATTTTTTATTATCAAAGAATAATGAAATTAAGGCAGCTTAAATTTTTAATTTTTAAAAAGTATTTTTTATTACATGGGGAGGGAATTGTGGAAAAGGCCACATCGTATATGAGAACTTTACACTGCTATACTAGATCCATGAGAATTCTATTTTAAATAAAAGTATTCAAAAGGTTCTGAATTCTACAAAAGTCTATGAATATTTTAAAATAAAAGCTTATGAAAATTTACGGAAAACTTTCATTAATGCCCTACAAATCTAAAAAAAAATCCACAAAAGTCATTATTTAAAAATAGTCCATAAAAGTTTCCTAAAATCTCAATTGAATACACCCCTTTTAATAATATTTTTATATCAAAGTTAATATTCCTATTTAAAATAAGTCCCCATTTGATTTGGATTAAAATGAAATTAAAATTTTATGTCAAAATTAACAATTAATTTTAACCACATATTTCATGAGATCAACAACCTTTTGATAAGACGTTTCATCAAATTGTGATCAAAATCTACTAAAAATATTATTTTAATCTCCACAATTGGATAAAATTGATTAAAAAAAAATATCTAAAGAAAATCTAAACTTTGTGGAATAAATCTCGAATTTATTACGTATGAGAGTTGTAAAAACTATACGACTTAACAACATTGAATGTTCGAGACACGCCTTGCAGAGTCACAAAGATTACCAACCTAGGAAAAAATTATCATGATTGCTAGAGTGAATAAAAAGATTTACATAAATTTTGTTTCCATGCACCACCCTTACGGAGTCACATTCCATAGCAGCAATCTGATAGACACGGTTCCTGGCCAAAATCAGAGCAATCCCGAACTGCCCTTGCTTCAGCATCTTCAGATGTGAGTGCCCAATAACCTTCTTCGCTTGCAATCGCCCCAACCACCCTCAAACCTGTCCCCAGTGACAGCACCCGTGGTATAGGAGTTGAGATTTGCTGTCTAAATTTTGCTGTCCACTAATGAACAATTGACACATCATTTTACATTAAAATGTCATCAAATTTGTGACAGTGAGAAAAAGTTGGATATGTTAATTTAAAATGAAGTATCAGCTATTCATGGGGTGGGCAACAAGTTGGATAGCAAATCTCAACTCGTGATATAGAAGCTCGTTCCACACCTGAGGCATCCGTATTTCATTTGAAACAGCCAGCATGGGGGAGTTGTGTTGTTGGATATGAGCAGGACTTGTGACCCTTTCATCTTTCACCTCCAGCAGTACTTTGTCCCTTTAAACATGATTCCCAGCAATGACCACGAGAACTTGGTCGGCCCTTAGCCCTGACCGCGGACAAACCTATTCCTTTCACCTAAAAGTTTCCACAAAATACAAATATGCCCCAGTTCTCCCAGCCTACAAGCCTTGGCCAGCCCAAACAAAACATTTACCACTTCAGCATTCCTGTAAGAAAGGTTTCACGGTTCTCCACCACCTCGAGGCCTGCCGCATGGAGACTGCGGCTAGACAAGATAAAAGAGCATGCAAGGAAACACTTTTGGAACCAACAAATAACAAATCCAACTATTCTTGCAGTCTCTGTGCCTTTTCTGATGCTGATTAGGCTAGCAATTGACATGGCAGAACCTCAACATCCGCTGATATTGTGTTCTTAGGAGGTAATACCGTCTCGTGGTCTCTCGTGGTCCTCACAGAAACAAAAGATTGTTGCATGTTCATCATCCGAGGCCAAAATCGAGCCGTGGCCTTCACTGCAAGCTGAATTGGCTTAGATTTCATCTCTTTGACTGGTCTTTGTCTTCGTCTTCGTCTTCGTCTTCATTGTCAGTTTCGACAAAGCAGCTAAGGTCCCAATCAGGGTGTTCCAGCTTGATAGCATCATATAGAGCATGAGCCCCTGCCTGGAACAAATTTTCTCTCAGGACCTCGAACTCCTCCGAGTTCTTGAAAGATTTTACCGCCATAGCTGCCTCAGTTTCCTTGGCAGCTACCTCAGCCTTGAGATTCTCCACCTCGGCGCCTAGGCCCTTCAGTTTCTCCAGCTCCTCCTTCAGCTTAGCATTCTCCTGCCAGGCTCGGCTGGCACTCCTAGAGGTATTCGCATAATTCTTGCAAAGGGAAGCTATCTCAATTTGAGCATCATACATCTCTTCCCTTATTTTCTCCTTTTCCCGGCTAATGATAGCTAATTCTGTTTGAATACCACCCAGTTCTTCCCAGCTCTTCTCCTTCTCCCTACAAAGGACAATTATCTCTTTTCGAGCATCGTCCAATGCTTCCCTGGTCTTTTCCTTCTCCCTGCGAAGGACAACTATCTCGGTTTGAGTATCATCCAGCTCCTGCCTTGTCTTTTCCTCTTCTTTGTGAAGGTCAGCTATCTCTTTTCGAGCATCGTTCAGCTCTTCCCTGGTCTTTTGGTTGGCTTCGTTCAGTTCAACCATCCGATGAGCGTGCTCTGCAATAAAGACGGCAGCCTTCGTCGAATGGGACACAGCTGAATTCAGGACTTCCCTATCACTCTCGCTCACCAGCCTTTCAACCTCTCTGATGCCATCATATTTATACATCGTGTCAACGGTGGAGGCAATGTAGGCTGAAAGCATGTTCAAGACCTCTTTTGAAAGATCCTCCTCATCAGGGTCGAATGCTAGTTTCTTCACCATTTCCATCTTCTGTTTCTTAGAGGGAGGAGCGAAGCACAAAGGAGTATCTACCTTCAAATTTTTAACAGGCTTGAGACTAGAGGAGCACATCTTGGTTGGTTCCGCGGCTGATGTCTCTGCTGCATTGGCCTTGCTCGGCCTAGGAGCATGTACAAGATTTTTTGGTCCTATATCAATAACACGTCTTAGGTCAGAACACAAAGCCCCTATTTGGTTCGGCTAAAAAAGTTTATTAAAATCTAAATTATAATCAACAATTAATTTTAATCACACATTTTATGAGATTCACAACTTTTCGACCACACATTGATTAATTTTTATCGAAATCTATTAAAAATCTGATTTTTATTTAAACCAAACAAGGACGTGGCTTGTTCAAAAAAAGGGGGGGGGGGGTACCAAATGCATCTATTCCTTTCTACTATCTTATCTTCCTACATACCCTCAAGAACCCCTCACCGGAGTTATAGTCACATGCAATCTAATGCTTGTGTTCAAGTATACAGGTAACATAAACATGGATGCATACGAGCTAGAATATATTGAATTAGACTCTTTGTGGGCACCAGTATGACAGGTCTTATACCCTGACCTGTTGAGGCACATCCCGCGATTTACCTCGTCCACAATACTCTAGAGGTGGGGGACCTTGTTGGGGTTCAACCTTTAGAATCTATTGCCAGCTGGATCCGATAGATTTGAATTTCAAGAGCTATATTTGAGCGAATAAGAAGGGGCCTCCAACTAGAATCGATGGCACACCGCACATGGCTAGGATGCACCACCTTGGGAATAGTCTGATCATCATGAGCTACAATAGCTGCTATGGCGGAGTGAAGGCTTAGCTTTGAAAGCTCAATATTCATTTCTCAATAGATCTATCCATCGATAGAAAGATATAGTTCTCTGAATGGATCTATCTCCATATCTAGTTGATTTCTCAATAGATCTATCCATCGATAGAAAGATATAGTTCTCTGAATGGATCTATCTCCATATCTAGTTGATTTCTGTATGGTGGAAGCATTACTCCTTTCTTGCTTTAGTTTGGCAACTAAAGTACATAATGGAAGTCAAAAAATAAACTTTTGATATATTCTGGCAGATAGCTTCAGTGCTAACCAAGCCTAACAAGTTAGGCGTTGCGTTGATGACTAAACAGAGCCGGTTCTGAGATTTTTGGTGCCCTGTGCGAGATTTTAAAATGGTGCCCCCTTTCAAGTAATTAAAACATATATTAAAAAAAAATTCAATAATATTATTTCATCGCAAAAATATGATATTTAAATATCTGTTTTTTTTTTTACATAACATGAATAAGAAAAATATAAATAAAGCTCAAAAGCATCTCTCGAACTTCATCAAAATACATATGTCATCATCCAAGAACTATCCTTCACTAAGACTCTTCGGGCAATTCCATATAAGCAAACCTTGAAATAACAAAAAATAAAAATATCACGTGTAACGCTTGAAATGCAACAAATCATGTAAAAATATTTCTTCTCGCATTTTTAGAAGCAAACTCAGTAATTAAACTTTCGTAATCAATATTTTCTAGAAAATCTTGCTCAATAGAAATCAAAGCTAATACATTCAATCGTTCTTGTAACATGTCGCAAATAAGATTTTAATAACTTCAATTTTGAAAAACTTCTCTAAGCAGATGCAACAGTGACAGGAATTGTCAATAATATTCTATAAACAATACATGCATTTGGAAAGCAATCCAATCTTTTCAAATAAGTCAATATATCAAAAGTCGTCTTTATTTCTTTTGGTAAAATATTTCGCAAAACTTTTAGCTCTTGAAATAAATCTTCGCCATCAAAATTGCAAAAATTTACATGTCGTAGAACAATATCAAGATGATCACAACATGTTTTCAAATTAGCATCATCCAATGAGTTTAACTTATCAAAAGAAAATAGAAATCCAAATTTTTTTTTTCATATGAATTGAATTGATCAAACCTTCGTTCAAGTGATCCAATTGCTTGATATACTATATAAAGGAAATAATTGGTTCTGAATGAATCTTCAGGTGATTGTGCATCATCTACAGTAGCATTTTCATCAAAATGTTTCCTCCTACGAATATAATTTAAGGTAGGAATACTATTTAAAAATATTATATTCAATAAAATTAGAAAATTATAATTAGTTAGTCACAATATTCTTAATTTTAATATCTTATGTATAATAATAATTTTATATTTTAAATATTTAATTATAAATAAATATACAACTATAACAAATTTATTTTTGGTGCCCCTACAATTTTTGAGTTCCTGTGCGGTCGCTCACCTCGCACGCCCTCAGGGCCGCCTCTGTGACTAAAATTAAGGTGGTAAATTCAGATCAACTTAATAGAATTTTTGGTGGAGTAATTGTGGGAAATTAGGAAAATAGAAGGCTAATTTCTATCGCTAGCCTATCACTGGTCTCGTTCGAGCACTAGTGTCAAAATTATATACAAAAACTTTTCATCCTGCTGTCGCTCAAGCGATAACCCAGTCGCTCAAGCGATAGGCGAGCGACGGAGTTAGGCAATTTTCCCCTATTTTTCTTCCAACTTTGGACCACAATTTCTCAATTGTCCGGAATTGGTTTTGAGATTCCAAATATACTACTATAGTCTATTCAACGAGTAGAATGTTAATTTATTTACATTCGTAATTTGACTATCGAATCAAGTCCAAAATTGACACGAAAGTCACTATTTATATTTATCCAATTTCTCAATTTTAAACCAATTTCCAACGGGTCCGAGGAGTTTATTAAAAGCTCGGTCCACAACAAACCAAATGCAGATTAGAAAGCTTTCTATCTAGCATTGGCTTATTTGCATTACGAGAACGCACAAAGAGTAGATAACCTTCCTTTTCTCGAAGTTCATGGCTCTCTTTTGACAAATAAACAGTCAGTAAAGAGAATGTAAGATTTGTTTATTGAGGAAATTACACCCAATCAGGTGTTTAAAATACACAATTCAAACATCAGGTAAGTAGTTTATTTATTCAAACATCAGGTATCAACCTAATTATAAAATCACCCACCCCAACCGTCCACCCCCACCCCCACCCCCACCCCCACCCCCAACCCCAACCCCAAACCCTAATTCCTCTCGCCGTTCTCTCTCTCCTCTCGCCATCCTCTTTCTCGTCTCTCGCCATTCTCTCTCTGGACTCTCTTCTCTCATCGTTCTCCCTGCACTCTCTCCTCTCTAATCGCCACGTCGACGATGATTGCAGCACCGGGAACACGCAGCGATGTGAAGCAGTATCGTCGCTGATGCGACGCACGTTCGCACGGCGATGTGAACATTACAGTTGGGCGTCACCTTGTCGCTCCTACAGTTCGGTGGTGATAGTGTTGCTACAGGTGATTGGTGCAGTTCGGTGGTTATGGCAGCGATGTGAACATTGTAGATCATTGTTTTGGGGGTTTTTTTTTATTCGATAAATTAGGCGTTGGTGCGGTGGTCGGTAATGAGGTGGTGGTGGTTGTGGCGAGTGCTTTGTGTGTGGGATGGCATGGGTGATGCTCGATCTGGTTGTGATTACTTCAAATCGGAACCAAAGAAGAGAATGGGTGGTTTTGGTGGTTGTTGGCGGCGATGGAATGGGACGAATGTTGGTGGCAGAGATCTGTGATTTCTTTGGTGGATCTGGGATGTGGCTGTGTGTGCGGTGTGTGGCCGGATCTGGTGGTGGTACTGGTGACGGTCGACGGTGGTGCTGAGGTGGCGGTGGTGGGCGGTGGTTACAGATTATTTTGATAACTGTGACCACTAAATTAACTAATACGTGACCAATAACAAATTTGCGACCAATTGTGACTTATTAAAATTTCGATTCGTGACCTCGACAACAATTTGTGACCTAATAAATTTCGATTTATGACCTCGAAATAATTCGTGATCTACAAAATTAATGATTTGTGACCTCAAAATAATATGTGACCAATTAAATTGATAATACGTGACTGTGACCAATATTTATGTATATGTGACCTTTAATTAATAAATATTTTTAATTAATTAACTAATACCTGAGTTTTGCAATTTTAAACTTAATGCCTGAAAATTGAATTGGACCAAACTTAACACCTGATATATGAATTTTTCCCTTGTTTATTTTTCCTCAGAATGCCAAGATCGTCGCAATATCACCCCGTAGGAGTCAAAATTGTATCCCTTCATCTAAAAACTTAACAAAAGGACTCCTAAGACTGAGAAGAAGATAAAGAGCGACAGAACTCAAGGCCCTCGCAAGAAGAAGCTACATAGAACAGTCGAATTTAGCAGAAAATATGATCTTACTGATAAAAAATAAATATACTCCATTACATGACCAGACATCAAATTATTCTACATTTACTCCGACGGAATATTGGAAAACATCGTTCAATTTAACAGTAATTGGTACGAAAATACGCACTTACCGTTCAGAAACGCACTTAAGCTGGAATTCATGCTTGAAATAAAGGTGTCTGGGCATATAAGAAAATATAATTATGTTATGAAGGTTTTAACGTTGAACATATGAACATAGAGTGGATATATATATATAGTAGTTCAAGGTACAGTCCTGGTCGGATTAGAATACTTGCGAGATCATGTACGATATGATAGAGAAGCAATCCTAGTAGAATTAGGAGTCATGGTACAATTAAGTGTATGAATTGTAGTAGGAATGTTCTGCTTTGATTGACATGCAAATAGATAACGATAGATTCCAGAGAGTAATTATCTCTCTATAACTTTGTTAGAGATAAAATATTATACAGCTTTTCATCGCACTCCGACTATGCATTAACTTCTTGTAAATTAGTTGTAGTACATTTATACTAAACTTAAGTCTGATAACCATTAGTCTAAGTCTAGCAGAATTGTTCATTCTTTAAATTTGTATGGCATTTGAATTTTTTTTTATATGTAACATAATTATTGTTAGTACATGTGACATTCAAGTTGATCAATTATTTTTAGATTGGAAAAGTATTGATCGTGGTTGGACTATCTCGATCACAGATGACATTGTCGTCATTATAATCATCACTACGCCGACACCTCTGTCAGCGCTTTATTTTCCGGGTAATGCCACTCTGTTATGCCGATAATATGCCTGGCAGAGCTGCCCCATCTCATTAAAAAAAACTCCAAAACCACCCACCCTTTGTGTTTGTGAGAGGCTTGTATAGGGCCTGGCAAAATGGCCCTGTACAGGAAACTCGATCCTTATTTTCCGATCACACGACCACTCTCTTGTAATTTATCCCTCTTCTTATCTCATGTATTTGTCGTTTTCTTTTCGCAAGCCATGGTAGGAAACAGTTTTTGAAATTTTTTTGTTGCAAAATCAAAGTTATTTTTCCTTTGCTCATCAGGTGTAACCAATGCCTTGAACATGATTTTTTTTTCGTTGCTTCCTTTTTGTTCCATCACCTTGTAAGTTAAAAAGATTACCTATATAACCACATATTTTGTGAGGGCATGTTTTACTAAGGGTGCGTTTAATTGAAAGGGTGAAATTTGGATGAAAAGAAAACGAATTGCAGGAAATTGAATGATCTAGAATTTGTTTTAGAGGGAATTGTAATTAATAGTGTTTGATTAGTATAATTTTTCACCTAATCCGTTTGACTTTATTTTTCATGCAAATTGTTATTTTTTAGGAAAAATTATTTTATAATATGTATTAAAATTTGTTTGGACTGTCAAAAATTAAAAAAAAAAAATGATTTTTTTTGGTGTTCGTTTGGCTTTGTTTTTCATACAAATTGTCAATTAAATCGATAAATTTTTTTACCATTGAATTTAGAATATGTTTCCATTATCAAAAAAAAAAAAAAAAAAAAAAAAAAAAAATTGAAAATCACTTTCTCACAAAAATCATGGAAAAATAAGAAGTGAAAAATGTATTTTAAATAGTTGTACCTAGAATTTGTGTGGAAAATCAAACATCAAAATTAAGTATGAAATTGAAATTGATTTTTCTTTTCCACCCATTTTCTAGACTATCAAACATAGCCTAAAATATATAGGAGTCATCGATGAGACCTCTATCTTGCGGGACACTTTAGATGAGAATAAGTACTTAACAGTTTGGACTATGCTACAATTACAAAAATTTTGACAAAAAGTTTGTACAAATAGATTAACCAAGAGTTTTGTTCTTTCATGACCCTTAATACCAATCTAAGAATGCGCCGTTTGATTAGCATATTCGTGTATTATTATATTGTTTTGTGGACTTAATTCATCGTTCGGAACACCATATCCAATTAATTAATGTACCCTATCATCATAACAATGACACTTATCTAAAATTAATAATAAGTAATCACCGTTTAAATCCGAAAGTTAAGTTAGTACAATCAGCATACTAAGTTTATAACATATCTAGTTATCAAAGTGACACAATTATAAAATTAATTGTTATACTAACTTATATCCATGTACACATCCCAATTTATAAAGGATTTAATTTATTGATAAATAAAAATGAGTAGTGAATGTACATATAGATCCATTGAAACGTGTATTTTAAAAGGATCATACTGTGTGCACATAATAATGTACACACAGCCTTACACCCCCCCTCACATGGAGAGGGGTCCACACATAATAAAATATTTGTGGGTCCCTCTTCATGTGAGATGGGTGTAATCGATTTGGTACACTATAAAGTGTGCAAATAGATTAATTCATTTTAAAATACGATTGAATTATTTATAAATCATCTATAATTTGCCAAAGGTAGGCTTAATTGTATGTTGTATTTAATTAGCGTCTTCTTGTCTACGGGGAATTTTCATATTGTATGGGCAAAAAATGTTTTTTGGATTTTCTAATAATAAGTCGGCTTAAATCATGTGACATTCTATCTAACACGCGATCATAACTTCATATTAGAAATAATGATCATAAGAACAAGTCAAGGACACACAAATTAACCACTAATTTTATATCATGTCAAAAATAGAAAAATAGTATGTCCATTTCAAAGTCACATAATTGTCATAATTATAATATAGAAAACTAGAAAAAAAAAATCATGTAGTTTATTGAAAAAAAAAATATATTAATTGCACACTAATGAATCCATATGTATAATCCCAATTTTCATAAAAAATCATATAAAAAAACCGTTCAAGAATATGCGAATCATCCACTACATTAATGTAATTTTTTACATGGTTCGATTACTACATCTATATAAAAAATTGAAGGGAAAAGGGTGACAATTATGTCAAAGTATTAAGAGCCGTTTGGGTAAGGTTTCTATTTTTTGTTTTTGCTTCTTGTAAAGTAATATTCACATAAAGTTACTTTAGATCAACTTCTGCTAAAACCTCTTCTAATTCAATAAAATATCTTCAAAAATTATCCAAATTTATTCAAAAACGACTCAACTGTGCTGCTTGTACATGGAGGGTTTGACACCCTCCTTGACAAAACACTCACATTAAGGAGAGGCGGAGCATTTTTATTTTTTTTTCACACGAATCCCATGCGGATCCCACGTGGCATGTGAGTATCTGTCACGAATGGGTAAACCATTTTTCTGTACAAATGGTTTTTTCCATATAGTTAAAGTTGATTACTTTAATATTTTCTCGTTATTTCACTTACTAAGTTTTATGTTCTTTAGAAGATCTAAACAACTACATCGATAATTATATTGTAGTGTAGGTTAATCTGATCTATTTACTCTCATTTACCATGCTTTATGAACGAGAAGAATGGGAAGGACGCACAGTTCTCTTTTTTGGTTAGAATATTAGATCACGCCAAATTTCACATCATACACAAACGCAATGGGGGGAAAAAAAGGAAAATTTAATGATAACATATTTTCGCATGATTAATTTACTGTTTTACGTTTCACTTCTTTGAGATGAACTTCTCCAGAAACCAGCACCATAGAATTTCTCCCACATTTCATTCTCTAATTCCGCAACATCCTTGTCCAATTCCAGTGCATTCACCATCGCCACCGGGCCGGACATGGTGAGAATTTGAAGCTCATTATCATCGTAACCGCACTTTCGCGGCGGCAGCAACCCATTCTTGATCATCCTACGACGGCGCTTCCGCCGTAAAGCCTTGCGGCATAGCCCTGCTGGGAGTTTGTAAATGGCGAGCAACAGTAGATTCGCCAGCCCACATGGACAGCAACAGCATACCGCTGCGCATTCCGCCACCGTCCCGCCTGCAACCTCCGCCAAGCTGACTTTCCGGCCGCCACCTCTGGAGGAGGAATAATCTTGGTTCTCCTGCAAAAGCTGCCGGCGATCCACAGACGGCGTCGCCGGACGGCGCACAATTTGCCTAGTCATAGACAGATTTTTCTTCAGCCTATAAATTAAATTCTTCTGATTTAAGCAATATCAAGAACCAGAAAGCTAAGAAGAATTATGTAAAAGAATTATCAAAGAGAAGGCGCAATCAGAACGTTGCGCCATGGCTTGTGGGTGGCGCCGGAGTAGAGTTATACAGCAAATTGCTCAGAGGGGACTAAAGTTGTTTATAAATCAAGCAGCCCTCCGAGATGTTAGCAACAAAATTAGTCCGTTATTGACGGATTCTCTGTTTTCTTTGTATGATTTAATGAATATTGATTACTGATAAAAGAGTTGAATAGAAACCTGAGGTGGAGAGAGAGAGAGAGAGAGAGGGTGGAATTTGAAGATGGATATGTAACGGATGGAGAAGAGTATTTTATTACAGTATTTGATTGTGATGAGGTAATTATTTAAGGTGGGAAAGACAAAGAGACAAGGATACGTGAGGGCAAGGCAGTTCAAAGGGCTTTCTAGAGGCAGACAATACAAGGTTCGGGCATCCTGGATAATCAAATATTTGGTGCTAACTCTACATATAATCATATATATAGAGGGTGTTTGATGAGAATTAAAATTAAATTTTTTAGTAGATTATGATATAAATTTTTAAAACAAATGGTGTAAAAGTTTTGAGATCCATGAAAAATGTGATTAATATTGATTGTTTGAATTTGATTTAAATTAAAATTAGATTTTTATCCAAACCAAACAGGCACAATTGGTAAAGTGGGAAGGATGGGGATTAGGGATGACAAAATATCTCAATCTCTGTTTTGATGGGATGAGATTTCACTATTCGTAGGAGAATTGAGGACGATACTAATAAATAAATAAGTAAATATGGGGACGATACCTATTTTGCTTCTTGAAAATCCTTGTCGACGTGAGGTACATGGAGGTCAATACAACATGAGTCATTGGATGATTTTTATTTTATTTTTTAATTACATTCAATGTTGACAATGTCAACATACTAATTACTTCATAAAACTAAAGATTACAATGATTAATATTTTATTTTATTTTATTTTCTAACTTAATATTGAATTATTGATCCAGATTTTTACATTATATATATTGCTCACTCAAGAGAATAGCTAGGAGGTAAAAAATTCACAATGGTTCATTTGCAGCTCGAGCTCATTTTGAGACGAGCCATGAATTAAGTCAAGTACCTTTTTTCACGAGTTGGCTCATTTTGCATTCGTAGGTAGACTCATTTTTTAACTCTTTTTGGGCTTATTTTATTAATTTATTTAAAAAGGTACTTGTCAGGTCATAGGTTGATGAACGGTTGGCTCGACCAAGAGGTCAACAAATCACATGGTCGAACTGAGTATGTTTGTGGAAACGAGCCACTAAGCTTGGCTTGTGTATAAGGGTGAAGCTGGATCGACTTGATTCATTGTCACTTCTATGATGTCTAACACTCCAACCAATCGCTGCCACACCCAATCCCTACACTAGCCCTAGCCACCCTCGTCCTAAATTTGTCGAGGGTTGCAATCCTCATTTAAATGAGACAACAATACTCAATACAACAACTATGATTTTTTTAAGATGAAATCTCATCCCTTGACACTATTTTGTACCCTGTCCCATACCGCCTTTTCGCCTTCCCAAAAATGTCAAATCAACGTGTAAATATCAATAATAAAAATAATCGTGAACCCCATCTCCTTTTAGAAGGTGCTTTGAAAACAGCAAAACCCATAATAAAATGTTCAGCACCATTTTCCTCAATGATTGAGATGTTTTTATTGATGTGCCTGTAGATCATTTTCAGGAATTGATAAGATTTTCTATTTTATGTTTTGCATGGAAGGTAAAAATTTGAAATATTGTGTTGTACCATTTAATTTCATCCACCTGATATCCAAACATGCCGGTGACCTTAGGATCTTCTCGTCGAAAGCAATATTTGGGGCGTGTTTGGTCGTTGCAGATTGAGAAAATGAAATGGAGGAAAAGTGAAAAGTCAATATATAACACCCTGTTTCATTAAGTTTAAAAAGTCGATAAATATTTAAGTCAAAATTAATACTTAATTTTAACCATGTTAAATATCTCGTAATTTTCTTCAACATTATCATCAAAAACTAACAATGGGATTTTGCGTTGCAATTAAATAATTAAATATCATTTACACAGTGCCAAAAGGAGAAATCATTTTAATTCAATTTCTAATTGGCTGTTGAAATAATCAGGGGCTTCAGAAATTCCTCTTTCACAAAATTATAAAATTCAGGGGCTAGAAATTCCTCCTTCACAAACAACGATAGTATACGAAAAGAAGCATGCCCACCCCGACCACCTTGGAAAATATTATTCCACGACAACCACTTTCATGAGTCCAGATTTGCCGTTCAATTTTGTTGTTCATCCAAAAATTTCTTGACATATCATCAATAATTAATATGTTATTTCAAATTTACTCTCATTAACTTCATCACTAACCAAGTAAATTGGTGATGTGTCAAGAATTAATTGAATGGATAATAAAATTAAACAGCAGATCTCAACTCGTCTGTCATGGCAACCATCACAGAAATATTAGTTAACAATCCAAATAGTTTTGCTACATGTACATTAAATTTGACAGTTTGATTAATATTGTTTAATGTAGAAGTCATAATGGTCATCGATTTTAACAACAATTTGACTGGCTTTCTTACAAAGTCTTGCCATCTTGGTTTCGACTACAAATGGCTGGTCTCGGCAAATGATCATCGTGACATGCTTTAGAATCTGATGATAGATCCACCACATCATAGGTGAATCTCACTTTCTTCTTTCTCCAAAATCACGTGGTAACAATTACATAGTATAATATGTATTCTTTAAATTAATTCTTGTATCGTCCAAATTCTTATATAACGAAATATATTATTATTATCATAATTAAATAAGTCTCACCTCACAAAATATCATTTTACAATCGAGTGACTTGAAATATCGAGTGAGAGCTCCAATTATTAATAAATTAAATTATGCTTAATTTCATTGGCATCATTAATTTTAAGTGGATACAAAAAATTCGATTAGATTTCATTGAAGACACTCTTTTGTGAAGGAAAAAATGTAAGGGGTTGATAAAAAAAAAATGATCACAAACATGGGAGGACGATATTAAACCTTGTTTGAGTCTCGTTTCGACGAAAATGTATAATTAGAAAATAGAAAAAAAAAATTACATGTAAAATTATTTTATAAAAAAATGTAAAGTTGAAAATTAGTTCTGAAAAAATAAAGTTAAAAAAAAAATGGAGCTGAAACAGAGGCAAAGGACATCATCAACCCTTGTAACAAGCCAACAACATTTCACCATTTCCCCTCATTTTGCACCAAAAATTTGGTGAAATTCCTCTCCAATCCAACACCATAATTTGCACGTCACATTTTTTTGTGCAACACTATTCACTTGCACCAGTTTGCATCAAAATAGTTAATATCCCTTTTACCCCCCTCCATGTTGAACCAAAATTTTGTTATGGGTATTTGTTTCATTTTTTATTTATAAAACAAAATTTAATACTTAATTAATTGTTGTTGTTATTATTACTATTAGTTGTACTATAATTTTTAAAATTTATTGATGAATTCAATATTTTGTTAACAAATTGTAATTATTTGTTTAGTAATTTATGTACTAGTAAATTAAATAAATAAATTTCTAAGAATGAAGAAAATAATCAAGCATTATTCATTTTGTGCAACTTTTAGTGTAATGAATTAGCCCTGTTTGAGTCCCATTCTTTTCATAAGAATGTATTTTTTAATAGTGTAGTGATGGGAAACGTGTGGTTAAATAATAAGGAAAAAATTTAAATTTACATGTAATATTATTTTATTGAAGAATGTGTAATTAAAATGATATCAAATCACTGTTGAATAATGTATTTTTTTTTTGCAGACTTTGCTGAGGGTCTTTTAGTTTGTTTTAAGGGACCAAACTGAGTATCAATTCTATGTTACAGGATAAGTATATAGTCCATGGCGGTTTGTATGAACAGTTTACATTAATCTTTCTGTTCGCTTTACAACGCTCCAACCGATATGTTTGTTTATTATTCTTGTTTTTCTCTAATCACTGGATCTGAATCTCTTATATATCTTCAGGGAAATCTAAATTTGATTACACAAGCATTGGCAGCGGTTGGATGGAGGATGCAAGTTATACCATCTACCAAATGGCCTCTCTGTCCGAGTCCACAGAGAATATAGTGATTTTGTTGATGAACTTGTCAGCAAATTTCCCCATGAAAAAAAAAGGGATTCTCGGATTCTATGGAGTATGCTGGAAAGTTTGTTTTAATTGAGGTGATTACAGCTTCCTTTTGAATATTTACCTCGATCAAATAGAACTCATATTGATAAATTGAACACGTCTAGTTAATGCCTTGAACTCACTGGAGGAGCCAATCTACCTTTTTGTACAGTTTTATAAGAAGCCCCTGGAATGCTTGACCCTTGGTAATTAATAGCATGTGTTCTTCTAAATTTCTAGTGATTTAAAAGATCATAATGTGAAGGATCCTGTAATGATACTGATGACTTTCTTTTCTTTTACTTTGTTTATACCCAAGCTACAAAAAGGTTTTATAAGATCAAAAAGGTCCATTGACTGTCAATTTATTTCTCTTTCTTTACGGGGTTCCATTTAGTTTTGTCCCCCCTGATAACAGGTCTTGTGCATTCATGAAGGTGAGTCCATATTACTTGATATGGTATATCTAAGTGGCAAAACAAGCTTGGAATAAAAGAAAAACACGTGCTAAGTAAATTCACTATAGTGGTTCAGAGAATTAATCAATTGATGGGATCTAATCACCTGACCAGACCTCATTTAAGCCTATCTTCTTCAGAACTTCATTTTTATGCTAATGGGAGTCTAATCCCAGAGGTTTTGCTCATATAGATCGAGACACTGCCTGGTTTATACATGAATGCACTCCCTAAATGCTGTATAATGTAAATATTTATCAAAGGAAAAAAACAGTCATGTATAAGTATAACCATATAAGAGTACATCTTAAACTAATATTGTTGGATGTACTGAGCAGAACTTTCCATAATTCTTTGCATATGATCGTTTGTGCATTTTAGGCACTGGGGAGGTAATTTTTAACCTATTGGTGATACTTAAGCATTTGAAACTCATCCCAAATCCACACATGGTATACCTTAACAAGTTGAATATCTTCTATTTCAATTCTACTTCTGTTAATGTTAATGTCATTGATGAATTGTACCATAAGCCACAGCTTGTTTACATCTCTATTTTGATGGATGCTTTTGACTTGCATCTCAGCCTACTACTTTCTACAAAATGTGGGTGACAGAGCTTGAAATTATATAAAGGATCCTCAGTTGCTATCGTTCATTGATGCAGAGGTGGGATGTTATACAGTTAATTATATTTTTTTTGGACTTGGGCTCCCATTACTTGCTTTATTCAACTCTCGAAATCAATTTTGTTGGTTTTATTGGCAGTGTTTCATTGTGAGAACAGTGAAGTCCATGCAGACACCAAAGATCAATGCAGGCATGGTACTCTAGTTTATCAGCTTTCCTTCCATTTTCATTTTTTTCCATATACTATTTTCTTGCACGTTCTTTACCGTAGGTTTTGTGTGACAGACATTTAGGGGGAATTAACTACCCTGTCTGCGGAGTTGGAGAAATTGCAAAGGCATTAGCAAAAGGGTTGGTTAATCAGGGGAGCGAGATACTTTACAAAGCAAATGCAACTAACATTATCCTTGAAAACGGAAAAGCAGTGAGTTTAAGCGCCATTGGGGTCTCATCGGCAGTATTTTCCTTGTTTTCTTTGATCATTAAAGTGTGAAAGTTAGATAGCTTGTGCCACTTTTCTTGTAGGTGGGGGTGAAGCTGTCAGATGGAAGGCAGTTTTATGCTAAATCCATAATATCAAATGCTACTAGATGGGATACTTTTGGTTAGTTATTGTAAACATTCCAGATTATCATGCAATATTCGATTGTGTCCTACACTTCTGTTTGATTCACAACTTTCTTTCATTTTCTTAGAAAGTTGCTGATCATGTTATTTTTTTTTTTTTTTTAGGCAAGCTCCTGAAAAAGGAAGATCTTCCTGATGAGGAAGAAAGATTCCAAAAGGCATATGTTAAAGCACCATCTTTTTTTTTTCAATTCACATGGCAGTTAAAGCTGATGTTTGCCACGGGACACAGATTGTCACCATTTCATCCTTGAGGTACTACGGCAATTTCAGAGGATTTGGAAGTGATTATTAATTTTTTAATTGTTTCCCTATTTTTTTCCTGATGGATTCACTTCTGTCTTTCCTTTGAGTATGTAGGATGATTGGAAGAATTTAGAGAAGTCATATGGACGTATATTCTTGAGCATCCCAACAGTTCTTGATTCGTCGTTAGCTCCAGAGGGGAACCATATTCTTCACATTTTTACAACTTCTTCCATAGAAGACTGGGAGGCATGCTTACTTGATATTTTATATAAAATGCTTATTGTTGTTAATCAATGTTTTCTTGTTTATTTTTCCAAAATAATGGAAATGGCATATTCCTTTCAGGGTCTCTCTCGTAAAGATTATGAGGCGAAGAAGGAACTTGTGGCTGAAAAAATAATTGGCAGGATTGAGAAGAAACTATTCCCAGGGCTTAAGTCATCCATTGTTTTTAAGGAGGTATAAGTCAGGAATTCCAACCTAGCATTTGCATAGACATTCAGTACACAATTAAAGCTTCAATCTTGATGAATTATGGAATGCATGTTCAAACTGAACAGAAGAGCTGAGAAGTTGGAAAAATAAAAATAAAAATAAAGAAATCTTGAAATCAAAATATTAGTGAACTTTAGTTTATCTAGTGGTATTATGCTACCGAAAATTTTAGGTCCCCAGAATATCTTTTCTTGATTTTAGCATAAGACAGCCTAGTATTCTACTAGAAACCAGTCTTGCTTTCTGAACTTCCAAACTCTGAGAGATACAGTCATGTTTGAGTGGGTTACTTTTGTGGCCAAATAGTTACTGGCTCACTCTTTCTGTCAATCATTTGAAACTTAAGTTCCTCCTTTTCTACTCTAGATTTTTTCTTTTACTGGCAGTGACTCTAATATTTGTACCTATCAGAAACTAGAGAAATCAAATTTCAGCCACAGCACCATGTTATTGATGGAAAAAGAAGTCTTAATCTTTGTATGTTATGTCAAGTTCAGGCTTCAGAATTCATTCGGACATCTGTATGGTGCTTCTAAATGTGGCAGGTAGGAACACCGAAGACGCATAGGCGGTACCTGGCTCGTGATAGTGGTACCTATGGACCAATACCACGTCGAGTCCCAAAGGGCTTAATAGGAATACCGTCCAATACAACTGTACGTGAATCTTTTACATTTGTTTCTGCTCTTGCCCTATATATGAATAAAAAGATGATACTCTATTCCGTAGCACTTCTTGTAAACTGCTCATGCCATGGATTTATAGGCTATAAATGGTCTGTATCGTGTGGGAGAGAGCTGCTTTCCGGGCAAAAGTGTTATAGAAGTGGCCTTTTCAGGAGTTATGTGTGCATATCGAGTGGCTGCTGACTTAGGTACAATGGTGTAGAGCATGATTGGCAAAGCTTAAAAAGTTACTTTTTTGTCAAACATGTTTGACGAGATTTAGAAGTTACTTCTGTTTTGCATTTTGAGTATAAAATCCTACTTCTTTAAACTATTTTTTTGCCAGCAAGTACCTTTTCTTTTAGGCTTAATTTTATGCATCTTGATGAGGAAATGGATGTTTTCCTGGAAACAATTTTTTAAGCTTTTTGAGGTTTTATCCTGATCGAGATGAAAAATCCGATATTGGATGCTGCTCTACTGAGGCTACCTGCTTGGTTAAGGACACCCGCGTGAGAAGTGCCATGCTAAACATTCTAGGGGAATCATGACCGATCAACACAAACAAAATTTGTCGATTGAATTCGATTTTTACTTTTCTTTTGTCTGTCATTAAATCTAGTTGAGGAATTTTGAAATAGTCTTTCTGTGGACTTGCTGTTGTCATTTGTTTCGAGTTTTAGATGGAAAAATGTGAACTATGCATGAATGTTGTTGTGAAGTACATAGTTTACTATAGCAGTGTTTCAAATATATTTATTTGCAATGCGTTTTCCTAAACTGTGAAGTTGAATTAATAGAAATATAGGCTCGATGAACATTTCAAACTGAGCTAGAATCGTACCAAACTGAAACAGAAACCATCCGGTTCAACTGGTCTGGCTCGTCTTACATGTTGAACCAACTAGTTTTACCTGATAATACTCCAAATCGAGACTGTTGGTCTATCAAGAAAACCGCACCACATTCAGGGCTACTCTTGAAATCATGATAATATTATCAATAACTTCAAACAAATCTCTTCACGAGTTCACCATTGACAAGGTAATCTTAATATTTCACCAATCACAATTGCCTTCATATAAATATCTCAAGAAATAGAAAGTTAAAAGGACGAAGCATTGCAAAGGGCAGTAAAAGTAATGACCAAAGATCTGTCTGCCTCGCGTGCAACACAATATTGCAAATGCTTCAGTTGGAAAATAATAGACATCAGTATTTCGATCGACAGCTCATACATAAATGTGTAATATACAACAGGGAACTTACCAATAAGGCAATAACGCACCCTAAGCCAAATGAGAATACGCAGAAGAACACAATATTTGCAGATCAACCAGTAAAATGCATCCTACACCAACAAATGGAAGTAAAAGCACACTGCAAATAATTCAATTCCACACCAAGAAGGAATCCAAAAGATATGCATACCCCGATGATGGAAAGTGGTACTAGAATCCTCTCATGGCATGTTTAATAAGGTGGAATGGATAGCACTCGATAATATTAAAAAAGAAAAAGAGCTAAAGATCTTGTTCATTGTACTGTCGAGTCCTATCTAGGACTGTGCCAAACATTTCCTCAGTGTTCAAATAGATGGCCATAATCTTCACGAGTGGATAAGAAGCACTGGGTATTTGTTTTATACTTGTGTACTTGAAAGATATCTCCACTGCCCCACGTGAGGTCCCCTGTCTAAGAGCATTAACAAGCCTGCATTGTTGTTGCTTGATAACCCGAACATGTATCTAAAATCATAAGAAAAAATTTACAAGTTCAGGTACATTTTCTTCATTGGCTCCAGAAAAGAACTTGCTAATTACAAGACTAAATGATGGCCTAACTTAGTCGCAAATTATCAGATGAATATATGTCCATTCGGCATGCAATCCTCTCAATCAGTTTTTTCTCCTAAAGACTCGTGAGACAGTTATATTGGTCCATTTTTGCATATCTATCAACATATATCTGAGTACCCTTGGGATGGGCTGCCATTGTTCCGGGTCAAAAATTATATTACTGCCCTTCCATATTACTAAGGCACATATTATTCTACTCAATGCTCTAAAGTAAAATCTGGAGAATAATATTTTATGACAACTACTGTTTACTAGCTTAAAAAATATGACCAGCAGTTCGTACATTCTAGTTACTGAAGCAATTCGATTTAGCGGAAATACAAATATATATAGAACAGAAATAATCATCCTAGCAAAATTTGCAGCATGATGATATAAAACAATTACTTGATGAACAGATATCTCTATTACAGAGTTCAGTAAAGATATACTCACCTGCATCTGCGCACTTTTCTTCTCAAGAAATCCAAGTTTATGATCCACTGAACATGAAAATGAGATAATATACAGTAAGCAATTATGAAACAGATGTGAGGCATGATCCTAGAACAAGGAAATACTGATAAAATGATAGTAACATTTCATACAATCAATCTGATTGGATAATTGCAGAACATAAATAAAACATGGGACAATAAAAGATGCATGCAACACAAAAATAATCTGGAAAAACTTTTGCTTTTCAGTCTTTACTTCTGTCAAATGAAACTTAGAAAAAGAAGAATAATAATAATAGTATGTTGCAAATAAGTATTACAAAACACAATTTAAAAAAAGAACCATATGGAAATCAGAATCAGATGGTGTAAAATAAAATGTTTTGGATGGAGATTAGAATCAGAAAAAGGCGTTAAAAAACTCCAGTAAGGAAAACAACAATATAAAACTATACCTAGTCCAATTCATTAACTGAAAGCATAAAAAATAGCACAAGGGCATTCCAGAAAGAAATCGATGTAATTAACAGAATCAGATGTCCCACAAATGCAGTGTGCTCACAAATCAAACTGATCAAAATGCATTGAGCAGGATGAAGTACAAACACACGTCATAATTGGAGGCATGCAACGAATTAATCGCCAATTTGATCCCATCACAACTAAATGAAGAAATGATTGTCAATATGCATATCAGATTACCTTGAATATTGCTATAAAGGAAAAACTTCCAACTACTGGTGGGTTCTTCACAGGCATCCTTCTCTCCGGTGTCAGTTCTTTACACAAGTTTTGAGCTATCTCCTTCAACAACACAAATTGTGCTTTATCAGTCCCAATAGAAACAATTGCCTGTCTCATTGATTCTCTATCGGCTTCAAGAGCCTGAAGCCTAGCATACAGCTTCTGGATATCAGGATCTTTAACGTCTGAATAAATCAGTGACTCCCTTGGAGTAGTCATCATATAGTCATCCCCCATTCCTACAGAAATTTTGGGCTCCTTCAGACCATGAGCCTCCTGGTGAACAGAATCAATTGTATATACTCTGTCACTCATGTCATCTCCAACTTCTGATGCAGTATCCACCTTCCTTAAATTAGAATTTTCCATCTGCGAAAATCCATTCTTAAAACTTCCACCAAATTTAGGAGATTCTGGACCCAAATCTTTACCCGTTGCAAATAAGGAATTTGAACTATCATCTGAGAACTTTCTAGAATGCCTAGGCTGCCTTGGGGACTGACCAACTATCACCTTTTCAACCATATTTTTAACACCATCAAGTTCTGCTTCAGGCTGAATGTTCATAGGTTTTTTTTCTAATTGATTGATACGGTATTCAAAATCCTTCAAATGAACCTTAGAACGAGGTGTTTCCCCAAATGCATATTTCTCAACGTCAGCAGCTTCATCATCACCATCAGGATAAGCCTGGGACACACTAAAATTGCACTTCAGAGGAGGGTAAAGCTCGTAAGGAGGCAATTCAAATTGCCCATTAAGGTTCTCAGTTATACTATTGTACTGGATCATACTGTTCTCTCCATCAGCCTCAGTCAGGTCATAACTCATTATCCTATGCTTATAGGCCTGCACCTCACATCTAAGCGATAGAATTGATTGCTCCCTCTTATACAATAAATCCTCCAACGCCAACATTTCCTGCTGATCATGTGCCATTTTCTCCTCTACAAACCTCTTAAACTGCTTACCCTCCATCTGAATCTCTGCCTTCTCCCTCTGCAACCTCAGAATCATCGACATGGCCTCATTGGCAGCAGAGGAGGCCGCATCCCTCTCCTCCTCCAACTCATCTATGAGGTCCTGAATGGTTTGCTGTTGGCTGCTGACTGTTTCACGCAATGCCATACACTCATTTCCTATTTCCACACGAGCATTTTGTGGTAAAATGAGTCCTGGGACTGTGAACTGGTTCTCTTCTTTAAGTTCATTGAACTTCCTTTTCACAGACCGGAGACACGTACCAGATAATGACCCATTCATCGTCGAACAGCTACACCCGCAGTTGCAACATTCAACCAGACTAATTGATGGGGGCATATCCTCAGAATCCATTGATCAACGCTCAGGCACTAAATCTCAAACACCCCAATTCAAATTCAACACTCCAAGCATCTAGTTTGATGCTCAAAATTAATTTCAACGAGTATTTACAAAATCAAACGCTTCCAGACCTCCCTCCGTAAATATTAATAAATCCCTCAAGATTATTTGTAAAAACTTCCATTTTCTCCAAAATCCCACATATTATCGATGCTTTCACCAACGTCTTGTAGCCAAAATATTTCCTACAAAGGAAATTAAGAAGAAAAAAACCCTCAATTCCAAGAACTCTAAAATTTCACAATATCTACATTACGGCATTACCACATTCAAAATACAATGCGTGAGAACACGAATCACCTCGAGCTCGGAGAAGGCTGAAAAGGTAGCTGAAAAATCAAGGTGAATATTCCCAGAATCTTCACTGTTGGGATTCTGGGAATGATATTCTTGAAAAAACTGGACAAGGTTTATTTCTGAAGGGTGAATTCCCCTGAAAAATTGAAGATTGAGGAAAAGCGAGGGAATACTGTATATAACTTGGAGGGAGAGCTGGAAAAGAAATCGAGTTCGAAACCCTAGATTTTTCTTGTGTTTCGATTTCGAAATGCTTCGTGTATCGTGAAAATTGATGAGTATTTCTAGAGAGAGAAACACAACTAGAGAGAGAAAATGGATTCCAGTTTATTGGATGGGGATGGGGATGGGGATGGGGATGGGGATAAAATTAATTTGTCAATGTGTGTCCCCCTAAATTTAAAATGTTTCAATTTAACGTCAAATTTTCTTTCACATGGATCAATTCGTTAGTTTTCTTTTTGTTAATTAATGTAAAATTTGTTGTGTTAAAAGTCGAGAATGCATAAAAGATGTTCAGAGATCAACTACTACTAGATGTGGTGTGACAAGTTATCGTTAAATTTGGGTGATTGATAGAATTTTAATGAAATGGATACTAAAGTAATGGTCAATATATAACCATATAAACACCAGGGACGGATCCAGGATTGGATCGGAGACCGGAAAAAAAATTTACATAAATTTTTTTTTTTTTTTTTGCCTTAATGGACTGTGGGGGGAATTGGACTACAATCCTGTCCAGCCCCCCTACATCCGTCTCTGATAAACACGTTTCACTTTACACAAGATGTAGTTGCTAAGAACCTATTTACTTTAAATATCTTGATACTTAGCACGACATAGAACATTCATGCGGCCAAGAATAAAGATACTCAAAAAAAGGAGGAAGAATTTTGAGTACCGGAATAATTTTAGATTTAAAGAACATCAATCACATAACAACATGTGAGCCTCGTAACTCGTTCCTTCCATATGCTTAATCAAGTGGCCTATCAGAGTATAAATCAAATCAGCATCTTGATGAATTCTATCTCGTGAAAAGAATAAGCACACTTCGTTGTTTATATCTATCCAACTACACCCGATTTCTTTCACCACCCCATTTTTCTCCATTTTCTCCCTCACCTTCTTTACATCAATCCACATGCCTTTAGATGCCAAGAGATTTGAGAGTAAGGTATATGAACTGCTGTCCTTTGGATCAATTGAAATGGCCATCTCAGCAGCATGTTCAGCCAGTTTTAGATTACCAGTAACTTGGCATGAGCCAAGAAAGCTTTTCCAAACTATAGCTACTGGTTGTATTGGCATTTTCTCGATAAAAGCCTTTGCTTCGTACAACTTACCAGCTCGACCAAATAGAGAAACCATGCAAGTATAATGCTCAATTCCTGGCTCAATCCCATACTTAGACATGGACTCAAAGTAATTGAATCCTTCATCTAAAAGACCCCCATGGGAACATGCTGACAGCACACCAACAAACGAGACAAGGTTGGGATGCATTCCTGCATTTTTCATTTCCTCAAATATTTCAAGAGCGTTCTTCGCATCCCCATGCTGCGCATACATTGATATAATTGAATTCCAACACACAACATCTTTATGAACGATAGAATGGAAAACTTTTCGTGCTGCTTCTATGCTTCCACACTTTGCATACATATCGACAAGAGCATTTGTAACAAATGGACCAGAGTCAAGACCCAGCTTTATTGCTTGGTTATGGAACTGGAGACCATGCAACAGACATGCTAGATTACTAGATGCCATTAGCATGGAAAGCAGAGTGAACTCATTTGGTCTCAGTACACTCTGCTGCAACTCTAAGTAGAGCCCAAGAGCAGCCTCATTTTTTGATTGACTTGCATAGCCAAAAAGCATGGAATTCCAAACTACAATGTCCTTGTCACTAATCTCTTCGAATATATGCCTTGCATCTTTGATAGATGAACACTTTGAGTAAACATCTATCAAGGAACTTCCAACTAATATGTCAAAGCAGAACCCAAACTTGATCATGAGAGAGTGAAGTTGCGTGCATACTCCCAATGCAATTTGTGAAGATGATATTCCAAGAAGGCTAACAAACGTTAGTAAACTAGGTATGATCAAATTAAGCCTCATCTCGGCAAAAATGTCAAGTGCCTTGTATAAATTTCCTTGTCTCGAGTATCCCTCAATCATTGCATTATAAGAGACCGTGCTGCCATTTTCCGAGTCATGGAATACTCTTTCAGCATCAATCAAGGAGTCACACTTTGAGTACAAGTCAAGCAAGCTATTCTTCACATATTCATCAGAATCAAGATTGGTTTTCGTGGTATAAGCATGTATTTCTCTACCCTGCTCAAGAGCACCAATAGAACCACACGAAGTGAGGACACTACTGCAAGCAAATCCATCTGGTTTCCAACCCAATCTGTTCATATCAGTAAGCAGCTTCATAGCCTCTAAATCAAGGCCACTCTGCATGTACCCAGAAATCATTGTTGTCCAAGAAATCACATCCTTAACCACCGTATGGTGAAAAACTTTTCTTCCAGTTTTCACATCACCACACTTGATATAGAAATCCATAATCACATTACTCAGCGAAGCGTCCATGTCCCCACCCCTCCTAAGCACATAAGCATGAACTTGCTTTCCCCCTTCAAGAAACTCAAGCGTTGAACACGCAACCAAAACACTAGAAATCACGTATCTATCAGGAACAACTTCAGTTTCTACCATATGCCTAAACAAATTAAGTGAAATATCACCCCTTCCACTTTTTGCAAAACCAGTCAGGATCACGGTCCATGTCACCACACTTTTCAATTTCATATCATCAAAAACCAATCTTGCTGACTCCATATCACTGGTTTTTGAATAAAAATCAATTAGACAAGTACCCAGATAGGCATTATTATCAGAACCAACCTTAATAACAAAACTGTGCAAGCACGTCCCATTTCCAACACTACCCAATTCAGTACATGATCGAAATACGCTAGCTAAAACATATTCATTAGAACTCTCCTTGCTAGTTTTTCTGTACTCCCGAAACAATATCAAGGCTTCTTCACTATACCCATTTTGCGTATATACAGAAATCATCGAAGACCAAGTAACTAAGTTCCTTTCAGGCATTCTATCAAACAGACAACGGGCAGAAAGTATGGAATCCCATTTCGAGTATAAAGAAATAAGAACATTACTAAGAAACACATTGTTCTCGAAT
Organism: Osmanthus fragrans; assembly: GCA_019395295.1. Lineage (NCBI taxonomy): Eukaryota > Viridiplantae > Streptophyta > Magnoliopsida > Lamiales > Oleaceae > Osmanthus > Osmanthus fragrans. Next base: position 3,672,923 of record CM033354.1, on the reverse strand, counting down.
CCACATAAAATGATTTGGGCGTGGACTGTTTTATAGCACACGACGGAATTATTACTTGTTTGGGTTGGTGAAAGTAAGAGCTTGCCCAAGTATTGTCTATGGGTTTGTCTGTTATGTGTAGTAGTTGTAGTAACACCACGGTTCTCTGAATGAAGAAAAGGAGATGATAGTTTGGAAAATGATTTGGGAAATGGCTGCTTTGTAGTTTTAGCTTGAGATTTTATGTGCAACTGCAGCGTAAACAAATAGTTCCTCATACACAGTGATCGCATTGGATATAAACATGCATGATTGATAAGGATTTATAAGCCAACTTAAAAAAGTTCCAATACTCCACTAGTATGGGCGTGTATTCATTCTTGAATTGACATGTATATTAAACAGATGACATTTTCATTAAGAAATTCTCGAACGCCAACCAAGAAATGAATTCTCAAGGGTTTGACCGAAATTGAGATCTTGTGATTTTTAGAACAGTGATTAGGTTACGATTGCTTCACATTATCGAATCTGCAAAGAATAGTACAAATCCCGATACAATCATGCCCAACGACAATGTTGGACCTCGACTACCCCGACTTGATTTAATCACAAGTTCAGTTTATCTCTTTTAGGATGATAATTCACAATTGATACTTAAGATAGCAAATGCTTTCAACCCAGATCAATGTCACCAACGTGGAAGAATTACCTGTGTGAGAGGATGAGTAAAGTAAATTCTGAACTGCTATAAAATTACTATTACACGAACTTGTAAAACCATGCCGCGATGATAACTAGTTGCCATTATTACATAATTTTGGGAAAGAGATCATCGGAACCTAATACATGTGGCGTGCACCAACAAAATATAATTTAGCTTCAAACAATGTGAAGTTAAAAATGTATACATTCAAATTCAAAATCACAATACAGCCGGAGGAAAACCGCTCGTTCAAAATCCATAGCATCTTTTTCTTTTGATACATCATACTTTTCAAGCCATGAAGGAATTTAAATATACACAACCATCCAAGAAAACTAAAAGAAATTATTGTATTGACTGGTGAGAGAATTCCTCAGACTAGAATAAAGACCATAAAGGGAATACTGCCGAAGATTCTGAACTTCGTACCAAGAGTTAAAAACTGAATCGTGCTTATCTGTACCAGAAAATGTCAGTTGAATACCGAGGCTGCAGTCCACGGAACCTCCTCCCCCTCGGTTTTTACAGTTAGTGGTTCTGATTGCACAGTCTTGATTGTTGAGACAAACAAAGTTAGAATTGCCTGAGCAAGATGAGCAGCCATCTCTTTTCCAGTACAAGTTCTGCAACCTGCCCTTTTTGAATTCGAGAACCTGCATCAATGTGAGAATGACCCAGTTAGATATAAAGTGAATTCATACTAGCTCAGAAATTGAGATGTGATGATTTTCTTCGTACCAGAGTAAAACTGGTTACAGTGTATGTACTATTTGCAACAAAAGCAGGAATGGACCTTGCAGCATATTTTCGACCAGAAAATGCAACCATATAACCTCCAAAAGATTCCTGAGATGTTCAAAAGAATACAGTAGATAAGATAGATAGGAATTTATCATAGGCTTAATCAAGCTCGTGAGCTGTTTATTTTGTTCGAAATCAAACTTACCTAAATATCTGACATGGTTCGTCTACTCCCTAAATCATCCTCAAAATTCACCAATGATGGTGGTTTTATATTGGCTGAGTTGTGCGATCCATTTTATCTTATTTTTGAGTATTAATTTTCATTAAATTGTTTAGATTCTAATCATCCATATTCTAATCTTTAAAAATCATTCCTTTTTCATAATTGGTTTATTTAAGTCCCTTTATACACTATTTATTCCGAGAAACACAAAATATTTTCAAATTAGTTCACATCTCTGGAAGGCTTAATCAAATTAGGACCGACGGGGATAGTTTAAACTATAATGCATCCTGATAATAATGGAAAACTGTAAAAATCGAAAACCAGAACCAGCTGTGTCATCTATATGCTCACATTCTATGTTTTAGGCAACCCCTCAATTGTTTTTTAAGTATTCCTACATAATGATATCCCCTTGCATTGACTCAACGCTAATAAGCCAACATGCCCTTTGTATACAAACAATTGGATGTGAATGATCCACCACAATATGCCCTTACTTTATCAGTCTAATACAGAAACAAGTCGAAAATCTAAAAGAGCAAAGTGCATTTGGCTATATCAACCATCCAAATTAAGGATACAACATATTTTCACACACAATGTCAACTCTCTGAGGTCTTGATCCAGTCATCAATAAGGCAAAAAGAATGTCTATCTTAACACCCCCTAACTTACATTCTTTAGAACATTCCTTAAATCCATTCTCTCATGGACTATAATCCCATATTATACTTTCTGACAATAATTATATAATTTTAGTCGTCCTTGAAGAGGATAAACTCTATAAACATGTGAATTCCAGCTTTAATATCTCTCTTGATGAAACCCACCCCAATCCTACTTGCACCAAATTCATATGTTAACCACTTCTACTGGGAAAATTGTTACTGCCAGACAATGTTAGATCTCCTAAGGAGAGTTCCTTCATGATATAAAAGTGTTACCCAATTCTTTACTCTTCTTAAAACCCAATTTCTGAGAACCATATGTTTTCACAACCAGACAGATAAATAAAAATAAGAAAAAATAAACCAAAAATCAGAAACGCAATTCTTCCCAAGAAAAAAAATTCATTGCATAACCCATAATTAGTTAATTAATATCTTAATACAAGCAGATTTATAAAAGTAGTATTAGTACCGGGAAGAAGCTGGAGGTATTGATAGTGAGGAGTGAGATCTCGTCCACTTTGGGGCGGAAAACAGCGACCTGAGAGTTTCCGTTGGAGAGTGAGAGGCGATTGTCGCACGGTGACAGCTGAACGGAATTGTTGTTGTTGAAGAAGAAGGCCGACCTTGAAGCAAACGCGATACCAAATGTGAAGCCATCCTTCCTCTGCACCTTCGTATCGCCGCACGGAGAGAACACATTATTCGTGTCGGTTCTCGATTCGCCAGAAAGGAGTAGAGTTGAGAGGATGATGAGAAAGGGGATTGCTGGATTTAGGGATTTCGGAATCGCCATTGATGATTGGGAAAGTTTTGAGAGTCGGATTTTGTTTGGTTTTTCTACGCGGTTGAAGAAGAAATTTTTAAACTGTACAGTTGGGAGGTAAATTATTAGTTACCCTATTGCACCGTGAAAATCATGTTGACTTGCGATTCATGGCCCAGAAAAAAAATTCAAACATTACGCGGTTTTTAATTATTCACATGAGTCATTTCTGTGTTAATTGCCACAATAATTACCGAACTTTTTGTGTTTCGATTGTTCGCTGAAATTTAAAATATCGAATTTTGACAAATAAACTTATTCAAAGATTGAACAAGACATGACATCTATTTCAAATATCTAATGAAATTGATGATGTGGCTAACAAAATACACAAGTGACACGTAATCACGTTGTTACCAAATTGTCACATAAAAAAGTGTCTTTCATTACTCACTGAATTTTAAAAAGCGTCTACGATCACTCACTTTATTTTGAAAAATATCTTCGATTGTTCACTGAACTTTGAGTAATCGAATTTTGGTCAATAAACTTATAAAAATGGCATCGACCTGTTCACTAAAAAATGTGTATAGCAAGCGCACGTATCGCATACAAACAATAAAGTTGACAAATGAGTCCAAATTTTCAATCCAATGAGAAATAATTACTCAATTTACATAATGATTAAATAACGAAACACACAATAAATTTGAACTTTACAAATGATGAAAATATTTCAAAATTCAATGAAGATAATAGATAGATCGTAGATATAAGTAGGGGTAGGCAAAAAAATTGAAATACTTACCAAACCGATCAAGCCAAACCGAGTTGGGTTGGTTTGAACAAAAAAATCTATTTGATTCGATTAATTTTGTTAATATATGGTTGATTATAACCTTAAATTTTTTATTATAACAAACAAATTAATCTTATTTACTAACAATTGAATTTAAAGTGATTATAATCTTTAAAGCATCCAATAATAAATTGATCGATCATTCTTAAGAGATTAAAATCAAGAATATCACACAAATCAGATTCATGAAGAAGATCGAGATCGAAGTTACACGTTCAAGACAAAACCTTCAAGAAAAGATCTTAAAAAGGACAAACATCGAATAAAGATCAATATCAAGAACTTAAGAGTCAAATGTCAAATAAAAATCAAGACAAGAGCCTAAAAGTCAAAATTCGAAACAAGTTCAAAGATTAGATTTCTCAGTTCAAACGTAAAGGTAGTAATACTTTGATCTTTAGCAATGAATGATAAAATCTGAAAAATCATTTTGTGCACTAAAAGATATTTTGATTATCACTTGCATAAAAATATTTTTGATCAAAAGTAAAATTGATTTTTCAAAATTATGTTTGAAGTTAGATCACAGTTATAAATCATCCTTGAAAACTAGTTAAAAACTCCTTCCAAAAGTATACATTTGTCAAAATATTCAAGTCGAATCAAACAAGGTCAAAAATGGGAAAAATGGCCAAAATGGTGAGACGTACAATCTGAGCATGTGGACATCTGGATGCTAGTTCGATTGGTTGTCCGAATCCCCATAAAGTTTTGCAAATCTTTCTCTATAAATCTGTGAAAGGCAAACGTCCACTTCGTCCATACGGACATCCAGTTGATGCATCGTTCGGATTTTTTACCATTAGATTTCATATGCAATGGTTATTTTGGTTGTCCGGATTTAAAAGCGGACGTTCAGTTGGTTGTCATGTTCGACATAGTATTTTACCTTTTTAACTCTATAAATATAGTCACTATTTCCATTCTTCACAAAGCTTTTAAGAGTGTCAAAGTGATATATATTTCAAGAGAATTCTTTGAGCTTACATTTGCATTCTTTTCATTTACTTCTTTATATAAAAGACTTTAATTAATTGAATCAAGCTCTTTAATCATTATCTCCATCAAAGTTTTTCATCTCTCTTTTGATACTTAACTTATTGCTATCATTCATAAAAGATAGATATATTTTAAAGAAAATCTTTGAATTTTTCTTGCATCCAATTCTTCTACTTCTTTATCAAAAATTTAATTAATTGAATCAAACTTGAAAAATCATTATATTTATCAAAGTTTTTCACCTCTCTCTTGATACTTAATTTATTATGATTATTCATTAAAAGGAAGAATGCATGTAGAGAGGATTTTTAAACTTGAATTTCATTTTACTCCTCTTCACCTTCTCATTGAAAAACTTTGATTGATTGAATCTAATTTTAATTATCATATTCATCAAAGTTTTCATCTAACATTTGATGTTATTCATTGAAAGTATTAGCCTCTCTTAACACTAACGCATTTGTATCATTTATCAAGCGAAAAGTTTATTGTAAAAAAATTGTTATACTTGTGGGTCATATTGAGATCCCGTAAAAATCAATAGTGTGAGTAATATCGAGGTTTCATAAAACTCAATAATGTGGATCATATTGAGATCCTGTAAAACTCAATATGGTATAAAGATTGGTGCTCATTGTTTGTAACTTGTAAGTCACCATAAGCATTGTGTAAATAGTTGGATTCCACCATAAGTCAATCAATATAGTGAAAATGTCTTGTTCGTGCCGGAAAACTTGGTAACGGATGACATACATCATTGATTTGGATTGAACTTTCACAATTGTATATTTTGCATCATATTTCCCTTTTACTTATCGCTTTCATATTTGCGTTTATTTTTTGAATTACTTGCTTGAATTTAGATTAATTATTCGAAAAAAATAAAAAATCAATTTACCCCCTTCTTGATTAGTTATTCTTAGACTATCAAATTTTAACCATTAAAAAGTCGCGTCATGTACAATCAATTAATTGATCTAACATGCTAATACATTTTTTTTTTTAAATTCATCCTTTTAAACATAAAAAGAAATTAATAAAAATAATTTTTTTTTCAAATAATTTATTTACAGTCTATGCTTTTTCTACTAAAACTTCAAATATCAATATAAAAGAAAGCAACAAGAAGAAGTGTTTAATGTGAACTTCAAATTTAGATTGTAGACTTACTTTTCATTTTGGTGTAATTGTTTGATGGCAATTATCGAATATAAATGTGAAGTTTTGGAAAATTGACTATTTATCATTTACATTATATATATTATCAATATGTACTATGCAAGCAAAAATATATATATGATTTTTAATCCAAACTAGGTAGGTAATTTTTATTTTTATTTTTTATTTTAACTCACATCAATTTCCAAATTGCTCAATCAACCAAACCAAACCGATTTGTTTGATTTGGTTCCATTTGAACGACTGGATCGAGTCGATTTCGTTTGGAATTTGTCCAAACCAATATAGTCAGTTTCGATTTCGAATTGAACTCAAAATCAACCTAACTCAAACTATGCTTAGGCCTAGACATAAGATCTTTCATCAATTTAATTCTTTGATCTTTTCATCATCCCTTCGTTAAATTTAGAATAATGATATCTAATACAAGTGTGCTAGAGTACACATCTATGTGGTACTATATGATATGTTTAATTAAAGGTAGGATTATACGATTCATTAAATCAGGGGTGGACAATTTTTTGGGAACCAGATTGAAATCGAATTGAATCGGTTGGTTCAGTTTCAGTTCCTTTATTGAATGTATCGAATTTGGGATCATGCATTGAGAATCGATAGGTTTTAGTTCGATTTTTTGGTGTTGCCTTAAGAACCACTAATTAATTCGGTTACTCCTGATTTCTTTTTTTACTGGTATATTGTATAAATGAACATCAGATTTTTAAACAGTAAACCTAAAATTATCCCACGTCAAAAATTCACTTTCCATATTCTACTTCTTCTTTCTCTTACAATAAATCAATGGTAATAAATATTTAAATTTAAATAATTTACAAAAAAATCACACCTTCAATGCAATCACAATAGGAAAAACATGAATTTTTATTTCAATATTTTGTAAGTATTCAAATTTCTCGTTATTTTCAAAATGATCAATCATCATAATCAAGATATTTCCTTGAAATTTATTGAAGATAATCAGGTTATAAATACTACATGCATTTTTAATATATACTGTTGTATGAATTTTCTTAAGAATTAATTTTTTATCCGAATTTTATAATTTATACCTTGTTTAATAATTTATCATGTTGTATGCCCTTATTAATTGACCTTGAGTCTTGAAGTGTATTTACCATTTCTGTTTGTTTTCTTATTTAATTGATTTTTATATTATTAGATTACAAGAAAAATAAGCTGTTTCATATATATATATATATATATATATATATATATTTTTTTTATCTATTTTTAATCTGATAAGTAATTTCATATTTTTTTTTTATAATTTTTCGATGTAAAGTGCTTGATTGAACCGAATAAAACCGATTGGTTCTGGTTCTCTATTTAAATATAGAACCAATGATTCAATTTTTAAGATTTTCAGTAGTATTTGATTCGGTTCAATTATGTTCCCTTTGAAATAGAATCGCGGACTGCGCCCACTCCCACATTTAATGATACTCAGTGTCATATAGAATGATATTATAAAATCAGTGGTGCTAAATAGCATTATTCTGAATTTTAACATTCACGTCAACTTATCATATTAGATTGATGCAATAGATGTAGCTATGATTGCATGTAAATCAAAATTGAGTGGTTAGATCGTTTGAAAATTAAAGATAAATAACTCAATTGTACGTTCATCGAAAGTCCAGTAAAAAATCTTTCCATTTTCTCATTTGAGTCCTCCACAATCTTACATGTTACAATGTGAATCTAATTTCAAGTTTTATATTGTATTTTTGGTACATTAATTGTCAATTTCTAAATTTAATAAAGATAATAATTATACAATTACCGGCTATTATGAATCCATCCATGTATATCCATTGCTAAAAAAACAATAAAATAAGGTACACGCTCGAACCAACTTATTGGACTTCAAAGATCGAAGTTCACATGAGTTTCATTTGACCCCGTTTAATTCCCATTTTTTCTCTATAAAAATGAAAAATATGATCGTTATCAATCACATATAGCCACCATTTTTTATTTTCCATCTCTTATGTAAACTCATAACGACTATATTTTTCATTCTTATTCTACAAATAATGTGGATCAAACAGGGCATTAATCTACTTATTTACATTTTTACATTTTTTTTTTATTTCTTGAAAAACTTCCATCCTACAACCCTAATGTCATACACGCAAAATGTCGGCACGGCCCACCTTAACGTCATTCCAACGTAGTCTAATAAAATAAGTAAACATCATAACATCATAATCTTACTTTATGATGCACATAACGTGCATTTTGTGTACAAAAGTGACAATAACATTGAAAAAGAGAGTTGAATTTAATAATAATATAATTATTTAAATAGGCGAAGAATTCAACCGCAGGGAGTTAGTCACATGAAACAACTAACAAACGTAAATGAAAAGGATAAAAAGAACTCAAAACCGTTGACATTTAATCAATAGAGAAATATTGTTCCTATTCGATTGTATTGTAATGGACAATACTTAATAATGAAAGAAAGTTAATTTTGTATGTTTAAATGTTATAATGTTAATATCTAGTCTTTACGTGTCAAAATGTATCATATTTGTCGCTGATGATTATAAATGACATGACAATTTTAGAGCAACTTATGACGAATTATGTAAAATATTTGTTGGAATATTGTAAAAGGAAAAGCAATTCTTAGTGAAGATGGCTTAGAGAATCATTGCTCCTATTTACAAGTTTCTAACCAGTGGTTGGGCTGTCCTCGTTCACATCAAGCTACAATTTTGATCTCGATATGTGTGTTACCGTTATGATTGAAGAGTTTGGATTGGCTGCTGAGTTCGACTAAACATATTATCATTCTACTTAGATTATAGCTACAACCTTGATCAATATTGTTTGTAACTTAGGCAATCATTGCTCCATTCGCATTGACGAATCAAAGGGGTGCTAACGTTAAAGGTAACACTTGTTCTCTCGGGATGGTTACTTAAGAGGCGATGGTATCATTGGAAAATATTTTTTTAGGAGAAAACGATGATGTTGACAAATGATGGCAGAACTAGAGTGAGCTTTTTGGATGAACTTCTCATCCAACCTTGCTATGTGGTTTGTGTTTTCTATTAAACCTCTAATTTTATTTGAAATTAGTCCGAGGCGATTATGAGTTCGGACACCTACATTTGTGTCATGTACAAATATTTAATGGATAAATTCAACATTGTCTTAAAGAATATATATATATATTTTGTGAATCCATCTCTATTCTTACACTTTGAACGGTCCATTTTTCATCAAATGCGTCTTCCCCTAATTAAAGCTTCCAATTTCTTATCAATCTCATGTTACCGTTGACTTTTTACATATTTGAAAACCTCCATTATCTCTCTGTACATCCTCATGGTTGACCTAATTAAACCACCTCAATTTTGTCTCATTCCAATATTGGTCCATCTACTGCCCAGATCATGAACAGCACCACCACCTCCGGCGGATTTATGGGCTCCGAAAACATCAGTGGATTTGCTTACGGCATCGGAGTTTCCGTCGGAATCCTCCTCCTAATCACAACCATCACGGTGGCTTCATATTACTGCACCAGAAACACAACAATTGCACCGCCACGGAGGGCGGCTGCCCCGCCGCCGTCGGACGCCGTGCAAGACTTTGTCGTAGACGTCGGACTTGATGAGGCCACCATCACTAGCTACCCCAAGATGCTTTACTCGGAGGCTAAAGTGAATCACAAGGACTCCACAGCCACGTGCTGTTCCATTTGTTTGGCAGATTACAAGAACAGCGATAAGCTCCGGGGGCTGCCCGATTGTGGCCACCTTTTCCACCTCCGCTGCGTCGACCCGTGGCTGCGGATGCACCCCACCTGTCCGGTATGTAGAAACTCGCCCATGCCGACGCCGCTGCCAACTCCTTTGGCCGAGGTGGTTCCCCTAGCAACCAGACCTATATGATATATGATAAGTGCACATTTGTTATGCAGTATCGGATAAGACTCCATTGCCTTCGCCTCTTCGGTAACAGATGCGCCAAAAGAATATTAATTCTTGAACTGGTTCTTCAATTTTCCATGTACACTGTAGATCATAGGTCCATTTTTTTTTTTTTTGTTACAGTTATTCATACAAATCTCGAAAATTTCTTCACATCTTGTATCATTTCTGATGTTACATAATAGGAAGATTTCCAGCATTTTTAGATTAATGGTTCATGTTTAGAGTTGTTTATAAATGGTTTAAATTATAGATAAATAGAAATGAGTAATAATTAAATAAAAAGTAATTTGATTGTTTATAAAGCAATTATAAAGGGTAATTACCCTCAAATTGATCATTCTTTGCACGGAACGTCCTTTTCATTACTTGCAATTTATTTCTTAAGTTAACTAAGGGTGTATTATTATGCAGATAACAAGGAAAAAAAATAATAATTTTACCTTTAAATTGTAAAACCAAAAAACTAATAGAAAAAAAAAATGAAAAGAAAAAATAAAAAGATTATCAATCTTGTATTAATTTTTTTACCCATCCCATCAAATATTTTACATTCACCGTTGAGTATTACCTTTTCAAAGCAGATAAATGATAGAAATTAAAATTAAAGTTTTAATTTAAATCAAAATCAATAATTAATTTTAACTACACATTTTATGTGATTCATAAAATTTCAATAACATATTTCATTAACTTTTATCTACTAAAAATATGATTTTAATCCCTACCTAAATATAAAACTTTTTTATTTTGAGAACCATTCATGGGTAAAATTACTCATTTAGGGTCCGTTTGATTGCAAGGATGAAAAATGAGTGGAAAGAAAATGAATGACAGATAATTGAATTGAATAGAATTTATTTTAGAGGAAATTATAATTAATGGTGTTTGATTGGTATAATTTTTCACCTGACAAATTTTTCGTTTGGTTTTATTTTTTGTACAAATTGTCAATTAAATGGATAAATTTTTTTACCATTGACTTTGTAATGTGTTCAAAAAAAAATTGGTCAAAAACTGGAAAATATTTTCCCACCAAGATGGTGGAAAAATGTTTTCTAACTTTTGTACATAAACAATTTGTACCCTGAAAAATTTGGAAAACATTTCCCTTGAAAATTTGTGCAATCAAACAAGTGAATAATAAAAAGAAAGAAAACAATTTCCATTTTCCATGGAAAACTTCCCCAATCAAATACACCCTTAGAACTTACCTTTTTCTCATGGTCATTCTAGTAGAAATAAAAAATGCTGAAAGTACAGAATGAATTAATCAGAATTTGAACATAAATTTGAATTCACTCAGACGGAGTGGGCCCTATGTGTAAAATATTGAAAAAAAAATCTCTAAAATTTTCTTTTCTTAATTTTGAGAAAGTGAAACCGTATGTATATGGGGAAGAAATTTTATGAAACACAATTATGTAAGGTAATTAGCATAAATGGTCCCTATCGTTTTAATTTTGGCATTTACACCCTTATTTCAAACGTTTGTTGCGGAATTGGTCCTTCCATTAAATTTCGTTAAATCAACCATTAACAATTTAATGGAATTTGCAGAAATGGTCCCTAACATTTACACTCATTTGCTAAAATGGTCTCTATCTTGTTTGAATCTAATTAAATTTTATTCTATTACATTTTATTTTCCTCTCTTTCCTATTTTCAATCACATAACTTTTCATAAAATAATATTATATGTAAATCGAAATTTTTTCCTTCTTTTTCAATCGTTCATTTAAAAATAATAATAATATTCCACATATTTTCATTCACAAAAAATGGGGGCCAAACGGGAAAATTAGTCAACTTCCAATATTTTTCTCATCTTAAAATTTTTGGTGAATATAATTCCTATGGTTTGATATAATTTACAAGTTTAGACCTCAACTTAAAACGTTGTCGGCAAATCTCATCCCTAACCCTCTAACCATTTAGCACAAATAATCATTGATGAGTTATGTAGTATAAGTTCTCAATATTAATCTACTACAATAGATACAAAATACCATAGTAAAAGGAAAAATAAACTGCTACACAATAGATATTTGCCGACAACGTTTTGAGTTGAGGTATAACGTTGTAAATTACATCAAACCAAAGGAATTATATTCATCGAAAAATTTAAGAGGAGAAAAATATGGGAAGTTGACTAATTTCTCCGTTTGGCCCCCATTTTTTGTGAATGAAAATATGTGGAATATTATTATTATTTTTAAATGAACGATCGAAAAAGAAGGAAAAAAATTTCGATTTACATATAATATTATTTTATGAAACGTTATGTGGTTGAAAATAGGAAAGAGAAAAAAATAAAATGTAATAAAATAAAATTTAATTAGATTCAAATAAGATAGAGACCATTTTAGCAAATGAGTGTAAATGTTAGGGACCATTTCTGCAAATTTCATTAAATTGTTAACGGTTGATTTAACGGAATTGGATGGATGGACCAATTCTTCAACAAACGTTTGAAATAAGGGTGTAAATGCCAAAATTAAAACGATAAGGACCATTTTAGCAATGAGTGTAAACGTTATGACCATTTCTGCTAATTACCCATTATGTAACCACCAATGCCACTAGGAGATACAATGAAAGAAGTGGGTAAGTGCTCCCCAGGGCACATTCAAAGTGGCAAAGACCGTGCATGTTGGAGCTTGCTATCCCAGCATGGGGAGTTCGAATCCTAGGAGGAGCAGCCAAGTGATGTAAAACATTTGGACAGAGCAGTTTGGTGTTGTAAGATTCATGAAGGAGGGTCTCTTGGGGCAAGGAGTAGAAGGGCGCACGGACACTGGTTATGGAGGGCATATCCTGCGGTTTACCTCCTCGGATTGGAGAGGGGTTAAAGGCTCGAGGTCCAGGATTTAGTCTGACAAAGTTGGAACACTTGGGTTATAAGAAAAAAAAAAAGAAGTGGGTAAGTGGGGAAGTTTTAAAAAAACTACTACTAGTAGTTGAAAATGAATTGGAGCATGTGAATGGGGGAAGAAAAGAAAATGAATAAATAAAAATGAAATCTTAAGAAATGAAAATTAATATACTAGCTAGTATTTTTTTCTTTTTTTTTTTGAAAGTAACTTATACGACTTTATTAAATTTTTTTTTTCTTGTACTCAACTTACCATATGTGAGCTACAAAATGAAACCAATATTAATATTATCTATTTAACTATTTGACTCGAATAAAATTCTTGATAAGAAATAATATACTGACTCATTTAGGAAAATAAATGGACATAGATGAAATAATACATTTTGCTTCACAAATATGTATATATATATATCTTTACCTAAAATTAAGTGAAAAATAAATATCATTATGTGTGTGAAAAATAGATATCATTAAGCTAAAGATAATTAAACGATCGTATCAAATAAAAATTGCTAGGCAAACGAAAGCTTACTGCTATAATTTTTTCTCCACCATGGCCATAACTTCTTTTCTCTCTCGCCTGCGTTCTTCTTCAAAACCCATTTATTCCAATCTAAAAATTTTCCATAATCAGAACACCCTTCTATCAAGAACTCTCATCGTGGGCTCTGAAAACAGTAAAAAACCATTTCATTCCTCATGGGTCAACCCTTTGCTTCTCATGGCTTTGGCTGCCTCTGCTGGCTCACTTGCTGTGCAATTACAGAACAACGACGGTTCATCATTTTGTGATGCCCCAAATATTAATAAAATGTAACAGTCACACCCCTTTTCAGTTTCTTGCTTATTTTTTATTTTTTTAAAATTTCTAATGGACTGGTCACGGTTTGGAAGTTTTGAAGTTGGATTCTTTTCTTTGTTTGCTTGTAAGTCATAGACGTTTCTCTGACAAATTCAATTAGCTAAACAAGATTAGATTTTTTCCCTCTCATTATATATCTGTTGGTTCTGTTAAGAGGGTTTAGAGCATGTTTAGCTAAGCTCAAAAACTTTTCTTATAAGCGAGTAAGTAAATTTTAAAATAAACATTTTTCTTTTATTTGTGATGCGCCAAATGTTAAGTCAAATGTAACTATTACACCCCTTTTCAGTTTCTTGAATATTTTCTGTTTATTTTGAATTTTTGATGGATTGGTTAAGATTTGGAAGTTTTGAAGTTGGGGTCGTTTCTGTGTTTTGATTGAAATTTATGGACGTTCTACAACACAAATTCATTTAAGGGAACGAGCTTGGATTTTTTTTCCATATTATTAGCTTGTTTGGTAGCCATTTTGTTAGAGAAAATGAATTTTTTGGGTTGATGTGATGGTGAATATGTGGTTGAAAAAGAAGGAAAAGTTATTGATGTGATGGAAAATATTATTTCATTGAAAAATGTGTGGTTGAAAATGAAAATGAGAATGAGAATGAGAATGGGTACCAAACAGGGCAATATATGAGTTGTTTTTGTTTGGAGGTTTTAATGTTGGTAGCTTTTGTGGTTTTTATTTTGTGTGGGAGATGGATGCATATTAAAACATTTAATTGGATTAATAAGAAAAAAGAATTTACTGTAATAATCCATTGGAAGTTATGAAGTTGGAACCCTTATTGTTTCAAGAACTCGCTCAATTTATAATTTTTAGAAACATGTATGATGTTATATAGATTTTTTTGTTTAATCTTGTGTTATTCCTTTGAGTTTTTAGAGGTAAGAGCATTGGTGGCAAAGACAGTACTGATTTTCTGGTCAAAGGTTCATATAGAAAAGTTCCACAAGAGCTTATTGATGAATTGAAGGCCATCTGCCAGGTACTTTCTTTCCCACTTTAAGCCATCCGATTAAGCTATTGAGCTGGAGTTCCATTTTGACATTAATCAAGTATTGATTGTTTTCTCCAACACCACTACAGCATTTTATTCCTCAATCTTACTAATTATTTTATGTTAATTTCCAGTTCCTCGTACACTTGTTTCTTCATTGAATATAGCATTTTGAATTTCTTTCTGCATGAAAGCAAAAATATGGAAAATGTTTAACTACATTCTTTCTTTGAATTTTGAGTTGGAAGAGAGGATATGATTGCAGACCTTTTTGTTTGCTTTGAATGGATTATAATGTTATTCAGCATGTAGGATAACATGACAATGGACTATGATGATAGATACTTCCATGGGAAGCCTCAGAATAGCTTTCATAAAGCAATGAACATCCCTGACGTGGTCGTTTTTCCAAGGTGAGATCAGTTCTTGGATCCTCAGAAATCTATATAACTGCTTACTCTCTGTTATTTTACCTCGAATTTCTGTGGCTTGTTGTGTGAGATGCTCTTCTTTTCTTTGAAAGGAAAGTGCAGTCCAAATAATATTTTTGCCTTTTTTTTTTTGTCTAGGAATGTTATGAAAATGATAGTTGGGATGCTTTGATTATTAAAGTGTCTGGGAAAATTTATAAATAGTTGATCGGTGTATTTTCTTGTGGTAGTTGCTCTTTTATTGAAATTTATTTGAAGTGATGTATGTCCTTCATATTTGAGTTAATTCTTTGAGAGTTGCAATTACATTGGTGATTATCGGTGTCAAATTAATGTATGCAATTCGGGGGTATGTAAGTTCGGCATATCCTAGGGTCCACAATTTTCGTAAGAATGTTACTTAATTTTGGGGGACTTCATATGATATCGTGAAACTTTCTTGGAAAAGAAGGGGTCGATGGCATTAGTGTTCCACCATTGGCAGCATTGGTGGTGAAATAAGTGGGTTGGACTGATAGTAGTCAGCGAGGAAATGCTTTCACCAACAGTTACATAAGAGATTTTTTTTTAAAATTTTTTATTTTTATTTTCAGGACAAGTTTGGAAAACACATTCCTACCACAAAGGACTTAAAAATCCTATTTGTATTATGTCAATTGGATAGAAAAACTAATTTACAGCCAGTAATTAGAAAAGATGCTTTATATATTAGTTGTAATTGGCAGAAAATTATTCAGTTTCCATACATGTACAGTGGTGGTTGACATTCAGCCGTGCGTAGCCTTATTATTCCTATGTATATACAAAGGAGCCCTCACAATGAGGATCATGGAGTTAAAAGCAGAAATTGAATACCCCCGGCATGGTATCAGAGCCTAGACTCTGAATTAGGACTCAATTTCTGGTTTCAGACTATTCCTATAGTCTTCTTGGGTATTGAAGTTGTGGAATTTCTACCTGATCTGCATCTTCTATGGTGGCCAGAAATTTCTTGCAT
This sequence comes from Osmanthus fragrans, assembly GCA_019395295.1. NCBI lineage: Eukaryota > Viridiplantae > Streptophyta > Magnoliopsida > Lamiales > Oleaceae > Osmanthus > Osmanthus fragrans. The sequence continues at coordinate 3,656,660 of CM033354.1, read as the reverse complement.
TTTTCAGTGAGATTCTGGAAATTTTGTCAAAATTCGGTCGCAATCTTCTAGGATAGCCGGAATCTTCATGAACTTCTAGCTCTTGTCGTCACTTTTCGTAGTGGCTGATGCTCGCGTTGGCCATCTTCGGGTAATAGGAATCCTCTGCGATGGTCGGAATCGTCTGGGCTCGATTTGGAATTTGTGAATCGCCGTCGCCCCTAAAGGTAAGCATTTGTGTGTTGATTTGGGCCAATGATCAGTATTTATTGGGTTAACATAGTTGGGTAAAATTAATTATGGGCCGACTTTGGGCCAATTGTTCAACATTTATTATTGGGCTAACTCAATTGGGCCAACTTAGTTGATTTATTTTGGGCCGACTAAATTGATCTTGTGGCTGCAAACTAGTGAAGTTTAGTTGGGCTCTAGGATTGGGTTTTGAAATCTTGTGGACTGCTTAATATTTATATTGGATTGCTGAAAATTTAATTTGGGACTCCTACTGATATAATTAACTGTTAATACCATGGCAACCAACATTTCTGATTCTTTTGGTTTGCGATTCACGGGAAATAATTATTCTGCATGAGAATTTCAATTTCGATTATTTGTTATGGGAAAAGAACTATGGGGTCACGTTGATGGAAGTAACCTGGTTCCTACTGAGGATACCAAATTGGCTCAATGGACAGGGAAAGATGCTAGAGTTATGACATGGATTTTAGGATCTGTTGTCCTATGATTGCCCTAAATTCGAGGCCATATAAAACTGCTAAAGATATGTGGGAGTATTTGGAAAATGTTTACAATCAGGACCACACAACTTGACGATTTCAGTTGGAATATGAGATTGCAAATTACACTTAGGGCAATCTCACCATCCAGGATTACTTTTTTGGATTTTAAAATTTATGGGGTGAATTTACTGATTTTATATATGCTAAGGTACCAGTTGAATCCCTTGCCGTTGTTCAAACTGCTCATGAATAGAGCAAACGAGATAAGTTTTTGATGAAGTTATGATCGAAATTTGAGGCAACGTGCTCCAATTTGATGAATCGTGATCCGCCTCCTTCTTTGGATGTATGTTTTGGGGATTTACTTCGAGAAGAGCAACATCTCACAACACATGCCACTTTTCAGCAACATCACATGACATCTAACGCCGTCGCTTATGCAGCTCACGGGAAAAGCAAGGAAAGGGACATGCGGAAAGTCTAATATTTCAATTGTAAAGCCTATGGGTATATTGCTACTCATTGTACCAAGAAGTCTTGCAATTACTGCAAGAAATTGGGACATTATCACAAAATGTCCTACTCGACCTCAGAATCGCCAAGCCAATGCATATTAGGTTACTGCCAGTCTACCAGCTCTTGAGGTGTCTTCTGTTGTTACGCAACCTATTCTTACTCTTGAAATGATACAGCAAATGATTGCATCAGCTTTTTCTGCTTTGGGGCTTCAAGGTAAACATAATACTTCATATCTGGCTAGTTGATTCTGGTGCCTCAAATCATATGACCAGTTCCTCCGATGGTCTTTGTGATATTCGCCCATATCAAGGTTCATCTCATGGTTTAGCTAATGGGAGTCATTTAGCTATTGATGCTGTTGGTAACATTAATTCTACTTTTTGAGACGTTTTTATATCTCATGGTTTATCTACAAATCTTATTTCAGTTGGTCAATTAGTTGATAACAATTATGATGTCCATTTTTCTCGTGGTGTTCTTGTGTAGGATCGGGTGTCGGGAAAGATACTCGTGAAGGGCCAAAAATTGGACGATTGTTTCCATTATATTTTTCTATTCCTAGTTGTTTATCTTTGGCCGGTATAATTGTTAACAATAAAAGTGAAGTTTGGCGCAAACATTTGGGGCCATCCAAACTCCACTATCCCGTCTTATTTGTTAAATTCTAGTTTGTTAGGTAATAAAAACAATTCTTCTCATAATTTGTGCTTTGATTGTTCTGCATGCAAATTGGGAAAGCGTAAGACTCTTCCTTTTCATTCTCATAGTAGTTGTGCCAAAAAGAGCTTTGATATTTTGCGTAGTGATGTTTAGGGCATTATGCCTGTCGCATCTCATGCCTAGTATAAATATTTCATGACTTTTATTTATGATTATAGTCGATACACATGGATCTACTTTCTCCGTTTTAAATTTGAAGTACTTTCAGTTTTCAAGACTTTTGTGACATGTTGAAACCCAACCTCTGCCGGTATAAAAATTTTATGATCTAATTCGGGTGGAGAATATATGTCTCATGAGTTTCATGATTTCTTAAAACAGAAAGGGATTTTGTCTCAACGATCATGTCCTTATACTCTACAAAATGGGGTGGTGGAACGAAAAATCGCCATCTCTTGGAGATAATCATACATGAGATATTGTTCATTGTCCATCTAATGTCAAGGTTATTGGTTGTAAGTAGGTCTATTCTATTAAACTTCGTTATAATGGAACTCTGGATCGCCATAAAGCTCGCATAGTTGCTCTTGAAAATAGGCAGGAATATGGGGTGAATTATGATGAGACAGTTGCTCCAGTGGGCAGTGGCAAAGATGACTACGGTGTGCACTGTTCTTTCTATTGCTGCCTCTCAGGGTTGGCCTCTTCACCAGATGGATGTCAAAAATGCTTTTCTTCATAGTGATCTCAAGGAGGATATTTACATGGCACCTCCTCCAGGTCTCTTTTCCTCTCCTTCACAAGTATGTAAGTTGAAGAGGTCCATTTGTGGGTTGAAATAAGCTCCTCAAGCATGGTTTGAAAAGTTTCAGTCTACTTTACTACAACTTTCTTTTATCTAGAGCCAATATAACTCCTCTCTATTATATTGCAAGAGATCTACTAGTATTGTTCTTTTACTTGTGTATGTGGATGACATTGTTATCACTGACACGGATTCTGGGTTAATTACTCAACTCCAGCAGCATCTACGGGCTTCTTTTCATATGAAGGATCTTACCCCGCTTACATATTTTTTGGGGTTGGAAGTACATATCGATTCAGCATGTCTTAAACCAACATAAACACATTCAAGACTTGATCACTTTGGCTGGTCTTTAGGATTCTTCTGTCGATATTCCTCTAGAAGTCAATATAAAATATCATCGTGAGGAGGGTGACCTCCTTCCTGATCCTACTAGCTTTTGTCAATTAGTTGGGAGCCTCAACTACTTGACCATCACTAGGCCTGATATATCATTCGCCGCCCAGCAAGTCAGTTAGTTTATGCAAGCTCCTCGACATCTCCATCTTGGGGCCGTTCGTTGCATCATTCGATATCTCAAAGGTACTTCTTAACGTGGATTATTTTTTCCTTTGGCTCTCTCATTCGTCTTGTTTCATTTAGTGATGCGGATTGGGTTGGGTGCCCTCATATTCGTCATCTATTATGAGTTGGTGTATGTTTATTGGTGATTCTTTGATCTTTTGGAAGAGTAAAAAGCAGGCTTGTGTGTCGAAATCGTCAACTGAATCCGAATATCGTGCCATGTCCGCTGCCTATTTTGAGATTATTTTGCTTCATGGGCTTTTAGCTGAGCTTGGTTTTCCTCAATCTGGTCCTACACCCCTTCATGTGGACAAAATGAGTGCTATTCAGATTGCTGCAAATCCAGTATATCATGAACGTAAAAAGCATATCGAAGTGGATTGTCATTCCATTAGAGAGGCTTTTAATGTGAGTATTATTTCTCTTCCGCATATCTCTACTGATCTTCAGATTGCCGATGTATTCACTAAAGCCATGACAAGACAATGTCATCTTTTTCTTGTAAGCAAATTGATGCTTCTCGACTCCCAGCATCAATTTGAGGGGGGATGTCAATTGGATAGGAAAACTAATTTACAGCCATCAATTAGAAAAGATGCTTATATATTAATTGTAATTGGTAGAAAATTATTCAGTGGTGGCTGACATTCAGCCATGTAATTAGCCTTATTATTCTTATATATACAAAGGAACCCTCACAATGAGGATCATGGAGGTAAAAGGAGAAATTGAATACCTCTGACATATTAAACCTAACCTGAAATCCAGTAACATGCTGCTGTAGAATAGGAATTCTGGTGTCTGTTGAGGAGTGGCAAGAATGCTGATGATCAGTGGCATAGACAGACTTAGAATTCAGGCGGAATTGAATTATTGAATGTTATATACTCATTACAACTAATCCTATGTATAGGAGAATAGTCCTATCTCTAAAGGAAAGGAAATAATAAGAATCCTAAACTCTATTATTTCCTAACTAATCTAGGACATTATTTAATCTTTCCATTCCAGTTTCCAGCAACTTCAGGGTTAGAATAAAAAAGAAGAGTCACGAGAGGTTTTTCAAACTTAAAAAAAAAATCTTTATTTTCCCCTTTTTGATACGTATTTTGTATTTTGAATTGTCGTGATTTTCATCGGATAAAAATCTTTACAAACTTGGCCATTTTTAGAGTGTCTTTGTAAATCGAAAGTGGAGAAACTGGGCTCTTTAGTTTGATTATTTTTCTATTTATTTTCTTTTCTCTTTCCTTTTTTTTTTGGGTGACTGAGTGGCTTTTATAAATCAAAATTCATGATTGCAAGAAAGAACAAGTAGTGTGGGAAATGGGTTACCACATATGGTATTCCGCATATCAATGGGTAACTGTGTGATATAATGAAGCTTTCATTCCATGATTTGCAGTAAGTTGTGTAAGAAGTTCATCTTGTCATTTGGTTTAAACTAAAAGAAAAAGAGCACGTATTACCTTATCTTTGTAAATGATTTAGCAGTTTATTGCAAATGACAATGAAGAGGTAAAACATATTTCCATAGCTTTTAGCTGCATTCTTCTTTTGGGATCACATCATGTTCAAGTTCCTGGCTTTCTCGCCCAATTGCAGGTCTCAAGAGGAGGTGTCAAAGATTGTCAAATCTTGTAATGAGCACAAGGTCGAGCTTCTATTTTGTTCAAAGTTTCTGATTGAGTTTATTAGTACTACGAGTAATTGTTTTTCTTCCAGATTGTGTAGTGGTTAAATAAATTGTGAAAGAGGAGTAATATTCGATGATTACTGTGGAAGGAAGTTATACCCTATCAATTAATCCAAATCATTTTGGTCATTTTAGTTAAGTGCCTACTCCATTTGATTTTTGCTTCTCTACTTCACTAATTTTTTTTTTTTTTTTTTATATCAGGTCCCTATTGTTCCCTATGGTGGAGCTACATCAATTGAGGGCCACACGTTATCCCCTAATGGTGGCGTTTGTATCGACATGACTCAAATGAAAGTAAGAGTACTGCAAATTGTATATTCCTGACTTGATTTGATGTCTTAAGATTTACAAGATGACCCACCTTTCCTTTTAGTGTTGAAATGAATCAACTATAGTTGTCAAATCATATTCTCATTTCTGTTTATGTGGCTTAAGTGAAAGTTTAATTGATAAAAGATGAAAAGTAGAAAAGTAGACTATTAGTCTCCAAATAAATGAAAGATTACTCAAAACCGTGATATAGAAAATAATCAAACACTGTCTCTAACCATGCATATACACATACCATACATCTAAAAGAGATAAACCACCACATTAATTTTGCAATCAGGACGAGAGAATGATCATTTCCCGAATGCAATACAAATTTATTTCCCTAAATAAAAAGAAAAATATAAAATATCTGAAATCTACTACTTAACATGATTAGATAACTAAATTTTTTCTAGCTCAATGGTCCTGTACATTTAAAGTAAGCTCTACATAGATTAAAAGAACATGCGGGTAGATGGATACCAAGATCAACAATAAAAATTGAATACGATTAATATTGTTTTCTCAACAAAAGGCTCAAGTAGCTGGTGAACATTAGTTTTTCTCTGATATTTCCTCTGGCCGTACTTCTACCTAGCACTCCTCATGATACAATACTTAGATGTCTTTTCTCTATGGTTCTTGGATTTTTTTGTCTTCTTTGGTTTTCTTCAAATGTTGAATCTTTCTTGCCATATATGTTTATTCAGGTCTTCTTTCCGAAATTCTTGCCATATGTTTATCAGGTCATATTTTTCCAAAAAGTTTACTTGATTGGTTTCAACATCTGTGCAGTAACTACACTAGGAGGCTGTCATCAATTGCAATAGTATCTGTAACCATTATTGGAAATTTTCCTGGTTCCTTACCTTGAAAACTGTTTAAATTGTAGAACATCAAATCGTTAAATCTTGAGGACATGGATGTGGTTGTTGAACCTGGCATTGGGTGGATGGAACTTAATGAGTACCTGGAGCCTTATGGCCTATTCTTTCCTCTTGATCCAGGCCAGCTTCTTTTGATCTTTGTCAATCAGTGCTTCTATAGTTTCCATCTTCAACAGAACTATTGTGTTTACTTTCAGATCTTCTGTTTTAGGACGATGTTTATTTAGGGTGTGTTTGATCCACATTCTTTTTGAAGAATGTATTTTGAAATAGTAAATTGATTGAGAATGCATGGTAAAAAAGGAAGGAAAAGTTTTTGATTTGCATGTAATAATATTTTAATAAAGAATATGTGGTTGAAAAGAAGAAAGAAAAAAATGAATTTTGAAAAAAATGGAAATCAAACAGGGCTTATTTTCTGTAGAGAAAATCCTAGAAATCAAGTAAATATCCTTTTCCGTTTTAAATATCTGCATGCTATATAGTTATTTGACTGGTTTCATGTGAAGAAATAAAATAGTAAAATGCTCCTGAATCAAATTATTTCTAAACCATAAAGGTTTGCTCACTTTCGTAGCGTTATTACATAATCAACCAAAGAGATTTATCTTTTATATATTCAAGTACTATTTAATAAAACCTTTTTGGCAGGTCCTGGAGCAACGATAGGGGGAATGTGTGCTACACGTTGCTCTGGTTCTTTAGCTGTAAGGTAATACCTCTCTTCTTCAATTCTATAAACATGGATGTTAATTACTTCACACCAGTCCTTTTGAGCATCCAAGCATTGATAAAAATGATAAGAATTTTTCTGAATCAGGCACTATTTTAAGTTTATCATTTATTGGTTACCGTCTCATGCATTGACATTATAGTTTTGTTCAAACTGCCATGACTAAGTTGCTATAGAATACAATTATAAAATTTCCCACTGCTCAGCATACCTAGTCAAATTGTTGTTCCACCAGCGGGCCCCACGTGACGCTCTTGACTGATCTGTGTGTCTGGCATAAATAACCTTTGCCTATAGCTTAAAGTGAGAAAAATCTAAATTTTGTGACAATATTTGCCTTAGCTTAGAGTGAGAAAAATCTAAATTTTGTGACAATATTGTTGCATTTAATTAAGTCTGGTTAATTATTCTTATTTCTAGCATGTAGGTATGGAACTATGCGAGATAATGTCATCAATCTTAAGGTTCGTTTTAACCTCATTAAATGTGTGTTTGATCATTGATGTAAATCACCTTGACAACGTTTCTTTCTTGTAGGTTGTTCTTGCCAATGGAGACATCGTCAAGACAGGATCCCGTGCAAGGAAAAGCGCTGCAGGGTTTGTCCCTTTTTTACATCTGTTATTTATTATTTACATTATTCTATAAAATCTTTATCTTTATACTTTGTTTCAAGCTTCTTAACTTGCTATAAAGAACACAAGTGAAACATTTTTCAAACAACCATAAGGCCTAAACTTCTATCCCTTTATCTATATCATTGATCGGTGGGATTGCGAAGAAGAGGAGGCTATAGAATACCTGTAATTTGAGCAGGCGTCTTTTTTTCTCTCTTGCCATTCGCAATCGATTATTTTGCAGTTTAAAAAATGAGGCTATGAGTTAAATTGTAAGGAAATTATGTGGGTTTTTCTTCTTCTTGGCCACATGTTTGACATACCATGGTATATAAGTTAATAAGTAAATCAATTAAATTCTGGAGAAGGCACTTAAATGCACACATGTGAACCCTTAGGATTTTAGATCAAATGGTTCAACGTGATATTACACAAAGCTCGAGTTAGAGCATCACTGCCACCCATTTATTAAAACTGTGCAATTGTGCATGTATTAGGCTTTAGATGGGAAACTTGGCCTATAAGGGAGGGAGGGTAGGGTAGGGTAGGGTAGGGTAGGGTGGGGTGGGGTGGGGTGGGGGGAGGGGGGCGTGTTTAAGACACAACTTAAATACATAAATGTGGTCACTCTCTAACATCTTTAGCTTTTAGATCAACGGGTTCAACAAATGCTAATTCTAATTCCATTCTTATAATCTTGTTCAGCGATTGTAAGACGTTGGTGGAAGTTATTGTTGCATTCTTATTCAGATGTTTTGTAGTTTCTGTTCGGAAGGTTGTTTTTGCATAAGAAATCGTATTGTTTGTTGCTTGCTTGGTAGTGGATCTTCACTTTCAAGCATTGGTTGTCTGCTTAATGATATTGTAATTACCCTATCATGTAGTAAAGACTGATTCTATATCAGTATGAACTTGTTGCATTTCTGCTTCTTGTACTCTTTCTTGCAAATGTATTGGATTGACCTTATATTAACAGAAAAAAAGTTTGAGAACAGTTACTTAAAAGGAATGTTTACTAATGAGGCCAGCTATCTGACACAATTTGGCTGAATGATCTTTCTGTATGTATTCCTTCGAATTTTTAGGATATTTACATAGGTATAAAAGGTAAGAAAATAAAGAAAGTAAATTCCTAATTTCATACAAGGAAAACGAATCATAAAACATAATCACGCCTCTAATTACACTAATACCCCCCTCAAATTGATGCTGGTGAGTCCACGAGCATCAATTTGCCTTAGCTTAGAGTGAAGATATATGTTGTCTATTAAGCCGTGGAGACATGGGGAAGAGTTATGACTTTGGAATCATAGGCATCCCAATGTAATGACAATCTACTTCAATATATTTGGTACGTTCATGATACATTAGATTAGCTGCAATTTGAATAGCACTAGTGTTGTTACCATGGAAGGGTGTAGGCTGGAATTGGGGAACTCCAAGTTCTACAAGCAGACCTCGCAACCACACAATCTCAGAACAGGCAGCTGACATAGCGCGATATTTTGTCTCAGTGGAAGACTTAGAAACACAATCTTGTTTCTTACATTTCCAAGAAATAAGAGCATCACCGAGGAAGATATACCATCCAGTCGTAGATCGACGAGAGTCGGGGCAGCTAGCCCAGTTAGCATCAATATAAGCGGTGAGTTCAAGAGTCGTCCCTTTCGAAAAGAATAGGCCACGATGAGGAGTCCTAATAAGATATCTAATAATGCGACGAACAGCTACCAAATGGAGATGACGAGGAGCATCCATAAATTTGCTAACAGTATGCACTGCGAAGGAGATATCCGGACGTGTGATAGTGAGATAGATGAGACTCCCCACCAACCTTCGATATAGAGTAGGGTCTAGGAGAATATCGCCTTCATCCCTTCGATATTTAACATTAAGTTCCAACAGAGTGTCAACTGAGGAGGCTTCGGATAAATCTGCAAACTTAATTAAGTCTTGAATGTACTTGTGTTGATTCAAGAAGATACCATGTGGTGCGGAATGAACCTCCAAGCCAAGGAAATATGTGAGATGGTCAAGATCTTTCATATAGAAAGTCGAGTGAAGATGTTGCCGAAGCTTTTAGATAAGAATGTGATCAGATCCAGAGATAATAATATCATCTACATATACCAACAAGAAAATGATGCCAGCGGCACTTTTGTGAAGGAACAGAGATGCGTCATATTGACTCTGGATAAATGAAAAATCCAAGAGAGTGCGGCGAAACTTGTCAAACCATGCTCGAGGAGCCTGCTTAAGACCATACAAAGATCGTTTTAACTTACATACAGAGTTAGCAGAGGGAAGAGTCATACTAGATGGAAGTGTCATATAAATGTCTTCCTTGAGATCTCCATGTAATAATGCGTTCTTACATCCATTTGGCGTAAAGACCAAGACCGAGAAGCGGCAAGTGACAACAAGAGGCGAACTGTGGTCATTTTAGCAACGGGAGCAAATGTCTCATCGTAGTCTATCCTATATTCTTGACGGTTATCCAAGGCAATCAACCAGGCCTTGTACCGCTCAAGAGAACCATCAGACCGAAGTTTCACCAAGTAGACCCATTTACTACCAATGGGTTTCACTGACCGGGGACAAGGACAATATCCCAAGTGTGGTTGGTTGAAAGGGCCTCAAGTTCTGCATTCATCGCTTGTTGCCAACACTCTTGTTCCATAGCCTGTCTAATAGGATGAGGGAATAACAATTGAACTAAGGGTAGCGGACAGAGAGCTATGGGAGGGGAAATCATACCTATTTGGTGGTCAAGGAGCACGAGAAGAGCGACGGAGAGTGACAGGAGGTGGATGATCATCTGGTGAAGGATCCAATGTCATAGGTGGAGGATCAGGGGGACTTAGAGGGATAGTCGTCGGAGAAGGAAGCTCGTGATCAGTGATCGGTGCAACCTGCCCGCGAGTGTAAATGAGACCTGGTGTAGCGCCCCGAGTTTCGCGATTCGGAATGCTACGTCATCATCTTTTTGCCCTAATTTAACTGAAAAGTTTGGCGGAATAACTAATTTTTAAAAATCATCACATTTAAAATTGTGAAATTTAACAGCAATAAATCTCATTTGAATTAACTTAAGAAAACTGATTAAACTTTAAAACTCAAGTTTTCAGAATAACTGAAAAGACAAGTAAGTTCATAATGTTCAAATAAGTAAAATCTAGAAGTAAATTAAAAACAATTAATTACATTTATTTGTTCGTGTCACCACTGTCCATCATACTCGACCGTCTTTAAAATCTGCAATATCGTTAAAATAATAGAATGAGCATTTCGAAGAAATACTCAGTAGACTTATCGTCAGTAATTAATTTATAGAATAATTGAACACAACTATGCAATTTATACAGTGACATCATCATAGGCTTATTTTCTTTGAAAGATCATAGGCTCTTTAAAATCATAGGGTGTGGGTAGTCTTGTCTCATGCATTTAAGCACATAGGCTATAGACTCTTTTAAAATCATAGGGTGTGGGTAGTTTGTCTCATGCATTTAAGCAAGTAAGTTATGCATAACATCATCTTATCTCATAAGAGATTCTCTTTCTTCTCATGCAATTAAGCATATAAGTTAGGACAAGCATAACAACATAATCTATCTCATAAGAGATTATCGTCTTATGCATTAAAGCATATAAATCACATAAAGTCACATAATACATGCAATTATAATTTAAACTAATTAATGGAGGCGAGTCTACCTCAATCTATCTCGATTCACGTGAAAAGTGGAGCGGGAAGTAATCTCAAGCTCTATCGTCCTTACGTTTCGTCTAGCCAAAAAAATAGAAAATAAACTTTGAATTAGTGTTTCGAAATTTTTTTAAAGATTAAAAACGATAAAAATAAAGTTTAGGGACTTGATTGAAATTTATTAAAACTGAAAATAAAAGTTTAAGGGCTGAAATTAAACTTTTCTAAAATAGGGACTTAATTGAAAATTTATTAAAACTGAAAATAAAAGTTTAAGAGCTGAAATCGAACTTTTCTAAAATAGGGACTTAATTCAAAATTTATTAAAACTGAAAATAAAAGTTTAAGGGTTGAAATGCACTTTTTCAGAATCTGTGGGCTGATTTATTTTAAAACATAAATTCTGGGACTGTTTTCTTTAAAACCGAAACTTTGGGACCGAAATAAATAACTTTAAAACTTGGGGGACTGAAATAAACTAATTTCTAAACTTTGGGGCTAAAATCATAATTTTCCAAAAATCAATTTATTAAAAAAATCTCACACTCTCTTTTTCTCTTGTATGAATGAGAGCAGAGAGAGGAGAGGGCGACGGGGAAGGGAAGGGGCTTCGCCCCTTCCGTCGCTTCTGGCCGACGGTAACGGCGCCGTCGTCGCGAGGTGGCGCCGGCAGTGGGAAGGTGGTGATGGGGTGATTTTGGTGTTCGGTTTAGGGGTTAACCGAGGCCTGGAGGTTCGATTTTCTTGGATTTTCCGGCGGCGAACTGGCTGGAAAGTGGGTCGGGAAAGAAGTAAGTTTATGGGTCTTCCTATTTCTTGGTTTTGGTGGTTGTTTGGTGTTGAGTTGGGGCGAAATGGAGGCTGTCCATTTGGTGTGTGTGTGGTGGTGTTCGAAATCGGGAATGGCAGGTGGATTTGGGTGTTATTGTGGTGGCGTTTTGGGTGCTAGAGTGGTGTTGGAGGTGGCTCGAGTGGTGGCTGTAGCAGTCGGTGTTGGTGTTGCTTGAGCTAAGGGGGTGGTGGTTCTGGGTTTCGACTGTGGGCTTTGGGGTGTTGATTTGATTGGCTGGGTCGTGGGATGGATGACTGCAGCTTGGGTGTTGGTGTGGTGGTTCGTGTGGATGGCTGCAGTGGTGGAGTTGGCAGGCGATTTTGGGTTGCATTGAGGTGGTGGTGTCTGTGGGTTGGAGCAGTAGCTGTGTGCAGTGGTCTGTGGCTATGGACGGCTGTAGCTTGGGTTTGGAGGTGGTGGCTGGTTTGATTGTGTGCAAACTTTCATGTCATTGGTGCTAGAAACTGATTCTAGCACCATCGTGATCTTCCAGTTGATGCTAGAAATTGATTTTCCAACATCAATTGTAAGTTTCTAATTTAAGAAAGTGATTGGAATTCACTGCATTGAGTGAAAAATTTGGAGAATGTGGCATTTTCTTACCCCAACTGCTTGGAGGCTGCGTGACATTGAAGGGGGGGAATGGGGTATATGAACAGTAGAAATCTAGGGCACAAATCCTTAGGGCTTCAATGGGCCAGAAAATTGGGTTGGAGAATTTTTCTAATTGGACTTAAAGAATTTTCCCTACTTGGACTTAAAGTGAATTGGGCTAAAATAAACATATTTGGATTAACGAAATTTTGGACCCGAAATAATAATATATCGTATTAAATTTCGGATTTAAAATGATATGGAATTTGATACGTTAAAATATTCGAAATTGGACTCGATAATAATAAATTTAAATTTGTTTAACAACGGCTAGACGAACACGCTTTTATTTTTAAAACTCGGGGTTAGGTCTTAGCGACACGTTTTTAAAAAAAAAATAAATTTAAAATTCTCGATCGCTACAACTGGCTTGTATCGAGAGAAATCTGTAGAGAAATTGGGCAAGACAAAGAACACAGGAGGAGAAACAACAGTGTCTTGTGTAAAGTAAGATTGTTTTTCCAAAAAAAACTACATTACGAGAGATCCTAATGCGATGTGTATTAGGATCATAATAAACATAACCTTTTTGTGTGACACTATATCCTAGATTGAGGCATGAGTTTCGTCATTTCATGTGATAGTAAATGAACAAAACAAACACATCTAAAGGTACGGAGATGAGAATATGTGGGATGATGACCAAAAAATTTATAAAACGGAGAAACATTATTGAGAGTGAGAGATGACAACCAATTATTGAGATAGAAAACGGTATACAATGCTTCACATTAAAAACGAGAGTGAACAAAAGATTCAATTAGAAGAACTCTAACCATGTCAAGAAGATGTCGATTCTTGCGTTCCGCCACCCCATTTTGTTGAGGAGTGGAGGGACAAGATCGTTGAAAAATAATACCCTTAGCCTGTAGGAAAGTTTAAAAATCATTAGACGTGTATTCGCCTCTCGAATCAGATCGTAAGATCTTGATGGAGGAGGAGAATTGGTTATCAATGAAGGCAATGAACGCCTTAAAAGTAGAGAAAACTTCACTCTTTGCACGGAAGAAATAAACCCATGTAAAACGACTATAGTCATCAATAAATGTAACAAAATACTTATAATGGGCGTGGGACACCACAGGTGCAATACCCCATACATCACTATGAACAATGTCAAAAAGATGCGTAGCATGAGAAGGGAAAGACAAAATTTTACTTTTAGCAAGTTTACATGAAGCACAATCAAGTAGTATAGATGAAATCGAAGCAGGAGTTTTATTACCAATCAAACCAAAGTTTAACAAATATTGTAATACATTAGAATTGGGATGTCCCAATTTCTTATGCCAATCAAATATGTTTAAAGTAGCAGAATGACAAACAAAAGGAAAAGCTGAAACTGGTTTCGATGAGATAGGAAATAGACGTCCCTCCTTGGGTCCCTTCACGATCATCCTCTTGGACACCTGATCGTGCACAACACAACCAGAAGAAGAAAAAGACACAGTGCAATTGTTATCAACAAGTTGACCAACAGATATAAGATTAGTCGATAATTTTGGAGATACTAAAACATTAGACAAATCTGATGATATATCACCTACTGTCGAGATAAGAAGTGTGTTACCATTGGCAGTATGTATATTAAGGGGTCCAATGTATGGCCTGAGGTTACTAAGTAATAAAGGGTCATGTGTCATATGATTAGAGGCACCTAAGTCTAATAATCAAGGAGAACGAGCAGTTGGTTGCTTACCTGAGACACCTAAGGCAGACAAAGCTGAAATGACCATTTGTTGGATCATCTCTGGAGTGACGGAGTTTTAAGTAGGACCAAGAGAGGTTGAAACTTGAGTGGTAGCAGCTGGCGTAGCAGAAGTGGAGGTTAAAGTGGTAGCAGCAACAATAACCTGATCCAGACTTACGAGGAGGGCGAATAGGGCACTCCTTAATTACACGTCCAGTCTTCTTGCAGTAATTGCATGTCTTCTTAGGACACTGAAGAGCCATATGACCAAATCCCTTACAACTGTAACACTGCACACCAGACATATCTCAAGATCTGAATTTTCTTTAAGCCGCATATGCAACATAGACTAGTGCTAGTTGATTTTATTGTTGCTGCAAAGATGCACAAGGAATAAGTCGTTGCTTCTCCCTCAGTAACTTATCCAAACAGTCATCCAACGTTGGAAGACATTTGCGATTCATAAGAGTGGATAAAATAGGTTCAAATTCGGCTCTCAATTTCATGAGAAATTGATCCCTCTTGGTGACTTCATGCACAACTTGTACTACCTCCAAACTATTGGATGAAACCGAAGCATAGATGATATCTGTGTACTCAGCCCACAGATTAGAGAAACCAGAATAAAATTCTTCAATAGATCGAGTCTTGAGAGAAATTTGCCAGTTCAAATTCCAATTGAAGTCGCCGAGCATTTTTGCTTTGAGTGTAGACTTTTTTCAAAAATTCCCACATAGCACGGGCAGACTTGTAAAGCCTAAGATTAAGAACAATTTGAGCATCAACGGATCCAATAATCCAGGCCACAATCCTGAATCTTTGATTTTCCAGGCAAGATACTTTTCTTTATCCTTCTTCTGATCAAGAGGTGGAAGACTTCCATCAATATGTCCCCACAAATCGCATTTTTCTTCATTCAATAATTGAAAATGGAATGCCCAAGACGAGTAATTATTGCCAGTAAAATGAATACAAACAGAGTCATTTTTCTCAAGTGACATGATGAAATAATGTATAGTCCCGCTAAAAAATAAACCAATCACAATCTACCAAATAAATTCTGCCCAAGCCCAACAATTTTCAAAATAGTAGCCTCGAAAATAGAAGCCCAATCCAACAAATATCCAAAGAGAACAAAAGCCCAACAATTAAAATTCTGAATTAAACAACTCCCAGCCCAAAGGAAAACAAAAGCCCAAACCAAACAAAAGGCACGATGCACTCACATTTGTGACCCGACTGGAAATCCACAACGCAGACGACGAAAGACGGAACTCCAACCAACTTTACAGATGCGCTAGTACGTGCAGAGTCTAACAGCACACAGAATCGAAGAACACACAGATCTGGAAACTGAGAAGGCTATTATCGGAGCGCCAAATGATCCAACCCGAAGACGCCGACTATGAGAAAACCAAGTGACGTCGATTATGAATCAATCGACCACCGAAAACACTAAAGGCGACCACCGTGACGCCTACTATGAAGGACCAAGAACTAATTGCTGCCCAAACAAGAAAATCGTAGCCCACACTACGACCACAGTATGAGAGAGAGAAAGGTTAGGGCTCTGATACCATGACACAATTTGACTGAATGATCTTTCTGTATGTATTCCTTCAAATTTATAGGATATTTACATAGGCATAAAAGGTAAGAAAATAAAGAAAGTAAATTTCTAATTCTATACAAGGAAAACGAATCATAAAACATAATCACGCCTCTAATTACACTAATACTATCATCTATATTTACTTTCACCTTGATCTCCATCTTTTTAGTGTATTTATTTTCCACAGCATAAAAGAAACATTTCTTTAGCTTTCCTTCTGCATGAAAATTGGTGCGGAAGCTTTATGAAATTTTTCTAATAAGAATTATATAATAAATAAGAACGATATGTGAACAATCATATCCTGTATATATTGAATAATAATTTATTGTTGTTGAAAAATGTACAATGTCTCTATATTTATAGGCAAAATTATTCATTACTTCTAATACTATTAGGAAACTAATATAAATGAATTAAAATAAATCATAATCTAAAAGAAATTAGAAATCATATTCTAAACAAGAAATAAGAATAAAAAGATAAATTACAACTAAACATTTTATTATAATTATATAACTTTTATCCTATTTATAATAGGATTGTTCTATATCAATCTCTCCCACTTGAAAAAAACTCGTCCTCGAGTTTTGTTGAAGGAAAGAATAATTGATAACTTATGTATTTTCGAATTTGGCTGGGACTTGAGGAAATTCTCTAGCCACACATTGCCGTGCTCTATGCTTATTGAAATAACTAACATACATAGCAGTTAAAGTCTGCAAATCTTGTCAACTTGCTTTTCCATGAGCTCGCAATTCCTTTCAAAACTCGACACAGTTAGCATCTGCGTGATGTTGTGAAGGGTTTCATCGGTCCCCTCGATTTGTTGTTTGAGTTTGTCGAGTTTCGTTTGTCGTCGATGGTTCGATTGCCACCAGGATCATCATTAGCCATCAGATTAAGACAATTTCCTTGCTCTGATACCAATTTTAGTACGAAAGCGATAATAATATTCTTCTAATAAGAATTATGTAATAAATAAGAACGATATTTGAACAATCATATCTTGTATATATTGCATAATAATTGATTGTTGTTGAAAAGTGTACAATGTCTCTATATTTATTGGCAAAATTATTCCTTACTTCTAATACTACTAGGAAACTAATATAAAGGAATCAATCTAAAAAAAATTAGAAATCCTATTCTAAACAAGAAATAGGAATAAAAAGATAAACCCATTATAACTGAACATCTTATTATAATTATCTAACTTTACCCTATTTACAATAGGATTGTTCTACACCAAAAATTGCATAGGCATTTTTGTCATCAAGATTTGGTCTTTTCCAGCAGCAATTTTTTTTTTTTTGAAAATCAGCATAGCCTAGGTGGGATTATTAGGCATCAACCTAAACCCATTGTTTGGGGTGGTGGGTGTTGGCTATACCTTAGCATGTCTACTAATAAATAATAAAGTACACATATAAGGGGGAATTTCATGCCTTGTAGAGTTAGGTGTGGAGAGGACAATAGAAGTTGCAACGAAACTAAATTTTGAGATACTGTCTCCACTACATATATTAAAGAAATAAAATAAATAAAAGAAGGGAAAATTAGAGTTGGGCTCTCCAACCTTCCACATAACGTTGTTATAGATCCCCCACTTTCAAAGTGAGGTTCTAGGTTTTCAACCTATTTAAATAAATGAATCTAGGTCCCTACTTGACCAAAATGTCAATATTTATGAAAAATCGGTCACATCTCGTCACTCGACGATGGAGGGCGAAAATGTCAAACCATTTAATATTTTTATCTAATTTCAATTGAAATTCACATGTTTTTTTAACCTCCATATTGACGGTTTTGGTCAGTAAGAACCCAAATTAACATATTTAAGTAGGTTAAGGGCCCATAACCCTACCACATGAAAAATTGAGGAGCCCAAACCTAAATGTTGAAAATATGGAATTTGTAGCCTATCCAATCTGACAACCCTGCAAGTTTACCTGATATATTAAGTGGCAGCAAAAATTGATTAATTTGAATTAAGTCCCAATTTCTGTTTATAAGAAGTCCCATATATATTATATAGATCCAAAGGTCAATATCATTGTTCTCCTCAGCTTCTTGTTTTCAATATGTGAGTGCTGAGAGAGGACCCCATACGTAACTATTGTAGCCAATTATAAGAGACTTGTGCTGCATTATGCTGTTAAAACAAAAGGCAATGCCCAGAGTTAATCAGTTTGGGTTTTTTTTTTTTTTTTTGAGGGAAAAGGTTGTACTCCTTTTGTATGATTGAGAGGAGAAATTTCTGTTTTTTTATTCTCTGTGTAATGTATATTATTTTCTCTTTTCAATCTTCTTGTTCCATTATTCATTTCTGCCAGTTCCTTTTTTGTTGGAATTTAGCAATACTTTGTGTGGCTTCTGGTTCTTACTGGAAAAAGGAAACAATTTGGTGTGCTTTTCCGCAAAATTTGTTCCTTTGAGTAACGAGAAATAATTTCACTCGAACCCTGGTAACTTATGTACTTGTAAACTTCATAGGTATGATCTGACACGTCTAATGATTGGAAGTGAAGGAACCTTGGGTGTTATAACTGAAGTTACTCTACGTCTGCAAAAGATTCCACAGTACTCAGTGGTATTCCCTATTTGTTGACAACGTTGGTTCTTTTTTGGTTTGACACTAGCTCATTGTTTTTCCTCCTCTTAAAAATGTTTTCTTCAACTCATGTGCTGCTATGTATTGCATATGTGAGTGAATGGCTTTTGTTAGCTTACTAGTATTAGAAGGTTAATAAGAGTCGAGAGCCCACTTTGTTCCTCTAATCAGTATGTATTACCAGTGAGCATGATACTCCGATTGATTCACACACATGCATGTGTAGGTGAGATGTGACATTATTTTGATTGGTGCAATTGTAATGTAAAATGTTCAGTTCTGATTAGCTTTGTCTGGAGTTTTGTTTAGGCTTAAAATATGCATGTATTGTTGGCTTTGATCATGGCTCAGGTTGCAATGTGTAACTTTCCTACAATTAAAGATGCAGCAGACGTTGCTATTGCCGCTATGATGTCTGGTTTACAGGTTAGGATTTATGCTAAATTTGCTATTAATTTACTCAGTCTGGCATACTGATGTTGCTGTAGCTGTATGTATTTGACAAGATCATAGATGTTGCGTGTTGTGTATGTCTGCTTAAATCATATGGTAGACTTTATATTAGTGCCTGTTTGTAAGCAAAGGATTTTAAGTGATATGCCCATTTCATCTTTTTGCAAGAAGTGATTGTAACTTGACCTCATTTGAACTACCTAGACTGGATTCAGTTAATATGAATATTTGGTAATTATAGCATATGCTAATAAGGTTAGATTTCTCCATTGCTTCTCCACTATGTTATTGTTCTGTTATGCTAACTAGGTTTCAAGGGTGGAGCTTATGGATGAAGTTCAAGTGAGGGCAATTAATATTGCTAACGGGAAAAATTTACCCGAAGTTCCTACTTTGATGTTCGAATTTATTGGCACAGGTGAAACATGTCTCTTTCCCATTATTGGCTACAACATATGTCATTTTATTTATATATCATAATGCATTCTAAATTGAAGTTGATCCTAGTGCTTGTTTGGAAGAATTAAAATGGGATTAAAATGAAAAGAACTAGTAGGTCCTACAAATGGTAGATAATTAGTGTGTATAAGTTTTGAATGTGTGGTATAAATCAGCATTTGACTTTGACTTCAAATTTTAATGAAATTATAATTTTATCGAAGCAAGCACTTATTTTATGATGAGGCAAGACAAGTCACCTTCTCTCCCTCTTTTACTTTATTCTTTTTCGTGTATGGCTTTTGTGGTGGAGACATGGGTTTGTAAATGTGATTATGTCTTGGGAGGTTTGATTTAGACATGTCATGTTCTGGCTATCACATTCTAACAGTTGTAGATCTAGAGTCCTTTATTTCAACGAGATATGAGTTATTCTTTGATCATTCGACCCTAAGCACATTTGAGACACCTGAAATATTAAATAACCAGAAAATATGTAAATAAAGATCTATTTGAGTTCCGTGTATCATCGAAAAGTTGAGGGTAAAATAATGTACAACTGTCAAAATAGAAATCAACTACAGGGTGGGCATAAGCTATATATTTGAAGTACTGCTAGTTCACGTTTGAATCTGTTGCAGGTTTGACTGTTGTATCCTTGATATTCTGCTTTTCAGTTCTCAAACTGTATTCTTTACTTTATTGGTAGACATATACATAACAGCTAGTGCAAATCAGATTTCGAGTTAAATTAGTCTAGCTAACCATTAAATTCCTGTGATCTAAAAATTTCAGTTTCATCTTAATTTGCTGGGTAAGATGTTAAATAAGATTAAATTTAGCAAGAATGTTTTTTACTTGTCAACAACTCATAATAGTGCCACAGATTTAACTAGAAAAATCTATTTAAATCATTTAATTCTTTGGAGCATTTAAATGTCCTTCACACTTCAATACAGTATTTTGAGGTTGGAAATTTTTTATTTTTTGATTGTCAACTTTGTTTTGTTCTCAATGTCCACCAGAAGCATATGCACGTGAACAAACACTTATAGTTCAGAAGATAGCTTCAGAGCACAATGGCTCTGATTTTGTGTTTGCAGAGGATTCTGAAGCGAAAAAGGAACTTTGGAAGGTATGCATTCTAAAAATCACGGGCGATGTGCACACAATCTTTTAGTTTTTTCCCTTATCTTTCTTTTTGTAGCATTTTTGCTCTCAAGACTCGGTATCTCCTGCTTCCATATTCTTTATCTAATACCGGAGATAATAAATTGCCTTTTAATCATGCTTTTTTTTATTCATTCTCTGATTTTAATATTTAGAGTTTTAAAGCTATTTGATCAACGTGTTTATGGATATTTTTGCTTCTTCGGGCATGTATAAAGAAAAGATGCGGCATAGGATTTTCATTCCAAAGTAGGCTAATGTAGAAAGACTGGTACTATTACTTTTATTGTAAATGCTTGACTAGTCATAAAAGGCTATAGTATTTCTTCACATTAAAATACAATTTCAATCCCAATTTTGTATCAGTTAAATTCATAACATCAGCCAGTAACCTTCATCCCACCTTACTTTCAAATGGACCCATTTATTGGACAAGATTGTTCCTTGCTTTAATAAATTTCTCTTGTATCCTATATCTTTCTAAATGATTTTTACCTTCCGTGTTTTGTCCCATGAATATTGATTTTGATCTTGAAGGGATTTAAGAAACTTCCCACAAATTAACTTTAACTTTTAAGGTTTTTTTTTTTTTTTTTTTTTTTTTGGGTTTGTGTTTTAGATAATTATGTTTCTTTTCTTTTTCCTCTAGTTTAGGTAATTTTTTAAATTTGTTCTACATGTAGATAAGAAAGGAGGCACTTTGGGCATGCTTTGCTATGGAACCAAATTTTGAAGCAATGATAACGGTGAGCTTTTCTCTTTATATTCGACATCCATATTTTTAGGCTGCAAACAATTAGTGTGCATGCCTAGGCAAAGTGTAAAAGTTTTAGGTTTTGGATGTGGTAGTTTTGGTAATCCCTCTCTTCCCCTTCTCACTTTGATCCCTCTCTACGCCTGGCTATTTCATGCTTCTTAGCCTCCTAGATTTCAAATAATTCATGGATCTTTTTAGTTCTTAGCTAACCATAGTAAGTTGCTTTTTGGCCTCTTATTGAACTTGAAAAAACTGAGATATTTTGTTATCACGCAGGATGTTTGTGTTCCACTGTCATGCCTTGCAGAATTGATAGCAAGATCTAAGCAAGAGCTGGATTCTTCATCTTTAGTATGGTATAGTTTTTCTATGTGGAGATGGTTAGGAGTTTGTAAACCTTGTCTCTACGCCTTACTTTTCTTAAGCTCTTACATTACATATGCTTTAACAGCACCGTCATTGCTCATGCTGGTGATGGAAACTTCCACACTGTGATTCTATTTGATCCTGACCAAGACGACCAAAGGAAGGAAGCTGAGAGATTAAACCACTTCATGGTGCATACAGCTTTAGCCATGGAAGGTATTGCATGAGCTGCTTGAGCAAAATCTATTTTCTTTCAGCCAGAAATTTCTATTATCAATATTTCTTCTTTGGACTAATGAAGTCTTCTCATATACTGCCCCGTCCTTCATTAATCATGTTATAATACACTAATAATGTAGGAAAAAGAGTCTGCATATTCCCTTACTCACCACCATGTAATACCAA
Source organism: Osmanthus fragrans (assembly GCA_019395295.1). Taxonomy (NCBI): domain Eukaryota; kingdom Viridiplantae; phylum Streptophyta; class Magnoliopsida; order Lamiales; family Oleaceae; genus Osmanthus; species Osmanthus fragrans. The sequence continues at coordinate 3,634,445 of CM033354.1, read as the reverse complement.
TGTTTTTTGATTTTATTTTTTAAGGTAAACCACTTCTGCTGGGATAGGAGTTTTTGGTCTCCTGCCCAATAGTTTAGTGTGGGGTTTGGAATGTCTCTGCCCGTTTATTAATATAGAAATGAAGTACTAAAAGGGGACATTGGGCTTTACCTCGTAACAAGGGTACAAGAAAGAACTTGTGATATTTAAACAAGTTACACATTTGGATCCTATTCTTAGCTTACGTATGTTTATTCGATGCTTGCTTACATTAGTGGAGCCTATTCAGAGTATGAAAATATTCTGCCCCTAAGCTACTGAACTAGAAAGCCCCTGATTAGAGCTTCCTTTTTCTTAAATATGGAAGGCGGCAAAGCTTATTAGTTCTTAGGATACCCTTACCATATCCTTCTGTATGAGTCACGATTCACTTCCACCATTGACTTAAAGTATCAGTCTCTCTGATACTTGACACCTGACAGGGTATGTTAGCTTATGTTATAAATCCATCGGCATTTTGATAAGAAGAATGGTAAATTGAATGATGGTCCTGTCGAGTATCAGTTCATTCACGGTGAATTAGTGTGCCATGATGATCCAGTAAATTGGGTGGCATCCTTTCCATTCTTTAAGGTTTACTTGGTTGCTACCTCTGTTTTCACTAGATTTTAGTTGAGGATTAAAATACATGGATATGTACTTAATGCTGCATGTTTCTGTTATCATGTGTATAAACGGATTACGAAAGACATAGTTTTTAAACATCTGAATGCCAAAAATGAAGAACAGGACTATATGCGAGTTACTCTCCTGCACTGGTTTTACATTTTGTGGAATTCATTGTGTGGAATCGTGTGAAGATTTGTGAAAAAGATATCGCATTACGATGTTTTCTAATTGTCTGATTCCATGGCTAAGCAGGAACATGCACTGGTGAACATGGCGTTGGCACTGGGAAAATGAAGGTATTATTATTAAATTTACTGAGACGTTTGGTACTGTTGACACATTGACTTTAAAGAGACAACAGCACACATGCAAAGCCCATCTACCTCGTGACATTTAGGGAATGATGGGTTAGATGTTCGAGACATGTGTTCTGTAGACTAAAAGAGGTTCAGTTCATAAGATTGCATCTCGATAGAAGATGTCGGAAGGGGTAGATCGAAAACAACATGACAACTAGGCTACCATTTCTGCTTGTCGTCTATTTCATGCTAATAACATGAAATTTCGCTATAAGTTCAATAATGAGTAGTAGTTTTTTATTTTTTATATAATAACTCCATGTTTATGTCTATGTTCTCCTCAATTTCAGAAATACCTCTCCGAAGATGGTTGATTATCCTTTTCTGATTGTGTTGTCTATATATTCCAGTATCTCGAGAAAGAACTAGGAATCGAGAATTTGAGGACAATGAAAAGGATAAAAGACGCTTTAGATCCCAACGGCATCATGAATCCAGGAAAGCTCATCCCACCTCATGTTTGTATATAAGTGAATTTACACTGTACCTACTGGTGCTACAACTGATCTTTTCTCTCTATTTACAAGCAGTCGAGTTATTGAAGATTTTCCGAACATTACATGGCATAACTTTGTAGTTTGCGTTTGAAATACATTAATAGAACACTATTTTATTTGGCTTTTACATTCCACTCGACATCTGTTTAATGTTAAATTTTGAACAACCGTCCCTTGTTAGCGTGAAAAATTACGTCTACTGATGCAAGTCTCTGTTAAATTTCATACCGTAGGAATGCAGTGAGATAGTATTGTCTTTAGCAATTACTCTGTACTGTATCTTAAGTCTTGTTTTATGCTTCTTTAGCGATGGAAAATCTTGAAACTTTAACTTTTTTTTCTTAATTCTTCAACGTTGTCTGATATTATTGAATCCACAATACGAAATCTAGTGGACACAAACGAAGAGAATATGCAGGAAAAGATATGGAAAAAAGGTGCTTAGAAGTGTAAAAATTAGTGGCTTGTCGAAATAAAGAAAAATGCAAGGGTCAACTCAACCAATAAAAAAGTTAGGACAACATAAGAGAAAGACAAACAAGGCATAGGATAGGTGTGATGCTATAAAAAGATTTTTCTCCATGCATTTGATGAAAATGTTGAATGTTGCACAAGAATATATGAAAGATTTTCTGCAAGTTTCTTTTCATAATTTTATCGGACGTGTTTGGTATGTTGTACTATTTAATACTTCACGCCTAACTCGTAATTGAGATTGCAAATAGTATAGTTTGTACAAACGATTTCAATTTTTTAACGTAAAATTTTAATCATATTTTTTGTAAAATACATTTGACACAAGAAAGAGGAACGGGAGAAAGAACTATGGCATATGAGTTGGTGGGTTTGACTAGGTAACATAATGAAAATTTATCGGACTGCAAATCATGGTATGGTAGTTCGGCTTCCATTTAACATTTTTAATATCATTTTTGTATACGAGGTTTTGATCGCAGTTGCTCTTATTTTATTCCCCTGTTTAGTTGGGATTAAAATCAAATTTTTAATAAATTTTGATAAAAGTTGATGAAATGTGTAGTTGAAAAGTTGTAGGTTCTATAAAATATGTGATTAAAATTAATTGTTGACTTTGATTTAGATTAAAATCTAGATTTTAATCCTTACCAAACATGGACTTACTATAGAGGAAGGTGATTAGCTCGTTAACTGGAATATTTTATTTTTATTTTTACCAAAATTGGACCTAATAGATTTGAAAATGATAGGTTAATAACATCATCCCACACTTTTTTTTTTTTCGAATTATTCATTCTCTAATTCAAAGTATTCTAACATGTGTCCCAAGAACTAGTAGTTTAAATAATATTTTAATGCTGAATTTAAAGAATTAATTTAAATAAGGCTAAATATTCCTAGTAATTATGAGTTAAGTAGCAATCATGTGAAATATAACATTTCACGTGGAACATTTTTGGTTGAAAATGACCTTAGCAATAATTTATGATAATGATTATTATTATGATTGCACGTTGGTGTAGGATGGGGCCCCTTAAGTGCACTAAAGATGTATGGTCGATATTTAGAATTTTATGAATCATTGATCGTGCTAGATAATGTTAGTACACAGAATCAACTGAATGAAAAAGCATGAAAGGCAATAAATATGACGGATTATTCTATTTTTTTATGTCACCCTTTATGTATGAGTCCAGTACGAAGTAAGCGATTGTAAAATCGACCCTAAATTTATTAAAAACATTGTCAAATTACATTTGTTTGCTTTATTTTGTTGTTCTAGTTCGTGGAATCGTGGTAATTTGAATTTGAAGTTTTGATATCTTTCTATTTTAATTAAATATAGAAAAATTGTTGTTCTTGAATCTTTAATTCGAACATATTAGTTGACTTGAGTAGCTTTTTGAAATTATACTTTATTATTGATTTAAACTTTTAATTTCAAAGATTTTATAATAAATTGTAAATTCACGTTTGTAAATAATTGTTCTTTTAATAAATTAAATAAATGTAAATTATACTAGATTCCAAAAATAAGCATGTAATAAAAAATGTCAAACTAGTTTTTAAAAAGACGAAAAAGATACAATTTTACAAGGATAAAGCTAGACGTACAAGGTGAGATTTTACAGGGTGTTTACAGATCTCTCACATGAGGTGCGTCCCACCTCATTAAAAAATTACCCCAAAAAATACCCACCCCCAAGTGTTGTGAGTGGTCTGTAGGGGTTCTGTAGAACCTCTACCTAGTAATCCAGAACGGTCCATTTTACAATTACTTTAGATCATTATCATGGTGGTTGAATTTCAACAAAAGAGAGTTAAATAGAATTTGGATGAATTCTACTTATTATAACATTTGAACTTATTTTTTCCACTCATTTTTTTGGATTCTTACTCAAAAGCAATAAATGGAGAATAAAAGTGCTTACAGAGTGGAAGAAACTTCAATTTGGCAAACTTTTTATGTACGGAAATTTATGTCTTAACTTAGAACATGTTTGGCTACGTTTAAGACCAAAATAAAAGTTACTTTTAATGTCTACACATTTTAAAGCGTCAAAAGTAATTTATTTTGAAAGTAATTATTCCTACTTATTAATTTTCAATTTTGATTGATAAAGGAATTACTTATCTAAAAAATTACTTATAAGTAAATTTAAATATACGTAAAATTAAGTCCATGTCTATCATTATTTCAAAATTTCCTAACGAACTTGTTCGCTCTCTATATGAGCATCTACAAATTTCAAGACTAAGTGCTAATGATTAGAAATTCGAGGATAAGAATAGAATAAAAAATAAAAATTCCAAGTGACGTGGACGTAAATAGTCAAATTTTGTCCGCATCAGCCTATCATAATTACAAAAATAACCTTTAGACATTTATTTATCTCTTGCATGTCCCCTAATTTCCTGTCTATTTATTCATCTTTTTCGTTTTGCTTGTCTGTTAATCATCTTCTCCACCAGAAGAAACTCCTATACACACACAGAAAGAGAGAAATGGGTTCTCTTGCTCATCTTGTGGAAGATTGTCTAGGTATAATCCAAGTTTACAGCGATGGCTCCATTTTTCGGTCCGAGGTAAGGTATCATCGATCAATTTTGTTACGACGAGTCGTCAAAACTTGAGTATTATTTTCATGTTTAATCAAAGTGTGGTTTTTTTACGATTAACAGGTGAAAAATTTCCCCATTAAAAGTCCAAGACGATGGCTCTGCAATATGGAAAGATTGTCTATTTGATAAGAAACACAATCTTTTCCTCCGCCTATACAAGCCGCGGTCTACTTCTAATTCCTCCACCGCCGCCGAAAAACTCCCAATTCTTTACTTCTTCCACGGCGGCGGCTTCTGTCTTGGTTCACGCACATGGCCTAACTGTCACAACAGCTGCCTCCGCCTCTCTTCAGCACTACCCGCGGTAGTTATCTCCGCAGACTATCGCCTGGCGCCCGAGCACCGCCTCCCGGCAGCCATGGATGATGCAATGAGTGCGGTTAAATGGCTCCAAACTCAGGCTTTATTGAACTGTGCTGATCCATGGTTATCTGATAGGGTTGATTTTGACCGGGTTTTCATAGTGGGAGACTCCTCAGGTGGAAACCTAGCTCACCATTTGGCGGTTAAGCTAGGACCGGGGTCGCCGGAGTTGAGCCCGGTAAGGGTTAGGGGCTATGTGCTAATGGCACCATTTTTTGGTGGTACTGAGAAAACCAAATCGGAAGTAGAGGGTCCGCCGGAACCATACCTGAACTTGGAGATTCTTGACAGGTAAGGAGTTTAATTTATTTTTTGTTTTACGTCCAAATTTTGCATTGCATGGATTACAAATATTCCTTTTGATTTCATGCATTTGATTTTGATGATCATCATTCATCAAGGATTGCATATGGATTAAAATACACGATTATATTATAATATCCGACTTTTCTTTTTTGACCATTCGACTCGAAACAGTTGGAGTTGTGCTCTACCAAAACGAAGTTTCTATTCATTGCAGAATGGAAGTATGATAATTTTCTCATAATTCCTTGTGTGTAATACCTATTTATAGCATATGTTTTCCTTAATAAACACACTCTTTTAGTTCATTTTTTGGACCGTATATATATGCAGTATGCGTGAAAAAAGTATTTTAAAAATTTGTTTTAATCGTGGTCCAATGTATGTAGACACCGTACCTTATTAATTAACAAAAAAATTAAGTGATTATAATTCTGAATCGTACATTAACTAAGCAAAATTAATAATTGGATCTTGATTCTTTTTAATGAAAATGACTTAAATAATAATGATAGAGATTGCTAAAAGTGTTAGTGGGATTAAGACAAGAGATGGAGTGTGTGAGTTGAACATAATTCTTGCACACATGCAATGCCTCAATCTATCTCTGTGTGGTTGGTTGTGAAAAGATTAATATTGTTGACCCTTTGAATGTGGACTTAGTCTTAAAATTGAGGAATATCTATGAATCCACTAATAGCCACAATCCCAAGATTGGCTTTTCTATCTTATATAGCAGCCACCCCTTTCTCATGGGAGGTGGACCTATGATTTTATGGAATATACCTTGGAAAGTTGTTTGGACCCTCTCTAGGTGTTTATCATATTATGTACTAGTGGTTGTCACAATCCTAACAATTTTAAAAATTGTATACGAAAGAATATACATTTAGTATATTGGATTGAACGTTATAAATTAAGGACGAAATATGTAATAACAGTTGTAATTGTAGTGCTTAATCCTATCTAATTTGCGTACAAAATACATCAAGTAAGTAGTAAAATATATTGCACCTTGTTAATATGTGATTTATATCTGAATTTTTTTTTTTTTTTTTACTACTCGAAAAGATAGTTAGGGACTCTTTGGCATGTTTTTGGAAAGTCAGAAGTGATTTTGAGACTTAAAAAAATGCTTTTGATTTAAATTAGATGAAGTTATCAGAAAAACTTTTGTTTCAGGTTGGTCAATCTGTCAATACATGTTAATTTCACCAACCATGCTACATAGTCTGCTTGGTTGACACCCCCCCACACACATTGGAAAAAATATTATTTTATTCATGCAGAACCCACACACCCATGTGAGGAGTGTATCAACCAAGTGATCATCCAAAGTGTTTGAATAACTTAATTCTAATTTCACCAGTGAAAAAGTTGGCACGGAAACCTAGTTGACAAATAGTTAATTTGTTCTGTTAGTCAAATTAACAAACATGGTCGGAACAATGAGTGCAAACCGAATTTGTTCAAATCAAAGTATAAGTTCAAGAGTTAATTCAAAACAAAATAAAGTTTAGTAATCAACAAAAATTTTAATCGAGTATTTAATGATGGCCAATATGAATAATCTCAATCAAATTGCAAAATATCTTCAAATTAAGGCATGATTGAAATGTCACATTTCTTTAAAATTTGATTTTATCAAAAATAGTCTCAAACATTAGCAATTATCTATATTTGGGAATTCGCATGCTTGATTTGATCGTGTATTGCCCCCTTTTCAGAAGATCTTGTAGGGTCAAAAATCATCTAAAAACGGGTAATCTATGTGGAATACACCTTTTAATTCCCATTATAATAAAATAATTTCATGTTCTTCCATTATTAGATAGTGACTTATCATTATAAAAGATTAGCCCTATTCATGTACCATAAACAATATTGGCCGTAAGTCAATAGCAAAATTAATTTTTTTATTAAACATATTGATTGATAGGATTATTAATGGGATTAATTTTAGTTAAGTGTTGGTAAGAATATATTAAAGTATGACGGACAAGACATTACACTCATTATCTATGTGCTCTTTGAACCTTAAGTACTCGTCACAATTGTCTCATCCAATCTTGATATTTGTTTGATCAAAGAGTTGTTGCAGAAGGATTACTTATAATTGTCTAACTCGAAGACCTTTATGAATAATTATATTGTGTTTGTTTGATACAATTATGTACCATGGTTTCTTTCTAATTTTCTCCCAATTAACAGATTTTGGAGGCTGTCACTACCAGCTGGAGACACTGCGGACCATCCCCTGGCAAACCCATTTGGGCCTTATAGCCCAAAACTTGAATCAATAATGCTTGACCCAATATTGGTGTTGGTAGGAGAATGTGAAGTGATGAAGGACAGAATTGAGGACTATGCAAAAAGACTTGAAGAAATAGGAAAGAAAATTAAGTATGTTGAATACCAGGGAAAACAACATGGTTTCTTCACAAATGACCCTTTCTCAGAACTAGCAAACAAAGTGTTGGAAGAAATAAAACATTTCATGTCTGAAAACTCCAAGTAAAAATGATGCCAACAATATGTTGGGTGGGGGGTGGGGTGGGGGGGGTGGAGGTATCTAGATGTGCTCTATGTGTATGCTTGTTAGCTAGAAGTGTTTGTAGAGAAGAAATTTAGAGCTATATGTCAAAGTAGAATGCCTATTATTGTTAGATGAAGTGTGTACAAGAATTATGACTTTAAACAAGTAATCTTCTGTGGGTTCCTCATTTATAAATTATTATGGATATAAGTGAATTACGGTTCAACAACACGAGGCCTTGCCTAAACCGTATCCTCCCAAATACAATCCACCAAGACAGCCTTGATCACACACTTCAAGGTGGTACTGGTTGCCCAGTTGCAAAATGCTTGTGAGCCGTGGCCACCTAGTATCAAGCACAAGCTTATTAGCTTAGCGGTTCGAGCTAAAACCCCAATTACACTATTTTTATGTCTCTTTTTCTTTAGACTAATGGTAAAATTCCAAAAACCACTAGGAAATAATGGACTCAAATAGAAGAATTAAATAGATATATAGAATTAAAATTGTCATTAAATGACAGAAAATTACTAGCAAATATGTACTTTTTTTTCATTTCACTCCTAAACTGCGCAAAGATGAGAACACATGATCTCTTCACTACCAAATACTTCATACCAGAGGCTAAGGATGTAATTGAAATTATTACAGTTCCTATCTGAAATTTCCAGCAAATGAGATACCCTAATCCACATGTCTTTGATTTTTCTTCTATTCTTCCCTACTCTCTTCCAAAACAGATCACAAAGCAAACTTCAACACTGCTTCATGTGTATCCATAACATTACACAGAAATGCTGAAATGGAAAGTTTATTTACCTCCAAATAGTTGAAGGTTGCTCAGATGTACAATCGAATCATATTTCCACGTTCCTTGTCGTCTTGTTTTTCCTTCTTTCATTGCCTCATGTATTATGTGTCCAAACAACTGAAATGAATCAGCAATCTACCAGCAAATACTGGCAATGACTTTTTACCCTCTTGAGTTGACAAGGTAAGGCTTGTCAAAACAATCAAACAAAGCCAAATCACCTAGATGGCAAATTAACAACATTAGGCACATCAGCAACACCAGAAGGTGGAGTCTGTGGCCTTGGTGTGACGATAGAAGCCATTCCAAACTCGTCATCAAGCATATCAACCCCATTCCACCCTACAACAGCTGCAACTGTAGTTAAGGAATTAGCGGTTAAATGGAAAAAAAATGTGTTGAAACTAAGATGAGCACTCGAAGAAGGATACAATCTGTCTTCCACATGTCTGTGATGCTGACATCTGCATCTGATAGAAGCCAGTAATCTGCATCATTCTGTGGCAACGGAAAAATTTGTATATTTAGATAGAATAAAAATATACTCTTAGATATAAATTAAATATATGTCTAATTAAATTAGGAAAAATGCACAGCAATATGATTAATAAAACCTTTAACAGATTAACTGAACAGCAGTGAGTCAGGCACTTTATCTCAGTCACATTGTTGCAACAAATTAAGCCTATTCCAAAAAATATTTGGAATTGATTACATGAATCATTTATCTCCACTTGGTCAGATCCATCTCTATTCGCACTCACAATCGACTACATGAATCATTTTGGTTCAAAGTTTTATCTTATTCATTCTAGCATAGTCGGTCACACATCTTATTCATGTATCCTTTCGCGAATTTAAAATTGCTTCCTAAGTCCAGTTTTCCATAAAGATTGTGTATGGCCACACCATGTTAAACATTTACATTCAGAACAGCCACACTTACATCAATATTTGAAGGGACAATCTTCGTCATTCCTCCAGCACACTCTTGTAAAGCACCAAAATCATAGTTTATTCTATGGTTATCTTGGGCTTGAGCTTCAATCTCCTTCCCACTGCTTGCCAACAAGGCTCCTTGTGTTGTGGGATTTTCACTTGAACCAAGAGGCAAGCTTGTAGATGGTTCACCACCATTTATCTCTTCAAATTTCTCCTCAAATTGACTGAAGTTTTGGTGGAAGAGGTTTCCAATAAGGGAAAAAAATTACAAAAGCAAAATGATATGAACAATAAGGGTGGGTGATTAACATGTCAGGGGTCAGAAGCATCAAAAAAGGAAATTGTAAAAGTACCTAACAAGGTAAACATCGATGGGACCCATTGTGCTTCTGAGTATTATTCTGTATCTCCTTTGTGGGTAATCAACAGCCTATTTATGACAAAAAAAAAAAAAGATCTTCATAATCAGAAACATCCACATTAAACCTTTCCATTTTCTAGCTTTACCTCATCAGGATCTGGAACTTCAAGGGTGGTCCCGTGTGGAGCTTTAATTGCTATCAGGGTTTCATCCTGTCAGAACCAAAGCCTGAAAACTTAATCACTATAGAAATCTGTACATAATGATAGAAAATGCATTTTTCACAGACATAAATATTCATCTCTTCTATCAATCATTGTGATAATAAATAATGGTTCTACACATTAAAAAAGGACAAGAAAATTGGACCTTGAAACAAGGCAATCCTTTGATATCGTCTTCAGTCACAAAAAGCCATCTAAAATAGTTACAATTAAAATGTGTATTAGTGAAAATGATATTTGCATTACTCAGTTCAAATAATGCCAGGCAGAATTTTACCTTTGATTATTTTCATCTTCACTCAAGTCCCTCAATTTTTCTTGCAGTTCTCTGCAACAGCTTGAAAGATCAACATACACAATAATTTGAACAAAGCAGCGTGTATTGTTTAACAATACAATGAATTCTTAACCTTGTTCGCTCATCCAGTCCTCTTTCTTCCATGGAAAGGTTCTCAATTTCTGCCTGTAAACAGACAAGAAGAATCATAAAGCTAATGATTCGCGTGTAAGTAAATTTAATTTGACTTTTTACATGCAAAAGCCGACCCAACTTTATTGGCAGTGAGGCTTAACTAAATATTGTACAAGTAAACTTATAATACAATAAAATCGCAGGTAAATGGAAAAGAAAAATATCAAGATACATGAATACTTAGGAAAGTCCAAGTTTAATTCTACTCAATGGGGCAATAAATAGAACAAAATACATGAAATACATGAGGTTTAGCCTCTCTTCTTCCACGTACCTGCAAAAGAGTACTGTCACTGTCCACTTGTCCAGGTTTTGAAGGATCAAATCCCCTGATGAGTAATAATAATAAGAATCTTCATTAAGCTTCAAGCTTCAAATGTCACTACCTTATTGAACCTTATTGATAATAATATTCTCCGCTGAAAGGTAAAAGCATTATACCAAGTTTTTTCTGTAAGTGAAATACAGACTTACTTCCAGTGAATTCTGTTCTTGAGCTTCTTTTCAATAAGACCAATTCCTTCAAGGACATTTGTTATGTCATATATCCGTCTCTTCTGCACCTGTACAACCACACTGCAATGAATTTTCTGAATCTGAAAAGACAACTAATCTAGCAGATAAATCACCTGCAAAGTGTCTGCAGCTTTGTTTAAATCGAGAATACCATCTTCTGCATACTTTATCAAGTTGATGAATTTCTTTGTTAGAAGACCTGAGAAGCGTGACATATATTTATCACTTGTGCAACTAAAGGTTAATATTTCAAATCTCAAATATTAGGTAACAAGATTACTCAAGGAACTATCATAGCGGCAGCTGCCAGCAGGAGTAAGAGCTAAGGGAGTATCTGCAAATACAAAAAATCATCATGTTATATGTTGCTATACAAATGAAACCGTGAATTTATAAAAAAAAATTAATGATCATTGATCAACAATTGCAGATATTTGGACGCAAAATAATGCACTTGTAACTGTTCTCAAGAAATTTCTATCAAGAAAATGATCCCACTGCTGTTGATAAGTTAACTATGTATCTCACCAACACTGGAGGCAGGAGTTGGAGATGAAGATCTATTGTTCTTTGTGACCTTTGACCTGCCAGCTATCTTTCCTCCTTTCCCAGATATAGGTGTAAGGAAGGGACTGCTAGCCGCATCATTGTATGCAGGACTTGCTGTCTTCTCACTAGACTCAAACTTTTTTTTTTCAAACCCTTTTTTTCGCTTTAAAGCCTGGGAGACACCATTTAGTTGGACATATTGGAGTTAGTAAAGGAACCAAGAACAAAATGATCAAAATAAACTATACAAACTTCACGAAGTGCCACTAGTGGAAACATTAAAAGAAAATCAAATAAACCTGGTTTGCAATGCAACTGTCATTCCAATTAACATGGACGTATTGATTTTTTTATGCACACGCCACTTAGATAGCACCACCTCTATATTTGTTAGATATATAGCAATATCCTTAAGGGAGTCCTCAAACCGAAATAAACATAAAAGAGAGTTCAACTTCAAGTGACTAGCAGTTGTTTTAAATAAAATGGGAAACAAAAACTTGTGTAAATCTGGAGCAAGAGGTTATGAATTGAAAATCCTATACAATAATAGCTTTGTCATGGACTGGCGAACTAAAATATATAGCTGCCAGGAGAATTGAGTCAGATGAATTCCAGTCGAATTCTAGTTGCCTCAAGGCTCTGCCACGTTCCTAGACTTTGGTGTTGAATTTTGGAAGTAATAAGGAATGCAATTTCATTTAAGAATTATAGATGTACTACGTTTTGCTCTTTATGTAGATATATCTATCGACATCGTGATTATAAATCTAGCAAAATATATGCTCAGTAAGTAAAATAGTATAAAAATTATAGCTCAAATTTGACATAAACCTATCTAAAATATGAACAATCATATAAAAATATAGTAATGATTCGTCCAAGAAATTAATAGCGGAATAAAGATAATTCCAAAAAGTAAGCAAATTCAGTGAGGAAGAACGTATAATACAGAATGAGGGCGTACAGGAGACTTGACTACAACAGCATCTGAAGGATGACTAGAGGAGGAGGCGGGAGCTCGACCAGGAGTATAGAAATGGTGGTAGTCATCGTGCGGGGCAAACGGCGGCTTCATGGATTCGAAGGGGAGGTGCCGCCTAATAGCCGTTGGAGGCGTCTGCTGTTGGTAGATGATCTGACCGTTCCCCGCCGCAGCTGGAGGCGTCGCCGCTTCTTCGCGGGTCGGGGCTTCTTGTTCGGTCATCTAAACTAGTATTTAATTAATTCAATCAATTAAATCCAATTGATCTATTCAAGGGGTTTAGGATTTGTTGAGGGAGGGAAAATGAGGGTTTTGTAATTTTCTATGGTGAAAGTGTGACTGAGAGGAGGGGAGAATTTTGGTTCGTATAGATATGGAGGGAAGCGGAGAGAAAATGAGAAAAATGAAACGAATAATTTGGGAGGTTTTTGTAAGTAGGTCCTTGTATATACGGAGTTCTTGTACATTTACCTCTCAAAGGCCGGTTTTCTTCAATTCTGCTCCAAGGATTTTTTTTTTCCTTTTTTTTCTGCTTTTGTTTTTTCGCTCCAAGTATTAGAAAACAGTTTAAAAACAGGGATTTCATTAATTACTTATATTTAAAGATTTCATTAAGATCCTGTTTTGCCCCCATTAATTTTGTTCATAATGGGAGAATAGTATTTTTTTTTGAAAAATTGAAGGTTGTAAAAGAATGAAAGGTTTTCGATTTACATGAAATATTATTTTTATTGAAGATTGTGTGATTGAAAATAGGAGAGAGAAAATTTTAATTTAATTTGATGAGATTTAATGGAAGCCAAACGGGGGCTAAGACATATTTTCATCTTATTAAAAAATTTATTTCCCTAGGGTAAAACTAGGAATGCACTTTAATTATTGAACATTGTTGCATAATGAAATGAATGGAATTTTATTTTTATTTCTTCTTTATAAGAACAAAAACAAAAACACATTCACTTATCTCGTGAAATATTCTTGAAAATGTGATGAAAAAAGATGTGGGCATACCATTCAAGTTTGAGCAAGTACGAGGTCATGCTTTACAAATATGTTTTCTTGAAATGACAAGAAAGAAACATCGGACTTGTATCAAATTCAGTGAGACCATGATTATGAGAAATTAATGGTGCATAGTGTTAAGAAAAAGGTTCTCTTTGTTACGTTTTGGGAGCAGCAGTTTTGCCAATGTATCAAGAATTTTCCATGGTGCCCCCCTCCTTGAAGACGGGGTGACGAAAACCCGTTCTCTTTGGCCCCACCCCCTATTTCGAAAACGAATTTTGCAAAACATGGCACAAAAAGAAATTCGAGTCACATAAAATTACACTTAACGTCGTTAAATTAGAACAATTTTTTTATTTTTGAATTGGGCGTTTTTATATATATTTCATTTGTTAAAAAAAAACGATGAAATTTGACAAAACGCCGAAAAATTGGGCAAATACTGTAAATTGCAAAATGATTAGTTTGACTTGGACCAATCCCGATGATTTTGTGTGGAGTATTTTAACATGGAATTAAGCTATCTAGAATCAAAATCATCTAAAATAATAAAAAATTTCACAAAGAAAGTTTATGTGTTATTTCTTGTGATCTTATGAGCAAAACTATATTTCATGATTCAAAAATATTTCAAACATTCAAAGGGCATTTTTTGTTTCAGGTTCTATAATTGATATTTAATAAAATAAATTAACATGTAAACAATTGAAACGGTAGATTGAATAATCATTATTTTTTGAATAAAATATCATGAATAAAGCTAAGATAATTTTACGCATTTTCACGTTTTGAGAAACAAAGTTTTTTGAAAACTAAGACAAAGAAAAGTCGCACTTTCAATATTATTATCAAAACAGGGTACACCCAAAATCACAAATAAGATTCTAAGGAATTTCATGTACTCAAAACACAAAACATTTTACACTAAAATAACGCACCATAAGTAGTTTAGTTGAATTCGTGCAATTTTTTTTTTTTATTAATTTTGCATGCCCAAATTTTATTATTTGATTGCTTAATCACCAATTGAGTATATGATTATTTGTTGCAGTGCTAAGAGACTCACAATAGATATAGAACACTGCTTGATTAAAATATGTGCAATAAATATTAGAAATAATATTTATCACGTATGCAATCTTTGAGATAATTGTGAAATTGAATGCATTATATTAATTCAGATTCAGATTAGGAATATATTCGAGTCGTAATTAGAATAGATTTAATTTATCTTAAAAAAGAAAATTAATTACAATAGAATTATCAATTGTCAAGAATGCATGAACGAAATCAGGTATGTAGTCAAAAATTGGAATAGATAATATTAGATGGATTCGTAATCCACTACATTTATCCCATACACAAACTAAATTCAAATTTTACAAGCTTTAGTCGATTACTTTAAAATAATCACAAACTACAATCACTTTTGTTTTACTTATTTTGAATATAATTAAAGACTAATACACTCAATTGAATTTTATTTCCCGTGGGACGATCACTTGCGAGAATTCATGGAAAACACTCAGTTAACTCGATTCATGTAAACACAGGTCAAGCTGTATCCACGAGTCAAACCGTCCACAAGCTGGTTGATTTTTTTAAAGAAATTAATAACATGAGCCAGTCCACGACCACACCCAGCTCAATCCATATCTCATCTAAAAACAAGTCTAAATTCCCAATTCTCATTCTGAATTGTCAACCACACATGATAAAATAATATTTTCCATCCATCAAACAAGCCACATATTCACCATCATTACATCAAAAAAAATGCATTTTCTTCAAAATAATGTGCATCAAACGGGCTCTGAATTTGTCCATGAATCGAACCGAAACAAGCCCAACCTAGAAGTGGCTCAACCTGTTTGCCACCCAGGAGAGGAAGGTACCGATCTTTGAACTAGGAATCTCAATTGTGAAAGTAACGGTTCTTAATCAATTGGAACAAAGTGAATTGATCACTACTTGTGCAATTGCTAGTTTGGCAAAAATCACACTTGTGCAACGCACACTCAAATAAAGTCAGAACATTTTCATGGCTATTCATAGCCCATATCAAACTATGGAACAATTGCGACTTCATCAAGCTCTGATTATTTTTCAACTGCACGTATAAATCCCTCTTTAACTAAATTTTAAGAACTCGAAAGCAACTCCATCAAAGAACAAGAATCAAGAATGAAGTAATCAAGGATTCACCGTGAATGCCCTAACTGCAATGCATATCTCTATGCTTCCAAGTAATATGTCTAGCAGTTCTTGAAAAAGAAAAACGGGGAAAGTAAAGAGCCAGGCGCATATGCTGGTCATGATACTTCTAAACTCAAAAACATTCTTGTTTATGGAAAACTGAAAAGATAATCCAGTATGCCGAAAACTGCTGGACTTGCGTAACTGAATCTTTCATTCATCTAGCTCATAGAGAACAAATTATCCATGAATCATTTAAAATGCAATACCACACAACTCAATCCTAGATCGAGTACATCATGAAACACGTCCTTTTGCACAAGTTGTGGAAATCAATGCCCGGGCATCCCATACATAACCACCAAACAACCAATCCCCGTGCTGAGTTCTCTCAGGTGCTTCCATCTAGTTCTGTAATCAGTGAAGGGAATATGTAAGACAGCTGCCTTGAGACTTAAAAAATGGAACAAGGCAAGACAATAAATGCACACCTCAGCTGCCTTGAGACTTGACCTTGTGGCATAGGGCTCAGTAAGTCAAGGCACAAGCTTAAAACAAATGACACTAAACAATCTAACCTTCGAGGCATTTAATAACTTAGAAGTTTACAACTCGATTCATCCCATTACTACAATGACGAATCCATTGAGCAAAAACAGATTGTAATTTTATAATGATCTCTGTGCTCCCTGGTTAGAACCTCTAAGAGGCTTAGATTCTAAGGGCGCTACTGAAAGTCCTTTCTTAGGTCATCGAATAGGTAGGTGTAAGCCCCTAACTCCTAAGGCCTTTGGTACTTGGTAGAGGGAGAAGCCCTTAAAAAAAAAATGGTTTGGAACCCTTCCCCTATTTATTTACCGGTTTTGCTACATGTACACTCCCCTTTACCCTTTGGTTGACTCGGGCCCACCCAAGCACTCACATGGAGGTCGGGTCCCACTTCATTAAATTTAATATTTTTACTTCCATGTGAAGGGGGCAAGTGGGGTCGGGTAAGGGAAAGGGTAAAGGGGAGTGTACAAATAGCTTAATCCATTTATTTTCTTCCTTCTGTAGTTGGCCCACTTCAGACAAAATGAGAAAAAAGGTCGGCTTCTGATGCTGCAAGTAGAGAAAACAATTCCGGATCAGGAGGATTAGTGTCCTCCCCCTAATGAAATCCAATGGGATCCAGAAGAAATCCGATAATAGTTGTGGAAGGCGGCGAAAGTTGCTTTAAGATGGGATAAGATGCTTAAGTTAACACTAATTCTGTACAACTTCTAACTGGATATCCAGTTTCGAGAACACAAACTCATAGGATAATAAATTAAAGACATGGAATGAAATTTATCTGCAATCAGTGAAAATTGAGTAAGAATTTTTTTTGTATAAACAAATGGTGCTATTTATCAAGAAAATTTTCTTTATCTATGGAGCATTATCACCAATAATATTTGCATTTGTACACCACAAGGCAGAGGTCCTCACCGGCATGGAAGAACTACAACACACCTCCAGCCTGTCCCGGAACCGAGCTTCTGATGATTTCAACATCGTTGGCAATGCTAAACACACCCCCTTCTCGACGCACATTCTGTGCCTCGGCTTTATCCTATTCTCTAAGCTAAATGAAAAGTATTGGGGAAACATTACCAATTCCTTCAATTCTCGTCCCATTTCAACTACAAAGTAATCGAATTTAGGCTCGAAATTCTCCTTAATACTGTAACAAAACAATGATGGGAACCTCCGAAACATGGTAATGGTATCCTTATAGGAAAATCCCAGCTTCTGTAAGTATTCAATCCGAGGGATGAACTTGGATTCCACTGAGCAGGACAAGAGTGAAGCACACTTGCTTACATCGTCGATTCCAATTGTGCCCTGGAGGAAGTACAGCGTGGGCCGGAGTTGGCGTCCAACGCAGCATATAAGAAGGCGGGGACGGCGGCGGATGACTTGGCGGAGGTCGATGGCGTCCACGTGGGCCTCCCGGAGAAGAAAAGTGGTGGCGGGAATAATTGTAGTGGACAAAGGGACAGTTAAAATTTCAGGGCACATGGGAAAAATGCGGCGGAGATTCAATGTGGTCAGGCCCAGGGAGAAAAGGAATTCCACAGTGGATTTCACCTGCACAAGGGATGTAGAATGAAGAGACGGATTTGCGTGTAGGCAGTATAAGGAGTCTATGCCAAGGGAGTCTAAGTAGAGGAGTTTCTCCTGGATTTTAGAGGATTTGGTGGGAATTGGGGGGGAAGGGGGAGAGGAAATTGCGAGGGGGATTTCATTTTTGGGAGGAGGCGAGGGAAAATGAAGGTGTTTGGGACGGAAAATGGATGGGGAATTGGGAATGGAAGCGGCGGCAGTGGTAGTGGAGGAGGCAGTGGCGTAGAGGAAAAGAGTCTGGCATGGTTAGTACATGTTTCGGCTGAGACGGAAAAATGAATTTCGCGGTGGAGATTTATCCAGTGGTGGAAAGAGATAAGGAGGAGGGTTTTCTGCTATCTGGAAATCCAAGTTGAGGATAAAGGGCGAATGGTTCTGTTGGACCAATCTTGAAATACCCGAAAGGCCCAAGCCATGTTTTGGAACCCTTTATATTACAAAATTGTGTCGAAATAGATAATTTAGTTCGTCTCAATCGATAAGAACTTGAGCCAATACTGGACGAGGGTTGGACTAGAAGCTAATGTGTCAAAATAGATGTTTGATCATAAATACATTTTAAGGCAGGTCTTTTAGGATAAGTCGGCCGTTAAAAGCAAAAATTCTTCTAGTGTTCGAGTTTTGACCGACTAATCATGAAAAATGACGGTCTTCCCTCTGGTTCGCCACCCGGGTAAATTTAGATGCGTTCACAGCTGGTATACATTTGGGCCGAACATTCAGGAGACTTTGTTGTTTTGTGATTTTCTATGTGTGATGCAAGCTATAATGGAAAATCAAAATTTGACATAAAATTTGTCATTTCCCATGACAGTACCACCAGCCACCCAAATACTCCTGCGTCATGGAGTCCAATGGTCCGTTCTTTTTTTCCCCTCAATAACTTGCATCCCTCTGGGCATTGATGAACTCGCACTTTACCACTCCGTGGATCGAAGACTTTATTCAAGATCTAGGTCGCTCATGATATACATGTCATGGCCTTTTGGATATGGCTGAAAAAAGAGGGTAACGAGAAGAAATTTTTTGGTAGAATGACGCATGTGCCTCTTATGCTAGTGAATAAATTTGCTGATGAAACAATTGTCTAAGGTGCAAGCACAAGGACAGGTATCCATTTGTGAAGGAAATATGAATACTAGTTTCGATTGATGAGCTGGTGAGTAGAATGATTAGCCTCAGGTCATGAGTCAGTTAGCATACTTTTATTTACAATATTCTTAGAAAGGGATCTCATATCCCTAAATTTGATGTTACCGCTATTTCACTACAAGATATAAAAGATGAGAGTTGCCCCCAGGGTATATCTCCAAGTGGCAAAGGAGAGGGCGGTTAGGGCTCAGCGCGGTAGTGTGCAGAGTTCGATTCCTCGCAAGGGAATTGACTTTGTTGCAAGCGGGAGTTACCATTGAGTTAATAGCCCTGACCTAACCATAAGCTCTCCACCCTGGCTCCTTGGAGGCACATCCTGCGATTTACCTCCTCCACAATGGCCTAGGGCAGGGTCGGTGGGGGGCCCTCAAGGTTGGGGTTCAACCTTTTTTTTTTTTTTTTTTTTAAAGAGGAGAGTTATTACTATTCATCAATCATCATCATTACGTCATGTTGATGTCATATATATAAATTTTTTATTCTAGAACGTAAATAACATCGTATTAATTCGGTACACCAAAAAATGTGTTCTGCACGCAACACTCATTCCCTGAGCACAACATAACCATTCTTTTCTCAGAAGTCAGAACCACCCATTACTCCACCATTTCTTTACCACCAAATCCAATACCAAGCTTTTGACATTTCCTCTCTATATTTCTTCCTTACACGCCACACCAATCTCTTCATTTCTTTCAGTAGGTTTTCTTTCCAATCCCTAATCACTGCTAATCTGAAGTCAACAAAACCCACCGATAATGGTTATCACTTGATACAGTCCGACGACCATACAAATCTTTGAGTTCGTCAGTTCAAAAGTCTTCTCAAGGACGCCACAAAAAGAATGATGACGATAATAGATATAACGGAGGTAGCAACAGTGGGTCAATGAAGGTTGCTTCTGGGACAGGAAGTTATCAAATGTGTTATCCCATTAAAATGGGGCATCATTTGGATGACACGTGGAGGAATCCACAAGAAGACACTCATCAATGAATAGTGAGGGGGACACATTATTCGCTCGTACGAAGTCCTTCTATAGACGAAGTGGATAGAACGTGGCAGAAGTTCTATAAACGAAGTAGATAGAACGTGGCAGAAGTCCTTCTATAGAAGAAGTGGATAGAACGTGGCAGAAGTTCTATAGACGAAGTAGATAGAACGTGGCAGAAGTCCTTCTATAGACGAAGTGGATAGAACGTGGCAGAAGTCCTATAGACGAAGTAGATAGAACGTGGCAGAAGTCCATCTATAGACGAAGTGGATAGAACGTGGCAGAAGTCCTTCTATAGACGAAGTGGATAGTATGTGGTAGAAGTCCTTATATAGACGAAATCCCCTCAACTGCACAGTACATCTCCAGTCCGAAGTCCTCGTTGTTGCTTAAACACTTCGTTCACCGAGGCGCTTGTAAGGAACAAATCTGAAGGATATCCCTGAGAAGTGATTGACATGACAAGTCATTTCAAAGCTGCCTTACTTGATGTCAGACAAAAGGAAGGTGGCAGGGCAATCATCACCATAGTTAATGTCGTGAATGATGTGATGTTCAAAACAATAAGATGAAGCCACGTGGATCTAATCCGACGATAGGCAGTTCAGTCATTTGTCTATAAATAGCATTTGTTGTGATTGTAAAAGGGAGGCGAAATTGGAGATAATGGGATATACAAACTCAAATTCTTACTAGAGTAATTGATAAAGAAAATATTATGTTCTTATAATGTTATTGTGCTTTTACAATATTATAAGGGTTTAAAACTCAGAATCAACTACAGATCTTTTATCATTTGACACCAAAATCCTCCGTTGGTATTCCCGACTCGATAGTCCATATATATTTTACAATCACCAACTCCCGGTCAAACTTGTCGGAATCCACGTGTCACGAGTCCGATACTGACATCTGTTGACAACATTTTTTTGGGTCAACAAGGTGCTAATGCAACTATGTTTTAGACCTATTTGTTTACAGAATAAATCTTCGGAACCATGAACTTAGCTTTGGTTGCATCCAAGTATTGGTTGATATCCATCTAATTTACCCTGCGTATGTTTTTTGTTTGATCCATTACCTATCATGTTTGCTTAATGCTCTGTAAGAAATATACTTAAATTTGTAGAATACATTAAATGTCATTGCATAATTTCAATTAAATTCTTCTCTTATTACATTTTTTTATAAAGAAAACTGAATGTTGATGCTGATATTATGCTGATTTACTTACATGGCTTCATTTTTTGTGTATGTTGTTGCATTAGTGACAACTTCATAGGCCAAATCTCTCCATCTCTTATGTTGACAACTTCGGCTTTTCTTATTTTTGTTGGATCAAAAGTGTCCATAAACCACTACATCACCACCGCCTTAAAGGTATACTCTCTATCGGAATCAACCGTGCCGTGGCGACACAAACGAAGACATGCCCTATCTCCCGTGCGCGATGGAGACACGACGCTCATGGTTATTTGGTTTCAAAAAAGAAAGTTTAGTTGTAATTTCGCTGCATTTATGTTGGCAAGGCAAAACACTGCTGTTAGCACTTGTAGATATGTACTACCTCTCTCTTTCTCTCTCTCTCTCTCTCTGGAGTAGCCCATGGACTTCTCCTGAGTCATAATGAGAGTGGTCGGTTGCAAACTCTTTCCCTTTTTCATGAGGTGAAACAAATGGACACTTCGACCACTTCTACTTTTTATAATGCTCTGACTGACATTTGCCAGGTTATTTATTAATTTAACTGAAAGGTTTTCCAGCTTAATTAGAGTTTATAGCTTCTCAATTAAAACAGCTCAAATTTTTGGAAAGCCTGGTGCCAGTTCTTTATGTTTAGTCAAAATTTATTTTCTTAAATAGTTATCTGGTGCTCTTGATGCATCAATCATTGGAATAGACCATAAGGCTTCTATTACTTTAAATTTTGGCAATTTAGGGAACACTTTTGACTTCTGAAATTTGAATTTATGAGACAAATTTTAAGTTGTTCTTGCTTATAAATTTGGAATATCAATCCTTTAAAATGCTCCAAGAATAATCTAATGATATGTTTGGTCGGTAGTGCCAGTTACCACTGGAAGTGCACTTGATAAGATTTTAATTTCTTTGTTACACTAATACTATCCCGTACATGGTAACATGTCATAAGCATGGTAGATTATCTAATTGCTTATTTTACTCTTCGACAGAATTCATCTACTCTATGTAAGTGATTTTTAGAACCTGTCCCTCGATACAAATGGAGGATCAGTAGATAAGAGCTCTCTTGTCATTTGCTTAAATGTTGATAGATTTTGTTTCGACAATTGGTGGAGTTTCACTTGCTGAAGCTCCTGCATTTCAAAAGGCTCCAGGTGGTTCTCCAGCTAATGTTGTTTATATAGCTAAGTTGGGAGATTCCTCCGCTTTTATTGGCATGGTACCTTTTTTTCCTTTAGCTTGTCTTGTTTAAGAACTTTATTATCATAAATATCAATATCCCCTGAAAATATGTTGTTGTGCTACAAGGTATGTATTGGTTCATCTTTTAAATACTCAATTTTCATTTTAATATTTTGTTCAAAGAAATTTGTATGGTGCATCATGTTGACATATACTTGTAACATTTATGTAGTTCTTAATGTCTTAAGAGAGAAAACTAAGTTGGTGTAAGCATGTTGTTTTCTTATTTAAAACCCGTGTTAACAAACCTAGAGTTAGCTAAGGATGAATGGTTGCCAGTTCTTATCCATTGCTTCTATGAAATGAATGCCATCACAATTTATGCATTTCCTTGGTTCCTTGTGCATAAATGTTTCAAGGGAGCCACATAAGAGCTGGGAGTTGAGGTCAAATGGCTTTCAACAAATTTCTAGCATGTATAAAAAGGTTTGTCAATCTGGTACCTTGTTGGATTCATTAAAATTATTAGTTATGTATATCCAATTGTCGATAATTTTTTTGACGCAAGTGTTCATTTTTCCTTTCCATTTTTGAACTATATTTGTAGCATGAACACGCTGAATTAATTAAAATAATGTGTATAAAGTAAAGAAATGTATGTAATCTAATTCTCTAGATGTTATTTAGTATTATGTTTTTTGAACTACAGCTATCTTACATTCTTTATACCGATTTCTTAATTTTTATTTTTTTTAAAGAACAATTTTTACAAAATTAACATCTTACATTATAATAGGGACCGTGCAACACACGATCTCCCACTGGTAGTATTAAATAGGAAAGAGAGTAATATTTTATTAATAATGAAGTCACATCACCAACGACATTGTCATGATAATCACAAAAGTTTGTCAGTGATCACAAATGGTATCATTATCTGCGATTTCATTCAAAGTACTGATATATTGATTATTATTAGAATCTTCGACGGTAACATATATCGCATATATAATCTTACGCTTATCTTTTCACTAAACGAAAGGAAGAGTTGGAGCTAGCCATTCCATCACCTACCAATAATACATGTGTACTTCTCACTTTCATAGAAATATTTTTCAAATAACATTTTTACTAATTTACAATATTTTCGAAAAAAAATCTTCATTTTCAAAAAATAGTTTTTAATTTGCATCTATGCGGTTGGTTCCAAGGAATTCTTTTAACTAATTGGTTTCAAATAGGACCACCATCATTATGGGTACGTTAGACCATATTTAGACCATGTCATAAAGTTACTTCTAGCAATTCGAGGCTCTTCACTTTACAATCCTTATATAAAACTCATAAGCAAATTAATAAATATATTATTAATTATAACTATAGTTATCATCAGAAAAGTATAAAGCTGCACGTAAAGGTGCAGAGTTCACAAGGCCCCTCACTGTAGCGGCGGAACCCGCTTGTATTAAAAAAAAAAAAAAGTTGTGCGTGCCCCGTCGCTGTGCGCACGCCTAGCAGGAATCTGTGAACCAGATCCTGTACGTGCAGAACAACTCATCAGAAAAAGAGTAAACATAAAGGCAGCATGATAAAGAAGTTTTTATATACTAAAAGAAAATTCAATACTCCAGACACTCTTTTAGTGGAGAAGAAACAATCAGCATTCAAATACTACAGAATTATAATTTTGCTTTCTTATTCTGTTATTCATCAGCAAATTTTACAATTATATGATCCATAGAACATTAATTAAAAGAAAAAAAAAAGTATATAAATTATAACACAAATGCGTTACTTATTATAGGAAGAAAAATGAGCCCTTTTCTTGATCACACATTAACACTACAGCTCTGGGACAGCTGATACTTGATTGCATTTCCGATGACAATCCCTGTATTCCGGCTATTTCCGAAGGGTAAATACGCCGGACAGGTGACGTGGAGATGGTAGTGGCCGGAGACGAAGGACCCGACTCTCCATTTAACACGTCCATTGATCTTGATGATCAGTGAAATGGCTCCATTGGATTTGTCCATGCTGAGGGAAACGCTATTGTACGGTGCCACCGGGACAGAATTTCCGTAAATGAACGGCGACCAGACGTTGACGTCCTTGTGTCCTTGGTATACCGATGGAATGGTGGTGAAGGAGGTGATTTGCTGGTTGTGGTAAGTGGCGTAGACGTGCATTTTGTCGTAGTAAATGCCGATTTTGGAATTAGGGTTCCGAGAGTTGATGGTGACTTGAATGCTGGTGGAGATGACGCTGGGGGACGAGACGTTGAGGCAGAAGATGGTGGCGTCTTGGAGGGTAAAATGCGGTTTTTTGGGTTGGAGAATAACCCAAACAAGGAAGATTATTAATAGGAGGGTGAAGGTGAAGATTAGAAGGCCACTGCAACATCGCCAGATTATTATCCGTTGCTCGTCATGGCCATCGGTGCATTTCTCATCCGTCATGATTCTAGTGGTGGTGGTTCGGCGCTGGTGGAGAATGTGGTGGTTGAAGGTGGAGTTGAGTTGTTGAGAGGTTGATGAGTTCTAACTACTAAGAGAAATGGCGAGGGTGTGGTTTACTATTTATATAGGCCTAGAGAGTAGGGTGGGTTATTTTAGAGTAATTAAACTACTTGTACAAGATATTTTGCTAGACCGTAAGGTGGTATGCACATCAATTCTTGATTTGAAATCAAGGATTGAGGTGGATACTACCTCAACATCTATCAAAGAAGCTGTCAAAAAAAATCGTACAAATAACATAATTTATTTTAGAGTATGCTTCATCTTTTAACATGGAAAAGTGGTTGATAGACTGAGAATGCAAGTAACTTGTGGACAAAATTAATTTTAAAATTTATATTTAAATAAATAAGTAATTTAAAAATAAACTTACTCATTTAACTTTTACTTAACTTACTTTTGTATATGTTAATTTTCTAAGTTAGTTAGTTTACTTAAAATTTTATGCTTGTCAAGTGAAAGTGCTTGTTATCATAAATCATGACCGTCTGATGGTGATTGCCTCTATGATCGGGGTCCACTTATCACGATAGAAGGGACTTTCCATCTCAATCTACCTATATGATGTTTGGATTATAGGAAAATGTGCATTCTATCCTTGTAGAATTTATCAATGACATGGTTGGGAAGTAGATTAAACACGATAATCGAATAAACGATTTACATAATTTTTTATTTTATTTAACACACTGAACATAATTCAAGGGCAAGTCATTTTAAGTTTCAAATGAAAAATTATATATGTTCTTCATCATATAGCAAAAGAGGATATCGTCCAAAAAGCAGAATGAGATTTCCTAAATCATCATTAATGAAAAGAAACATAAGTTTGTTCTTTTATAAAGAAAATAATACTATCTAATATCACCGGTGGTACAACATCAGTTTAAATGACGCTAAATGATAGACTCAATGAAAGATAGAATTAAATGATTTAAAATCAAGATTGTTATTACTACTAAAGTATTCAAAACGATTGTAAATCTAAATATTTACAGTAAGCCTTTCACAATTGAACATCTTGCTTATAAGAATGCCCGTGGAGTGATGGACCAACCAAAATTCTGAATAAGAGAGATAAGAAGAGAGAGTCACAGAGACTGGCAGAAATTTGATTTTCCTTTATTCTATATATGGGGAAAACAAGAAAAACAAATAAATAAATGCCCACAAAGGGAACTAGTAGTTAGAAATGCATATAAGAAAGAAGAAAAGTTGGGATAAGGCATCTTGAAATAGTACAAAAGAAGGCTAGGGATACCCACTAAACAAAAGACATGGGTGGCCTTGTATCAAAAACCTTGTGACAGATCCCCAAAGAACAACCTTTTATCTTGCAATTTGGAGCTTATTCCAATCTTCTTTATTACATTTGCCGAAGTCCCTACAACATCAACCTTGGAGTTTGAAACCTCTGAACCAATTACCACATTGGAGTTAGTTGTGTGTGCATATGTGCATATATAGAATAAATGAATAATGCTGTTGATCCTAGATTCTAATTATCGTCAATTTAAAAGATAGTGAGCTTCTTAATTTATCGTCTAACACAATAAAATGTATCACATTCAATTGAGGGCTCACTAACACCTAAACGGATGGCGATCATTACTCGTATGTTATGTATATATGTCTTCACATGCAATATTCAATCTTAATCACAAGAATTTTTGGTGGGGTGTCTGAATTTCATATAACAATACCTTTTTGAATATTGGGATTAATATTTTTCACTATTATGAAATAGACAACTAAAAAGTGGAAGACGGAAAAGAGTGAGTATCGCACATTCACACTATCCCTCAAATTCTCAATTTTTCAATCTAAGTCAGTAATTTTTTTTGTGGTGGGTGTCTTGAATTCGATATAACAACTCATTTCCAAATACAAGGGTTAAAATTCTTCCCAATCTATGAAAAAGGCAATTCAAAAGGTGGAAGGGAATAAAGCGTGCGATAAAAAATTTCATTGATGGGATTTTTTTGCAACCAAAAGCATACAAGTTGAAAAGTTGGGAGAAAAAGAGACGTGGAAAATGAAAGTAGGCATCTAATTGGGAATTGAAATACAAACCATAGGAGGATCCAATGGTGTGCTTTGAGGACTAAAATCATTTAACTTCTTGCTTACATCATTTGGAATAAAGGTTAATAGTGAGAAGTGGAGGATAAAAGAAAGGATGTAAGATAGATACTATATTCTCATAATATGATACGCACTAGTCAAGAATTCACAAAATTCTACATTATATGCACGTCAAGAGCGTCGAAAAATGCAATAGTCTATAATGTACTAAACAAAATAAGACTACTTATTCCATTCACATCAACCTTTCGAGTTGTTATTAATCTCCTAGTCGCGTCATAAGATCCTAAAGTTATCGTCTATATATCAACATTTGATTATTTCATCCTATCCATAGTGGGATTGCACTACATTACCAACAATTATTTAATCTCATAATTGTACAATGGATAAAACCTCAAGAGGAAAAGAGCTTATGTTCTTTCTCAAAAAAGAATAAAATCTACCGTCTTGGATCAACCGATATCTTCCCTTCAAAAAACTCAGCCAGCATTCTTTCAAGATCTTCTGGACTATATCTGATGTATTTCAGTGGATTTTTTCCAGCCTGAATTAAAGGCCTAAGCATATATATAAGATTCAACAAATTCGTCAATCATCAATAAAGTCAATAGTTGGGGTGGGGTGTGAGTCTTGAGAAAGTGTACCCATAACGTTTTATGAAAGACTTATAAGCAGGCAATAGGACCTCTGCAACTGCCAGCCTCAACAACTCGCGTAATTCAGTATCAGGAACGGTCCATTGAGACTGCCTCAGATGAAGCTCCTCAAATTGTATGTTGAAGGTTTTGAAACTGTCTTTAATCATTGCCCGGGATACGTTAGTAGTGCTGCCACCATCTCCAAATGAACCGCTTCCACCCTGAAGTCCCTGAATGGAGAGACATGCAAAATCTGCAGATCATAACCAAGAGTGAATCTTTCCCAATGTTCCAAGACAGAATACGCAATATAATTAAAAATGATATTCAAATATTATAGAATCCATCTCAACTTTCAAGATCGAATTTGGTTAACAAAGTGAAGGAAAAACAAAGAGGTCCTTTGGTCACTGATGTGTTTCCTGTATTTTCGTTTTTGCTTTTATAATTTGACAAACAAGAAAAGGAATACACATCTAATTCCCTATTTTACATATGTCTATATGAAACAGAAACGTGAAAAGCTCCAAAGAGAGACAAATAAATTATAGGTATTTTGCTACTTTAAAAAATGACCAACCCCCTATAGGTTGTATTCATTAATGAGGTTTAATTATCAAATTACATCCACATCAACTATTTCCTCCCCTTTACCCTTTAAATCATTTCCCACCCGTCTACCTATTGAGAGCACATCAAAATCTTGGCACTGCACCACACTGTTAACAACTCTATTGATACTCCATTTGCAACATAACACCCCAAACGACTATTGCAACAATAGCATCAACAAAGTTGTGAAATGAAAAGATGAACAAAGAGAAATAGATAACAAAGATTTACACGAAGAATGAGAATGGATACTGAAAGAGAAAAAGAGAGATGGACATTTCAAAGATTAGACTTCTCCATAAAATACAGCTAATTGCAATTGAAAGGGTTTAGAATTTAGCTGATATCTTAAGAGGAAAAGGGGGAAGAGTTTGAAGCATCCATTCTGGTATTCTACCATCAATCATTCCTTGTTATTCTCTCTCTCATTTTTCTCATTCTTTTGGATTATTGGTGTTGGGGAAAATGTTAATAGTTTTTTAAACAAGAAGTAGCCAGATTTAATATGAATTATCTGCAATATGTACATCATAAACTTTTCCTTCCATTCTTGGGAAATGAAAAAAATCAGCATAATTCTTGTTATTCGACTTAAAATTAAATATGTGAGAACCTAATTTCACAAGCTACATCAATAAAGAGGAGTTGTACAGCCAGAAGGGAGGGGCAAAGAGTAGCTCGATCAAAAGTGAGAGGAGAAGTTTGGGTCTGGTGAAGACGAACTCCCATGCATTTCATTAACCATAACAAAGATTATCTGTCCTGAGCATGCGAAAAAAAGGTGCTGCAAGTACATCAAACCTTGGACCATGATATCCTCTTATATTGATTTGCATGCTGCTGGACAACTCTTCTGTGTATCTGCACCCAGTCGTCACCTAACAGGTCCTTTGCCTCTGACCTAGATAGCAACATTCCATAAATTGTTCTCGCTTTTTACTAGTTTGTTACACAGAGACAATGGACTAAATGTATTTTTTATTAGTATTAGATAGGACTGGACAATATAATGAAACTAATTTTAGGTTCTCTTTCTTCCTCAGTACTTCCAGTGCTACCCAATACTTCCGACCAAACAAGCCAAGAAAGCATGACATACTTGCGCACAGATCTAACTATATAGTGTATATTGTTCATCAGAAACAATTGAGTTAAAGCAGGATCTTTGTATTGCTTAGATTTCCCATCTAGGTTATTTTGGAGAGCCTGCATTATCCGAGTTGTTATAGATGCCAACTGTTCATCTTCATCACCATCATTGAACTCATTGAAAAGTTGCTTTAGAGTCACTGATAGCTGAAATTATCAACACCAACAGTAAGAACATTACAGGCTTAAAATGTAAACATGCATAAGCAGTCAGATGACAAAAATATAATAATAGTAAAAAATGCTTGTAAAATGAAAAATAATGAATGATATAGTTGACAATACAAGAGTCTGAAATTGGAAAATTTGGTTGGTGCACAAGTAAAATCAGCAGAAACTGGAGCCTGAAGAAGACGTATAAACTAGATTTATTGGAAACATAATTTGCTAAAACTTTTTGGTAGTACTACTACTAATTATTAGAATGCAAATTTAATAATTCTACATTTTTATTGTATGTACAAGTAAATTCTGAAGACTAACTAATCGAAGTATTGAAATATCATTTGCAAAATGTTAATGTCATGGAATCTAAATAACTGGAGACTTAGAAGTTAGAAGTACTCAGAGATAATGCTGAACAGGAAGGACTTCTAATCTGCAATGCATGCAGTGATTTTTATGTTTGGAGGAATTTGGTTTAGAGAAAATTCTCGTTCACTTGACGAAATAAAAAGGATATTCAAGAATCAACTAAACACGAGAAGTTAGTTCAACGAAAAAAAGTTTCCTTGAAGCATGGCTATACTTAGTAGCATGTGTATTTCGTTTAAAGGCTCAAAAATTGTGAAGGAAACTGGAAGTCCCTTTTTTAAGAACACATTTAGGAACTATGATATGATAAAGTTAACAATATCACACTTAGTTTTTTAAATCACAAGAATCCTAAATAAAAGTAAAATAAAAGTACAAGGAATGAATAAATGAAGATTAAAGCATCAAAGGTTAATTTTAATATGAAGTATAATACATGCACCTATAATAATTAATATTTTTTATCTACTGAGGAACATCATTTATTAAAGAGTCAACTGTATTGCATAACCAAACCAGAGAAGTCTAAAGCTCCACAAGGCAAACTTACTCAAAGACAAACTTCACATAGTTGATCACATAGCTGGTCAAAGGATGGACTGTTCCATCGAGAACAGCAGTTTTTGTGGCATCTTTTTCAACTGCTTCTTCAAAATCACCAAAGGTCTCCTGGGCAGTCTGAGCTAGACGTTTTACCAACACCTTAGCAGCTCCCCGCATCTCACCACAATATTTACTTGCAAATATGATATCCATCTGTCAAAAAAAGCAAACACAAACACCCAAATCCCACGCAAAATATAATTAGTTCATAATATGGAAAACAGAAATAGCAGAAAATAGATAAACAATAAAATTAGAGATTAAGAAAAAATGGAAAAGATAACAAACAAGTAGACAAATTATGGTAACGTAATAGTACTGAGGTCTACTTATCAATAATACTCGCAAATTGAACAGAAAAAAGTTCATCGAAAAAAGGGTAGGAACCACTGTAACCTTCCTATAACTACTTCCACAAAAGTTGAAAGATCTAATAATCTCATAACACTAATTTTATTGAAGTTACATTGAAAATCTAAATAGTTAAGGTCCCAAAAATTTGCATTTATGAGAATAAGGTTTCATCTTCATATAACTAACGTCATTTAGTCAAAGGGATAATAAGATACTTTTCTCCTCTTTCCTATTCCCTGCAAAAATGGAAGCACAACGTTAAGTGAAAATTATACATGTACGCACTTACACATTAACAAGTTAGTGGCATCCACATATATGTACAGCAGAGATAGAGAGAAGGGTCAATCAATGGGCTACAAAAATGCCAATAAATTTATATCCACAAGTGCAATCAGAAATATAGTAACTAAATATAAATTAGATTTCTGCTTATAGCTTAAATAAGTTATGAATAGATTTTCTATTAATGAATTACTAGTAGGGACTAATAAACTTCTTTTCATTTGCACTTAGTGTTTTTGCTGCCACCCAAGAAGTAAGTTTGAACAGATAATTTATTCAACAACAGTGGTGAATCCAAAATGACCACCAGGGGAATATATATGTTAAGAGTTCATACAAAGGAACCTTCGGAATTTGGCAAAAAATTTATGCACAAAAAATTATTCTTCTGATTAACTTTGATTGGATAGAAAGAGGGTTTTCAAGACTAAAGTCCACCAGATATTTTATAGATGAAATGAAAAAAAATTGCTTTCAATCAAACCAAGGAAGAGAAGAAGAAAAAGACAAGTTCAATAAGAATGTCAAGATGCAACATAGTGACAAAGATGATATATTGAATAAGCAAGCCTGGACGGTTAATTAAAACTTAAAATGCTAACTGTATCATACATCTGGCTGAAGTTCTCTCATTATCTCGTACATGTCTAAGAGGACAAATAGCTTTTCTGGTGATCTCCTGCTTTTGGCAATAGCTTCTCCAAAACTAAGTAGCATGGCTACACTATTTGCCGTAACTTCTGCAAAACACTGATCCCTAAGACTCTCATGATAAAAAATCTGATCGCATACAGTCCTTTCAGCAACAAACAAAAGTTTCACCTGTTTTTGATACAATATTAATGTCAATGAATGAAGGGGAAAAAATGAGAAAAAATGTTATAGAACATTTGTCAAAATTTACCACAATCCACATAAAATGAATCCAGTCTCCAATCTTGGCTTCCAAAACTTCCCACTGCATTTTTTGTACATATCTTTACTTAGTCTTTCCACACCTAGTTTTCTGAGAGTCTGTTCCACTGCCGAAGACCGAGCTTCCCTAAACGATGATGACAGCAGAGAAACAAAATATACTCAAATTCGCACATTCATATAGACACACTTGCAAACACGCCAAGGTTCAGCACAACATATTCAGACATCCATATGTGAAAAATATTGCCATCCATATGAATTATTGAGATTTTCTCTCCATGGTTCTTGATGAACTTTATAGAACTTATCAAATATTCTTCAATATTTGTGGCGTTCAAATCTAGAACTTATCAAATGATTAGGCACCCTTTGTGGCGTTCGCAAATCGAGGTTCGTTGATTTTATAATCAAGAGGTCATTCAAACCCCTTTTTGTTTGGTTACTTGGTTCAATAATCTTCGGGTATAGATCTTATCGTCTACAACCTGAATTTGGGCTTTTCCAGCGTTTTCAAAATCATTCTGCGAGTTCCATGCGATTCTCCTACCTGAGATCTCATCATTAAGGACTCAATAAAATCTAGTAACATAATTGGACAGAAAATATGAACTAAGATCACACCCAAAATCACTTGAAAGACCAAGTAATCTGAATTCGGAGAATTAAAAAATGGAAATTATTTGAATAATCATGTGATGGCTTATATATTGTTTAATAATTTATAAGAAAAATATATTTTCCTTTGGCTGTTGAAGGCCACTTGATAGCCACAGGAACTATAGCATTTACTGGGCCCTACGTGATAATTTTTGTTAATGCATTCACGCTACTTATATAAATCCCATCATTTAAAAATGTAAAAGTTTACCTGTCTACCAGTTCAAAGGATTTGAGATCCAGACCCCAGTTACTTACATATCTAATTGCCTCATTTGGTCATCAATTGTATGGAATAAGAATCTACTCCAGTTTTCCCTGAGAAACATCTCCAGTACACCATGTGTTCTGGAGGTTTTAGCAAATCTTATAGAGACAATAGTGCAGTATTATCAAATGAAATAGGATCGCTACAGATAACAATAGCCAAAGTGTTACTTGTTCATAATGCTTTTCATACAAGTAGAAATGTGAAGTACATTACAGAAACTGTTAAAAAGAAAAAAAATAGACCTTCTCAAAAGAAACTTGTATATTTTTAATTCAAGAAAAAACAAATAAGAAAAACTTGATTCTCATTGGATACTGCTTTTAATTATATCGTCATTTTTTTCGATCATTGTGGACTTGTAATTCATCTTTTTCTTGTCCTTGTCCATCAAGAAACTTACCTAGAAAAGTAGTGCATAAAACTTTTCAAACGAGCAACAGCAATACTATTACCTAGAAACTACATCAAAATTTGAGTAAACAATCAAAAAATCACCTATATATATTGAAGAGTTGCTGTTGTTGGCTAGCTTCAACCATTTGTTGAGCCAAGTCATATAACAAAGGCATAATTCTTGCAGGAATTAGAGCCGGAGGGTGTTAAACCACAGTCTCCAAACTTTTAGTCTGGTGCTCTGAATGTGGTTTAGTTCCATGACCATCAACACCGGATGATGCTGCTGATGGTCGCAGAGAATTGGGTAGGCAATCGAAAAGCCGATCAGGTTCCACAGGTTTGCTGAAATCATTAGAAGTAAATTTACTAGTGCAGCTGTATTGCTCATAATTATAAAGAACCTCAAGAGCTTGCAAAAGAAAACCCTTATATTGAATCTATGAAATAGGTTGAGCATTATGAACAATTACAAACAAAATTCAATGCACTAAGATAATAACATGCATCACATAAGAGTAAAGAAGCACAAAATCAAAATGAAGAAAAGACATAAAGAATACTTGAAATCATTCTCTTTATTGTAAAAAATTATAATAGAACGGTGCCATAGACCACCTTGAGAAGTATATTCTTCAAGTCATCCAATACACTTAAGAAGCTTATATTGATATGATATGAGAAGGATAATAACCAGAACTAGGCAAGGATAAAAAACTTGATCTTTTTTGCTGACCTTTAGCATGCAAATCTTTCAGGTAAGACTGCTCAAAAGGTTATTACCACCCCCCACTTCCAAATCAGTGGAGTTGTTACGTAGAGCCTTATATTCCTCTATTACTCCTTTCTTAAGCGTTCACAGTACTTATACCATAAAGGAGGCCTGAAGATGAAATAAAAGTTCCTCCAGCCAATAACAATTTTAGATTTTAGAAGAAGTAGCTCAATATAGTATTAGAGCAGGAAATAGTCGTGGATTTGAGTCTTGCCACCACCCATTTACAAAACCTTCATGTGTGCCTTTGATAAAATAATGAAACCAGCCTGTATATGAGGAGCTCGTTGACAATATAACTACAAATTCTCTCTAACTGCTTGAGATTTTAGATCTAGCACGCAACGGTTGATGAAAAGCCAACAACTTGTTAGGAGTAGGTTTCGGCTTCCCCCTTACTGCATGATGAATGTGAGAAGCATCTGCCTCGGTAAGCCTATATGTTGATGAATGGGAGGGTAGCGTACTGAGTTCGAGGAGTTAGCAGTCATAGCTGGTTCAGTGGCTGTCAAGAGGATGTTATTTAACAAAAATGAATCATGAATGTAAGAGGGTGTTTGAAGATAAAATATAAAAAATAAAAATATTCGCCCTCTAACATATTAAGCTTTTAGACAGGTGAAACAAAGGGGAATCAAAATTCATGGGAGTCTTTCAAAAGGTAAATAATCTTATGTATGAGAGAATGACACAGCCTCACTTTGCAATAAAAACAAAGGCAAAACTCTAATAGTCTTATTCATCTTTTAAACAGTTCACACCAGCATTAATCTACAATTTTTGTCCACCATCACATGCAGCATTTAACAACATTGAGGATAAAGTTCAGTATTGTTCTTATATACTACTATCTTTTAAAACTAACAGTACATAGACAGATGACATATGATGAATCTGTTAAATTATATGTTTAATTAAAGGAATAGTGGCTAACTTGTAGGGGAACCTAGATCTCCACAGATATTAGGGCTCTGATATTTTCAACATTATAGAGTTCTTAAATTTTATGCAAAAAGTCGAAACTGTAAGTCCAACAAAGCAGAAACTAAGACTTCTAAAGACTACTGACTATCACCAATAAATTGTACACTGCTGCCATTACTAGCACAGTTCAGAAATTAGATTAAACAGAAGCAAAATCTAGATAGTGCTTATCCATAATAGCTACATATGGTTGACACGTAATGTAAATTAACTTCTACCAAAGGAAGGACTTTAACACATAATAGAGACTGAAAAATAGTAAAATACTTATTGTAAAACATTCTAAGATCGTATACTCAATCTAAATGGTCTTTTGAAGAGTTTTGAAATAATTAAGAAAATATGGGAAATGTAAGGATTGAGGAAATTTGATCAGACATATAGGTGATACTTATACCATATGGAGACAATGTCAAAGAAAGTTTTTACACAAGACAAAGAACTGCATGAATTCAAAGAAAAAAGAAGAGACTTGACTTCGCAACCCTCTTGCCCATAATAAACAAATTTACTTGATGACAACAAGCAATTCTATGAATTTAATAATATTTGATATGATGTTAGTCACATTTTAAATAAGAATACAAGAAAAAACATGTGTATTTCTCAAACAAAGTCATGAAAGAGTCTTCACGCAAGATCAGCCAATCCTAGTCTTCCAATGCATGGTATGGTCATTAACTAAAAAATTACTTAGCCAAGGGACCATTGTATAAAGAACAATCTAAGACATTTTATTTTATAATTATTATTATTTTTTGAAAAAAGATAGTGTATGTGTATATGTATGGAGGGAAGGGGAAGTCCGGGGGGGGGGGGGGGGGTGGGGTGGGGGGATAGACCGACAAGTAACTAGACACACACAAGATTGCACAAACTGGTTAGAGATTTTGCTTCATATTGTTGAGCATAAACTATGAATGTAACCAGTAAATCGGTGAACTAAGATGTATAAGACAATTGCTGCAATATGGCAAACCTGTAAGAGGTAGGAAGCTGCCGAAACTCTTCTTCTAGTTTGAAGATTGCCTTTCCAAGTAAGTTATGGGCCAGGTTAATCACCCCAATACTGCTTTTAAGGCTTTTATTGCCACTGAAAAAAGGAACAATGATCCTTAGCTGATCAACTGCTTCTAGGTAACTCTCCAAATCT
This sequence comes from Osmanthus fragrans, assembly GCA_019395295.1. Lineage (NCBI taxonomy): Eukaryota > Viridiplantae > Streptophyta > Magnoliopsida > Lamiales > Oleaceae > Osmanthus > Osmanthus fragrans. The sequence goes on along the minus strand of CM033354.1, from coordinate 3,597,967 downwards.
TCGTGTAGCCCCCTCAATATTTTAGCCTCAGCCTATAAAGTTAAACTTGACAAGATAGGCAGTGATATTAACATAATGTACAATTCATTACTGGCATGGTTGCATTAGCAATGGAAATAAGGTAGCAATCTTTCACACCTAGTTCATAGAATCATAATGTTGCAACAGTAAAAGAAATTGGAACATACAGATGCAAATTTGCAATCACATACAAGTTTAAAAAGCATTTACAATTTCACTTTACTGTGCACCTTCTAAAAATTGCCACATCGAGACCTAATTGGCAATGAACACTTCTCCATCCACGCACTTTCAGCAAGAAGCAAAATTGTTAAGGGTAAAAGGAAGTGCCAGAACTAGTAAATTCAACAGTGAAAACTGACTCATAAACATACAAGAGCCAAACTGCTGGTGACATGGGAAAATTAAACTAATTTCATTCAGCACTATTTTGAAGTGTTTCAAAAAATTATACCGCACTTCACTGAAAATGTTAGGAAAACTCTTTTCCTAAATGTTCTTACCCGTGAGACTCCATTTAGGAAAATAGAAAACAAGAAATTGGATGAATGCAAACAACTTTGGATGAGCTTCATCCACAGCAGATGAGAATCAAATTGCACAATAAGGTGAGAAAAACCCAAACCCGATCCTAATTTCAGTTTAAATTATGCACATAAATCTTGCTTTCATGAAAATATTTCTCTGAAACAAGCAAAATTTAAGCGCATTTTATGCTCCGAAAGAAAAACTTTAAAATGCAACATGTTCAATCAATTTTTCTTTTGTGACAAGAGTAAATTCTACATTTATATACTGCATATAAGTTAAAATTTAAAAGAAAAGCCAGTAAACCAAGAATGAGAGAGACATGGCGTTTGAGATCAAATTGTCCTAGATTAGCCTCAGCCACCTTGAGCGTTTTGTCAATGTTCTCGTGCGCTCTCCTTATCGAATGCGTTCTCAGCTACTCACAATCCACAAACCCAAAATTAACCAAATCAAATAAATTTCCTTAATATCATATAAACCTGAGTGCAGTAGTTAATTCCTATTGTTGGGTTAAAATTTTATGTCCTTTAAAATTTTCAAGGAGCTGTTGAAGGAGAAGAAAGCAAGGGTATACCTGGGTGGGTCGCATGGTGGTTTCAAGGGCGGAGAGTCGGTGGTCGAAGGAGCCGAGAATGGCGACCATATTATCGGTAACCGACTGGCTTTTCTGCATTGATTCTCTCATCAATGCCGCCTGTTCGCTTAGAGTTTCCATTTCTACGACGTATATATGCTTCTGTTTATCTATATGAATCGATCATTCTTCTTCATGCATGAATTTTTTGTGTTCATAATCAAATTGGGGAAATGGTGAACTGGGAAGAAGGAATTGGAGCAGGAAAGGGGAAAATAACGCAATGAACTGTTGGTTTGGTGCGTGTTTAAATAGGTTTCTGTTATGGGAACAATACATGCATTTAAGAATTGAAATAAGTTATTTGTACACTCCAGACTTACCCTTTGATTGATACGGCTCCACCTGCCTCCTCACATGAGGGCCTAAAATAATAAATTTAATGAAGTGGGACCCGACCTCCATGTGAGTGTCGGGTGAGACCGTGTCAATCAAATGGTAAGTCCGGAGTGTACACGTAGAGCGATTATTAAATTATAATATTATATACATTAATTATTTACTCCACCCCACTTCCAACTCACCCAATCACCTATCACACCAAAATTTAAATTCAAATTCATCTATTTCTCACTCCACTCATATACACCTCCGACGATTGCTCTGGTGAGACCAATCAACCTCCGACGACTGCTTCGGCGACTACTCCAACGAATATTCTGACGACCCTGACGACTAAATCAAATTGCTCAGACGACTACTCCGACTCCGACCACAACTCTGGCGACTACTTGGGCAACGCCAATAGAAAAATCTCCAAAAAATGTGATGGTTGTAGTGGTGCATAGTAGATCAAATTTATAACTGTGTTATCCGTGACCATACCTGTATTATATGTGACCAATTCACTGACTTTGTTTCAACAACCAACTTTGTTTTCGGTGTGACTAACTGTGACCAATTGTAACTAATTGTGACCAAATGTGTATTCAGTGTGACCATCCTTGACTAGGTCAATCTCAAGTCACAATCGATCACAATCAACACAAAATTGGTCACAAATAGTCACAACAAACACATATTCGATCGCATAGGACACCACAAACAAATATGTACACCGCATACAAGTTTCGTAATTTACCACCACCATCAACACAATCACCTCCACCACCATCGCCGTCAAAACAACCACCACCTCCCGACGACAGGACCACCACCTCACACAATCAACAGAGAAACACCACTGCATCAGTTCCATGGACAAACCGACAAACTCATCACCACCAACATCTCACAATCACCACCCCACCCAGTGCCTGGACCACCACCACCGAAATAGCAACACCACCAAAACAATACAAAACCGTCATTCATGTCATCCCACGCACAAATCACTGGCTGCAAACACCACCACCGCCAACCGCCTCACAGTAGTTTGAATCAAAAACTAATTTGAAAATCAATCTGAGTGAAAGCAACCAATGTGAAAATCAATCTGAAAACCACCGCCTGATCTGAAAATCTAATAACCTAAACCAAACTGAAAATTACAAAACAACCAATCTGAAAAATCACAAAAACACCCCCCCAATCTGCACTGCATCGGTCACGAAATCGTTACGCCAGTCACCACCAATCACAAAATCGCTGCGTCGGTCACCCAAAAATCTGCACCACCAATTAGCCACATATTCTCTGAGTGTAGGTAGTTTTACATATTCTCTACTCAGTTCACTTCATTACGCGGGCCCGCATATTGCAACGATTGCTCTATATCTGCAGGTAGGCCGTCACTTTCTTCTCTCACAAACACATGCACTGTAAAGCAATAGCAAAAACCTCTGACGACGCGAAGGACATCGAGAAGCTCTACAAGTACGGAGAACCACTGAACGAGGCCAAAGACAAGTCTTAACTTCCGTTTGCACCGCTGCTATCGACACCGTCGGTCACGCGAAGTCGCCGAAGAGGACGTGGTAGAGAGAGAGCGAACGCCGCTGTGACGACGAGGAGAGAAGATGAGTAGTCAGTGTCCGCTGCCGGATCCGCCACCATCACAAGATCGACACCACCGCCACCATCGTCATTGCCCTTCTACGCACCGAAGAAGAGAGAGAGAGAGAGAGAAAAAGTGAATCGGGTGATTTAGGAATTTAAAGTATTATGGGGTGCGTGGGTGTGGGTGTGGGTGTGGGTGTGGAGCGTGGGTGGGGTGGAGTGGGGTGGGGTGGGGTGTATAAAAATTAATTTTTAGTTTTATAATATTAATTAATAATTCTATTTACCACCTATTTTTTGAATTGTAAAACTTTATTCCTTTATTTTTGAATTGTAATTTTAAAAAGAAGGGTTTTAAGTAATTTTCTCTTCTGTTATTTAATATTTCAATCCGCTACAGTGATTAAATTTTGTTCACATGTCGGATGATCGACATTCACCTTGGCTGAGAGGATGTCAACCATTTGATTGTCCATTTTTCTAACAAAATAGCATAATTCTTAATATTTTATTAGGTTGATCAACTCTCTTATCACGCGATCCGCACGTGACCTGTAGGAATATTTGTGCATTATTGTTCTTACTTTTTTTTTTTTTTTCTCTCTCGATTGTACAATTTCTTTGAATCATTTTTCCCCTCACTTTTTTGTGGCAGCGCAATAAAGTGGGGCTTAATCCGAGTTGAGACTATTTCATAATTTTTCAACATCTCGGAAGTATCCATTCTTGTTTCGGTTGGATAAGAATTGTTATTTCTACAATCGAGATCGAGAATTCAATTATGGTAACCTCCCTCTTAGGAACTGGACCAATTTATCAATTTATCCTACAAGACCTTAATTTTTTAAAAAAAAAAAAAAAAAAAAAAAGAATGCAGAAAAATAACACCATGAAAAACTTTATAATCGGAGAAAAATCACGATTTGTTAAAATATAGTATTTCATAGGGCTAAATAATGAAACCGTCAGACCGTAAAATCGAATTGAGTATGCTTTTTTGAAATCGTTGGTTTGTCTCCATGTGGATCCGTCAACGTTTTAATTTTGAACCGAATCAAACCACTTCGAAGGGTTTGGTTTAGGTTTCAATATTTGCAAACCGTTTACAAAAAAATATATATATCCAACTTAATTAAAACTAAACACGTTCTAATTAACTATATACATTCATATTAAACATAACTAATTAAACTCAATATCAAAAATAGATAATTATCTATCTCAATTAATTAATTAAATCATATACAAATATCAATCAATTATCATAGTTTCGAATGCAGACCCTCAAAATGGGTAAAGTGATAAACAAATACTAGTGAACCATATTCACCAACTGTCCCTTATAATTGGATAGAAAATTACATCTAGATTTAATTCAAACTCACACATTTTCTTTTCCTTTTACATATAATTTTTTCAAATTCCGAAAATTTTCAAGTTAGTTTATCCAAATTTTATTATTTTTTGGCAATTGTTTTCTATGCTTGTTGGTAGTTATGCTATTTTGTTCTAATTTATGTCAGCTCCCTTAATTTTTTAGAGGACAGTTTTCTAATCAGGTCACTCAATTATTTATTTTCATTTTAATTTAGTTTTCAGATTTTATTGTTAATTGCTATAATGATTTGTTGGATTACTTAAATGGTCGTTTTGAAGATTTTACCAATGAATCTTTCGACATATTACTTTGGTGGAAGTAAAGGCAAATAAGTACAAGTCCCCAAATTGTCAAATTTGCACTAGCTATTCAAATATCCACAATTGTTTGAGTCTGCATTTCATATTAGTAGTCAACGAATTCTTGATTCCTTGATGAGTTCGTAGAGTGCAAATGTATTCGATGATGTGATTTGCCCTAAAAATTGGTTCCATAGTAACAAAGAACATATATTGATTCGTCAATATTTAGACGAGGTAGAAAATTTTTAAATAATTCACAAAAAGTTATATAAGGAATTGTCGTATTTGAATTTTTATTCATTCTATTTTGTTAGTTATTTTATATCATTTAATTATAATCAATGAATTCGCGTATTATATTTTTTATCTTTATGGAAAGAATGAATCATATATTACAATTGTACATGTTGCGCCAAATAGTATCAACTAAAAGGTTAAAACTATTTACGTCATTTTGTTGCATTATAAAGATGAGAATTATAGAACTTTGATTTGTAATACTTTTAACGATACTATATATATATGTTTTAATGTGAAATTTTAAACTAATATTTATTATTTGACTTATTCAATATATAATATTTTTTTTGGGCCTATTTGCTAAATTGTGGTTTTAAATCGAACCAAAAAAAAAAGGGGGGGGGGTTTTCATTGGTTTAATTTAGAAATTTTAGTTTGATTTGGTTTTGAGAAATTTCAAATCGCTTGAAGTGGTTGGGTTGGAAAATTTGTCACAAATCGTCCAAATCGATCTGTGATTATCCCTACTATTTCACATACCAAATCTTCAACTATAACTCAAGAACACTTACTAAATTTTACCGCAATTGACTTTATCCATTTCGAATTTTTTTAACAAAATTTTATTAAACCACTCGGTTCAACTGTTAATTTTCAATGAACCCGAAATTCAATTTGAAAAAGACAAGTGTACCCCGCTTCTAGTTGATTTGCCAATTGTGTGTTTCTGAACCCTGAACACACCTCTTGATTTGGGCCTAATATTTTTTTATTTGCTAAATTGTGGTTTTAAATCGAACCAAAAAAAAAAAAAAAAAAAGGTTTTCATTGGTTTAATTTAGAAATTTAAGTAGTTTGATTTGATTTTGAGAAATTTCAAACCGCTTGAAGTGGTTGGGTTGGAAAATTTGTCACAAATCGTCCAAATTGAACTGTGATTATCCCTACTATTTCACATACCAAAACTTCAACTATAACTCAAGAACACTTACTAAATTTTTTTACCACAAACCAAACTTTATCCATTTCGAATTTTTTTAACAAAATTTTATTAAACCACTCGGTTTCAACTGTTAATTTTCAATCAACCCGAAATTCAATTTGAAAAAGACAAGTGTACCCCGCTTCTAGTTGATTTTATGCCAGTTGTGTGTTTTTTGAACACTGAACACACCTCTTGATTTGGGCCTAATATTTGGTACAGGGTCGTTTTCTTTGTGTCGCTTTTCAATTACTACGACACTTATTCCACACTTCTAGAGAGAGGGAGAAGGGTAGGGTGGGGGGTGAATGTTCAATGGAACTAAACAGGCAGGGCCAATTAGCAAATCAACAAGTAGAAAGGTGACACATCTCTTTTCCAAATTGAAAGAAAATATATTCATTACTCAAACAATTTTAAAAGAGAGCCAAAATCGATAGAATTAAACTCAAAGAGACAAACCCTAAATTTGTCAATTTCATATCGATAAATGTCAATTAAATGCCATCTAATAATCCAACTCAATCAGTTGGAAAGAAAGAAAACCATAGAAGAACATTGTGTCCAATTACAAATAACCCTACTCGATCAGTGGTAAACTAGGTTAGCCTGCAAGACAAATTCTTCTCCAAGGGCATAACCGTCAAATGCCATGTATCTGTACATGTCTTTTATCAACGCCTACACACAAAACTAACTGTACCATCACATACCAATCAATAGGTGCTACTCTCATCAATCGATCAACTCCATACGGCTCAGATTCACAAACCCTTTTGGTGTCCCAAAAAAAAAAAAAAAGGAAAATATTTCTGAGTTAAAAAGAAAAAGGAAACCGATCGGTGAAGACTGAAGAGAATTCACTTAATGGGCCGAGAGATAGGCCCGAACCGGGTTCGAAAATGAGTAATTATCGGGTCATTTGCACATGGATGAAACGACACCGCTCCTCCGTTATTCTTCCCATTCCCACATTCTTTGCAGAAAGCCTTCTTATTCACAATTTTCGACAACCTCGGGTACGAATTCAAATCCAGTATCGGGTCCGGGTCCAAACCCGGAATGAAGTTCGGTCTCGCCATTGGCATCTGATAGTTCTCCCTCTGGACCCTCAGATTCTGTAGCCGATCGTTCAAATTCTCCAACTCCATCTGAGTAACCTGATTGAGAAACGGCGACGTTTGATCACGGCGGAGCAGTATTAAATTCTCTGGTTCGGGTTCCGGTGAGTAGTCGTAGTCCGGCAAAAAATCGGCAAACTCTAGTCCATTCATTCTGACCCTTCGGTTTCTTGATTTACGCGATCTTTTCAACACCACGAGGAAGCAGCAATCCCTTTCGCGAGAAATCAACGCAAAATTAACCTTACCAGTAATCGGAATTCTCCGGCGATCCTCAAACTTGGAATTCCTCCGCTGGTCAACGAGATAAATGGAGATTTGATTCGGAGAGATACCGATCTTGTGGCTCAACATCAACTGGAACGGCTTGTACTGCATCGCCGCGTCGATATTCACGCTCCCTATATTCATCTCCCTCTCCCCGTCAAAAAACACCACCGGAAACGCCGTTCCGCCTCCTCCATCCACCATATTCACCGAGAACAGAGAAAAAAATAAAATACGAAAAATTAAAGAGAAATCGATGAGAGTGAAAAAGTTTCAGGTGAGGGGTTTATATATACAGCGAGATGGCGTGGGGGGTTTAAGGGGATAGTTTGGGAATTCTAATAAGGCGGTAGGGGCAATTGTTGAATAAAAAATAAAAAATGCATAATCAATGTGGTAGAGAAGATATGCTTTGTTGTAGATTACTTGGGATACAAGCAAAAACTGTGTGACAGAGTCCACCGCGTAGGGGAATATTTTTCTGTTTTGGGGTTAATAAATGCCAGTTTTTATCGTGACTTACGGACGATTTTACCCTTTGACACGAATTTGAACTCTACCCAAATTTAAATTCGAATTCGAATTCGAATTCGAATTCAACAAGAGTTTCAGATTTACCATGCTATCGTGTTGGGTAGGGACGGATAGAGATGGTTGAATTCATACATCTATTGAAGTAGTTTATTAGATTATAAGTTGTTAATCTTTCGATTTTTACACATAATAAGTGTTAAAAAATTATGTTACCTACAAAATATGAGGATAACAATTGAGCTCAAACAGCTTATAATAATTATAAGCTTCACCAATTTACTTTTCCAACATGACCGAATTGATCTATCAGGCATTTTGTTCAATACAGATCAAATTATCGTGATATTGGCGAATTAAAGGTTGCAGTTGTTACATTATTTCATTTTTAACATTTTTGTGCACTAGAAAATTCTCCACTTTTTATAATATTTTGCTTCTATTCTAAAAAACTTCGATTTCAATGTTGGGTGACTAAGATGGAAGATTTATTTGAATTCGTAAGTGATTGAGATGTTACTTTTATAGAACTAAAAGCATAATTATCAATAACTTTACATTAAAGCTAATTCTATTTATTGATTTGATTAGTATGAATTATGCATAATAGTTATCATGATTATATTGCAATTAATATCTTAATGCCATGATAGCAAATGATATTGGATAAGATTGATATTATTAATAAAGAAAAGAGCACCTCTGTTCATTCTATGGAATTCTATCTACTTGGCATGAAAGTTGGAAAAAGGCTTTCGATTTACTTCGTCTTAATGTCTAATAAATAAACATTCAAGCCTAAAATACACGTATCTTTTATTTTCTTAAAATCAAAATATTTTATCTGAATAAAAGGGAAAAAAATCCTGTTATTGGCACAATGCCACTCGACAACCCCCACCCCCCCCCCCCCCCTTCCAATAGGGAGGTGCCACTTGGCCCCCCTATTTTTGGGCCTGTTTTTGACCCTGTGCATTTGGGGTTTTTCAAGGAAAAATAAATTTTGATAAACCATTGAGATAATTACATGGGACCAGGTGTTTCAAGAATTCAGTGCAAAAGTCGGACCCAAATTTTTTTAATTCAAATATAGGTAATATATATTAAAACCCTAATTAATAACCCTAATTTTAACACACTACTCCATCATGTCTTCCTCCCCTTCCCTCCCGCTCCCGCTCCCGCTCCCGTCTTCCTCTAGCGCAGCAGCCCACGATCTCTGCTATCATTAAGAAGTCCTCGAACCTCCCATCCTCCCAAATTCTTCCCGCTCAGACTCCTCATCCTATTCTTATCGCACAGAAACCCTGCAACCACTGACATCTCATATCTCGCCCTTGGAGCACTGGCTGTCGTGGAGGACTTGCTACTCTGACCCTCGCTATTCTCTGAATAGGTTCCAGCAACAAAGGTTGGTCCGAAGGACAACCTATAATCACCGAGCGTAGCAAAACCATCAAGATTCCTTGCATTTGTTGATGAACAGACCCTTCCCCTCTTTGGTTCCTATCTTCAAAAACTTGCATCCGTTTTGGGGGCTCTTCTCAGATCGATGGTGGTATGGTTGGATACGGCTGTGATGGTGTTGTGGCAGCGGGTGGTGGATCTGGCAGTGGTGATTTCTACTTGTGGTGATGATATGACGGTGGTGGATGTGACGGTGTCTATGACCAACAATTAGATGTCTGTAAGTGTTTGTGACCAACTATTTAACTGCTTTGTGACTAAATATTAGATGTCTGTGACTAAAAAATAATTTGTGATCAATAGATAAAATGTGACATGTAATTTGAATGATATGTGACCTCGAAATAATGTGTAACCTACAAAATTTTTGATTTGTGACCACGAAATAATCTGTGATCAATTAATTTGAGGATATGTGACCAGTAAATAAATTCGTGACCTATAATTATGAATCTGTGATCATTAATAATAATCGTGATTTTATTATTTTTATTTAATAAATATTTTTAATTAATTAAATATATACCTGATTTTTGAATTTTTAAACTATTTGTCTGATTTTTAAATTGGGGTAAAGATAACACCTGAAATATGAATTTTTCCCTAAATCATTCTATCCAGCAAAGTGGCTATTTTTACGCCAAAAATAATATGGGGAGAATAACTTTAGGAACAAAAAATAAGCCAATTTTTGAAGACGTTGACAATGATTAAATTTTTATATTTATACATAATATTTTCGTACTTATTAATCACACGTTCACAAAAAATATATATATATATATATAATTAATAATAATAATTTTTTAAAGAATCACTCAGAAATTTTGATCGAACAAGAGTTGTTTTTCCAGGTCTCATCTCCAGGTGCTTCTCAGTATTGTTTTCATTTGATGTGAAATATGTCTTGCTTTGTTTCCGAGTAAAATTTTGTTGATTGGTTTTGATTTGGTGTTTATTTGATGATTATTATTATTATTATTCTTGTTCATGAACTGTTGGGTATGTGATGTGCTCACAAAAACCAAATTTATGCCTATGATTGGTGGAAATAAAAATTATAATTTTAAATATATATTTTATCAACATTTTTTTTTATTATCAAAATCTTATTTTAAATCTATCAACACGAGTTATATAAGTAAAAACAAGATTATTATATCTCTGTTTGGTTTAGCAAAAATTAAACCAGCAAAATTCATAGGAATCTTATGGTGCGTTTGGTTTGCGATTCTATTTTCTATTTTTAGTTTTGAATTTATTTTCATTTTTGTTTTGAGAGATTATTTTAAGATTGTAGAAAATGTGTTTGGTTTGTCATTCTGAAAAAATTGTTTTTCAAAACAAAAAAACTAGAAAACGCTTTTGGTTTAAAAATTTTAGAAATAGTTTTATGACATTTTGGAGGAGCTTGGGAAGAGAGAGAGAGAGAGATTTGGAGATGAATATTTGTATTTGGGTAAGTTTCTTGTGATTTTATGAATTATTTTAATATGAGAAATTTTTAAGTTCATCTTCCTTGTTTTGTGTTTTTTGCAAAACGTCAAAAACCATTTTGGGTTTTATATTGAAAATTTTCCTTGTTTTCAGAAACTCATTTTTGAAAATAACACATCAAATACGTTTTGAATGTTTTAGAACACTGAAAATTAAAAAGGGCCTCAAAACGTCAAATCAAACGCATTCTTAATTTTTCAACCACACATTTTTTGAATTTTTATCAAAATCTACTAAATATCTTATTTTAATCTTATCAAACATGAGTTATATAAGTATAAACAAGATTATTATGTCTCTATTTGATTTAATACAAATCAGTTTTTAGTCAATTTTGATCAAATTTAGTGAAATCTATGGTTTGAAAATTGTGTGTCCCATGAGATTTGTAATTTAATTAATTGTTAACTTTAACTCAAATTTTAATCGAAATTTTTAATTGAATCAAACATGGATTATATATGCTTTGCTGTGTTGGGACGTGTCCAAAATTCTTTTAGAAGATTTGGCAAAGCAAGTCCCCAACCATTTGTTATTGCTACATAGTAGATCACCAACATTTAGATAAACTCATCTAAAAAAAAAAAAAAATATCCAAGCACAACTAGCCATAGGTTCGGGAATTCCACTTTTAGCTTGCATTTCGTTGATATCTATCTCTAGTCTTCTATTCGATACTTGGAATCATATATTCTTAATTTATAGTATTCTATTCTCTCTTTTTAATTTTCATGTTGACCTCAATAACTCGGAAATTACTTTATTCGACAGGTCTAACATAGGTGGGTCAGACCATACAAACTTACAAGGAAAATGTTGGGAGGCACGACCCCCTCACAATAGGGGGTGCTATGCACGGTGTAGTAGAACCTGCATTTCCAAACTTACAAAGCAAAGATAATAATGACTTGATGATATTGTCCTTTCTGAAAAAGCAAGCCATAAACACCTGGCGGCTAACTGATGATTTGGATGAAAATCATCATGAAGGACGAAATGCGTGAATTATTGAAAGATTAGGGATGTAAGTGCTAAAAAATAATTAAGGGAATGAAATTGGAAAAGGTGAAAAGGTTGGGGACCTAAGTTGTAATAAACCCTAAAAAGAGCAACTTTATAATTTTCTACCAGACCTAAAATGGAATTGTTAGCTTTATCCTATTCTGTAAGCAGAAATGTTAGGTGTTGAATGCCTTTCTAAATTATTTCAAATTTTCAAGCCATTTAATGGGCAACTAATGAAAGGCACATATCATGATCATAAAAACATGTTAAAGCTTTAAGATATTAGTTAATGTAGACAGTGGCGGACCCACCAGTGGACCTGGTGGATCCTAGGACCAATTAGATTTTCAGTTTTTTTTTATTTTTTTTTTTTTAGTTTTCATTTTTTTTTTTTTTTTTAAATATTTTACAATTTTGGGATATAACATGTTAGATGTTATATATAAGTACAGATTTTGGGATATAACATTTATAAAGTATACTGTAATTTTTCATTATAACATGTTAGATATAAGTACAAATTTAGATGAAAAATCGAAAATCTGGCATTGGAAATGAATTTTAGTTAATTAAGATTTGAATTCAGAGAGTTGTTGAAGGTTGTGATTTGTTTTGATATTAAGGTGTTGTTCCTTTGTCCGTTTTGCTGGTTTAGTTATATATTTGGTTCTTCCTGAGGTTGTTAATTGTCAGTAGCAACGAAATGCTTTCACCTCTTGTAGTAGATCCGTCTAATTGTTGAAAAAATTGTTTGGTAGCATGGATTGAGGCCTCAAAATTGGATACAAATTCTTGTTTACATATTTGAATTTGATTTCGAGCAGCCTAACACAATTAAAAAGTAGTTTTGATTTCAGTTTGTCAACCTATTGCTGTAATTGGTCGGATGAGCGTTTTCGAGTTAATAATTTTTTCATTTTTGCAGCAATTTAAGAATGGAAAATAATATGTATTTCAAACTTCTATCATTTTAATTATACAAGTTCTTTAATCATTATGAATGTTTGTGCTACCATCAGCTCCAAAAAAAATTTCAGAGGCAGCCCCCGTGCTCCCCCCCCTCCTTCATCTCAATATCTTTCATTTTAGGACCCACCAACTCTAATATCCTAGTTCCGCCACTGAATGTAGACCCTATTATCCCCATTCCCACACCAATAAAGTAACTACATTTGACCTTTTTAACCGTAAAACTACGAAGATTATAATTTATTATGATAATTTTTAAGAGAACATAAAGGGCATCTCTTCACCTGATAGAACAACATGAAGATTTATCATCTTCCACGACAACGAATAAGATCACAAGTCCATCCATCACAACATAAAAGACCATATATCAATCCATCGTCTTGCACAACATAAAAGTGCACAAGTCAACATATCATCGTACACAACAACAAATAAGAGCATACATCTTACAGTTCAACGGATAAAATAGAGAGCAACAGCCATGTAAACTCAACATTCAGTTTACACACATGATTTGAAATAAACTTCGGACACTAGGTGATCGGAGATGGAAAAGCTGGAAGAGTTGGTTCAACAACCTGAAGCAAACCCGTGGCAAGCCTCGTCGTAAGATCCTCAACCAGTACTTTAACCACATCCTTCCTCATGCCAATATCAGCTGCATATCGGCTGGCACAATAAACTCCAATAGCAGTTGCTGCCATTCCATAAACATTGGTGGTGACGAGACGTAGTGGTGTAGACAAAACAGCAGCAAGAGGGCCACCTATAATAGATACAGCTTGTCCGCTTTGTCCCAATGAACTTTGGTCAAGCACGAGCAATCCCGTCTTGCAGTAAATTGCAAAGTCCTCACAATTGTTTTTTAAATACATTATAGCATCCAAATCCATTGTCAAGCAGGTATTTTGCTCGATGGACGACAACGTCATCAGTATCTGAGACGGCAAGAGTACAAGTCCCTCCACGTGCTTTCGCCAGAAAGAGAGCAGGGCTAACTGCATACTCAAAGCGATACAGAATTCCACCAGCAAGGAAACAATTCAAACATGAGGACACAACCCCATGACCTTCTTCAGGTGGGGTACACGTGGCACAAGGTGCATGAGGTCGAGATGGTCCAGAGCTTAATAAAAGCACGTCTAACACAGTTCCTGTTCCTACTTCTTGGCCACGTCTAGTGAAATGTATAACTTTGTCATCTCCAACATAGATACCTGTAGTCATCCATATTTAGGTAATATAATATATGCATTGTATGAGTAACATATAACCAGAAAAAGAAAACAAACAAACAAGCAAATTCTTGTGTCACACTGTCAAAAAAATCATTTGTAAAACAACAGCAGACAATGAAGATGGTTAACAAATGAAAGAAAGAGATATTTTCTTTTAGCCCGGATGGGATTTTTAGGTCTCCAACTAGACCCAATTTGGGTTGGGGAGTTGGGGGGGGGGGGGGGGGGGGGGGCTTGGATTCGCCATGTTTGTTATTAGTTATATGTATGGACTAGATTCCTCCCAAATTTCCAATCTCAAAGAATCAATAACCAAAAAATTCTAGAAGAATACTACAAATAATATAGAACTCCAGGATTGAGCTGTGTTAACACCATAACTTATTAATGAGCTGCCTCTAGTATCATGTAACAATATCAACATAGAGCAAGAGGTTAGAAAATGTTTCTAGTGGTAATTTACCAAATAGTCACAGAAAAAATACCCCAGGGTTGAGACTCAGTCCACCAGTTCTTCTCCAGCTATATTCATACGAATATACAATACATACGTGAACTATGGATTCCCATTCAGCCATTCGACATCACCAACTTCATAAATTCACTTCGTAAAAAACTGAACATTCCTTCTGTACAATTTTGGTTGACAAGAAAAAGGAAAGAAATGCGAGAAAGCTGTTCTAAATTTTTCCTGCATTTTTCTCAAGAGGAACATTGTGCAGAACACTTCACGGAAAATACAACTTTCCTTGTAACTTGAGTAACTACGATTCGCTTTCAGATTTTTTGAATTGTTGCTTTTCACCAAATGTAGAGGACAGGAATTTTCTATTTCCTCTACTACTTTTCCTGGACGGCAGTGTACCCACATCTTTCTAGCTGCTCAAACAAAGTTTCAAGATTCCGAATTTATAGGAAATCACATTGGTTTGCAAGCACTTTTCCTTGGACAAGGTATCACATTAGAAATATGTACTATCCTATTTCCATCACTATATACATAGCTTTTAAAGATGCGAGCTTCATATATATGCAAAGCCAATATGAGTTTTACGCAGGTAGATAATGCTCGTATAATATGAGGCTATAGATGCTATACTAAGCCTTCAACTTTGCCTATATCTTATTACAACCATGGAAAACACATCAACTTCCTTCCAGTCAAAAACAAGGGAAACTGGCAACCTGCTACCCTTGTTTCAAAATCTCGACTCAGTATCTTTATTTATCTCCTCAAGTATATGATAAACATACCCATCCAGAAACAAAGTGAAATCCAACGCAATGTTACAAGACTAAATGGGCAAACATCCATTTATGATCAAGTAGAGAGGTATCCGTGTAACAACAATCAGCTTATCTATATTTGGCAGTGGTGAAGGTGACATTTTAACAGGAACGGGTTGCTAAACAGCTGCTAGGGATTAAATTGTGGCTAGCAATAACAAACTTTGAGTGAGAACAATTATGGAGACTGGAGAATTTTGCTTGAGGAAAGTACTACCAATTATCAAATTCATGCTGAATTGAGAAGAACAGATACTCACAATTTTTTTTTTCCTTAAATTAGAAATTATAAAAAGAAGTGAATGATGCAAAGAATCTCTAATTTTCAATTACCACGAAACTCTAGGATTTTTTTTGTATTTATTCAAAATGGTTGCAAGCTTAAGTATGGTTGAAAAAGGAGTTTACAATCAAAGGTGGTGTGATTTATCATTGACTTTGAGCAACCAAGCAACCTTGAGGCAGCGGGATATGCATGGCGCAATTTTAAATCCTTCAAGCGTGAGAATGGGATGATGTCTGTTTATCAGCTGAGCAGTGGATTCATTAACATCAGATCTTTGCCTCTGAGTTCATGAAAGATGGCAGAGAGGATTGTAAACTAGATAAAAGGCAGTAAACTATTTGGTTGGGAAAGAAATTTGCCAAAGGTGTTTCTAACCCTTGCAGCATTTCAGATTTACAAAATGATTGCAAGAGCAAATATGAGAAAGTGCAGGTTATTATATGAGCATCTTGCAGAAAATTCTGTTAATTCCAGAACAAATGTCCCAATTTTGGCGCAAAATCCAACTATGAAATCACTACTTTTTCCTCCACAAATGTAAACTCCTAGTCAACCATTATGATAGAGTTTTTCTTCATTATTATTTATTTAACCACAATCATTCATAATCACGTTGCATATACATCTAAAAATTTCAATTATATTGGAAGGTCAACCCACTTTCAAAAAAAATCAAGCACTTAAGGTGAATGCAGAAATAGGAGTCCCAAACCAACAATATCCACTCAATTTTGCAGATAAATACTTTTCCTCCTAAACTTCCTCTAGAACACAAGAATCACCAATTCAATATATCCGTTTTCCCACTATTATTAACAACTTAACTGCAGGTTTCCATTCATTGCCAATTGTTATTAAGATGCACTGGTATCCTCTCACCCTCCACCGCCTTCCCATCCCACCTAAGACCAACAAACAATGGTCATTTCACTGATGCAGTTGTCAATGAACATAATGTTACAAGCACATCGGATAGAACTCGCCATTAATGGAAGAGATCTCCCAAGTTCTTATAGCCCATAAGTTGAGCCTTATTTAACCCCTGTTTGACAACCATTAAAATGAGTTTTTTTTATCAAATGAGTTTTGGAATAGTGATTATGTGGAGAATATGTAGTTAAAAAGTAAGAAAATTTTTTATGTTTATGTGCAGAATATTTTATTGTGAGAATGATTACTTGAAAATGAGTTTGAAAAGAAAAGAGTTGTTTTAATGGCGGTCAAACAGGGCTTAGTAATGTGGGACTCAATTAGGATCCTCACAATCCACTCCACATTCCAAAAATGACTTCCACGTTTACTCCTATTCACAACTAGTGACTTTTTGGACCTAGCCTTCAACTAGAAGCTATGATACACTGACACGAACACGTACGTCCGACACGATACATGACGGATACGTCGACACATGATTTTTCAAAAAGTACCGACACGTTGATTAAAATCTTTTAAATTCTTCATTTATATAGTATAAATTTAGTTTATACTTATTATTGATTTTTCTAGTTGAAATCTTTTGAATATGAGTACTTATTTATTATTTACTAATAATTTTGAGTTAAAAATATATAATAGTTATAGTAAAAAAGAAAAATGATTAATGTAGAGTGTCCAAAGAGTGTCGATACCGACAAGTGTCGATACCGACACATGTCGGGAACACGGACATGCTACCCTAATTAAAGTGTCCGTGCAATAGAGACTAGAAGCAAATGTCACCAGTTTGCACCTTCAACAACAAGAGTCCTTTACAAAAGGGCGATTACTTTGATACCATTGTTACCCTATTGGACAATAGGAGGCAGAGTCCCTGTGTCCAAATGCTTAGGAGTTCACAAACTAAGTCGTAACTTCAAGATGTGAGACTAAATTAGGCTCATCTTAAAACCCACTTCCACAGATATAAATCACAAATGCACTGTATAAAAACCTTTTATTCTACTAATACAAGTAATTTTGTATCCTTTTGCAACCGTGAATCATAAATTTACAAACTTTTCCTTGTCATATGATATCCTCAACTTAAAGCACAATGTCTAAAATCTTATTCTCAAGGAATCAAAATTAAACAATTATTGACATTGAAGCAGAAATTATAACCTAAATTCAAAAATCCTTTTAAAGATTAAGAAAATATATATTACCAACCACAGCAGCATCATCAAACGTTGAATTCCCATTAATCAGCCACATTAAGAAAGCGATAATTAAATGTATTCCATCTACTTCCACAAAATTATAAATCCAAATAACACAAGATTTAAAACTGACCGTGATGGGCATAGATATAAGCATTACGCCAGGAATAAATATGATCGCCTGGTTTGAGGCTGCCCCTTTCAACTCTGCTTATTTAATTCACATTCATATACAACAACAAAAAACCCAATTTACAAATCAACCTTTTTTTTCCCAAAAAAATGAGAAACTGGAATTTCATAAAAATTCATGCATCAAATTAACATAAAAAATAAATAAATAATTACACACACACACACACACACACACACACACATATATATATATATATATATATATATATATATATATATATATTTTACCTATTGGAGAGCAACCCCATTTTCCCTCTTGAATTCTGTATCAAGTGAAAACTGATGAAAGGCTAAGGGAATAATGGTCGAAATTGGTTGCTTTTGCTTTTTCTTAAAGGTGGGAGAAGTTGTTAATGAAAGGAATAAAAACACCCTTTATTTCTGTTCCAAATTTCAATACTTCGTCGTTGAGGAATTTAGGGCGGCGTGAGAGCGGGATTCGAAGAAACCGGCATCTCAGTTTTCCGATTAGGAATATTACAGAAAAAAGTTGGCGTGTCGGTAAACTCACGCGTTTGGTTTCAAGTTCATTTTTTTGCAAACTTTAACTTAACTTTTACTTTGTGCCAGTCACGGTCCCAGATTTTTCAAAAATTAGCACATGAGGTCTAAATGAATTATTTCTGTTAGTTTAACCGTTAGTTGCCTACTTGCCTTTAGTCGACCAAAAAAATGATCAATTTTGAAAAGGGTCAAATGATAAAATTATATTTTTTTTCATAAAAACACAATTATGACATCTCACCCACCCCACCGAGCAAAACCAGCATCTATCACCTTCTTCCTCGACCATTCTTTTTCATCATTTTCTGTCACCAAATCAAATCCATCTTCTTCAAAAATAATTTTTAGATCTCAAACTTCAAAATTGCTCGAAAAGTTGAGGAATGCATATTGAAAATCCAACAATTTGATGGTCAAGAGTCCAAGTGGTGGAAGTCCAACTAAATGGTGCCCAAAAATATTAAAGCCTCGGGCTTCAGCAATAATGGTGGAAGTCCTAGGATTTTTTTTCCAAGTATTTATGTTTGTACAATTTGATTTGTTGGAGATTTTAAGCTTTAGATACTAAAGTAGGTCTGGATGTGCCAAAGGTGTTTTGTAATGCATTATTGCTCAGCTTGATGGGGTTTTGGTGGATGTCGATGGCAGGCGACGAAGGGACTGTGATGGTGGTTTTTTTGTTGGGTTAAAGAGGAGGTGGAGTGTGGGGGGTTGGTGTGAGAATGAGAAGATGAACATCGATTAGGCTTTTTTTTTTTTTAGTTTTTTAATTTTAATTTAAAGTTATCATTTTACTCCTTTTAAATTTAGTCAAAATCAATTTATTGAGTCAACTAACGGTCAAACTAAAAGAAATCATCTATTTGGACATCATGTGCTAATTTTTGAAAGACGTAGGACTATAGTTGATATAAAGTGAAGGATAATATAAAGTCTATTAAAAAATGAAAAGTTAGGGATCGCTGCTGCAATTATCTCTAGATTTTAAGATACGGACGAGAATTAAAATATTTTATTTATTTATTTATTTATTTTTAATTTAAAAAATAAATTTTGAAATTGAGGCCCTATTTGATTTCCATTTTAATTCTCATTTTTATTCTTCTACTCATTTTTAACCACACATTCTTCAATAAAATAATGTTTTCCATCACATTAATAACTTTTCAACCACATATTCACCATCATTACATCAAAAAAATGTATTTTCTTCAAAATAATGTGCATCAAACGGGTTCTGAAATTATAAAATAAAAGTCGCAATTGAGATGCTTCATTCTCGTCATGATTACCGTCCATATAATTTCTTTATTTTATTTTATCATAGTAAGAAATCACCGCAAGCTATGAGGAATTTTTAGATTATCAAGCAAAAATATTCCTAACTAATAGAATTTCTTCTATAGCCTTTGTTTTAGGCTCCATTAAAATCAAATTTTGTAGAAAAATATATTTTGAAATAATGATTTTTTAAAAAAATTGTAGTTAAAGAAAGATTATTTTAGTGAAAAATATGTGATTAAAAAGAATAGGTGAATAATGCATTTTGAATAAAATGGAGCCCAAACAGAACGATAATGTGTCATTGAAGGTGCAAATTATAAAAATTAAAGTTTCAAAACTCAAAAAACATTAACGGAAAATTCATATATCAAGTATTAAGTATGCATTAGTTCAATTTCTAGAAATTAAATTTAAAATTCCAAAAGTCATTTGTTAATTCACTATTTTAATTTTAAATAATTATATTATCAAATTAAATTAATTTATACACCCTCACCCCCTCCAGCACACTGGCCTGTCGCCATTCCCTCGTACAATTGTCGACATCCAACCGTCTTCGATATCCACCCTCGCAGTTACCCGCATCTATATAAATTCACTAGAGAAAAGAAAGAATATACAAAGATAGTCAATGACTTCTTCAGCAGCGAACTGAGCATTGTTCAAAGGCAATTAAGAGGTGTTACTGTAATTTAAATCTTTTTTTTTTTTAAATTTAAAATTGCAAAACAGTCCATGGTGTAATTTATAAAGTACTCAACGGAGCAAATAAATTTAATTCTCACTGTCGAAATTTGATTAATTGAATTTGTGACCAGTTTGAAAAACTGAGATCGAAGATATCAATGACATGTGAGCAGACCTCTTAAATTTGTGACATGTAACCTATGCACTTTGACGTATTGTTATATGTAGTCTGTAACCCTATGGACATTGATATGTGACAAAGTAAATTAATTAGTAACACGTGGACATTGATATGTGATCAATTTTAACTGATGTGTAACATACTCACAGTGATTTGTAGACATTGATCTATGAACTACACACGATAATCAATGATTTGTGACATATACAATATGACATGTGATCTGTGGAGAATGACTTGTGACATACAAAATGATTTTTGACCTGTGAATATTTATATGTGACCGTAACCCATAACCAATCACCACAACTGGCTTCGCCAACACTCTATGAACATAAGACAACAACCAACACCAAAGCCACCTCAAAATCACCACAGAACCGCCTTAAAAACTACCAAAAAATTACCAAAAAACCACTACAATAATTGTCGCAAAACCACACCATTTCGAGTAGCACTCTAAGCCCGCTGAGATCGTCAATGAGAGGCACTCACTAGCGCTATGCCTATGCACGATAGATCGCACGATGCTTGATTCGCCGCTACCATCGAAACTAATAAAGAAGAGAAGAAATAGTAGAGAGAGAGATCGCGCAGTGTCGCTAAAACTAACGAAGAAGAAAATAAATGGTAGAGAGAGGGATCGCGCATTGCCTTCGGAACTAATGAAGAAGGAGAGAGAGAGAGAGAGAGAGAGAGATTTCAATCTAATTTTTGCTCAATTACACTTTATACCTGACTTAGAGTATCTCCAAGAGACTCTTTAAAAGTGGAATGCTCTCTAGTTTAAGGAGTCAATTTTTAAAATTTTACTTCAAGAGACTCTTCAATTTAATTTTTTAAAATAGAGAGTGGGTTGGAGAGCCAAACACCTCTCTATAATTTAATACTTCAAAGATTTCAACTTTCAATGTACATTTTATTGACTTAATTAAATAAAGTGATATAATTATTGGATGGAAGATAATAAAAATAAAAGAATAAAAAATATATATATATTGAAATAATAAAATTAAATGTTAAAAATAAAGAGACTATTGAAGCATTTTAAAATTTTTGCTCTTTAAATTTATAGATACTTTTTAAATTGTAGAATATGTTCTTTAAAAATAGAAAGTCTCTTGGAGATGTTCTTAAGAATAGCAGTCTTTAAAACCTGGCTGAGACATAATTTCCAAAAAAAAAAAAAAAAAAACCTTATATTGCTCCCAAATTCGACCAATGGGTATAGACGTCATAATCCACATAAAACATGGATGAGATTGACCATACGGAGCTCAATTAAGCCCAAAGTAACTGTCCCTGGAAGCCCAATTATCACGCGCTCAGCCCAAGAAGTCCTTCGGAATTGGCTTGCAACTAGCAAGTATTCAGCTTTTTGCATAGAGACAAGTGTAAATAATGATGATGATAATAATAATAATAATAATAATAGTAGTGCAAGCTATATTTTCACTTCTAATTTCATCATATAATCATTACTTTCGTATATTCTGCCTGATTTTTTTAAAACAATTATATGAATATCTTAAAACAGTACTTTAAACTATAAAAGTTTGGAAAATGTTACATGTACACAATGTCCTACATAATGTCCTACATCCCTCTCACATGGAAGGGGGCCCACACATAATAAAATATTCGTGGACCCCCCTCCATGTGAGGAGGGTGTAGGACATTATGTAGGACATGAGGTGTACATGTAGCATAGTCCATAAAAGTTTAGGTGTCGTTCTCTTTGGTGTTTTCAAGTCCTTTTCTGTTTTCGATTTTTCAAAAACGGTGAAAATGCGTTCTTTTTCCCGTTTTCGAAAACGAATTTTCGAAAGCAGAAAAAAAAATTGTGAAGGAAATGGAAAATGGTAAAAACCCGTTTTCGACGTTTTCTGGAAAAATAACGAAAACGCGAATGCCTAAAACAAACTATACCTCTCTCACTTCTCCGTCTCCCTCACACATCATCTCTCTCTACCCCCCGATCTACGAAATTCCGGCCGTCTTCTACTTAATCTGAAGCTGTCGTTTCCATCTCAAGGCTCAATCGAAGGCTCTCTATGTGTGTGTATCCCTACGATTTCTGCTTTTTCTCCTCGTTAAGGTTCATAATCAGTTTTTGATAGCTCGAATGGTGTGGAAATTGGAATTATAGTAATTACACTTATCTGTACCTATTTTGCTTAATGTTGATTCGTGGTTTCAAGTGGGATTTATTTTTACATAGCTCGAATGGTGTGGGATTTTTTTTTGTCGGAAGGTCTACATATTGTGGGGAAACAGGGTAACGAAGCAATAATCCTTCATATCTAGCCTTCTGGTAAGTTATTTTTTTTCGAATTTGTATTTATTTTTGTGATTATTGTGTGAATCAGTGCTTTGGGTTGGTTCTTGAATCATTTTATTGGATTACACTTTTTTTTTTCTTGAAGAGAAATTATTTTTGGTTCAAGAACTATTTTAGGATTAAGTTTTCCATTTTTATGATAAGTATTGGCAGTGGCGGAGCCACCTTAGATCACTGAACTTGAGGCCCAGAAATTTGAAGTAAGAGATATATAGAATATAGAGAGAGGAAGGTAAGATGGATGGGCACTTTGAATGTTACAAGAAAAATGAGTGGGACTGCTGAGAAATGAGTAGAATTATTCCACCAAATTAAGCAAATTATTTCGCCGACGAACACATTCGCCATCTTCTGTTTGTTTGAATTTTTATTTGACGAAATATTTGGTTCAAATGCTATGGTTTCTGTGAACAAAAACTGTCTATTAATTCTTGAGATAGTTCGAGGTTGAGGTTTCAGATATTGCTTTATGTGGTTTTCTACAATTCACCCTCCCTTCTGTTAGAGCACATACCTTCTTGTGTAGGTCGGTGTTCCAGTAGATAATAGTTTTTCACATCATTAAAAGAGGAGTCTTTAAGAAATAATGATTATTGATGTGTTTTTGAGGCTGTGAATTCCCAATTTCTTTGGATTTTGGGATTTTTGAATTAAATCCCACTTTTAAGAACCCATCTTTGAAAAACAAACAGAAAAAGTTTAAAATATAAAAACAACCCAAATGTTCAAGAAAATAAGCAAAAAATGAGAATTTTTTTATTTGCAAAAACATGGAAATGTACCTGGTATTGCAGGATTGGTAGAGGTTCTTCTTCTAGTCTTGAAGCCATTGAGAGAAAGAGAAAGCAGTGCGGTGGGTTTCAAATTCATAAGAATAATGTTATTCATCAACGAAAAATAAGTGTAACTTATAAACTATATTATTTTTAATATTTTTACCATCGTTAAATTCATGGTCGAACTTGAGATTAAATATTTCATTTTGTTTATTGTTTTATTGAACCTTGGGTTTATAGATTAATTAAGAAAAAGTTGAATGCATATTGCATACAATAACTTAAGGGCTCAAATTTAAAGTTCGTTTAGGTCCCAAAAATTCAAAAGTTTGGCTATGCCTTGTTCTGTATTTTGGCATTGTTTGGCTGGCAGTGGTTTGGATCTTGGCTTGCTGATTGATGATCACTTTTGGATTGGATTATTATCTGATTCAATCGCAATCGGAATTTGAGTTTGGCATTCATTCGAGAGTGACAGGAAGCTCTCCTGTTGCCATCTCTATCGCCAATTGTGAGAAGAACCGTTGGTGGTCTTTCTCTATGGTTCATGTCTCCTAACTTGGATAGCTCAATTCAGACCCAGATGGTTGTGGCAGTGTTCAAAAGCCCGCTTGGTAATGGGGAGTGCAATGGAACCATCAGGATGTAAGGGAAGCTAGCAGGAAGGAGACGTGTTTATGTTCAAACAGAGACGGTTGCATTTTGGGGATGGAGTTGGACCGGATGGAGACGAGGTCATTACTTATTTGTAAAAATACTCTTCTTTGCTTGTTATGTTACAATTTTTTAGTTTAAGTTGCACATAAAAGTGAAAAAAAGCTTCTTTGTCTATAATCAAATAGCTCGAAAAAATTGTTATCTTTGTATGAAGAATGTGATGATGACAACATATGCATTTTTTTTAGATAGAATATAGAAATATGACAAAACATTTGAATTAGATGAGAGGATTTTAGCAACGTTAGCTTATTAATTTTTTTTCATCAATCGATTAACATTAAACAATTAAAATTAATTAAATAATCAGATTTCTTAAATAAAATATTATCAAAAATTGCAAATGAAACGCGTTTTCAATTTTATGTTTTGAGAAACAATTTATCAAAATGACAAAAAGAACGCGTTTTCAGTATTTTTAAAATAGACACTCAAAACACAAAACGAATTTCAAAATTCAAAACAGAAAACTGAAATACGGAGAGAACGCCCCCTTTACTTTTCAGGTTAACTTACTGCAAAATTCTCCAAAATAACTGAAATCGATCAACTATTTTTATCCGACTAGATCTCTTCCAAATTTATCAAAGATTGCGCTTAATCAATTCTATCTTAATCCTTTATGTGGAAAGCGCTTCACAAGTATAAATATCCCAATAATTTTGGGAAGGTAAAACTAATTTTCATTTCACTCCACACATTGTGATTTAATATCGAAAGGACGAAAAGGGACATTCTTGTTGCTTCAAATATATATTAAATTAGCAAAGATGTTTGAACACCAACTTCATAGTCAATACTTTCGAATAGGTGACCTTTATTTTCAAACAACGTCTCTTGCTTAAATAATATTTCTATGGTGCCACTAGCACCCTTAAAACCTTTTAAAATCAATGTGATCAAGAAAGTTAAACTTGTCCCATGAAATCTTGGGACATATATTTTAATAATAGTGTGTGTATGCACTTTATAGTTAATTTCATTAGTATATATGTTGGTTGATAAAAGAGAAACCAAACCAAGTCATTGAAAGATACATGTATTGACTATTGAATAATCTTTATATTGATAGATTTTGCCAATATTATAAGTTTTTTTTTAGGATCTAGAATTGTTTATACTTTCTTAGGCACCAAAACCACCCAACATCCAAGCATGCATTCCATAATGGAGAAGCAACCAATATGATTGATGAATACAATAATCATGAAAAGTAAGATAACTAGTTTTAATTATGATATGCCTAGTATTTTTTGTAACTACTTGATGTATAAATGTTTTTTTAGCGGTCAATTTTGTAAAAGCTTGTCTTATAGAGAAATAACACAGCATCTTTAGATTTATTGAGTTGGCATGACAAAGAAGATCGTGACTAAGTCAGACTTAGGCTAAGCACAAGTAAAAATAAGCCAAGTCAACGAAAGACAAGCTAAACATACGAAAAGATTAATCAAGTTTAAAACAGAATCATACTTCACAAAGCACGACACCAAGCAACCAAATTGATATATCTACATGACTCATCAAATTATGCCAACTTGGCAACAAAATACATTTCTCTCTTTTCTTTTCAACTACATATTCTTTAATAAAATAATATTATATGCAAATTTAAAAAAATTCTTTATTTTTTAACCACACATTCTTCGTCAATCTATTATTTTAAAATGCATGCTTAACAAAAAAATATGGCTCAAACAGGCGCGAGTCCCAAAGAATGTTTTACTGATGTGATTTGTGATAGGACACACACAAAAATGAGTAGGACTCAATGTATAGAAAGGATTCTATAAAGGTGTAATGTTGGAGCTGCTTTTAGTCATGTTAGTGCCATCTATCTTTCTTTAGATAATAAGTAGTCTAAGCAAATAATATCTCAGGATAACATCTTTAAGGTCACAATCCATTTCTTTTGGGCATAGTATTGATACTACAATCTTTACTAGATGCCAAAATGCCAACCCCATTATTCCTCCATCCCTCCCACTCCTATCTCCAATATATATATACACGTGTATGCAAGTATGTACGCATAGGTCCTAAATTGGAAATGAGAATTGGACTTCTCAAGAGCTTAATGATAGAAGGATCAGTTGTTAATCGATTGATCGTAGGTTCATATTGAGATATTTGATTCATGTTGAATTAACGAAATCAAAATAAAAGATTTGTTTGTTTTGACTATTAAAACTAGAAAATTTGTTCATATTGTTTATTTAATTCTTGCCCAAAATTAGAAGTGCATTTAAAATAAAAAAAATCAACATATGGCCAAATTGTCTAGGATCAAGTTATGGGTGTCCCATGGTTGATTGGCATTTGTAAAGCACCCAAAAACATGTTGTCTTGAACATGTTATCGCGACATGGTTTATTTATTTATTTTTATTAAAATGAACCTTGTTTCCTAGAGTCTCTATGGTGCGGAAACATTATGAAATTCTTGTAATAAGAATTATGTAATAAATAAAAATGATATTTGAGCAATCATGTCATGTATATATTGAATAATAATTTATTGTTATTGAAAAGTATACAATATTTCTATATTTATAGGCAAAATTATTCAATACTTCAACTACTACTAGGAAACTAATATGAGGGAACTAAAATAAATCATAATCTAAAAGAAATTAGAAATCATATTCTAAACAAAAAATAAGAATAAAAAGATAAACATATTACAACTAGACACATTATTATAATTATCTAACTTTTATCATATTCACAATAGGATTGTTCTACATCAATTTCTCCCACTTGAAAAAAAACTCGTCATCGAGTTTTGTTGAAGAAAAGAATCATTGATAACTCTTGTGTTTTCGAACTTGGCTGGGACTGGAAGAAATTCTCTAACCATATGTTGCCAAGTTATATGCTTGTTGAAACAACTAACATTCATAACAGTTAAAGTCTGTAAATTATTGTCAGCTTGCTTCTCCATGGGCTCGCTATTCATTTCAAGATTCAATGTAGTTAGCATCCACGTGATATTGTGAAGGGTTTCATTGATGTCTTCGATTCGTTGTTCGAGTTTGTCGAGCCTTCGTTCGTCGTCGACGGTTCGACTGTCACCAAGACTATCCTCAGCCATCGGAATAAGACAATTTCCTTAGTCTAAAACTAATTTTGATGCAAAAACGTTATGAAATTCATGCAATAAGAACTATGTAATAAATAAAAACGATATTTGAACGATCATGTCATGTATATATTGAATAATGATTGATTGTTGTTGAAAAGTATACAATGTCTCTATATTTATAGGTAAAATTATTTCATACTTCTACTACTACTAGGAAACTAATATAAAAGAATTAAAATAAATCATAATTTAGAAATCTTATTCTAAACAAGAAATAAAAATAAATAGATAAATCTATTACAATTAGACATTTTATTATAATTATCTAATTTTATTTTATTTACAATAAGATTGTCTTACGTCACTTTACCTAATAA
This sequence comes from Osmanthus fragrans, assembly GCA_019395295.1. Taxonomy (NCBI): domain Eukaryota; kingdom Viridiplantae; phylum Streptophyta; class Magnoliopsida; order Lamiales; family Oleaceae; genus Osmanthus; species Osmanthus fragrans. The sequence goes on along the minus strand of CM033354.1, from coordinate 3,569,986 downwards.
TCCAATTATTTGGATGTAGAAAGGCCACATTTTCTATTTTCTAAAATTTTCCTACCTCAGATCTCGTATGTACGTAGATGCCACGTTAGTTGTTAAGCATGACATAACAAAGGGGTTTTAATTTTTAAATAATAATAAAAATATAAAAGTATTTGTCATTACGCAATTATGCAGGTTAACCTCGTTTAAATGAATAGTCCAGTCTTCGTCAATATTCTCGATGATATTTATGCCACATTTTGACGGACTTTGTACAAAATTCATAAAAGGCTATGTCACTAAAATTGAAGGTTGAGAATCGAAATGTCACAAAATTTGAATGGAAGTTCAAGTATTCATTTAATTATAGAATTGAAATTGGCAATACAATTTATTAATGATCTTTCTCTGCGTTCTAGCGTTGTAGCAGAATTTTTTCGAATACTTTCGCATACTTTAGATGAAATAGATATTTGAGAAAAAAACGAAACACTTTTTAAAACGAGTGATCGAGATTAAAATCATAATTGTGATTAAGACGTTCTTGTGACCCACTCAGAGTCCAACAATTCTTGCAAAGCAACCACTTCATAACAACTCTTTTTGTGTCACATTAATTGGGATGGCAAAGAAATCCACAAATATTATCTTTCCTCCTCAATGAACCTTTGGCTTTGGCTCCATACACAAATTTTAGTGTGTGGTCCAAGAGTTTATGCACTAAAAAAGCATGGATCGCGAGGGTTCAAAGGGGCCAAGGATATGCCTATATTATTGCACTCTTTAATGTTTTGGGGGGGCCATATGCTTTGTTGCATTACCATCTTTTCCTCAATAGGTTAAAAACTTCGACCATCAAAACCTAACTCGATTTCGAGTGTGTCATTGAAATCATTGAATTTATTATTTTGATCTAACGGAATCACTTCGTCCGAGTCATGTAACTTGACAAACTAAAATATTAATAATTTGTATATGTATCATATTTTATTATGTCATGCCCAAAAACATATCGTTATTTTTCTTTTTAATATAGAGTTAGATAGAGCGACTTGTTTGAAATACAAATATGAATTAAATGGCTGAATTATAATAAATTGAAATTAAGCGAGCATATCTATATTTCTAACATACGAAAAATTCTAAAAGAAATGAATTGGTCAAAATAAGAGTTTAAATTTATCTTCTTAAGATGATATTGTCGTGCACTAGTACATATGATCTTTGAAAACTTGTTTTCTATGATGAAAATACCATTTTTATTAATAGTAGCATTTCAAATTACAATAAGAGTGAATCGAAAAAAAAATTACAACTTTCTTCTACAAAAAAAAAAATCAGACTCTCTCAAGTAATCTGAGATAACTTTAAGTTTATACTTTATTAGAAAATAGAAAAGAAAAATTAGTTTTTTTTTTCTCTCTCTAAATAGAGTATAAAAAATTACATGAATACATTCCCCGAGTATCATGTACATAATATGGTGACTATGTATTATTTATTTCCCGTTCGGTTTTCCACCTAAAAATTGTGTTAATTATTTATAATTTACATTACATTTTTGCATGTTTTATTCCACAAATCAGTATTCTAAAATGCATGAATCTTTATGAAACATTTTTGAAACACTTCATGTATGGGATATGCGCATAATAATGTGATAACACATTTCATTAACCGCATATGCACGCTTAAACATCAAAATGCTCACACATTTGGTTTAAAAATCATGTCCAAATTAGTTTGACAAAGTCCATTCCATTTTTATAACTAAAAAAATAAATTGAGCTCGACAAACATCAAATTAGTTGAAATCACTCAAGTACATTGATTATATACATCAATTTATAGAGTTCTGACGTTTAGAAAAATTAAAAACAAAATTTTCATGGAGTTGTAAACTATTTACACCAAGCCCGAGCCTCCTTCTCCTTCGATCTTCCTCTTGTTTCACCGCTGAGATCTTCATCGAGTTGTAGAAACTTGAAGGTGCGTTTTTCATTTTTATATTGTTCACCTAATTAGAACTTCGAAGTTCCTTTTTCTCCTCTAATTCTTATATTGTTCGCCTAATCAGAACTTCAATTCTTTTTATCAAATTTTATTCCTACTTCCGTTTATTAGGAATCAATGGAGCAAAACTAATTATATTTCTGAAGATAATGAGTTGAAAAAAGTTTCGGGATGTTGGTCAGGAAATTGCAATTAGTAAAGATGTTAGTAAACCTAATGATGTAAGATACACATTGTGTGATAAAGTCGTAAAGGTCGGGACTAATAGGCATAAAAGTGCACATAGCGACATTAAGGGAATGAGTGTGAGATCGAGTCCTAAAGCAAGTCAAGAACAAAAGGCCAAGTGTCGTGAAACACTAAAGAGATTAATTCTAAGAAGTTAGAGAAGGTATTGAATAATGCTAAGTGGAGGGAAGATGTAGTTATGACTTTATCTCATATTTAAGATGTTAATAAACCTAATGATGTGAGATACACATCGTGTGATGAAGTTATAAAGGTCAGGATTAATAGGTGTAAAGTGCACATAGTTGCATTAAGGGAATTGGTATGAAATCAAGTACAAAAGCAAGTCAAGAGCAAAAGGCCAAGTGTTGAGAAACTCATGGAGAGATTAAGTCTAAGAAATTAGAGAAAATATTGAATAATACTAAGTTGAGAGAAGATATAGTTATGTCTTTGTCTACACGCTAGGAATAAAATGTAGAAATTTCTATCATTGAAGGAGGAAGGAAAATGCCTATTCATGCAGCCCCATGGAGAATTTTTCTAGGTCAATTAAGGTTTATGATGCTTCAATGAGTGCCAAATTTTTTTTTTTAATGCATTCTTTTTATTTATTTATTAGTTTAAAATATTTGAAATAATAAACTGAACTTGGAATATACATAATTACGCATATGCTTGTAATACTTGATACTCCACTGAAACGCAACGTCATGCATTACACATTTTAAAACATTGCCACATTTTGATGTTTAGCAATTTGGTAAAACGCCAACTAATAATTCAGAACATTTACTAAAATATTTCTAGACCTTTTAAATTCTGTATGTAATTGAACTGAACAGATACAATAAAATAAATAATATAGATATTGTCTCACAAGATATTCGTTGAATATTCTTTAGAGAGTGTCTAAGCATTTTGATAGGCATACTATAATTTTCTTGTACCGCGAGTAGTTTTTTTTAGCGTTCTAATGTATGAGATGACGTAAATATCTGTAATTTGTTATTTTTTCTTCAACATATAGAAAGCTTAACAAAATAAGACAAGTGAAAGTTGAAGGATTTAACCGGAAAATCTAGGTTGGGTTCGGAGCGTATGATCATAAACTGACGGATTAGATGACTTGATAATGATGAATTAAGTTACTTTACCATCACAATTGATACCATTGATAGTATCATCCTCACATGGGATGCATTGATCCCATGCGAATAAAATAATTCCGATTCTCATGTGTGTGGTGTCATTCTTGCGCTAATTCGTGCAGATCATGTAGCGCAATTAGGGTTGGCAGCGAGCCGGACCTGCCCGGCTCTCGAACCTAATGTCCAAGCTCGGGAGAATCGGGCTTTTTTCGAGCCGAGCCAAAAGCTCATTGGAAATTTTGAGGTTCGGCCCGGGCTTTTTACTAGCGGGCCAGCCCGATTTTTTATTTTATTTTATTTTCTTTTAAAAATTCATTATTAATATATTTTTTTCTCGTGGATCGAAAAACCCATGTCACGATCGGCCCGTGTGGCTATTCCGCCGAGCCATTTTGCCACTCGTAAGTGCAATTGGGCAATGATTTTGATGGTAAAAAAATGATTCTATTATGAAGTGACACGTGTCACACATTCATCGACGGTCCCAACAAATGAATAAAAAGAGTTTGCCGATACGTGGCTCTTTTCCTAATGGCTACTTTATTGACTTTTAATGGCCCGTTAGGGCCCACTGGTTGTGGAAATACGTAACCAAACACCGCTCCCAAGAAAAATCCGAAAATTATGGACCCACCTGATTGGTTTTTGTGGGCCCATTAAAAAGAATCTTCTTGCGTTTTGTGGTCTTGGTGGAGTGTATAGTTGACGCGTGTACAGTGTCGTGGGACCCAGGGGCACTAAGGACCACAATGGAAAATTCAAAGGTCCACACGATTAAAGGGAGCGTCATTTGAACGCGCTATAGTGCTCCGTCGCATTCGGCTTTTGTAATCTTCCATCCGTTTCTCATGATTCACTTTTTTGTCTTTTTCTGTTGGATTTTTTATTTTTTTGAGAATTTTGTAATTTATAATTTCGAAACTTAAAACTGTAAATATTATTTTATTTCAAACATCTTATAAGGGTTGGTTTTGATACCTGAAAAATATTATAATATTCACAAAGTGACTTGTGTCCTGCTATTAGCATGTTGGGACGGTTACGGGCTAAAGCGTGAAAATTGACTTATCCCATATCAAGAACTTAGTGGGATCATGCTTGTCTTTACTTCGGGATCATCTACCATAATAATGAATATTGATAGTTTAAAGTAACACCACTTGTAAACACTTTTCAATATTATAAGCAGAGTAAATTACTTACTTTTCTAAGAATTAGTTTACATTCACACGTTTTGTTTTAGGAAAAAGCTAAATGAACCAACTCAATAACTGGTTTTGGTGACCGACGACACGTGGCGCCCCCTCTTTTGGAGGGAGCGTCCGGCCCACCGACGCTCCCTCTAATAGAGGGGCGCCACGTGACGTCGGTCCCCAAAATCGGTCATTGGGTCGGTCACTGTAGCGAGACTCTTTGTTTTAATGCAAATCGTGTTATACAAACTTTATTTGTTCAAAATGATACGAGAAACCCTTGTATGCTTTATGTAAATCTTTACACATTATGTAAAATAAAAGTGCTATATTGAGTTACAAGAGTGGGAAGCTATAAATTTAATATTATACAGATATTATAGAAAAGTAGGGATATCAAAAGAGTGACTCTGCTCAAGCTACTCGAACTATGGTTCGATCTAGCCTGCTCAATCTAGCTCGTGTGAGCCTTTTATCATTTTGCTTACTTTTTGGAAAACAAATTTATCATATTACAATGTTCTATAAACTAAAAAACAAATCGACTAAATGCACAACATTTCGGATTGCGAATGGATGAATAAAATTCATCAATAAAACACACGAAAAACGTCATAATTAAAATTTTTTCCTTCCAATTACTAGTTTCCATTAATATATTATTTTACTTAATTCTTCTTGCTCGATAATGTGTTGGTACGTTCCCTTTCTAGTAGTCTATTTAAACATGTAAAGGGTGGCCAATAGCAGCCCACATGAATTGCACCTTGAAGATAAATATATTTTATTAGTTCTTAATTGTGTAATTATGCCGGTTACGACATCTAATAATGTCAAATCGACTTTTAGGTATGAAGAATTGAAAGTGGTGTTTGATTAATTACGAGTAAATTGCACTATTAATTTCACAATATACTGCCTGAATAACAAATTGTCGCATATGACTAATGCATGTCCAATTACGTTATTCTAATATTTCTTCTCAACATGCACAGGACCAAAAAATTAGTGCATCTTTCTAAAGTTATTAATCCTTCGATGGGGAAGAATTTATTGTTGGAAAAAATAGGTAGAGGCTGACTTTGGAGCTAAAATTAAGTGGGACCCGGTTGTTCAATTTGGAAGTTGAAAGTTGATTTGTGTTCTCCCCCGTGAGTACATCGAAATCATATACTTACTTGTCAAAATTGATGCTCGGGTGAATAAGAAATTGAGGCTCAAAGTGTGCCACCTAAAGCGGATAACATTTATAAACGGCTTAATTTATAAATAGATAAAAATAAGTGGTGATGAGCTGATACTAATTTGCGGGTTCATTACAATATATGTTTAGAAGTAAAGTTTTATCATTTATAAATTTCGCTAAATAGTTATAAATTTATAATATTAGCTAATCAATCATATATACTTTTTAACCCCATATTTCCTATGAGACACAACTTCTACGCATTTATTATCAACACATTCTCAATAACTCGCAGCTTTTAATCACTTAAATTTTAATTTATTCGCTTCCCAAACACGTACTTAATTCGAAACATGCTTTCATGAGGTTGCATGATGCTTTAACGAGCATTTGTATTTTAATTTTGTCTTTAGAAGTAACTATAACACAGTACTAAAGAACAAATTGTTACATTTCAAAAATTGAAAATCAACTTAGGAATAAATATGCAATCGTGTATGCTAAACATTCAAATTTTGAATATTTTTATTTATTCTTAAGAAATAGTTTACTACTTGAATTAAAAATTAATTCAATCTTGACTTAACCTTTTAAAATTGTCGACTGATTTGTAATAATTTGATTGTTTCAACTGATGGACGTAAAATGTCCAGGTTCCATCAATTCAAGAATTATTAGTTCACCAACTCTAGTCATTAGCTACAAAAGTGGGCCCAAAACCATAGTTTTTCCCTTAATCTTATCTTAATCAAAAGATTCCTAGTTAAACATCTTATTATTATCCATAACATTGATGTAATTAATGATGTAACAGTTTTCATGCGTGCATGGTTGGAACATTTGAGTTTAACACATATTCATTTAGGCCACTTTTATCTCGTAGAAGCATTCAACGATTTATTGTTGTTAAGTCGTGAAATTTAATTTTTTTTCGTTATACGGAGTCAATAAACCAATCTACCTTCTTGCTGAGATCGTCATGGGTTGGGAAGGGAAGCCTCCCTCACCTCTGGACCAAAATTTTCTTGAGAATAATTTAGAAATTTCACATTTGTAATATTGACTTCGTCCTAGTTTATCTTATGAATATGAAGTCGTTATTAGGGTTTTTTATTATCATAAAAAAGAGAAAGAAATATTAAAGAAATTATGTACGATTTTCTCTTATAAACTTTTTTTCATCATAGTGAATTAATACAACAGCGGAACATGACGTAGTCTCACATGAAAACTAATTTCAATAAATTTTATGTGTTTTTACATGTTTATTTTTATTTTTGTTCTCGATGATATATATTATGGTACCAAGTTCAAATCTCATGTTAACTTATGTTTAATTACATTTAAAATTATTTTATATTTTGTAGTGTGTGCGCGGGAGCGGGCGCAATGAAGCGGGGAGTAGAATTTTGAATTATTTAGATACCAAACATATTAATGCCACTAAAGAGACATTGTACGAACATGTACAAGGATTTACCCCCACACACACTTGCTATGTGCTCCTGTTTCCACTTTTAATTAATGAATAAAAATTTTGAAAGCTCAATTGAGATTATTCACTTGTAGTTGGGTTAAATCTACGATAACAAAAAATCAACTTCATAACTTCAAGTTTGATAAGATTTATTGAATTAAAATTTAAGGAATTATAAATTGTAGATTCTACAAAAATATGTAGATGAACATTTTGTATAACGGAAGTTAATTATCAAATTATAATCATTTTCAAAATATGAGCTCGGTAACCAAGTCAAGAACCCTGTCTAATTCTCATTTTTGGGGAAAAAGTGCATTTTCAATAGTTGATTAATGGAGAATGTGTAGTTAAACATTAAGGAAAAATTTTGGATTTGCTCGTAATATTTTTTATTGAAGAATGTGTGGTTGAAAAGAATAGAGAGAAAATTGAATTTTGAAAAAAATGAGAATCAAACATGAATGTCACAAAATCTTCTCGTCGACGTACATATGAATTCCATTGACAACTTTAACATAATTTGGATAAAGAAAGCTTTGATCAAGAAAAATTTCATCGACATGTTCGGAATATAGTACTGGTTAAAATTAAGCCCTTGTTTGAGCTCCATTCTTGTTAAAAAAATTCATTTTTGAATAGTGTATTGATAGAAAATGTGTGGTTAAAAAAAAAGAAAAGTTTTGAATTTGCGTGTAATAATATTTTATTGAAAAATGTGTGATTAAAGTGATATCAAATCATTGTTGAAAAATTATATTTTAATAAAAAAAATAGAGCTCAAACAAGCGCTAAATAAAAAATTAAATTCGTATTTATTACTTCACATTCTGCTGTACCTTTCCAAAATATTTGGATAATTGATAGATATGCATTGATTTATGCATGATGAATAATATTATATAGTTTAAGAGCAAAGAGTGCACCATCTGAAAAAAATAAAATATACAGTGTAGTCCTTTAAGGGAGAATCTTAGGAAGTAAGGGTGTTCTCGTAGGTGTATAAATAACTGGAAAAAAGTTATTTGTACAAAATCAGGTTAGAAAATTTGGGTTATAAAGTGTATTGGTAAAATTCAAATTATTGATTTCAAATGATTTAAAAATCTTTTTTTGAAATTATTGGTGTAAATGTTATTTGATCAACCAACTTTGTAATCTAACTTTGTACAATTTTATCACACTATACAATTTATTAATGATTTTCCACCTCCTATATGATTTGGCACATTAATTTACATGAAATTTTAGTTGAATTTCACAATTTATGTCTGAAAACTATATATTACTCTTCAAGTAGAAACCATTTTTCGAAAGATCTTGACTTTCATACTTTAGTGAATTTCGAGATGATTTCGATGAAGCGTGTTCCATATGTTAAGATTGAATAAAATTATAGACGAGCCATTTTCAAAATATATATATTAGGTCCGTTTGGTTTCCATTTTTCCCCATAAAAATGAAAAATATGATCGTTATCAGTCACATCTAGCCACCATTTTTAACTTTTTTTATCTCTTGTATGGGGTTCCTGATGACTATATTTTTCATGCTCATTCTACAAAGAATGAGAATCACGTGAGGCAATATTTGAAGTAGGACAAGTTGCAAGACTTGTATGTATATTTTGCTGATTAAATACGTATTTTTATAAATAGAAATATGAACAATAAATACTATTTTGGCGACAACGGTGGTTGGGTTTATGTTTCTTTACATAAATGCTTTATAGTCAAACTATGCCATCGCCTATCCACCACAAAAAATATAAAGATACGCACACAAAAGAAAATAAATAAATAAAGACAAAAGAGGATTCAATAATGTAAATGGTAAAAAACACTAGAAGTCTCTCAATTTTGAGTGAAGTTTCATTTTAGTCACTCAATTTGTTTTTGTTCCAAAATCATCCCTCAAGTTTTAGTTTTATTTGAATTTGGTCATCAATAACGATAACTTCACTTAAGTTTATGTCACTTCTTAAGTTTTAGATGGATTTTCTTTTAGAGTAATGTTATTCATATTAATAAAGATCATTATTAATTTAGGTGGCAGTGCAGTGATCCCCCAATTCGAGTCTAATAAGTTTGTGTCACATTTTAATGTAAATACAGTGGATATAGGGAGTCTACTATGAAATTGATCGATTCTATTACTGCTAAAAAATATTATTCTTTTTTCGATGCATAGTATCGACGATAATGAACCCAACTTGTTAGTTGTCCACTGAAATAATAATTTCGTCTTCCAACCTGCATAAGGCACGACCGTGTTACTTTTGTGACAGAAGATTATAGTTGGCCAAAGTTAAAAAGACTATTTAGCTCAAAGTTGGGTGACCCCATAATGTTTCAACCTAATTTAAGAGGAGCAACCCCCACCCCACCCCACCCCACCAAAGGCTAACTCCATAGTAGATAATCATCTAATTCATTTTTCTTCTCTCCCTGTCTCTTTCATTATTCTTGATTGAATTGCATAAAATATTTAGTGAGAAGGGAACGTTTCCTCGTTTTTCAGCTGTTTCTATGTATTGATCTTCTGACACACGGCATTTTCACACAAACACACACATCCATCCACATCTCTCTCTCTCTCTCTAAAAAAGAATTCCTTATAGCTCATAGCAGGATCAGTCCTTGCCGCATCTCAAATGATTTAGAAAGGAGGGTCATATCGCTCAAGTATTCATTCCCTTGTTTGACCTTTTCACAGGTACTTCTCTCAAAAGAGGGAAATTGATAGAGAAATATATGCATACGTACATATACTTACATGAGATATTCATAATTCATATATATAAATATATAGTTCAGGGCTTTTTCTTGTAGTAGTGGGATTCTTTTGATTTCTTCTTTGGGAATTTATTTGAAATAAATTGAGTTGCAGATGTGTGATAATTGAATGAATAAAGATGTGTATCTTTTTCTCAGCCTTTTTAGCCCATCTCTCTCTCTCTTTTCACTTTCTTCATTGCTTTGAGTCTGACACTGTAAAGAGGTACTCTACTGTTATGTATAAATCTATAGCTAGATATACACACAACATATATAAATATAGATAGAGAAAGAGCCCTTATATAGCCTGTGGATATGGTCTCTCTCTGTGTTTCCAACTTTTCATATAATATTATCGTGTACTGTAGATGTGCGTATTTATTTACTTTCTGGTGAATTCTTGGATTTGATCGAGAAGATAATAACAGAATTCTTATTACAATTACCTATGGTGTCGGTATTTGGATGGTAATCATTAATTTACTGTCTGAATTTCACAGGATAATTACATCAGTCAACCATCTACAGTCTCTTGAACAGTAATCACAAATGATTTAAACCCCATCTAGTTTCACATCAACAACAGCTACACACTTGTAATAAATATCTTGTCGATGTGTTTTCGACTTGTATCAAAGATTTGGATGCTGGCTTGACTATCGACTCAGTGTTCTTTTTTGTTGCAGATATAATTTGGAAGATTGATGGCGACGTATTTTCATGGAAATTCGGAAATTCAAGGAGGTGGTGATGGTTTACAGACACTGATTTTGATGAATCCTGGCTATGTTGGATACTCTGACAATCAACAGCAACAGCCGTCGGGTAACAACTTCGTTTTTCTCAACCCCAGCACTGCCGGAAACTCAGTCAATTTACCACACGCGCTGCCGTCTCAAACTCAACACTTTGTCGGTATTCCTCTCCAGGCCGCCCCGTCTACCACTGCTGCCACGTCCCAAGACCCTCACGCTCCGCCTGTTCATTCTCAGCATGATGTATCTGCCCTTCAGGGGTTCTTCCCTCGCGTCCCTTACAATTTGTATACTCAGTCGATGGACCTTACGGCTGCGCGTGAAGTCACACGCGCTCAACAAGGACTTTCTTTGAGCCTCTCTTCACAGCAGCCTTCAGTCTATGGATCTTTTAGGCCTGAACGTGAGGTGATATCGCAACCCCTTGTGACCACCGTATCCCCGCCACATGCTGGTGGCGATGACGTAAGAATTTCGGGAGGGTCGCCGTCCTCGGCTTCAGGGATTTCCAACGGCGTGAACAGTATGCAAAGTGTGCTGTTAAGTTCTAAGTATTTGAAGGCAGCACAGGAAATTCTTGATGAAGTTGTTAGTGTTGGTAAGGGAGTTATAAAGAGTGCATCTGAATCCGCCAAGAACCCTAATGGACAAGCCAAGAATATTGGAGAACCGCCGCCGCCGGCCGGAGATGGAGAAAGTGGAGGAGACACAAGTGCAAAACGTGATGCTGAGCTCACTACAGCAGAAAGACAAGAAATTCAGATGAAAAAAGCAAAGCTTCTCAACATGCTTGATGAAGTAAGCGATTTCAATTATTATATATTATCTTTCACACGCCACTCGTTTGTAGGTTAGATTCTTGGATTTATTTTTGTGTTTATATAGTGATGATCTTGATGAGGTATTGCTGATTTTGCTGACATCTACTGATACACAGTACTGCAAATGTTTGATTTTAAGTTGAAAACCTTAAAAAATAATTCAATCTAGTTTAAAAATCTATAAGAATTCATATTAAGATTTTTAATTTTGTTTTTCGACAAACCGATATAGTGGGATCTAGGTCGAATGCTCGAGGATATATTCATAGTATATTTTGTTTCCGGAAAAGTTTAATGTTTTGTATCCAATTCTAAGCTCTACTTGTGAAATTTGTGATTTGAAGGTTGAGCAGAGATACAGGCAGTACTACCGCCAGATGCAGATAGTAATCACATGGTTTGAGCAAGCAGCAGGAATAGGTTCTGCAAAGACATACACTGCTCTGGCTTTGCAGACAATCTCGAAGCAATTCCGGTGCCTAAAAGACGCGATTTTAGGCCAAATTCGAGCTGCCAGCAGGGGTTTGGGCGAAGACGATGGTTTGGTTGGGAAGATTGAGGGTTCAAGACTCAAATACGTCGATAATCAGCTTCGACAACAGAGAGCCTTACAGCAATTGGGAATGATCCAGCATAATGCTTGGAGACCCCAGAGGGGATTGCCCGAACGCTCTGTTTCTGTCCTTCGAGCTTGGTTATTTGAACACTTCCTCCACCCGTAAGTCTAGTCTATAGAATCACTTTGTTTAAAAACTTAAGCGACTCTCAAATCCTTTACAAAATACATTGAGTATCTATATACTAAATTTTTTTCATTGTTTTTCAGTTATCCAAAGGATTCAGACAAGATCATGCTTGCAAAACAAACAGGGCTAACTAGGAGTCAGGTATCAAATAAATAGCCCTTTAAATTCTTGAACATTTTCTGCTTATTTTAAGTGGAATTACTGATAATAAGTGGAAGCAAATTATTTTTTAGGTGTCAAATTGGTTCATCAATGCTCGAGTTCGACTCTGGAAGCCGATGGTCGAAGAAATGTACGTGGAGGAATTTAAAGAACAAGAGAAAAAAGGAACAGTAGAAATGACTGGCAAAAGTGAGCAAAATGAAGATTCTGTATCAAAATCCCCTGTTTCACAAGAAAATAGGCCAACAAAAGAAAGCCGAAACAAGAATTTCATCGAAAAACAAGAGAAACCCATGAACCAGAACACAAATCCAGCAATATTAATGTCCACAACCTCGACTTCTCCAACCGGAGCCAGTATGAGGAATCATTCAGGTTTCAACCTGATTGGAACATCAGAAATGGAGAGTATCACTCAAGGAAGTCCAAAGAAACTGCGGAGCAACGTAGGAATGTTACATTCGCAAAGCAGCGTCCCATCCATAAATATGGATTTGAAGCCTACTGATACGAACAACGAGCAAATTTCCATGAGATTCATCAATGAGAGGCAGAGCAGGGATGAGTTTACACTAATGGGGGCTCCAACTAACTTCATCTCTGGCTTTGGTTCATACCCAATCGAGGACATTGGAAGGTATGGCGCCGAGCACTTCCAATCACCGTATTCAAGCAATGGCGTTTCTCTCACTCTCGGCCTCCCACATGGAGAAAATCTCTCCATGTCAGGTACACACCAGACCTTTCTTCCGAACCAAAGCATTCAGCTCGGTGAAGCAAATGAATTTGGTGGAATGAACGCCCCAACATCCCCCCATTCATCCAATGTGTACGAAAACATAAACATTCAGAACCGGAAGAGGTTCGCCGCACAGTTGTTGCCAGACTTTGTCGCTTGATCACTAGTCGAGTAGAGCAACGGTGAGGACTGACAATTCGAAAATGGCATTTGTAACGGGTACTAAGCCGTCACGTATAGGGGTGTCATAAAAGGTTACTATAACGATCATATCGACCGGACCCTGTTTGAGATGTTGCCAAGGTATTTAAGGTCGTCTTCTTCTCCTATTCCTTGATCACTAGGAAGAAAGGGATAGCCTTATAGTGTAGAGAGGGAAAACTTCTACATATTATAGGTATATACATTTCTCTAGAAATAGGGTTTTAGAAATATGATTGGGGATTGTATATTATTTTTGTTTCTTCAGATACATAGATGATTGTAATAATGAATGTGGAATGCTATTTATTTTGGCTGGTGCAGAAGAATAATATTGATTTTAAATCATATATAATTATTAATCATTCTGAAATTGTGTATACTTATTCTTGGATTGGCATTGTATGTTAGCACTTTATTTTCTAACTTTTCCGGCATATGTACAATTATTTTCGGCAACAAAAATAAAAGATTGAAATAGAACTTTATGGGTTAAAGAGAATTTTAAATCGTATTTGTGGGGCGGGCCTAGACGACTTAGGTTAGGGGGTTACAATCAAAATTTATAGTTACATTCTAATAAAAAATAAACAAAATTTTATTTTAATTTTTAAATGGGGGTCACTTGACCCTATGGTCCGTCCTTGCCTGTGTCATACAAACTCAAAATTAAGTAGGGTATTAGTGGCTTGTTCGATATATTAAATTGGACTGTTCAATTGATCATATTTGGTCGAATGTATCCTAAATACGAGTTCTTATTTAGAAATGTCATCTTTTCTGTCAACTTAAAAGGCTGAGGAAGAAAAGAGAAAAAGGAAAAGGTTAGTAGAATATTATTTGCAATTTTTTTCTAAGGAAGATGAAGAAAATTGCGAGGACCAAAATATCCTGAATTTAAATAACAAAAATTGTCTGATCGCGGCAAATGGGGTCCTCCATGTGGATCACGATCACCCCTGCAACTGTCAACTTTTTGCATAGTGGTCCCTACTTCAAGTTTTTCGTATGATTTTGATCCTTTTTTCAAATATTCAACATTGATCCTATAACTTTCAAAAACGTCCTTGTTGATCTTCAAACCTCCATAATTATCAAAAAAATTGGTTATCATCAAGTTCTAAAAGAATGCAAATGAGTCTCCAAAACTTTCCATAAGTTGAATTTCACTCTCGAAATTTGTGAATTTCCTCATATTGCTTATTATAAATCTCGCACAATCCGATTAGTCTTCTATTAAGCTCAAAATCTTCCTTTCTGCTCCAAGTACTTTCAATTTTGGATTTTAATATTTATGTTAAATAAAGTTAAAATCCGCTTAATTTGAAAATATATGTCGATTTTATAAGCATGAATAAGCGTGTAAACCACATTCATAATTTAATTCAATGAAATCTTTCATTCACATTTGTTTTACACCAATATGGTTTATAAAACTCTTTGATTAATTAATTCATTACTACATTTTATCAAAGATTCAAACACCTAAATTTTTAACAATCACGACAAGCCATCCTAGCATTTTTTACGGTCCACTTCTAACATTTTCAAGCCATCTTTATGACTTTGGACTGTGATAGCACTTTGTAAGCTAGAACCACCTAGCTGGGCTTTCCAAGTAGGGACCCGTCTGTCATCTACTGGGCCCAAATATGAGGAGGAGGACATGAGGCTGGCCCATGAACCAGATTCGGCCCATTTGATGCCACAACCCGGACAAGATGGGGATTCATCAGCCGTTGGGTATAGATAGTGGGCCTGTTACATTAATATGTGTAAAACTGTATTGGACTTCTCTGGCACCTTTCGACAAAGCCTGGCCTAGTCTTGGCCCATTTCGAAACAGGTCGTATCATCAGTCATGGGTCATCCGGTCCTCAAAATTGAGTCGCATTTGGCACGATTATAGAGGCTCGTGGTCCATCCAGAATAAATCGACTACCAACCCCACTATAGGGAGCCATGATTCACTAAGACCATATCGAGCAGTTGAAGCGTGTATTTATTCGAAAAACATAAGGATTACAATTTTGAAAATATAAGTGAATTAATAACCAAATGTTGAGATGGAAGAAGAATGTGCAGGATGCAGTACGCGATAAACTGGACTGTAACGAATGTCAATATTGTCAATTATTATATAGTCAACCTGATAAAAGAGTTTTTGAGGTCGAGGGCTCCCCCCTTGTGCTTTTTCCCTTTTTGTTGTGAAGTTGTGGAAATGTGTAAGAGAAGCCACGGACATCCATTTTTCCTTGTTCTCTAGCGGAAGAAGAGATTGTATATAAATGCAAATGATAAAATAAGACTAGTTATGTATATGGGAAGATTGAAAATCCCCTCTATTTTCATTCCTTTTTCTTGGTTTGAGGGGAAGTACTCTATTGTAAGAATGTTGTACGTTTTGCAAGAAATTGAAATTTCTTATGTTTTTCGCTTTTCAAGTTTTGGAAATATTGGGGATTCAAAATGAAAAAGAAAAAAGAATAAAGGGTATCCCTTGTTATTGAATCTTGATGTATTGGCATATTCCTTGGAGTGTTTACTGGATTCCAATATTCCATGCTAAGCAACACAAAAATATAATTGGTCAACAATAAATTTAGACTTTTCAATGACTTTAATCGGTCCGTTTGATTACAAGGATGAAAAATGGGTGAAAAGAAAATGAATTTCAGAAAATTGAATTGCCTGAAATTATTTTACCGGAAATTGAATTAAAAGTGTCTGATTGATATAATTTTCCACTTTTCTATTATAATACGTTTGACTTTGTTTTTCATTCAAATTATCAATTAAATGGATAAATTTTTTTACCATTGTGGACAAAATATGTTTAGATTGCCAAAAAAAAAAATAAATAAATAAATAAATTATTTTTTATTTTTATATTTGACTTTGTTTTTCATGGAATTTGTCAATTAAATGGATAAAATTTTTTACACTTTATTTTAGAATTTGTTTCTATTGCTAAAAAAAAAAAAAAAAAAAAAAAAAAGTGGAAACCAATTCCCACCATATAGCAAGGAATTGAATTCCACGGAATCACGTTTTAAGTAGTTGTACCTTAAAATTGGGTAGAAACCAATTCCATGGAAAAAAAAAAGGCTATCAAATAGCGCAAAAATAAAAGTTAGAATTCGATTTCAACTTCTTGAATAAATTTTCGCCTATCAAACGGAACCTTAGTACTCATGGCTGTACTAAGGTTATATAATATAAATGACTTTGGAGGACAAAATTTGAGTATTTGTAAACACACCCAACTGTCACGCGCTTGATACACGAAGAGTTATCCTAGAATTCCTAGTGAATAATGTTTTGCGGCGGTCCACAGCGGTGCCGAGTTGGATTATTTTCTTTCAACGTTTAGTGAACGCCAAAGTTCAACTGCTTGTGTGTGAGCACCTGCGTTATCATTTTTTGGAGTTTTCCAGACAAGTCACCCCATTAGGGAGGAAAATACAAAGAATAAGACAAAAAGAGGGGGGAATGAAATATTATTAAATTATGTCTAATTGAAAGTCTAATCTCTTATTCACAATATTTATTTATTTATACATGCATATAATACATTTATTAAATAAATGAAAAATATTAACATAAATAGAATTAGCAATTCAAGGCTTGTGTAAATACAGTGTGCTTATAACATATGTCCCCTCACATTATAGAGATAATGATGGAACCATGCGCGTTGGAGTTGGATCCTAATAAGGGACCAATTTTTCATACATGGGTTCAATGGTCATGAGTGCTAACCCAGTTCATGATGTGCACCTTTGCATGCGTGCATAAGAAAAATCGTACGTAATTACACTTCGAAAGAGAAATGGTCTAATAAGCAAGGCGTTCCATCTTGTACTATGCACTGGTTATGCATTATATCAATCCATTGATGGATAACAAATTAAATTCAAATGATAAAACTCACCACCAAGAAGGGATTTTCACCCAAAATTTATGCTAAAAATCTCAACCATTTTACAAAATAATCATGCCCCCGAAAAATCAAATTTTACTACTCAACTGATTTTTCACTCCATTCTAGTTCATATGCTTTCTTCATATCGCATGTCCTACTATTTTCTCTTCGGAACTAAATAATATTTTTGAAGGTAGGTCAAACACCTAATCATAATTTTTATCAAATAATTTTGGTTAAACCATAAAAAGAATTATCTAATCATTAACATACATTAAGTCCATGCTTATTAATGTTTATAATTAATTATAATTTGATGAATCTCACTTTTATTATTTATTTAAGACTCACAAAATTGAAATCAAACAAATAGTTGACTTGAACAGGAAATAAAATCACCACATGCATATATAAATGGAATAATACTATGATTAGCCACGAATAGATGTCGGCAGCCATACCATAAAATTAAGAACGAGTCTTAAGTAGACTAATTTCTTTATCTTCTGTTAGTTTTTAAAGTGAAAAAACACTTTGTCAAACAATAATTCTTTACATTAGACTTGGCGTGTCACTCCATCTTAGAAAAGTCCAAGTCCAACCTTCTATCCTACTCCACCCCCTCGAGAATAGATAAAGAAAAATTGCACTATATTTGGCATCCAACTTTAAAAAAAAAGAACAATTTGATTTTCAACCTTTCATTATAGTTGCACGATTAATCATCGGACAAAACAATCCAAATCTTTATTAAATTGTTACATATCCCAAGCAAAAGCATATCTTGAAATTTTCAGATATAGTCCAGATTGAAAAATAAGACATGTTATGTCATAAGCAAATTGTTCTTTCTTTTGGGTTGTGCTCATCGCTTTGGCCACTAATTCCTCCGTTGGCTTCCAGGCATGGGTAGAGATATCGATTTGGTTGGGGCGCTCATGACCTTAGTAGGCCACAAAGTTAAAAATTTGGCTATATGTAGGTGCAAACATGTGGCATGTCGACATTGTATAAAAGTGATGAGCATGGGATAACCGGCCTGTCCACGATCCTTTTTGATACTCCTAATCGCTACACTTTGAAAGCCTATTTACTAAGTTACTGTTTGGGCTCCATTTTAGATAAAAATACATTTTTTTTATTTTTATTCTCAATCATACATTATTCAATAAAATAATATTACACGTAAATCTATTTTTTTTTTCTATTTTTTAGTCGCACATTCGCCAAAAAAATTACTATTTCAAAATACATTTTTTCAATTTAAATTTTTTAATGGAGCCAAACAGAAAAGGTATAGACCACCTTACTACTTTTACAGTAGATTGGGGACCAACCAGAAAATTCCTCAAATTATGTTCTTTCCTCTCACACACCTTCTTCCGCGCTTTGACTTTGAATCTCTCTGTATATATAATCCTCTCCACTCCACAAACTAAACCACAACTACTCACCAGTTTCATCTTATTCATCATCTCCTTCTCTAATCCTTTCTCAGATTCACTAAACCTTAATCTTGATTTACAATTTCTCCATGGAAAATGAAATTGAAGTTCCACCGTATTTTCTCTGCCCCATTACCCTTGAACTCATGAAAGACCCTGTAACAGTCTCAACGGGCATAACATATGATCGAGAAAGCATAGAAAAATGGTTGTTTTCCCAGAAAAATGATACCTGCCCAGTAACAAAACAAATTCTTGTGGATTCAGAATTGACCCCGAATGTCACTCTCCGTCGAGTGATTCAATCGTGGTGCACCCTCCACTCGTCGGACGGCATAGAGAGGTTCCCTACACCGAAGCCTCCGGTCAGAAAACCACAGATAGTGAAGCTTCTGAGTGATGCCAAAAGCCCACAAAAGCAAATGAAGTGCCTTCAAAGATTGAGATCCATTGCTTCCCAGAGTGAAACGAATCGAAGATGCATGGAATCAGTTGGTGTACCCGAGTTTTTAGCGTCGTTAATTGTGGAAAGAATCAGGGAATCATCATTACAAGAAGTAGAAGACGTGTCTGACGAAATGACTCCAAGAAAAAAAGATGAGGCCTTGAGTATTCTCCATCAACTACAATTATCAGAAGCTGGCCTTAAATACCTTATGCGCTACAGAAATGGTGAATTCGTCGAATCCTTAATGCGGATAATGCTATGTGGGAGCTACGAATCTCGAGCTTACGTTGTTATGCTATTGAAATCTATGTTTGAAGTAGCTGATGACACGATGCAGCTGATCGGTGTAAGATACGAATTCTTCACCGGCCTCGTTCAAATCCTGCACGATAAAATATCGCGAAAGGCATCAAAAGCCGCACTCAAAGTACTAATCAGTGTCTGTCCATGGGGAAGAAATAGGATCAAAGCCGTAGAAGCCGGTGCAGTCCCTCTACTAATCGATCTTCTTCTCAATCTCGACTCTTCGGACAAAAGGGATTGCGAGATGATCTTAATGGTTCTTGATTTCCTGTGCCAATGTGCCGAGGGAAGAGCTGAATTTTTGAAACACTGCGCAGGATTAGCCATTGTATCCAAGAAAATTCTTCGTATTTCTCAAGCTGCAAGCGAAAGGGCTGTTCGAATACTCCATTCGATCTCCAAATTCTCAGCCACTCCCGGTGTTCTCCAAGAAATGCTGCAACTCGGCGTCGTAACAAAATTGTCTCTGGTGCTGCAAGTAGATTGTGGAAGAAAAACAAGGGAGAGAGCGAAAGAAATTCTTAAAATGCATGCTAAGGCATGGAAGAATTCTTCATGTATACCTAATCACTTGCTTGTTTCATATCCATCTTGAGATGACATACAATTTTTTGTGTATATATAATTGGAGATATGTTAGAACGTGATAGAGATCAATACACGAACATGATGTTCATGGATTGAAACTGTGATTTTTTTGCAAGGAAATGTTTCTGATTTTTTTAGGGCAAGTACAAGTTTAATAGGTTTGATCATTCATTGTATACTTTTACCTCCATTCAATTGATTTAATTTTTTCCATTGGATCTTTCTCCACTAGTCTTTCCTTTCAATAAATTGAGTCGATCAACTCTATGAATTCCGACGAGGTTAAAACGAGTTTTATGCAAACAAAAACGATAAGATGAATATAGAGGACACGGAGATACTAAAGATGGTTGTACGATTATAATACAATAAAAAATGATACTATTTACTAGGGATAGAGTTTCACCGATTAATGATAAATTGAGAGAATGACGATCAGTGCTTTGAAATTAAATTGTCTTGCTACATATGAATACTATAATGCGATTTCGAGCAAACATGAATATCCTATTTCTGTAGTTAAGCATCTAATTGTCTGAGTGCTTGTTCAAACAAAATTTCTCAACTTTTGAACTAATCAAACTTCAATTATAACTATGAATTTCATACGATCCACAATTTTTATCAATTTTAAATTACACATTTCATCGTTATTTCTGCATGAACCAAATAGAATGGCACAAGATAAAGTCGAGCTGCAAATTTATGGAGATAGACAGAGTTTTATTGTTGACTATCCGTAAGACGGGCAAAAGAAAGGTGAAACTGACATCAAATTACTGAACAAACCATTGAAATAAATTGTCAAATATGTAATGAATGGAAGGAGGAGTTTCCAATTAATTGAATTAATCATAGCCGCTTTTGTGGAATAGAAATATTTCTAGAATTTTCGTGAACGTTGCTAAATTTGAAAATTTTAGAACCACTTGATTAATGACTCAACTAGTCACTATTCTTGGGCCTAGTCATTGAAATTTAATGGAGATTTTAGAACCACATGATTAATGACTCAACTAGTCACTATTCTTGGGCCTAGTCATTGAAATTTAATGGAGATGGATGGTCCAATTAGAAGAGAAGAAAAAGCAAAGATTACGAATTTGAATCCTTTCGCCATCCAATAATATACATACAATATAGGCATGATTATGTCTAAACGTGTCGAAGAAAAAGTTGAACTTGAAAGAGTATCTTTGGTTGGTGTCATGTTCTTATCTCCTACACCTTAGTCTACTCCTTGAATTGAGAACCTCGTAGATGAAGTAGTTGAATGCAAGAACAGTGGACTCTAGTGCTTGTGCAAGTGTTGATCGAGTCTATTGTCGCATCACATATGTTTACAAACCCCTCACAAGAGCAAGAGCATGTTCTAAAAGTAAGGACCTTTTTGATTGACCAAGTTTTTCGTAAAAGGTGGAAAACGTTTTCCTTCTTTTAACTATTCACCTGTTTGATTGAACTTATTTTCTAGGGAAAATGTTTTTCAAGGTACAAGCTGTTGATGCACAAAAGTTAGAAAACGTTTTTTCACCATATTGGTGGGAAAACGTTTTCCAGTTTTTTGACAATTTTTTTTTTTAAGCAATTGGAACACATTTCAAAGTCAATGGTAAAAAAATTTATCCATTTAATTGATAATTTGCGTAAAAAAAAAAGCCAAATGAAAAATTTGTCAAGTGAAAAATTATACCAATAAAACACCATTAATTACAATTCTCTGTAAAAGAAATTCTAGGTAATTCAATTCCTTGTCATTCATTTTCTTTCCATCCATTTTTCACCCTTGCAATCAAACGGACCCTAAGTTTTATGTACTCGGTTGCTCTTTATTCATTTAGCCTCTGTTTGGGATTCATTTCAATGTATTTTTGGAGAAAATGTATTTTAGAATAGTGATTTTTTGAAAATTGTGTAGTGAAAAAAGAATAAAAAATTTTGGATTTACGTATAATATTATTTTATTAAAAAATTTATGATTAAAAAAAGGAAAGAGAAAAATGTATTAAAATTATAATGGAGCCCAAACAAGGGCTTAATAATTCCTATATAGTAGACTAATAAAATTGGTCTAATTAAGGTCAAACGTTCGATTTTTTGGCAGCTAACAGATTTTTAGATGAAAATCGTTGAGGTCCCTTTTCCATATATTTTTGAAAGGTTTAAGGGCTATCTGCAATGATTTAGAGGATTGGGTATAATCTGCATCGTCTTGAAAGATTTAGACCTCTTCAGCAAATTCCCCAATTTTTAGCTTTAAAAAATTTGCCTAAAAAATTGGCGCTAACTCCAGAATTTAAGTTTCATTTTGGCTCTGAATCAAATTTTCATGTTTCATCATAGTCCCTCCCGCCCAAACCCTAAATCAAATAATCCCCTTCCCCAGTAGAAATAGCATACACATTTTTCATATTCTCTGTTTTCACTTTTCATCAGAACCAATACAATACAAATGGCGGGCAGCGGAGCATCGAAATCTTCGAACCCACCGAGAGGGAGGAAGAGAGTGGAGGCCGACTCTTCATCTTCTTCTGCTTCCACTACTCTTAAACGTGCCAGAGATGGAAGTGCTTTTGCCAAATGGTATATTGCAACAATATACATCTTTTTTTCTTTTTTTTTGTCGATCTGTGCTTATTTATACCGATTCAAGTTTCAATTACCCGTGCTCATTTTTGCAGCGAAGAGTGCAACAAAGATGTACCGGTGGCATTAATTAGTTTCCACAACTGTAGCCTTGATGCTAAAATCAAGATGAATTTAGGTATTTTATAGGTTAAATTACCAAATGCAGATAATATATATAATTATCCTGTTATTAGAGTTGATTTTTTAGTAAATGTTTAATTTCTGATTTGGAATAGATTAATTCAATTCTATACAGGGGCTCAGGTCGTGGAAATGTCTAGTGAGGTCAAGAGAAACACAGCAGAAAAGTAATCTCATAGATCTTTCTTACTGTACAGTGTTGTTATCACTTTTGGTTAGAATTGTGCATGTGTCAGTGTTATTATATTCACATCATTTTATTGACGAGCAGAAAGAAGGCAAAATCAACAGAACCTAAAGCAAAGAAGGAGAAAAAAGCCAAAGATCCGAATGCACCAAAACGCCCTCCAACTGCTTTCTTCCTTTTCTTGTACAATCTCTTCCTTTTACTCTCCCGATTGCATAAGTATGAGAATTTTTTTGATAATATTTGTTTGTTGATTATTTCTAGGGATGACTTTCGGAAAGAGTACAAGGAGGCTAATCCTGATTGCAAGAGTGTAAAGGAGGTAAAACAAATCTTGTAGTGTCGACTGTTTAATCATAATTGTTGTCTATGACTATGTGTTGCATTTTTGACACGTTTGGTATCTTGAATATTAGGTTGCCAAGGAGGGTGGTGAAAAATGGAAATCCATGACTGCTGAAGTGAGTTTTTTTTTTTTTTTTTGGGGAACTTGTACTCCTCCGTTGCCGTTTTCTCAAGGGGAAAATAAATAAATTGTGAAATGTTTGATTTGCCAGGAGAAAAAGCTATATCAGGATAGAGCAGCAGAGCTCAAAGCAGAATATGTCAAGGCCTTGAAACCAAATGAAGAAGAAAATGAACAAGTATGCATGTTGTTCTTAATGACATTTATGTTTTCCCTTGCTGCTAATGGTCTAATGTTACTTATAAATTTGTTTAGGACGAAGAGGACTCCACGGAGAAGGAAGCTAAGGAGGTTGTAGAAGATGACCATGATGAATAGATTGTTTCTGAGGGAAAAATACTCTTCTGGAGACAGTACTTAACTAGTTTTAAGCTCTTGTAAATTTTTGTCTCCCATTAATTTTCTGAGTTAAGATGCTAGGTCTCTTTTCTGCTTCAAGATTTGCTATTCTGCATTGCATTTTGTTACTCCTTTAGTATTTGAGAATTTCAATATGAAAAATTAGAAAGGATTATGCGTCTCCTATTCATTCAGGCCTCGTACTAGATTCAATCATGATAGCTTTTTGATACTCTGATTGCTTGCTAATCGATATTTGCAGTATTCCAAGTAGTTCAATTTGAGTTGAATTAGTTGAGCACACTGCACATGACATAAAGAAGTAAGGTTTCTTTATTTGTATCAATGGAATGGTGGCCAATGATGTGACCAAAGAGTCATCCAAATCAGCTGGCTTAGAAAATGTATATATATGAACTTAGTGGTTGTTTGGTAAAGCCTTTGCCCATCAAAAAGTTTGTCAAACTTCATTTTTTATTGTCTATTCATTGGATTCAAAACTTTTATCTAGTTTTCACATGTTACATAGAATTTATTATTATTTTTTGATAAACTTTTAGCAACATTACACAACTCCTTAATATTCTTGAAAGAGAACCAAAAATTGCAGGGATAGGACCTAAAATTATCGGTGACTCATTTAAATTTTATTTACCGTTAGTTTAAATCATCGACCTTTAACCTTAATGTTTTTAGGTCAATATCCAAGTTGATTTTTAAAACATTGATAATATTTCATTGAGCTTGTGCATAATTATTAGTGTCCATATAGACTTCCTATTAAAGCTTGCTTGAATATGTTAAAGCCCATAATCCCTAACTTGATAATTTCTATTCATGTTTACAAAGATGTAGTTTTGGTTCAGGTTTAGCACTAGGAATAATGATGTAAAAAATGAATTGTTGAAGCAACATATAATGAAATAAAAGTTTAATGGTATGATGATTTTTTTTACTATTTGACAACCACAATGGCCATTTTGTATAAAGGATGATTCAAACAATCATTGAGAATTATTGTGTTAACTCATGACTTTGGTATTGAGTTTTTGTTAAGGTCGATTGGCCTATATTAGGGCATCTCCAATAGATGCACCAAATTAGGAAAATACATCAATTTTTGGTGCAAAACCTTTCCAATATGGCACCAAAGTCAAATTTACCCCCTTTTTTTTTTTTTGCCAACCTAATTGATTGAGAGTATGTGTCATTTTTGTTATATACTTTTAATACAATAAATTTTTATTATTATAATTCCTATTATGATTATTAATAATAATAATTTAAAAATAAATTTTAATAATGTAAAAAATACATTTTAACATTTATTAATGAATTTAATATTTTCGTTAATTTAACGTAATTATTTATTTAATAATTTATGTATTTGTACAATAAATAAAGAAATAATTTTTCAAGTAGATAAATTATTAAGAACAAAAAAAAAAGGTTAAATACTGTTCATTTGATGTAAATTTTGGTGTAATGATTGAAAATTATTTTTAGTTTGATGCAAGATTTGATGTAAAGTAGTGTAAAACTTACCTTAAATTTTGGTATAGGGTTAGAGATGGCCTTAGGTCATGCCACTGATTTCTGTGTTTAGGCTTATAATTTGGCTTGATGTTTCAGACAAGTAGAATCCTTCATTTCTGCACAATTGGTGCATAACCTTTGAATTTTAGCATGAAACTAACCAACCCATCAATTCACAACACAAATGGTCCTTTTGGACGGTGTCAATTAGTTTGACCATTAAAAAGTCAACTTTTAATACCGCACATTGCCACCATCGCCATGCCATTCCATACCACAAGTCATGGGCGGATCTATGGTCGGGACAGTGGGATCTATTTCCCACACTGAATTTGAAATCCAAAATTTAGCAATAAATTTTTGAAGATTTTACACGAAAAATAAAAAATCCTTACGATTTTTAATTTTGTCCATACAATTAAAATTTCGTGGCTCCGCCCGTCTACACTGCTGATGAACGTGGATTTTTGCACCTGGTGACGTAGAATTCAGTGCATATTAAGCAATTTCATCACAATTCCCAATTATTTTCACATAACCACAAAAGATGGCATTGACTCGTGCAAAAACAAGATCAACGCGCCTTAAAGTTATAACTGTTCCTCTTTTGTTCTTTTTCCTTAAAAATTCGAATTGTAACTTAAACTACAGTTAACAGAAAGCATTTACAATTCCTTACAGACAAAAAAAAGTACTATGATGGTACAAATCCAACTCAAGAGTACAAAATATAAGGCTAAATAGCGAATCATACGAGGCCTGCATCTTGGACAATCCCCTGTAAAAACAGGGGATTATGTGGCGCCCCCCTATTGGGGGGGGGGGGGGGGTGTCTGCTTAATTCGAATCATATACCCCAAGCAGTTATAATCCACCATTCACAAAATTCTCACCCAACTACAATCGAGTAGTTTGATTCTTCACGAAAACATGTTCCAGTAGGACATCCTCCAGAAGAGAGCATCGGAATATGACTATAAATGGCCTAGTCGCTCCTAGAAAATCATGAGAGAATATTCAAACAGGGCAAAGTTTATACTAGCAATATTACAAATTCTCGATAAACAATGGATGTCGTGAAACTTGAAACAAGAAACCCGATTATGCTACCAGTTTTTATTTCCATCGAAGGAAAGAAAAGATTTTTATTTTGAGCTGTTTGGCTAAGCTAAACAAATGCTCTTCGATAAAACTTAGCTAAAAATTTATAAACTTTTTAATTCATCAAACTACATTTTTAACCACACATTTTAGGAACCCACAACTTTTAATCGATACATTTTATCAACTTTTATCAAAATCTATTCGTCTAAAAACCCCGAAAGTTACCTTTTAAGTACTCTTTGCTCCAAACATGTTATAATAGCTAGTTTTTTTAAAAAACGATTAATACTTCATGGAAAGAAATTCTTATCTTTAGTGTCAAATTAAGAAACTTATTTCCAACCAAAAAAATGCTTATTTAAATCTTAAAGTATAAACTTTCTAAACATAGCCAAGCATGCCGTTAGGAGAAGTTTAGGTTGAATTATCAAACCTGTAACAGCTGCATCAACTTTGGATGTTCTTCTAGAAGCTGACAAAGTTTATCACGATCACTCAACAGAGACTGCAATCAGGTATAAAAATAACGATCAGAATATAATTTATTACCAAACCGGCTAGTACACTGAACAAATTGGCCAGAGAAGTGCAAAATATGATACCTGAATAGCTTCTGGGGATTTAAAGTATTCCTGCAACGACATTCCAGAATCTTGTTGCTGGGATGTGCCTTCCGCTTGCTGATGCTGAACTCGTGACTGCTCAACTTGTTGCAATAATTGTGCAGCATTATCCTGCTGTCGGGTCTGATAATACATGTGGGCAGGAGAAAGTTGGGACACTTGTAGTGGACTTTGCAACACAGACATGCCTTGCTCCGACTGGGGGGAAGCAGGAATGGATGGCCGAAGATGCTGTGGTGGGGGGCGAGGTATTTGCGGTGGCTGTAGAGGCTGCAATTGAGTAAGAGGTGGTATGGAGTGAAATGGAGGAAGAGACATGGGAAGGTTTTGTGAAATACTAGGTAGGTTTTCTCCGTGATGTGGAACTAAATTATTTCCATAAAGATTGATAGGTACTGAACCTGGCCTGAAAATCGATTGCACTGAAGGAGGCGGGGGATAAGAAGTTAGCATTGTCCGTGATGCCGAAAAGTTACCTAATCCAGTATCCATTAAATGTGCGACAGGGTTATGCTGAAGCTCGGAACTACCAACAGTTTGAACATACAATGGAGACTGAGAATTTGGATTTTTAAATGAGGCCATTGCAGAAGGGTTAGATGAATATGGAGGTGGCACAGGAGGGAGAGGAGGTGGCGGTCTACTAGATCTGCCAGGGGAAGAATGGGATGTCCGTCCGAATCTTGAATCAGGCAAAGGACTGGAGGTTGCCAGTGAAGAATTGCTCGCCAAAACAGACAGATATTCCGACTGAACCTGCAAAAGAGGGAGAAGATGGATTAATCAACTAGTAGGAACAATTAACTGCAGGCTGCACATCTTCCCACAGAACTGAATGTTAAAAGGCCAGACTCACAATGGTGTCTGTAGTTTGAGACAATACAGGTGAAACCGTTGGTGGAGGTGGCATTGGAGGCAAAGGTGGTTGATTTAATGGAAATTTTTTATCGTAGAATCCTTGAGAACCACCACTTAAAGGCACAGTTCCACTTTGTGGAAAAATTTGCTTGCGAGTAGAATGCAGGAGGCGGCCTAGAGCCAAAAGTTAATTGTCCGGTTGAAGATGGAGTGTTTGCATAGACTGGAGTAGAAATCCCAGAACCACTATCTCCTGCGGGAGAAACAATCCTCGGTGTTTGGATTGGAAAAACTTTTCACGTCCTCTGACTGATCAGGAAACTTTCTAGCTGAAGAAATGCTTGGTTCTCGAGTCAATGGCATCTCTGGACGAGATGCAGACATTCTTTCACTTGGCGTATTTTCATCCATGTTTGACGCTAATGGTGTACCCAAGCGAGAAAACTGACTAGCTTCATTCACATCAGTATCTGTCTCCTCAACTATTGAATGAGAACTTTCCTCAACTACAACAGATGGAGGCTGCTGTAGATGGGCATCCGGATGAGGAAAGATCAGTTTATCATCAGGTTCAGATTCCTCGGCATCAAATACGATATCAATTCCCTGTAGGTCATCATCAAGATCAGGTTTCAACTTCTGAGGTGTACTGCGCTTCTCAGCATCTGTGTTGTTCTCTGGAGCTGTTGCTTGCACCTGTGCTGTTGTATCAATACCTGCTGATCCCACAGAATTTTGGCGCTCCCTTTGTCTGGCGATGAATTCATCCACATGGATAGATGGTGGTCTCCCACTTGTAGATCCTATCCGTGGGACAGCAATTACATTAGGATTTATACCATCGGTATTTCTTTCTCTTGCAACATAGTCATCCACATGCATAGAAGGAGGCCTGCTAGTATTTGGCTTACGCTGTCGAAAGGTGTCCCTACGAGTAGGGCCAGAGGGGGCAGCAACAGGTGCCGACACCCTAGAGAATGTACTTTGTGTGATTGCCTCAGCTGCAGCATTGTCCCCTCTGGCACGCCTTGGTCCCTCCAGCGAGGAGATCTTTCCTTTTGCAGTAAGACCGGTCTGCGTAAGTCTATCACGCAAATTTTCAGGACATTCCCAAAAGAAGTAGTCTCCAAATTCATCCAAGCTATAATCATCCATCCATTCTATGCTACTGTTCGCGATTTTATGAACCCTCGAAGGAACTGGAGCAACAATTAATGAGCTAAGGAAACTGGATATTGTAAGATCCTCAATGACTGTATCAGTCGACTTTTGCAACAAAAGCATTAACGAGTTCGCGGACGCCTTAACCTGCACATCCATGATGGTATAATTGAGTGGAAGATGGGAAGGAGCTAAAATAGTGGAATGTAATGAGAAACTATACCTCGTGCGAAGTAGGGTGCAAATTCCCTGCAGATGAATATGCATCACCGCTCGTCTCTGACCCTAACAGAGTGGCAAACTCCTCGATCTGTTTCATGCTCTCTTCAATAAAACCATCTACAGAACTCTTAATTCTGAAAAAGAATTTGATGGCAGCAACCCTCTCCAAGTTGAGGCTAAAGAAGAAAGAATACAGTTGGCAATTATTTTATGCTATTGAGAAAATCAATTTTCTAAATCTTACCTGGCAGAAGTTGATTGATTAGAAATTCAATACAAGAAAATCTAGTCTGCAAATGAAAAGAGCTGGCCAACAGAAATGAAAATATATTTCATCTACAAAAATTGAGATACTCTAGATAAAATCACATGAAGAATAAATAGTCTTGTCTCGTATCAATAAGGTCACTACAAAGTGAACAAATTAGTTTCATAAATTATATAATGTGGATTGTCGGAATCATCTCCTTTACTGACAATAAAAACGATAATTATACTATAAATATTCAGGTCTAAAAAGTGAGGTGGATATGAAGGGGATGAAAATGAGAAAGCAATTAATACAGAAATCATTCAATAAGATCTTAACGATTGGTAAGTGAGTTTGTGCATGGTGGGTATCTTATAGTTCAAATTCACCAAGCAAAGGTTTTCAAATGTCAACACGCAGACCAAAGCTTGAGCTGTGAGATAATAGGCTCTTGCGGACATAACCCAAACTCAAACAAGCAGAACTTAGCACAAGCTCGGTTCAACCGTGTCTGACCTTGCACTTCATTTAAGTAGCCTTGTTATCCAGGAGATAATGAAATGTGTTAAACATCATAACGGTACTAGAGTATGATAAATTAAAGAATACATACATATTAAAACATTATAAGCTGAAATTTTAAATTAGAGTCGGCACAAATCTTTAAAGTAAGGTTGCAAACAAAGAGATTTCTGAACAAACCTTTCCCCGCTCATGCAAAAGCGTAATGCTCCTGTGGATAATGTAACTATAGCTGCAGCAGTATATACTGGAGAAATATCATTTGAGGCAATCGACCTCAATAAAGTAGTCCAGCAACATAACAATGGAGGCTGCTCCCTCCAATCAGATATATCAATCAGATTGTATCTTCCATCATTTTCGCGCCCACTTTGGGACTCAGAAATCTCAATGCCAGAGGAACGAATATGCATAAAAATGGACAGTAAAGCATTTTGGCCTTCAGTAGTGGAACCCATTTCTTTGAAAGCTGACAGACAGGCAACTAATTCTTTTCCAACAGGCAAAACCTGCAATTCATATGGGAAAAAAAAAGGGAAACAGAAGGATTTAACAATATCAATGGGAAAGTAAGATGTCTAAAAAAAACATTTAACTTTTTGACTTTGGATTATGTCCAGAAGAGTTAAGCATAGCCTATCGTGTATGAGAATGATCAATTGAAAAGTGCAAGAAAATAAGGAAGCATCTGTACGAACAATGGGAGAACAAAAACAGCACATTCCAAAGATGATGCCGTACAGTTGTTCAAACTAAATCCTTCAGATATGAGATTGGTAATTAACCATTACTTGCTCAAAGATCTGAAGAAAAATATTGAAAAAGAATTGGGCCTCAAGATCTGCCATGTCCAAAAAAAAAAAAAAAAAAAAGAGAGAGAGAGAGAGAGGGAGACCACGAATCATATACAGAAAAGGAGAAAAAAACTCCAAACTCCCTCTAGAATGATATTCATTCCAAAGATTTTGCAAAATTACTATTCAAGTCAAAGAAACCCAAATGTTATTACCCATTATCGATTTAACATCATGTAAGAACCTGAGTAAAAAATGTTTACATTGTTCCTTCTCTTACAATGAAAACACCATCAAGATCCCTGAGACTCCAGCATCACAACCCACTGATAGATCCCTTATTCATTGGCAGTCCCATAGATGTGAACTGCTGACAGTTTAAGGGAATATTCTTTTCAAACCAAAATAATAATAATAATAATAATAAACACTTAGTCATTGATATTCTATTTTTAAATTGTATTCAATCAACCATCTTCTACCCCCTGGAGAAGCCATAACTAGCGTTCAAGGGCGTCTTTGAATAAATATCCTTATAATCTGGACCATTATCTCATTGTCTACTCATCTCTGCAGGGTGGTCAAAATTACGCTAATTCATACTTATGACCAAGGAGCCAAAATTTCATCTTTTGACATGCACAACTCCCATGCTCTTTCCATTGGCAAGCTATATCATCCTCTGTATATTGTAGAAAGTGATCTTAGATTTACACTAACTTCCATTTAATCAAATAAACACACAAAGCTAAAAGTCCAAAATACTAAGAAGACATGCCAACAATATCTTCAAAAATGTAGGACACGGGCACGTCAGAGACCAACCTAGACTCTGTAAAATTAAGAATTTGAAATGGATAGACTAAAACAATTATCATGATTAGAATTTAAATAAATTTTGGATAGAATTAGAAATGGATGTCAGATGAACACAATTTGTTACTTCTTTTTCACACTTGCACGGACAGTCTTCCACAGACACAGGTGTGCTTTAGGAATCATAAATTTTCCATGGGACGGTGACAAAGTTACCCATCTACCCACAAACTTCTTTTGATTTCATTTTCAGGTTAATTTTTCTTTGTTTAAAGGACAATTACGAGAACCAGCTCAAAAGCATTATTGCAAGGTTTTATGTTTCCAATGAAGAACTGGTTATCAACGTGATGCAGATAATAAATGAGAAACATACCATGGAAAATTTAAGGAGATAGGACAGAAGTTTGATGTATTCTTCAGCTGTCAAACTCTCACGAATACACCTGGGAATGATAAAATAATTCTTGTAAGAATAATCATAAATCTCTATCTGCGCACCAGGAAGAGTAATTGCATTAGATGAAAGCTCTATAAAACATTTTCTAACCTTCCATTAGCTCCAGCATATTGCACAGAAGCTCGAGAATCACTAATTAAAGAGATAGACTTACATACAGGTACACACCAACTAAGTAAAGAAAATTCATCTTTAGCTACATTTCTGTTTTCTGGGAACTGCTTTACATCTGATTTAGCGGCACTAATACACCTTTCAAGCACTTTCATGAGCATCTGAATACCACCCTCCTTCAACAATAATGACTGACAAGGACAATAAAGATAATGAGAGAATATATTGTAAATCGTAAGTATTATAATTAGATATGCGTTAAATGGAGAATTTTTTTACGTTAAACGCCACCTTTCCATTGGGATGTTCCAATAAACTACCAAGAAAACTCAGCAATCGATAGCCCTGAAAGAAACCACCAGAAATGGTAATGCCAAGATGAAAATTATGTAAAACTGACTGAAATTTGTGAAACACGAGATTATTATGACCTTGTAAGCATCCACATCAGACAATGCCAAGGGTTCTGAAAGGCAATGAGAGATCCACGATATGATAGGTTGAAGCAGTACAGAAGCATCATCCATATTTAAGTTTGCAATACGGATTATGAAAACTCGCAGCATATCTTGTATGACAACTGACGTCTGATACATGAAAATAACATAATCAAAGAAAATACCAAACATAAGATAAGTCTACGGACGAGAGGCATAAAGAAAGATTAGAAATGTCGGACAAACCACTACACCACAAGTGAAGAACATCAATCTGAAGATCGGACATAACAAGAAAGTATAAAATATATGATAGAGAATCACATACACTGACAGAACAATGCAGAACAACTTCTGCCAGCTTCACAAGCTGTGGTGACAATTGACAAACCAGCTTCTCGGGGTGTCCAGAAAGTAAATACCAGTTTATATGTTTCTCCGTCTGAGATCCCAACAATGTCCCAACAGACAATGATCTGAGGGCAGTCAACATAGGTGTTCCATTCTCCCACAGCCAGATACTTTCATCTGGAAACAAATCATTCTAGAAACCAGAGAATGTTGTGGATAACTAAGTCAAACTCATTTCTGTAATCAAATCATTATTTACTGAAAGAACAATGCAATAGGAAGGTTAAAATACCAGTAGACAAAGTAAACTACAGGCTTCCTTTGGGCCCAGTGCCAGTACAGAAGTTGTATGAAGATTGTCGAGGAGGAAGTGAAAAAGGCCAGGAGTCCAACCATACACTGGCCAACATGCTAGAGCTGATGCAAGGAGATGGCACACAGCTTCAAAACCAAGTGCAGAATAGGGACAAGGATAGCATAAGTCAGCAGCACACGCTGCGAATTTTGGGCTGCAAATGGAAGAAATTATTCATTTCTTAACAAACTGTTCCAACGAAATATGTGAAATTCCATACTACCTCACTTCTCGATGTAATTGTAGAAGAGCGTTCATTAGCTTTGTATTCCTGTGTTGCTCCTTGGCTTCCTACAGGTGGATAAAGAAAATGACATGTCTCAATATCACATAACTCTGTATAAAATCAGCTCAAATGGGAGAAGATCCATATCAAGTGAAGCTATAACAGACCACAGAAGATAAACAGTGTCAGAAAATTCAGTCCATATCTGGCCTTGCACTTTTTATTTTTTATTTTTGGATAAAAACACAATTTTATCAATTACAAAAGCACAGTTCCAACTGTTAAGAGGATAAGGATCCTCTATTCACCAAATATTGGTTAGCACAAAACTTGAGCATTTATATTGCATAAAACTAGATCATTTACTATTTAACATCTATATACATGTAGAGAACTAACAATAAATAGAAATCCAGTCCAAAATGAGAAATATAGGAAAAGAACCATTGCCGCAAACCTCTAACTTCTGCAACAGATTAATCAGCAGGACCAAAGATGGAATCAACAGGTCAATGAGGCTCTTCTCACGATTACGTTCCAGCAGTAAATCTGAAGTTGTATTGTCCTCTGTACCCTCATCAACTAAATAATCTGCGTAAGAAGAGAAAAACCATGCTTTCAGTCTTCACAAGTGTTGAAAATTTGACATTCCTTTTTAGTCAAATCCTTTATAAGCTGATGGTTTATTTGTCTTCTTATTCCGGATAAAAAGAAAGCACCATAATGTACTAAATCAACCACAACCAAGTTCCTCCATACAAAAACAAAATGTTGCACAAAAGAGAAGTCATTAAGAATAGAAATACTGCAGGTAAAATGCATAACTTGCAAGAACATTCATATTAGTAATTGACCACCAAGACAGCCACTGCATCATAAAGCATGCACATTCACAAGCCATCTCAACCATCACCGCAACACACAACATGCACTGTTTCCATCAATGCTATAGCTCCGAAACTACCACTATTGCCAGCATGGTCCTGTGTGTGAAAGTGCATCTTGTTTGATTTAGTATTACCTTCCTTTATAATTTGAAAAAAAATTGCGTTTTGTTCTAAAGAATGTGCTGAGCGTGCCTTTAAAATAGCCCTAATCATAGATTTTCCTATCTAAAAGCAACGTTACAGACTCCTTTTAAAGACGCCTGAGTGTGAGATCACATCCACATGTACATGTCTCAGTTTAGAAAAAGAATCAAAATACTTGGACATGTAGTGCTTAGCACTTTCACTAATACGTGAACTGAAGACTTGCACCTCTTGACCAAAGATATTGAAAACAGGTAGTTAATGTGCATTACAATTTACTTCCCCAGAATCAAGAACAAATGATCAGATTATTCAAAAAATGCTATGACTGTAGGTGATGAAACAGTACTAAAAAACATAACATTTCCTAGCATCTGCATCCCAATTATCGAATCAACAGAATAAATGCATTTATCACAATTGTTACAATTAACAATACCGGTGAAGAAGCAGGTCCCTCTGGAACATGGAGGAAAATATTAAATTCGTGGTAGTTCATATAACCAGATCTACATACAGATTTGACATTAGTAGATCAACTGATGGTGGTATGATCAATGACCTGGTCTACCTTCAAGAACTAAAATTTCTGCGAGGTTTATGAAAAAACATGGTACTAAAAATGCTATTGTCAATGCCAGCAAGAATTCATACTAACCGTAACTGTTGGATGTCCTTTCAAGCATGAGTTTACAGTTCATCATTACAGCATGGATAACCATGACAGCTCCTTCATCATAGAGAGCAGCAGCAACATCCTATATGGCTCAAACAAGATTTAGCCAAAACGATCTCCTACACATGTCATGCAGCATTGTAGAACTAGGAAATAATTTCTTACCGAATTATCTGAAATAAATGCTAAAATTCGAAATGTCGTAGTCAATTGAGCAACAGAGGAATCACGAAGAATGACACCCGCAAAATCCTTCTCCGTAATACGTTTTCCAAGTAAATTATCAATAATGTGACCATCAGAATTGCTGGAAGAATCTCCAACAACGTTATCAACATCCATCACATCAGATGCTAGAACACTATTTGCGGCCATGTGAGCATCCCCTCCAGAAGCCAACACAGCAGCATAACGTAAGAGACCAATGGCCCCATTCCTCTGGTAAACTACCCCAGCATCTATCCACTCAAGAAGCCGTGCAGGTGCATCTTTCTTGTTGGACCCAGGCGAGGAGGAATGTAATACCCTGTGAAGTTCCTTAGCATGATCTATCCAATATGCTAGAGAAGATGCAGTTGAATCAGTAACAATAACTTCAAGAATCTCTGCTGCTGCATGAAAGATTGCCAGGCTTAATGGTGATACTCCTGCAATTGGATCCAGTTCCCTTCCAAAATGCAATGCATCCATCAAAACTGAAAGAGCCTGAAGCAAAACTAGAAGATAAAATTCACTTATACTTAAAGATTGGAACACACTACCATTCAAGATGATAAAAATGGCAAGAATCAAAAAAAGGAGACCACAAATTTCATCCACTGGTCAAATGGGTTCCAATCACCACCAAATAAAGATATTCTGGTTCATGGTGGCACTAACAGCATCAATTAAATAAATTTCAGTTTTGATTGAATACTCAGTGAGGCTCATTGGTGCCGCTCCAAATTCACAGGCTATGTACCAGATTTTTGAGAAATATTCAGAATTTCCAATACAAGCTATGTTGGTACTACTCATGCATTACCTCTGGAAAATTCACCAAAGCCAACAGAGACTGGCGTCCACACTCGGAGCTGAAATACATCTTAGAAATGTTGGTCGAAAGACTAAAGCTAATGCAAAATCCAGATAAATTGAGCCTTTAAGTAAATTAATCCAGTCCTACCGTGAAAGGCGACAAAGATCCCACAGTACCCATAGATATTCTTCAGTATCCGGAGCCAATGTAAGTAAATTATCTACAGCATTTATCTGCAATAAGAGCATAGGAAAAGGCAAATGGTGTAAAATGGAGCCTCTAAAGACGGATATGAAAATATACTAAGAGCATGTTTGGCTAACCTTAAAAAGTTTGCTTTTAGTGAATGTGTTAAATTGCATAACTTCTATTACTTGTTAAAGTGGAATATTAGTTAATTATTTTGAGAATAACGCAAGAGTTTACCTCCAAACAATAACTTTTTTACTTAAAATTACGGAAAAAGTAAATTACGAGAACATCTTTGGGGACAAAAAGTTAGAAGTAAATTCACTTTTTATGCATAGCCAATTGTGCTCTAAGATGCATTGCGAAACAAGAAAAAATAAAAACCTCAAAAAAATCAAGAATGAGAAAACTGAAATCGAAAATGAAACCTTGTAAAGAACAAAAAATATTAAGAAATGGTACTGACCGCCCTAACATGCATCTCGATGATCATGCTAACTTCCTGTGGGTGACAAACAAAATTCTTCGATATCAGGACAGAGGCATACCGAAGAGAAATGGAGTCTTCCTTCCTAATATCATCCACACCTCGCAAGGCATGAATGATCATGCTGGAGACTTCAGGGTCATGTAGAAGAAAAGTTAATCCTGACAGCAAAAGCAGGCAAAATATATCACTAGAACTCACAAATTGATATTGTTATGCAGTAAAGGTAACAGCCTTAGAACCTGAGCGACAAAAAAAGAGTGAGAGTATTATAGCTTCGATATGTGACACAATATCTAATAATAAGTCCAAAGCATGCCCCGTTTCAGATCTCAAGATAGAAGATGACAGCAAAGCAGCTGACAAAGGAAGGAAGCCTCTCTCCTGCTTGCAATAAAAAAATAGAGATTAATGTGCAGCCAAAAAAAAAAAGGTTAATCAAACAAACTAGTAGAATGAACACAAGGATGAAAAGAAAAATGAACACCATTAGTGGTTAGCAAACAACATTCATGGAACACAGGAAGTTGTAACATGCAGCAAAAGTTTCATCATGCCAGAAAAGAGTGAATTAGTAAAGTTGGGAGTTCTCCAACTTAAGGTGCATTATATATTGCTTTACCCAAAGAGAGAAACCAGGTTGTTCATATAGGGTTAGGCGGCAGACAAAAACATCAGGAAATTGTTGTCGATATTCTCCATATTCATGGACTTTGAAGTAGGATAGAAGCATGGAGTGAAAATCTAGAACTGACAACAAAAACTGAAGATATAATACCAGTCATAGTCCACACAAAGCTTCCACATAATGAAGTAAGAGCAGTAGGGAATTGACTCTCGTGTAGGCAGCAAACATCTTGCCAATACATGCAATATGGGAAATAGCAAGGTTGTCAAAAGCAAACTGGACTGGATAGTTCAACCGGAAAACACAGGAACAGGTCCAGAAACCCGTTCGGTTTTAGGTGGAAAACCAGAAAATTGCAAACCATTAAAAGAAGTCAAGAAATGGCCAGTTTTTTTTTTTTTTTTTTTGGTTATTTATTTACCAACCATCCTCAACCTTTACTATTTCCAGGTCAATACCTGGAAAAGTTTTAAGAACATTGGTAATTAGATATTTCATAATACATTCTTCAGAGCATCACCAACATTGTAACCAGGAAAATATTAGAGTCATACTAGGTCATTGTTCAGTGCATGCAACAGAGAGACCCTGAAATGCTTACAGCTGTGATAACTACAACCCTGATGTGGTCATGCTTGAAAATACATCTTGCATTTTGAAATGTATTATTATTATTTTTCCATCATCGTCATTTTCTACCATTTAGTGTTTGTTTGGTAGAGATGATTTGAAGCCAAAAATGATTTTTTGTTGGAGAATGTGTGGTTAAAAAGTATGAAAAAGTTACAGATCCACGTGCAAAAATATTTTATTGGGAGAATGTGAGGTTGAAAATGAGTTGAGGAGAAATGATTTTCAAATAAGTTGTACCAAACAAATGCTTAGTTTACATTGGATGTTAAATTCCTATGATGAGGGTGTTACACGAATCAACTTAGTACTCTCTTGACTTAGCACCTACAGGTTCATGACATGAGGCAGATGCTTATATACAAACAGAAGGATGATGTAAGCCTTATGCAGCATACAACAGATATGCATTAAATAGATACAGATTTCAACAAGGGATGTAGCAGGATATGGTGTCACAGGAACACGAGTACAACAGCATACCTTGAGAAGGGAAAGCAAATGTGGGTCAAGGTCCCAATTCGAAAAGCAACAATTTGAGAGTTTAATCAAGCCACTTGTTGAGCTATATGACAATAGTCCAGCATCATCGAAGATATAAAATCTGCTTGCAGCAGCCATTGGAGAAGGGTCTTCAATTGGGCCACACAAATTTATCAATTTCTGAAATAATATGTCAACAAAATACGAACTAAGAAACCATCATGTCTCATATGACCAATATAAGAGAATAACTTGCTCGCATCCAAGCGATAAATGAGCCTCTGATAACTATGCTAGAGTTGCAGCTTAAAAATATCATACTATATGACAAATTACCAAGAGCATTTTAAGTTGAGCTTTAGCACTGGCAAGCATGTCCAAAGTGAAATTTGTAGCATGAGCAACTGAAGAATTAACCCCCAGAACAGATACCATTGCACACTGCAAGAGAGAAATTATAATATTTTTTTGACAAGTATAAAAAAATGATTCAATAAGCTAATTAATGAATTTTTCTTCCACTTGTGCACACAAAACTTCCCCAGCACGGCCCCCCTCCAAAAAATAAAAATAAATAAATAAATAAAAAATATCAAAAACAGCAGAACCAGCCACTTGCATAGTGGAAAAGTGAAGCATGTACCTCATATCTGCAAGCAACTTCATAAAAACGCATACGATGAAGTATATAAGTTGCAAGTGAAGCAATATCATGCTTCTGATTCTGCAACAACAACCTCAACAACTGGTTGTAACCATCACTAATACCAGAAGGGATGCATTCATCTTCTCGAGGCCACCATCCTAGGAACCCTTCACAGCCAATTGAATGCCGAGTAGCCTGCTCAATAACTCCAAGCAACAAGATCGTAATAGTAGTAGAATCCCAAGTCCTCTGAGTGAAAGCATATCCAAGCTGCTTCATACCACCACAAGTAACAAAGTGAAAGCAGCTCTCCTTAGCAGAGCACAGCAAAAGAGCCATACTCAACAACATTATGGTGTTCTTATTCTGAAAACCAAAAAAAAAAAAAAAAAAAAAAAAAATCAATACTTCCACATTTCAAATATTATGACATCTGTGTGAGAAATAATAAAGATATGGGGGAATTGGTTGTGTGTGAGATCTGCTATAAAATGCAAACAGATGCCACAAGAATACAACAGGGAAAAAATCTTGTTACCCGTGAAAGTTGGGGATATCCAAAATTTCCAGAGTTGCCACAAAAATCGAAGTGTTGGTATAAAGTGTCCACCAACTCTTTGGAAGTGGGAACCTCATATTCAAAACATAAGCTATCTGAACCATCTGATTGATCTTGAAGGCTTTTAAAAATGTCTGAAAGTTCCTTCCGAGCTTCATTAAGAACATGATGAGCGTCGCTGCCACTTTTCAGTATATCTATGCCAAATTTCTTCTGATTAATAGTCTCATGAGACAGGTAAGAAGTTGCATAAATTGAGGCCACTGAAAGAATGGAACTAAGAACTTTATCGGCAACCGCCCCAAGGTTAGGAGACTCCAAAATCTTAAAAGCTAGATATAAAAATTTCTTTATTTCAAGAGGTATATCCAGTGCAATGACTGTTTGGGACAATATTTTCAGGGGAAATATAAGTTCCTCAATTGTCGGTTTCATGGGACGAAATGCAGGAGGAAGGTCCTCAAGTTTTCCCTCAATTGCACTAACATTATCTGTCAAAGTGCTATCCAGGTCAACTTCTATGTTGAATTGGCCCAAATCTTCAGCTGTGTTCCCGTAGATGACCATACTTAAGCTGCGATAGCTGCCCCTTATGACCAGATGGTTTGTCACCACAGACTGCGAAGGGATAACAAAGTGGAGTAATTTAAAAAATGCAGAATCACAAAATGAGCAAATTTTTACATAAGCAACATGCATGTGTAGGATAACTGAAAGAGGTCAATGATATACACCAAAAGAAGGAAATGCCTTACATCCAGGCCCAAGAATTTGTTTGGCATTGCCACCAAAAGACTGATCCTTCTTGGATATTTCTAGCTATTACTGATGTACTAGGACTTCTACAGCTGAACTTACTTTGTTTCAGTAGTTTGCTTTTATATTTCTATGAAAATTTTGTGTTAGCTCTATTTCAGTCTTTTTGTCCTTATGGATGCCATATACACTTCCGGAGGTATCTGGTAAGTGAGTTTTACTTTGCTGTTATGTCTAAAAGGAAAATGTCCGTGTTGAGTAGTCTTCAAGATGGATGATTGACTAGGATCGCTTTACTTGATCTCTTCAGATACTTAAAAGTATTTCCATAACTTCCTAATTTTCTATAATTTGGTCCATGGTTGTTAATTTTATTATGTGATTTCATTTGAAGTCCTTACTAATCTAGGATTGATCTTAGAAGTAGGTAATCAGGAGTTCGCTATTTCGAGATATATTCCTCATCCTAGTTAAAGAGTCTTATAGGCATATAAATACTTAAGTCTTTATTCCAATAAACCTGTTCAAAAAATTAAACTTGCTAAGTATGTCCATAGCGCCTGGACAGATCTCATTTATCTCTCAAAATCTTTTTATATCATGCTGGAATCAATCCTAATTGTTTGTCTGGCTCTTTGGCTATCAAATTGCACACACACTTCCCATGACTTCAACTCTATGAAGTTGTATATTTTTTTGCTTTGCTTTATTTCTTTTAATAGAAACACCACCAATTTTTTGGAACCTTATGCACAAGTTAAGCAAAATAATTTCCATAGAACCATAATCAGTATGAATTATAAGGACCCATCAAACCCATATCAATGAAAAGCTCTCATGCTGTGCAGCTATAAACATATCACTGAGGTATCAAAAACGTGAACAACTAAAACATAATTCTTAAAAATGAAAAATCAGAAAATAACTTAAACACTTTAGAGTATACCTCTAATTCAAGTACATTAGATGATGAATGAGAATACAGACAGGGCTGACATAGCCGCCTAAACCTCGCTTCCCCTTCACAGTGAACAAAAACCTCCAACGCAAATGAGGGAGGTGAAGTGGCCCTGTAGATTAATAAACATTAAATGAGGGAGGCGATGTGTCCCTCCAAAGTAAATCCCAAATCCAGGAGAAAATTAAAGAAACTGTACATAAATCATATGATCCCTTCCTTCAAGACATGATATCAGAGGCATTATAGATCATTAGGTCAGACATAAATTTCACGGAAAATGTGGAGAGATAAATAGCCACCATACCCCATAAGTTTCACTGCAGAACAAGCTGACAAAGCATTTTGCTCGAGAAACTCACAAGCAGTGATGACTACTGGCTCTGTAAATAACACCTGGAGGGCAAACATAGTAGAAAAGCTTACCCCAACTAACAAGATATATAGCTAAAAAAGCCGTAATGAGTTCATATAAGTACAAAGCATTTCTGGGGGGGGGGGGGGGGGGGGGGGCAAGAAACAAAATATCGTTTTGCATGTATGTACATGTTCGCATGCATAATATTGGTGCATAAACATGAACAAGTTACAGAACTTCCTGAAAGGGGCTGATTTTCATTATTTTGAGAGTTGGTTTAAGTGTTAAGCAAATAACTGAAGAAGCAATAAAATGTCACATGAAGAGTGAGCCAGATTTAATTGATGGACACAATAGGCTGGGCAGGGAAAACAGATTTAAAAGCAGAAAAGAAGAGGAAAAGAACACAATTGGTTTAATGCCCAAAACCTGAGGAAGAAAGCAATTAAGCTTTTGAGCCAGACCGCCAGTTCCTGTGACTGTGAGCATAAATGAGGGTGAACAAGAGAATTGGGTTAACCAAGAATGATAGGAAATGGAGATTAGGGCAGCTCAAGAAGTGCTAGGAAGACTTGATTATTAGAGTTTGACTGAAGGCCTCGTCCTAATTGATTCACTTATTTGAATTATTGCTGTTATGTTTAAATCTCTATTTGTATTATCTCCTAGATAATAAAGATGACGCGGTGATGATTGCAGACAATGTTGACAGGCCAGTTTCGAAGTTTGAAAGTGAAACTAAATAACTTATGCTGGAACACTGTTGCCTTTTCATGCCCTACCAACTTTAAGGGCTCCAAAACCATTCTAATAGGAAAGCTTAAATAAATAGAAGAAGCTCAAAGCCTACAGCAACTAGAAAATCCTTAATCACAGAGGAAGAATTCAAAATTGAAAACTATAACATGGAAATCTTTAATAGCCAGGAAAAATAATCCCAATTCTAGTTGGTAACCTAAGCGAAACACTATGCGAACAGTCCAAACAAACAATTCCTAATCTGACAGAGATTTTAAACTAAAAAATTAATTTTTTTTCTTGCATCATATTAATATAAGCTCCCCCAAACATGCTCTTATAAACATGATTGATTCAAAAAAAACAAATTTTTGTTCATCTATCCACTTCATGTGTAAAAAGTTGTAGTAAGGATTCATAATGTATTGATCATTTGTTTTTTGTAGTGTGATTCCGCAAAATGCCATGGCATAAACTTCTAAAGATGCTGGTTTTAATTGGGTTGTCCAAAAGAGGTGTAATGGATTACTCCTTGAAAAGAAATTGGTTTTGGAAAGGGCAATTGTGGGTTTTTTATGTTGAGAGTGATGGTTTTTTGCTACCATTTGAGGTGACCTTGGTAGAGGAAAAAAATAGAATCCTTTAGGGATGTGAGCTTGAAGTTTTTCGTATATGAGATGATGGAGCTAGTTCTTAGCATGCTTTAGATTTTCTATGGTAAAGATAAAGGGTGTTCCATTGTCTTTAATTATCTGCTGGAAAGATATATCGTATTGTTGATTTTGATATTTCCAACTAATAATATGAAATGTGTCAGCTTATTTCTAGATGGGACAAGTTCAGCAAGTCTAATATCCCAATCAAGAATACTGAGAAAGGTTGAGCTAAAGAAGAAAGAGGTGGAAAAGAGACAAACGTGGCTCAATGTTACCCAAGGTTATCACTCAGTCCTCAAGGACAAAATCCAATAGAAGTATTCCGTAACAAATTATCTTACGGATGCAACGCTTTTTCCATATTACGGTAAATATTATGCATACCTGAGATTTCCTCCCACTATCGAGCAACTTGAAATTTTATCTTAAACCCTAAAAGTCTAACTTTTACACAACTAAAATAGGACCTCCAAAATAATTGTTAAATTTACAAAATTAAAAGAAAAAATTAATATATATATATATATATATCCTGCTCCATGCTGTACCTAAAGTATTTAGTTATTTCAACCTATCTAGACATTTTACCATTTCATTTTTTATAATAAATTCCTGATTGCGTTACATCAACCAAACCTCCCGCATTGCCAAGGGAAGCTTTTAATTAGGTTGATTCCATTGAAATATGTAGTCCTATGCGTTTATTCTTCTCTTACTACAAAAGACGATTGACAATGCACACCAGGCATCCAAATCGTGTATATTTCAAAATTCGCTAAAAATTTGTCCATGCCCTAATCAACTTTCGTCTATTAGATGTAAAATAGTCTAACATAAAGAATTACTAAAAATCTAAAGCCAGTCCAATTTTCATATCTCGCCCCTCGTGGATCCATGCCATGCTTTCACAATGACATGTAAAGACAAAATTGTGTCAGATATATTGAATAATAATAATAATATGATAATACTAATACTAATAATATGATAATACTATGTAGTTCAATTTTTACTACTCTTGCAATTAAACATCTTTGATCTAGAGAAAAATTTATATGAGAAATAATTCATAAAACTTCAGCTGC
This sequence comes from Osmanthus fragrans, assembly GCA_019395295.1. Classification (NCBI taxonomy): domain Eukaryota; kingdom Viridiplantae; phylum Streptophyta; class Magnoliopsida; order Lamiales; family Oleaceae; genus Osmanthus; species Osmanthus fragrans. The sequence continues at coordinate 3,525,361 of CM033354.1, read as the reverse complement.
CAATTTTTTTGGAAGCACGGTTACAAAACTAACTAACTTTGAGCATGCTTGGCTAAGATTTAAATAATTGAATGTTATTTTTAAGTAACTTTGTGTTTGCAAACATGTTTGGATAAGTTATATTTTTCTAAAGTAAAAAAAGTCAGTTGTTTCAAAAATAACTTCCACCCTCAAAATAACTTTCCCTTTTTCCAATTTTGATCAATAACAAATGTTAATCATTTTAAAAATACTCATTTACATGAAACTTATAAGTAAGAACTTGTTCTTTTGTGGTAGTAGCTACATTTTTTGGGCAGTATCACTCTTGACGGTGCCCAAAAAATGCTCAAAAAATTGCACGATTGAGTAATTCCCAGAAAATGCATAAACAGTCTACCATTTCAACTCTCAGGAAAAGCCCAGAAAGCAAAAACTTACAAATTTATTCGCATCAATTCAAAAAATCAAATTAATCTCCAATTCTATAAGACCAAAAAAATAAAAAATTCATGCTAACATGAATTAAAATTTAAGTAAATACCTCGTCGACGTATTCCATGAGGTTCGGGTGAACGAATGTCTGAGCAAAGAGCACGCAGGGTTCGGGTCGACCCATTTCGTGGTATGACCAGAATTTAATCGAATCAAATCACTGTAAACTTCTAGGGTTTTAGTTGGTTTCTACATTAGCATAGAAGAGAGAAAGATGGTTCGTTTAGAACGAAAACCCAGGCAGAATTTGGTTGATTGTGGTAGTTAATGACGAAAATGCCCTTTATTATGTCCTTGATTTTCAACATTCAAAATATTAATACATGAAGTTGCAGAATCATACTTGGCAATAGGGTTGTACAAAAAAAAAAAAAAAAAAAATTATTAGTAGAATCGCAAATTGAACATAATCGTTGATTTGGGTTCACGTGGATTTGTGATTTTTTTTCCCCTTCACAGCGTTAAATTTGGCACCAAGAATTTTTTAACAATTTTTATTATTTGTTTCTCTTCTAAAAATTATTTTTTATGCCATTTTTGTTTTGTTGAGAGTATGATTATATGTGGATTGGGAAAATATGCAATCGATAATTGTGATTTGTGAAGAATGATTTGGATGGAGAAAACATGCAATCGATAGGTAAATCGTTGATTAAAATCGAACTAAACCGCAAATAATGATTTTGTTTGTTTAGAAAATAAAATTACTTTGTTTGGTTTGAAAAAAGTTCAAACCGTGTAAAATGGTTTGACTTTAAAATATGACGCAAATCGCCGATATTGAATTACGTTCACTCCTAGTTGGCTAGAAATGCTTTTTGGGAAAGATGCCCGTCGTTTGATCCCCATTATCTTAAAATTCATTTCTTTTCAAACTCATTTTCAATTATACCTTCTCACAATAAAATATTTTGCACATAAATTTTTTAAAAATTCTACTATTTATCCACACATTTTTTCAAAAAGTCACTATTACAAAATGCACTGTCAACCAAAAAAATAGGGCTCAATCACATTTTCTAAATATATAAAAATGAGTGAATCAGTGAATATTACTTGTAGATTTCTTAAAATGTAAACATAAAATGTGACTTAAATATTTATAGACAATTTATAAACAGGAGTCGAACGTAAAAATACAACATCCTCTAAATATTTATGTAACATACTATCGTAGTTAACCTTTCAATTTATAGCATTGCTAGGTTATAAAATAAATACAAAATAAATTAAATAGAATTGAGAAGAGAAAAATAACATACATGGCTCGGAAAATATGTCTGCTCACTTGGGAAAGATGTTTGTTACCTCCCCCACTTGTCACTTACCGCTCTCAACGATATTGTACATCTTCATTCGAACCCAAGGTATGATCTTCGAAACTTAACTTAAGATCACCACCCCTCCCGCTCTCTTTCTCTCGATCGCAATTAGTCTTTTGAACAACAAACTCAAATTTTAAAACTCTACTAGTGGAAGGCACGTGCAAGGCACGTGCTGTAGTGTAGTTGACTATGTATTAGTGTGGGTAATTTTGCATTATTTTACACAAATTAATTTTTTGCTGTAGAAAAAATTTTGTGTATTAGTAATGAAAGTTGAATAGAGAGAAATAATTTTTAGAAAAATCTAAAATCATGAACTAAGATAGAAATTGTTATGAACAATACACACATATGATAAGCTATATTCATGTTTCTAGATTAGACAATAAAAAATTCATGCATACTTTAGTAATATATATTTGGGAAATGACAGATTAAATTGAAAATAGTATGCTGCACATAGAGAGAAATTGCATTGTTTACAAGGCAAAGCAGAGACACCAAGCAACAAATCAACAAACAGGCTTCACATATTAAAAAGAAATTTTATTCAACAGCCATGTATCTATTTAGTTTATGATGTTTCGTGAGATTCTTGCAACAAATGAAATATTGTTAAAAAAAAAAAGAAAAAGAAAAAAGGTACCCTGAAGGCATCGGTAATTTGGCAACCTTGAAGACTTTCTTTTCTGCAGTGACCGTTTATTCTCATTCTTCTTCTTAAAAGTTGGTAACCCCATCACGAATCTTCCAATGAAGTAATTTTTGTCATTAATGGAGCATGATCTGACATTATATTCTAAATATGCCAAAGGTGAACAGCCAATTTCAGAAAGCATTCATAGTAAAAGACATGAAAAAAGGTAATGACCAACAATGTGGTACACTTGAATAAAATGAACTTATGTGCATTCTACAGAGGGAAGTTCAAATTTACAAGAGGAAAACAATGCATTTTATAACTTGGAATACAACAATTTACCTTAAAATTATAATTTCGTGAAATGACATAGAAATCAAACAAAGGCTCCCTGGAGTTCAACTCATGATCCAATTAGTTACTTGTACACAAGTGTGTTGTTATATAATTTATATTATAAAAAATGGTTATTTTTTTGATAGGTACAATAAAAAAATGGTTGTTGAAATGGGCTTTGCTTTAATTATGCCAACTGAAGACTTGAGATTTCATCAAATATTCAATTTTTCCTTTTTCTTTTGTTCTCATTTTTTTTTTGGTCAGCCAACATAATCTCAACTTTATGTCACTATTTGAAAACTCCAGGCTCAATCTCTTTCCTATGGCATAGCGACCAAAAATGAAACAAACTCTAAAAGTCGACGCGACATCGCACAATTCAAAGTGCAATAAATAGTTCACCAATTACTTCATCTTTCTTTAATTTTCTAGCAATTCGAAGTCGGGGCAAAAGCTACACAATTTCTTTGGATCCAATACTCCTAATAATTGAGTCATCCAATCTCTTCTGAAAACCCATAATGCTTAATAGCGTGACATTCCAATAGAGAAAACCCTACAATTCATGAGGATTGCTTACAGCATGCAAGTGGAGCACAAAGTCATCTTTCTCTAGTTTTCTAGCTATTTGAATTGATGCAAAAACAACACAATTTCTTTGTATCAACATTCCTAATCTTCAAGCTCATTCAATCTCTTCTCAAAACACATAATTCTCAATCACTCAACATTCCAACAGAAAAAACCTACATTTAACGAGAATTGCTTGCAGCAGCCAGGTAGAGCACAAAAGTTATGTTCTTCATCATTTTATTGCTCCAACTTTCACTAATCCCTGTTTATCTTATTCGTTATAATCCGAAAATTCCTACATCGTTTCAGCCTCCAGAACTGATTAAATTAGCCCCTCAAATGTCAATTTTAATCAGTCCAGATTCACTTGCTATTAACTTTGCAATACTGTGAACTAACATAGTCATATTCCTAAATCATGTTTTTTATTCAGCCTTTACAACTACTGTACACTTGTTTTTCTTTGTTCTTCTTTGGGCAACTACCAGGAGTGAAAGTATTAGCTTTTGTAAGGCTGCTTTTGCTTATCCAGTGCCTCAATCTCAAAAAATGAGGTGTTCCAAAGGTAGTCAATGTACAGACAAACAATGCTAGTATAAATAGTAGAACACATAAATACTTTTCACTGGAAGATACAAAAATTGGAAAGTGAGAAATCTATGTTACAGAAACTCATAAACCAATTCTCTATCATAATTTTAAGTCGATTTGCTTGAATAAAGTAATATAGAGCAAGCGAAAGCAAAATTAAATAATAAAAAAAATTAAAAGACAGAAGAAAGAAAACCGGGAAAAGCAGGGAATGACAGGATACCTGAAATCCAAAGCAAATCTGAAGCCAATCAAACAGATCTATATAAGCTGCTCGTCGTTTCAAATCTTCCACAAAAGGTAAACCACGAACAAAAAACTCAAAAAATTTAAACATAACTTGATTATAACGAATGGAGGAGAGAAGGAGCAACACATTACCTATCTTAGTGGAGGATTTCTTTGGTGAGGCAAATAATGGGTTCGATATCTTCCAGAATTTCTGCTTCTTTCTCTTTCCATTTTCGGAAATCGAAGTCGTCCAATCTTGAGTAGGTGGCGTCTTTAGCGCTCAGTCCAGTTGGAGATAAATCGACGGCGCTGCACCAGGGCCGACATGTTATTGACCCGGTCACTGAATGGTTTCATTGCCGAATTTTGATTTTGAGAAGGAAAACAATTAGGGTAGAGAGAATAGAGAGCGAGAGAAATTAGGGTTACGATGGATGGCTGCGTTTTTATCATCTTTTGCCATCTCCGTGACACGGAGATGGCCATCACCGTGTCACGGAGATGGCTATCATTTGCTTTAATTTTTTTATAATTAAAAAAAAAATTTAGACATTTATAATTTATTTTTTTTTCACTTTATTTAAAATATATATATATATTAGTATAATTTTTTTTAAAAAATTTCTTAATTTAGTTTTCGATATTTTTATAATTGAATATTTAGGAAATATTTGATATTTTTTTTTTGTATATTTATTATATATTAGATATTTTTAGGATTAGAATAAAAAAAAAAAAGGTGAAAATCTCAGTGTGACACTCTCACACTGTCACACTCTGAGTGTTGAGAGAGTTTTAATTTTTAATTTTTATTTTACCTAAAATATATATATATTAGGTGAATTTTTTTTTTAATTTAGTTTTCGGTGTTTTTATAATTGAATATTTAGGAAATATTTGATTTTTTTTTTAATTATATATTTATTATATATTAGATATTTTTAGGATTAGGATACGCTATATATTTAACAGTAATTTTGACACGAAAAAAATATATATATTAGCGTGAAGATTTTAATTTTTTTAAAATTTCTTTAGTTTTCGGTATTTTTATAATTGAATATTTAGGAAATATCTGATATTTTTTTAAAAAAAATTGTATATTTATTATATATTAGATATTTTTATTAGTGTGAAGATTTTAAAATTTTAAATTATTTTAATTTAATTTTCGATGTTATTATAATTGAATATTTACAAAATATTTGATATTTTTTTTGTCAAATTGTATATTTATTATATATTTTTAGAATTAGGATAGGATAAAATATATATATATATATATATATATATATATAGTAATACGAAAAGAAAAAAAAAAAGGAAAAAGAGAGTCACGGGGAAGCTCCGTGACACGGTCACGGCTTTAGAGAGGACGCTTTAATATTTTTTTTTTTATTTTACTTAAATATAGAGAGGACGCTTTACTTCTATCCTAATTCTAAAAATATATAATAAATATATAATTTGACAAAAAAAATACAAATATTTTCTAAATATTCATTTATAACAACACCAAAAATTAAATTAAAATAATTTTAAAATTTAAAATTTTCACACTAATAAAAATATTTAATATATAATAAATATGTCATTCGTAAAAAAAATATCAGATATTTCTTAAATATTCAATTATAAAAACACCGAAAACTATATTAAAAATTTTTAAAAAAATTAAAATCTTCACGCTAATATATATATTTTTTTGCGTCTCAAAATTTTGATAACAATCTAATTTTTATTTTAAAAATTCAAACGAAGTCGAAATATTATATTCTTAATATCAAACGAAATCTAAATGATATAGAAGATTTATCGATTCGATCAATTATTTAGGAATTTATAAAGTTAGTTTGTTATCAAAATTCTCGAAATATTAGTTCTACTTTGACGCGCCGTAACATTTGCTACGATTGACCGTTTCGCACACCATCAGTCGTGAAATAATAGGCCGTGAGTACTTGAAAATGATATTAAGAATGTAATATTTCGATTTCGTTTGATGTTCCGTAATGAGCCTGACAATGAAGACAAAAATATAAGTATTAAAAAACGAGTTATACGTCATTTTTAACACACGCGTTTGACGTCCGTTAAACTATTTTCGATATTCATTTACATCATTCGATATATCTACGATATAGTTCTCGAAATGAGTTTCGAGAGGATATAGAAGATTTATGGATTCGGCTAGCGTAGAATCGTCGAATAATTTGTAAAGTTAGTTTGTTATCGAAATTTTCGAAATATTAGTTTGGAACAGCGTAATTTGACGTAACGTAACTTTCGCTATGATTGGTCGTTTCACACACCATCAATGTCGTGAAATATTAGGCCGTGAGTTCTTCAAAATGATATTAAGAATGTAATAATTCGATTTCGTTTGATATCCCGAATTAAGCCCTAAATGAAGACGAAAACATAAAAAACTTATGGAAAAAAAAAGTGCACACTCCGTGACACGGTCACGGAGTTAAGTGCCCAGTCTCTTTTTTTTCTTCTTCTTCTTTACTATATATATATATATATATTAGCGTGAATTTTTTTTTATTTTAGTTTCGATATTTTTATAATTGAATATTTCGAAAATATTTGATATTTGTTTTTTCGAATTGTATATTTATTATATATTAGATATTTTTATTAGCGTGAAAATTTTCTTAATTTAATTTTCGGTATTTTAATAATTGAATATTTAGGAAATATTTGATATTTGTTTTGTGAATTGTATATTTATTATATATTAGATATTTTTATTAGCGTGAAAATTTTAAATTTTTTAATTTTCGGTGTTGTTATAATTGAATATTTAGGAAATATTTGATATTTATTTTGTCGAATTGTATATTTATTATATATTAGATATTTTTATTAGCGTGAAAATTTTAAATTTTATAATTTTCGGTGTTGTTATAATTGAATATTTAGGAAATATTTGATATTTTGTATATTTATTATATATTAGATATTTTTAAGAATAGAAATTGTGTCAGACCTTTTACCTCTCATTAATGCGTTCAGTGCGTTGGAAAAAGGAAATGGATGGGAAAAAAGAGGGTTAAATTTTCTTCAATTACACATTTATTCACGCTTTCACATTAAGCTTCCATGAAAAAATGACGTCGTATTGATTGAAGAAATTGTATATTTATTATATATTAAATATTTTTATTAGTGTGAAGATTTTAAAATTTTAAATTATTTTAATTTAATTTTTTGTGTTATTATAATTGAATATTTAGAAAATATTTGATATTTTTTTTGTCAAATTGTACATTTATTATATTTTTAGAATTAGGATAGGATAGAATATATATATATATATATATATATATATATATATATATATATATAGTAACACGAAAAGAAGAAAAAAAAAAAAAAGGAAAAGGAAAAAGAGACAGTCACGGTTTTAGAGAGGCTTTAATATTTTTTTTTATTTTACTTAAATATATATATATTCTATCATAATTCTAAAAATATATAATAAATATATAATTTGACAAAAAAAATATCAAATATTTTCTAAATATTCATTTATAACAACACCAAAAATTATTTAAAATAATTTTAAAATTTAACATCTTCACACTAATAAAAATATTTAATATATAATAAATATGCCATTCGTAAAAAAATATATCAGATATTTCTTAAATATTCAATTATAAAAATACCGAAAACTATATTAAAAAATTTAAAATAAATTAAAATCTTCACGCTAATATATATAATTTTTTGCGTCTCAAAATTTTGATAACAATCTAATTTTAATTTTAAAAATTCAAACGAAGTCAAAATATTATATTCTTAATATCAAACGAAGTCTAAATGATATAGAAGATTTATCGATTCAATCAACGTACAATTATTTAGGAATTTTTAAAGTTAGCTTGTTATCAAAATTCTCGAAATATTAGTTCTACTTTGACGCGCCGTAACATTTGCTGCGATTGACCGTTTCGCACACCATCAACGTCGTGAAATAATAGGCCGTGAGTACTTGAAAATGATATTAAAAATGTAATATTTCGATTTCGTTTGATGTTCCGTAATGAGCCTGACAATGAAGACAAAAATATAAGTATTAAAAAACGAGTTATACGTCTTTTTTAACATACGAGTTTGACGTCCGTTTAACTATTTTCGATATTCATTTACATCATTCGATATATCTGCGATATAGTTCTCGAAATGAGTTTCGAGAGGATATAAAAGATTTATGGATTCAGCTAGCGTAGAATCGTCGAAGAATTTGTAAAGTTAGTTTGTTATTGAAATTTTCGAAATATTAGTTTGGAACATCGTACTTTGACGTTACGTAACTTTCGCTACGATTGGCCGTTTCACACACCATCAATGTCGTGAAATATTAGGCCGTGAGTTCTTCAAAATGATATTAAGAATGTAATAATTCGACTTCGTTTGATATCCCGAATTAAGCCCGTAAATGAAAACGAAAACATAAAAAATTTATGGAAAAAAAAAAGAAAAAGTGCACACTCCGTGACACGGTCACGGAGTTAAGTGCCTAGTTTTTTTTTTTTTTTTGTATTTTTCTTCTTTACTATATATATATATATTAACGTGAATTTTTTTTTAATTTAGTTTCGATATTTTTATAATTGAATATTTAGGAAATATTTGATATTTGTTTTTTCGAATTGTATATTTATTATATATTAGATATTTTTATTAGCGTGAAAATTTTCTTAATTTAATTTTCGGTATTTTTATAATTGAATATTTAGGAAATATTTGATATTTGTTTTGTGAATTGTATATTTATTATATATTAGATATTTTTATTAGCGTGAAAATTTTAAATTTTTTAATTTTCGATGTTGTTATAATTGAATATTTAGGAAATATTTGATATTTATTTGGTCGAATTGTATATTTATTATATATTACATATTATTAGGATTAGAAAATTGTGTCAGACCTTTTGAACAACACCATATTGTTTTGCAGTGTGCGCCCTCATTTTTTTTTCTCCAACAAAACGACGCCGTTTTAGGAAACGAAACAAAATGCCGACACGTGGCAAAAACAAAACTCACTCTTTTATATTATTAGGAAATTTGTGTATATTTTTCAATGTATATCTAAGCAATTTCCCATACATATTTCTGGTCTAAAATTTCGTGACAATTGGTAGTGATTTCTACATTAACAAGTAGTTATTTCAATAGCACTCGACAACACCTAGCACAACCAAACCGATCCCTATCCCCCGCCCTCCCCTACTTTGCAACCATTACAACAATATTTTTACTCGGGTAGTTGGCGCAAAACGTCCCTACCTTTGAAGGGTTGTGTGGAAAACGTCCTTACCTTTCATTTTTTGGTGGAAAACGTCCATACCTTTCACTTTCTTGGAGCAAAATATCCTCACCTTTCACTTTCTTGGGGCAAAACATCCTTACTTTTCATTTTTTGGCGCAAAACATCCCTACCTTTCACATTTCTTTGCGCAGAACGTCATTTTTCAATAATTTTTAACGTAAAATGACTAATATACCCTCCTACTTAAATAAAACAAAAGAAAAGAAAACGAAAGAAGAAATTGCAACTATAGACCCGAACTTTTGAAAAAGTACAAATAACCCACTTGAGTTTACCTTCTTCCCACACCCAACCCCACCGCCGTCCGCCGCCCATTAACTTCAAAATTGAAGGAATTGATGCATCAGTTAGAGCAATTGGAACTTGACACATTGTTGTAGTAACTTGAATTGAGTTTCCCATTATCGAATTGTTGTATTGGAGTAGGTTAGGATCTTCAATTGGTTGAAAAATGGGGTTTAGGGTAGGCCGGATGTTCTTGTGTTCAATCCCAAAATTTTCAAGTTTCTGGGCGAAATTGGTGAAGACCCATATGTCCATTAGGTGCGCCTTGAAGAGACGGTTCAGGTAGGGGTGGTCCGCCGTCTCCGTTCGTGTCTCCGGCGCCGGAAAATGGCAAAGAAATTGCCGAATTCGCTCTGCCGGAAAATTACAGCGAATTCGGCAGTTTCTTTGCCATTTTTCGGCGCCGGAGACACGAACGGAGACGGCGGACCACCCCTACCTGAACCGTCTCTTCAAGGCGCACCTAATGGACATATGGGTCTTCACCAATTTCGCCCAGAAACTTGAAAATTTTGGGATTGAACTCAAGAACATCCGGCCTTTCCGGCATCGCGAATTCGGCAGTTTCTTTGCCATTTTTCTGCGCCGGAGCCACGAACGGTGACGGCGGACCACCCCTACTTGAACCGTCTCTTCAAGGCGCACCTAATGGACATATGGGTCTTCACCAATTTCGCCCAGAAACTTGAAAATTTTGGGATTGAACTCAAGAACATCCGGCCTATAGTTGATTATTTGCAAGTGAGTTATTTGCACTTTTTCAAAAGTTCGGGTCTATAGTTGCAATTTATTCTTTCTTTTTCTTTTTCTTTTCTTTTGTTTTATTTAAGTAAGAGGGTATATTAGTCATTTTACATTAAAAATTATTGAAAAATGACATTCTGCGCAAAGAAATGTGAAAGGTAGGGATGTTTTGCGCCAAAAAAATGAAAGGTAGGGACGTTTTTCACCAAAAAATGAAAGGTAAGGACGTTTTCTACACAAATCTTCAAAGGTAGAGACGTTTTGCGCCAATTACCCATTTTCACTCCATCGAGGTCCATGTGTCGGGGCTAAGAATAATTCTTACCACAGAATCTACTTTTTATTGATGGGAAGTGAACCCAACTTGGTCTTTGTTTTACCTCTATTTTCAAAAACTCATTTTCAATTACATTATCTCATAAAATAATTTTGCACTTAATTCCATAATTTTTATTTTTTTACTTTTTAACTACACATTTTCCAAATAAATCACTTTTCACAAAATCTATTCTAAAAAAATCTCAATCGAATAGGGCTTGATATAGTCATGGATGGAAATTTGTAACATCGAAGTTCAAATGTTGTGGTTATTTAGTTGCTAATACAAAATGATATATGAGATTAACAAAATATGTCAATGACGAGTGTTGCTAATACCTCTCGGCTCTCGACGCTAATGAGTGTTGATAAATGAGAACGAGCTCTATAATATCTCCTGTGTGGCATGTGGCCCATTTTTGTACCCCGCATTGTTTGTCACGAACCCAAAAACTTTTATGTCATGGACTATGCATGGTGGGAACAAAACATGATGGACCATGGGAAAAGAACATGGGATATGAGAGGTGAAAGAAACATTAAAGCATGACTTGTCTGAAGTGGCTTTATTCATAAGTACGAGATAAGGAATGCCATCTTCCCTGAATATAAGTACACTGTTATCCTAAGAGTATAAAGGGTGCACGGATTCTGATCAATTCGGGTATAACTCGAGGTTTACTTCCGCCAGTTACTGAGGGGCCGATGGCTGGTGGTCCAGGATATAATCTGGCGTAAGCTGGAAAATCTGGGTATAAAAAAAAAAAAAAAAGTACACTGTTATCCACTCAAAGCATAATGTAATGATGAGCAAAAGCATTCATACATGCATCATGAGCACGTACAACAATGTACTTGTTGGATAAGTCGTTCATCTAACTTGTAGACATTCATATAGATTGTGAAATGTATTTAGGGATAACAACAGAGTGAGAAAGAGTTGCCCCATTTATATATTTTATCTTTTTATTTGAAAATTTGCCCAATGGGCTCGGGTAATCAGATTTTGAGTATAAGAAAGTTGATTGTTAACTTTTAGTTATAGGTAACAATGTGAGAAATATGAAGTTCTTTTTGAAGGGTGAACAATCTAATGCAAAGATTGAAGATTAAAATTTTGAATAGCATAAAAATATTCAAGATGCTAATAGGATATGCCGTATTGCATGAGAGAAACGACCACTAAAGCGATGTATCCTTTATCATCTTCTTAGAGGAATATTGATTTTATTATTGAAAGAAGTAATGAATTAATGGAGATGGAATTTGTAGAGAGTTTCCATCGTATTGATTGTGATTGATACGGTTCTTTCATTCTTTTTCCCTCAGTTTATTGTGTTCATTTGAATTTAATTTGGAGGTACGATGGAAAATAAGGAATCCAAACAAAAATTCTATTATTTATTGAAATATCTTGGCTATTTCATTTTGTCTGTTTAGATTTTAGTTTGACTATGTTGACAAGGTATCGATTATAATTGTGCGTTGATTAGTTTTATAGACCGTCCAAAATCTATGGGTGTGTTTGGTTTACTGTTTCAAGTTGTTTTTAATTTTCAGTTTTGCAAAACATTAAAAACATATTTGGTCTGGTATTTTTGAAAATGCATTTTTGAAAATGAGGTTAAACTTATAACATGAAATTCAAAACACATTTTTGACGTTTTGAGTGTTTTCAGAATTCCACAACATGAAAAATAAGTGTTCAAAATTATAAAATTTAATTTTTAAAATTTTGAAAAAATAAAATCATAAAAATTATAAAAAATAAAAATAATTCACTTCAATGATTATTCACATAAAAATTTTTAAAAAATATATTTAAATGAACAAAGATAAAATATATATATATATATATATATATATATATATATATTTTTTTGATTATTCAGTCTCTGCCATTAATTTTATTTTTAATTTTTTATATTTGAACTAAATTTAGTATTTTTACTGAATAATCAAATTTTATGGAATAAAATGTCATAAAACAATTTTTCAAAATTTCAAACCAAACGTATTTTCTAATTTTTATTTTTAATAAATAATTTTTCAAAATGACAAATCAAACTCGTTTTTAGCAATTTTAAAACAGATCATTAAAATAGAAAACTAAAAATGAAATCAAAACTCAAAACTGAAAACGGAAAACGGAAAAACAAATCAAACGAACCATATACTTTCCTTAGTTAAGTTCCTTTCCATTTTTTTCCTGGTCTGACTTTTATATTTCTGGAATGGGGTAGATAGCACAAAACATCTATACATTTCAATGTCATTGTGGAAAACATATCTACCTTTCATTTTTGGCATTTTCGCCCATATTTCCACCATTTATTGCGCATAAGGTTTTTTTCATCCTTTTTTTTTTTTTTTTTTTGACAATTTTACCATCTTATTCAAATAAAACAAAAAGAAATGAAATGAAAAAAATAAGCAACTAATTGTAACCATTGTTCCAAATTTTCAAAAAAAAATACAAATCAGTAATTATATTCTTATCTTGACCTCATGCTTTTTATCTACATCCAGAAATGAACAAACTTTCAAATTTTAAAATTTTAACATTTTAGTGAAATTTTCACATATAAATGCATATTTAGAATCCTAAATCTATAAAATGTGACTTCTAATTTACAATATTTTTAGTCATTGACGAGTTTAACCCTTTCTACCACAAGAAAGGGAGAAAGTGAAGAAAAATCCATAGTCTAGCTCCATTATCGCCTCGTTTCACATTTATATCTTTTCTACTTCACAATTGTATACAAATACACTTTTATATAATTGGAATTTGGGATATATATTAATAGAGAAAAGAAGAAAATTATGAAGAATACAATCTATTGAAAAGTGTCTGCAAAATGGATCCCAATTTTATCTATGTGTTTTCTTCTTTCTTAGCATGTTCTTCGCCACCTAGTATGATTAGTTCAAGATTTTTTTTTTTTTTTTTTGAACAAGAGTTGCAGATCGTGTCTGAGGATTGTACTACCAAGAAAAAGGTTTGTTTTTATGACTTAAAAAAAACTGTAAATTGACAGTTATAGATTCAAGGTTCTGAATATGCATTTATATGTGAAAATTTCACTAAAAATGTTAAAAATTAAAAATTTGAAAGTTTGTTTATTTTTGGGTGTGGACAGAAAGCTGGGGATCAAGATAAAAATATAATGAATGATTTGTAATTTTTGAAATTTTTGGATTATGATTGTAATTAGTTTTTTATTTTTCGTTTATTTTCTTTTTGTTTTATTTGAATATGAGGGTAAAATTGTAAAAAATGGATGAAAATGATATTTTGCACAATGAAATGTGGAAATAGTGGCAGAAATGTCAAAAATTGAAAGGTAATGACGTTTTCTTCGATGACATTGAAAGATACGGACGTTTTGTCATATTTACCCTTCTGAAATGTTGAAAGGTTTTTTAGAAATATATAGTTGAATTATTAAGCATCTTATTATTTTGAATGTTAAAATCCACGTAGTAATAATTTGAACAGGGGGATGAAAAACGATTTAATTGATATTTAGCCACTATTTTTTTTAGTTACAAAAACTAATTAAAAATTAAGTTAAAGTTAACAATTAATTTTAATAATACATTTAATCAACTTTTATCAAAATTTAGTTCTTATTTGATAGGAATTAAAATCAAATTTTTTTGTAGATTTTAATAAAAGTTGATGAAATGTGTGATTAAAAGATTATTTATCCCATAAAAATCTGATTTTTATCTATTAAGGAGAGCTTTTTCCCAATTTGAGCAACTAATTGACCATTACCCACTTGAACGTGGGTCCCATTTTGACAACAATTTTTGCCATTCTAAAAAGAATAATGCTGGTTGTACAAAGTTACCTTACAAACTCGGTTGACAAAGACACGTGTTGGACGAGATGAATGGCCTTTGGACGGTGGTGATTCTAAAATAAATAAGTGGGACGTTTAGGTGCCAAAAGATCCCCCTAATACTACCAAAACAGGAAATATTTTCCATTTATGCGTTGAAACTGAAGATGCCAAATTTTTTTACAGTAATAATACTCAGTTCCCGTTCGTTTCCGTCATGTCCGAGTTGAACTTCTTCTCCACTCCAACCGATTCCGCACCTCCAGTGCCTGTTTTTCCGAGCTGAACTTCTTCTCCACTCCAATCCAGGTGCCTGTTTTCAACAACCCAGCTCGCACGTACGGTCCCTGTTTTCCACTCCAATCCATATTGCGAATCATAAGAAGGTATGGCAACAAAATATTGTATATGTTGGAATTTTCGAGTTTATGTTAAGCAGAAATGGTTCTGGGTATTTTCTGGTTTGAAGCCGATCTATGAAACCATGGCTGGGTAAGGCAGCGAAATTTCTGGTTATTTTCCATTTTCGACCGAAGTGAACAACGTGTAGGTGAAATTACTAGCAGAATTTTTGAGAATTTTGGGTTTAAGTGAAGTTGCAAGAATCCAGTAGTGAGTACTGCCGGAGATGGGGATTGCCGGGGACGGCGTCGTAGGTTGAATGTTTCAATGCTGCTAGATTTTTGGGGAAGAAGTGTGAAGAGAAGAGGGAGGACGGTTTCACTTTTGGGGGAGTTTTTTTTTTCTTAACACTTGCCACGTGCCTTTTTTAGAGCAAGCCACGTCACTTTGTCAAGGGGCTTTGTCAAGAGACTTTGTACATGTAGCAGCATTGTTCTAAAAATGAAATATCGAAAATGTCTGTCTACCATGTCTGCCATAAATTAAATGTTAGCCTTAAAATAGTCCAAAATTGCGGCTGCCATTCCGACGTCTTGCAGCAAAGTGATGCCTGCCGTGACAAGCAACGGTCACAATTTAGCTACAAATTTGAAAAAAAGCTCTTCAAGGCAAGCTCTAAATAAAACAGGAGCTTAATTTAATGGCATTGATACATAAGTGCATACCTATGCCCGTTTCAATTTTGTCTTACCTTTCCATTGTAGCGGTGGACATAAGGGTTCGTAAGTGGAGCCCTGCATGGCCTGTTCTACTAGGATTGGCCTGCAATGGTTCCGAGCTGGCCGAACCAGACGACTTGGTCTGTTTTCATATATCTCTACATGGTTTTGGGATATAATTGTTCGTTATTTCTTTGTATAAGAATAGATTTATAACTATAAATTATTTTTTAAAGGACTTCTAGAATCCTGAAAAGTCTCCATTTGGATGCCAAATGTTTCATTATCTTTTACTTAATGATATTCAATTTTGTCACACGGTTCCACTTGGTGCCGGCTAGTGCTTATAAGATTTTTAGGTTGTTTATTCTTCACTTAAATATTATAATTTAATTTTAATAATTTAATGAGTTTGGTAAAATCAATATCAATAATTATAAAAACCCAAAGAATGTCACCAGTAATGATACAAATTCAACAAGTTTATGATTATTTTTATATGAAAATATTTTAATGACACAAGTGTTAGGATATGAATGAGAATTTTGTCAAGTCATTAACTTAAGTTTTTCTTATTTGAATGGTACTAGATATCTTTCTTAATGTCAAAAAATAATAGTTAAGTTTAATTATTGATTAAAAGATGGTTAAACAAACTACTAAGATGATGCAAAATAGGAAAAAAGATAGTCAGAACATCACACGATTTAAGATGGTTCACTTTTAATGCAAGAATTGCATCCATAAGGTCGTGTCGTAGAATTATAATAAGAGAATTACAATTTATTTTGGACTCATATTTTTCTTTGTTTTCTATCTAGTATGTGAATGAAATGGACGATCGTTCGAATACCTTTTATACACGAGGAAAATATTAGGGCAATCAAATATATATATATGCTATGGAAATTTTTTCTTTCTACTATAGCACTTAAAATTTTTTGCTGCGGAGAAAATTGTATTAGGCTTCATACGTTCAATAGAATAACTAATGGGGAGAGTAATTATGAATGTGTGGTTTGAAGTTTGACTTTGATTTAAACTTATAATTTACTTGACAGGAAACACAAAAGGAGGCTAAAGACAAACATGCTTAAAATTAAGTCATTATTTATTACTTATGAGATGATAATAGAAAAATAGGATGATCCCATCAAGAAAATACTATGGACAAAATTCAGTGAGAGGAAATTAAAGAAATAAATATTAAAGACCAAAATACATTCAAGAAAAGAACAATTCAAATTCTATCATCTTCAAAATAAGAATATATGCTATAACAACCAATTACAAAATGGCACTCCACCTCCCTCTGATAATGAAGCATCCCATATTAATTTTCTCTCATGTCAACATTGGTGGGCTTTGTAACTTAGGGGCAAGAGGGGTGACCTCACTCAAGTTCAAGAAAAAATATAAACAATCAAAAACATGAATTTTCTAAGTGGGATGAACTATATTCAAGCATTTGTTTGACTAATCGGATTAAAAACTCTCCAGGTCGTCGAATTTAGGTTTGGTTTCAATGTAATCACCCATTTTTTTTGGTTTCAAAGTAGTAACTCAATTTCATGGATGAAACGAGTGGTATGAAACAAAACATAAAATTGGGCAACTATTTTAGGAAAAACAAAGAAGAGTGACGAAATTGAAACCAAACCCTAAATTCAATGACTAAAATCGTTTCCAATCCTTATCTTATCATCTACTTCCAAGGTCGGATAGACAAGACGATGATAAGAATAATAATCAACAACAAAATAATCGCGAAACAAGTCCATTTCCTAGTATTCTTCTGGTGTTTCCTGGCCACTTGAAGCTGCTGAGTCCCTCCTCTGACAAAAGAATTTGCCCTTCCAACTTGACTTTCAATATCATCCAATTGCTCCCCTTGGCTCTCCACAAGAACAGCCATGTCCATGAAAACTTGGTGCAATTCCTTGAGATTCTTTTCCATTTCTCTTACAGCATCGTGTCTTTCTTGGATTTCCATAATGGTGTCCATAACCTGTCCTCTTCCTTGCTCTTGTATGGCCTTCTGCAAGAATGTCTCGCTCTCGCCCGTCTCGATTAGGTTGTCGAGAATTTTCTCATCGGGGTTCTCTCCTGTCACCGTGTAGTATCTGGAGAAGATAATTTAAGTGACTCTCTAGAAGTTTTAAACTTTTAGATGAGATAATTGAATAGGGTATTAGAGTAGAGGAATATAAGCTTTAGACGAGTTAGTTCAACTATACCTTCTTTGCACCGTCTCCCGGTACTCGGAAGCCATTCGTTCCCTCAAATCCTTGAACCTGTTCATTATATCCTGCAGTTTTTTCCTCAGACCATTGACAACAGAAGTCCTTGTCCTGTCTGAAGAACTTCCAGGGCCACAACCTGGAATTCTCCTGTTATCATCATTGGCCTTATCCAGTGCCTGCAATCCTACCTTAATCGCTTTTGCTTTTTTTAATGATGTCGAAACATCATTATCCATTTTTGCTCGAAGATTCTTAACTGCTTTGGCATTGTGTAGTGTTTTGCTTTGCTCATGCGCCGCCTGGAGCTGGCCGTAGAGCGTTTCCAGGGCGTCAAGCTCGACTTTTATAGAATCCACGTCTTTGAAAAACTTGTCGAGATCACCTCCGCCTAAGTCAGCCATCTGAATGGAGTGGGACTGATCTTGGGCACCGGAAAATGGTGATGACAAGAGATCATTCATTTTTGGGATAATTTGATATGCTGAATAGGATCGAAGGTCGAGCAAGCACGATTCACCTTACCAAACAAGCTGTATACGAATTGAGGAGCTCAAGAAAAAATTGTGGGAATTATGCTATGATTTGAGAGAAAATGAAGATGAAAAATGAAATGGGAAGTTGAAATGGCAAAGGGGATGAGGTTTTATTTATTTATTATATGGCTGATAGCTAGCTAGGAAATATCACGGAAAGGAAAACACAAGGAAAAGGGAAAGTTCAAAATTCAACGTTATTGTTCAACAAATATGTACGTGTACACTTGCGCAGCTGCAAAAACGTGTTTGAGGAAGAACTTTTCCTTCTTAGATATATTGCACATTTAGGCCCTATTTGATAACATTTATTTTCCATGAAAGGAGGAAATTTTTTTTTTATTTTCACACTTTTTTGTTGTTCGATAGAAATTTTTTTTCATGGAAGGGTCCATTTGATTGCAAGGGTGAAAAATGGGTGGAAAGAAAATGAATGACAGATAATTGAATTGAATAGAATTTGTTTTAGAGAGAATTATAATTAATGGTGTTTGATTGGTATAATTTTTCACCTAATCCGTTTAACTTTATTTTTCATGCAAATTGTTACTTTTTGGGATAAATTTTTTCACAATCTGTATTAAAATTTGTTTGGATTGCAAAAAGTAAAAAATAAAAATAAAAATTTTGAAATTTTTTTGTGTTCGTTTGGCTTTATTTTTCATGCAAATTGTCGATTAAATGGATAAATTTTTTTACCATTAGATTTAGAATATGTTTCCATTGCCAAAAAAAAAAAAAATAAAAAAAAAAAAAAAAAAAACGATGAAAAACATTTTCCCACCATACCCATAGGAAAATAAAAGATGGAAAACGTGCTTTAAATTGTTGTACCTAGAAAATTGGTGAAAATGAATTTCATAGAAAAATTATGCAATCAAACACCAAATTTAAGGGTATTTTCCTTTTCCACCCAATTCCACCGGTCCACCCCAATCAAACGGGGCCTTAGAGTGTGTATGATTTACATGAAAAATATCACATAGAAAAGAAAATATTTTTCTTGTTTTGAGGAAAACAAAAACCTACTCCCCCAAAGAAAATATTCTCCTTAAAAAAAAATAAAAAATTAGGCATATTTTTAAAAGTTGAAAAATATTTTCAATGAAAAAAGATAGCAATCAAACACTTCAAAGTAGGAATTTGGGTGAAAAATTTATATTTTCCATGAAAAATAAATACAATCAAGCACACTCTTATTTCTTTCCTCAGTTGATATGATTTGCTTGGTTTTTGTGAAATTTGTTTCTCACCTTTTTGGTGGGAACTTCTTTTCCAGATGTTTTTTTTGGTTGCTTTTTTTTGACAATGGAAACAAATTCTATCTACATTTGTAAAAAAATATATCACTTTAATTGACATTTTCATGAAAAACAAAGTCAAACGAACATTAAAAATTTTACAAGTTTTTTGGGCAATCTAAACAAATTTTATCCCCAATTGTAAGAAATTTTATCCATTTAATTGAGAATTTTCATGAAAAATAAAGTCAAACGGACCAAGTGAAAAATTATATCAATCAATTACAATTCCCAGTAAAAGAAATTTTAGGCAATTCAATTCTTTGCAATTCATTTTTTTTTCACTCAAATTTCACATTTGCAATTAAACGGATCCCTAGACTTTATTTTAATGTATTTTGGGTGAAAAAAATTTGAATAATATTTTTTTGAAAAATATGTGGTTAAAAAGGAATTTTTTTGGATTTATGTATAATATTATTTTATTGGAGAATGTGTAGTTAAAAAAAAAAATTAAATAAAATGCATTAAATTAAAATGTATCTCAAACAGGGCTTAGCCTCCTTTTGTAAATGAAAGATATTATTATTGAGATATACACGAGATCTGGAGTTGGAATTTAAATTAATTGGCTTTTTAAAACATTGAATTTAAGTCAAACAGCACTTGTATCACACGCCATTTTCCATTTTCATTTCCTTCTTCGTGCATAACTGTAACAACCCATTTTTTTTTAGTCAAAGTCAAAAGTGAAATTGTCAAAGTCAAGTCAAATAAGGACTAAAATGAGAAAAATTATTTTGGTGGTGTTTTATTTTATAAATTCGCAATACTTGAGGATTTAATTGGATACATTTGAAGTTGAGGAAATTACATTTCTATTAATGGAAGTCAAGAGACTACATTTAATTCTTAATGAGAGGTGAGGGGCTTATTTTGCAAATTTGACTTGGGCACCATTTAAATAGAATATTTGACCAAATCTTTTTCATTTGAAAACACCTACAAACACACAATAGAAGGAGTAGAGAGACGGGCAGAGAAGAAAACCGAGAGAAAGGAAGAAAAAGAGAAAAGAAAAGGAGAAAAAGAAAGAAGAAAAGAAGAAAGGGAAAAAAAAGGAAGAAGAAGTAAGTGTTGATTTCTTCAAACTTGAATTTAATTTATCTTTTTGCTTCAAGTGATAAAGAAATAATTTATGTTGAAATCTCTAGAGTTCTAAATGTTGGTTTAAATTTCGGATTGAAGAAAAGAGTATGATTCCAAGCCAATATTGTTGAATTGGGAAGGCTATTTACACTAAGGGCGCGTTTGATATGCATAATTTGCCCTGGAACTAGGAAAATATTTTCCTAGTTCCTACTTTTGGCTGTTTGATTAGCCAAATTTGCCCTGGAAAATATTTGCCACCAATTTCTAATGTACAATCCCTTGAAACACAAAAGCAGGAAAATATTTTCTTATGATTTTAGTGAGAAATTATTTTCCACCTTGTTGGGTGTTTTTTTTTCCTTTTTTTTTTTTTTTTTTTTTAAAACTTTTTGGCAATGGAAACATATTCTAAATTCAATGGTAAGAATTTTTATCCATTTAATTGACAATTTGCATGAAAAATGAAGTCAAACGAACATAAAAATTTTTATGAAAATATTTTTTTTTATTTTTTTTTTTACTTTTTGGCAATCCAAACAAATTTTAATACATATTGTAAAAAAATTATCCCAAAAAGAAACCATTTGCATGAAAAACAAAGCCAAACGGATTAGGTGGAAAATTATACCAATCAAACACCATTAATTACAATTCACTCTAAAACAATTTCTAGGCAAATCACTTCCCTGCCAAACATTTTATTTGCCACCCATTTTCCACCTTTCTATCAAACACACCCTAAGGTGAGAAATATTAATTTTGGGCAAACCCTAGAATTTTTAATTGGGTTCCTAAATAAGTATTATTTGTGAAATTGATGGTAAAAATGAAATACTCACTTGAAAGATTGAATTTATGAAACAAGATAAAGATTTAATTGGTTGGATTATGGTTACTAGTTTTCACTAGTTTGTAAATGAGGAATTATTTTTATGTTGGAATGATGATTATTTTGATGAATTAGATTTTAGTGAAATGACTAGAAAATGGAATGTGCTCCAAGTGAGTAAAGGAAATTTGGGAAAAATTATTCAAGTCTCGAGAAATTAAGTTTTAGTATTCGATTATAAATATTTAGAGCCACTTGGTAGCGTGATTGTTAAATTGGTTATTCGATATCATATTTCAGGTAATGACGGGAAGCTCGGAAATGCTCGTCAATTTAATCAGATTCGTGTCTATAGACCAGTGAGTGGATATCTATTTTTCAAAAATAAGTATTTATTTAAATTATAATAGTTCTCAAGTTTATATAAAATAACTGTTTATTTGATTTCTTATAGTAAATCATATAAGCTGCAAAAGTTATGTATTTCAGATGATTGATTTAGAAAGCATGATTTTTCAGAGTAAAGTGAATTTTATAGCAAGTTCTTTTTAAAACTAATTTTAATTCAGTTAAATCATTTTATTGACATGTTATATGAGTATTACATATTTCAGCATGTTTCAAGTTATTTTAAAAACCATCAGAAAGTACCCAGGTGATTTACTCGCTCTGCACTTGTGTGAATGTGTTTCCACAGTGTATGACCAGCTATGGTGATTTTACCCGCTCTGCACTGATGTGAATGTGTTTCCACAGTGTATGACCAGATTATCAGAGGTCTTTGGGACCCACTCTTGTACACACATAGGCTTTGGACCGTGTACTGGGGTGCTTAGCCTTTGGGGCAGCTTTGCGTACGTATGACCAGTTATCAGATTATCAGACTTGAATGGCTTCGCCTTGTACATCGAGATTACTCTGTACATGAGTAAGGCTATTCATGGGGTACTTATTGGTGTGACTCTTTAGTTTATAATATGATGTTTATTCAGCTTATCAGATTTCAGACTTCAGAATTCAGTTTGCAGAATAATGATTTCAGTTTACAGTAATGTAAAATCATATTTTCACTTATAGTTACCGAAATCAGATTATTTATATTCAGTTGTTTATTTAGAATAAAGAGCAAGGAAATTTTATGATGCAGTCATACTTAGTTTTAAAAGTATTACCAGATTTCAGGATTTCTTAAAGTTTTAACAGAGCAAGACTTTTCGGAAAAGTATACTTATTTTCAAACTATCCACTCACTGAGTTATAAACTCATATTTTAAAATCTTTTTTCTGAACAGATAGTAGCAGAGTTGTGAAGCCTTGGAGCCTGTCGATTTATGGCGTTGAGATACACACATTGCATTAACTGGATGGGTCATTTCATTAGATTATTTAGTTCATATTTCTTTTGGGTATTTTGATTTTTAAAATTTATTAAATATTGTTTTACCAGTATTTTATTTGAGAAGTTTGTATTTGGAGGGACTAGTGTGCCCTATTTTAAATTATATGAGTATGCTTGGGAAAATTGATTTTTATCCAGGTAATTTTAGTCCATTTTTCAAAGGAAACTCTGTCAAAATTCTTTTAAAAATATTTCATAGTCAAAGAATGTTCAGTTGCCTTGGTGGTAGGTCCAGTATTTATCTGAATCTACCACCGGCGCATGACACGTGTCGGGTCCATTAAGTTGACTCGGGACGGGTCGTGTCAATAACTGTCATACAATACATATAAACTGTCATACAATACATATAAATTCTCAAAGATGCAGCATAATTGACAACACAATACATATTAATACACAAAACATTATCCACAAATATGGATTTCAAATTACACCACAAACTAGAAATCTTGATTTTCCTAACCTTATTCAGACAACAAAACACACACAACACACACTATCTTTATTAGTTTTTACTACATGAAGTGCCATCTCAAGCATTGATGTTTAATGGATCGGCTTTTTAGCTTCTTTTCTTGACAACGTGTAGAGATGCACACCACTGCTTCGTACAAATTTCCACTTCAGGAACTGCCTTCTCTGAAGCATGGATGTTTGGCGATGGTATGGCTTTTTAAAGGCTTTTATCGACAACATATAGAGATATACTGTCGGAATAGCCCTGAAAAAGTTACTTTTAAGCATGTCCGTCAAACATAATTAACATATTTTTCATTATAAAATAAATAGCCAAGGATGATTTGCCCAGTGCAACGAAAACCATTTTGTTTTGTTGCAAGGTGGGTAGGGTGCCAAAAACAGGACATCCCCTCACCCCACCTTACCCCTCCCCATCTTCAAACCTTATAGCTGCAGCAGTTATCTGCTGCAGCAATCCAATCACCAGCCATGGAAATCCCACGACCAGGATTTGCCACATGATCAGAGAGGGGCTGAAAGCAAGGGTTGAGAAGAAAGGAATGGAGACCAATCTTGCTTGTGCCAGAGAATATCCGGCTAGTCTCCTCGGAAGAACCTGGACTGTTTAATCTGCTTCCATTTGAGCTCGAATTTTCTCCTCCAGATTGCAGCATTTCAAAAATTTGGGATCCAGTGGGCTGCTCATAAAATACTACTTTTTCTTGACCATTCGTTTTGGTTTCAGTCTTGCCCTTGCTGCCATTGGAGTTCCTGGTGTTGAGAAAGCGGCCGCCACAGCCTCTTGGGCGGCGCATGGCATGGAGATGCCGGGACAGGTGCAGATATGGCTGAAAATACAAAAAATATTGACAAAATTTTATACAACCCGTAGCTCGTCTAATGTCTAACTTGTCATGTGACAATTTAACGAAATTTGGACAGTCTCATCTTTAGAGACTGTTTTTGTAATTATAACGAAAGGTTAAGTTACTACTTTTAAAGTCCAATTCGATCTCCAATATTTTAAGTTTAAACTTTTGGACAAGATGTGAACTAATTTCACCTTGCGGAGTTTTTAGCAGTTTATTTTGCAGATCAGCCTTGGCACGCAACTGCCTGCGCCTTAAAATTCTGTGGTACTGCTTGGCATTTACAAATATTGGCCCTCCATTGTCATTGCTCAGATTCAATGGTAACATCACTCGCCCCTAAAAATCGTTGACAAACAAATTAGTTACATGAATATTTTTCGTCACTTCATACAATGCACGACTACTATACACACATTAGGCTCGCTTTTCGAACACGTTCTATTTAAAATCGCAATGCATTTATAAGAAGCTTCTTCGTGCCCACGACAAAAAATTGACCGTTATATCAATCCTAATACTGTAGAAGGAAGTTAAGAAGAATACGAACCGCAGCTTGAGGCTTATGAGTTGTTGAGTATACTTCATAGCACTGCTCTGCATGAGGATACTTAGCACAAACCTAAGCCATTACAAAGACAATAATGAAAACAGATAGCATCTGATTATATACATATATACACAAATATACAGAACACACACACACACACACACACACGTGTGTGTGTTTGTGTAAATCAAACAGCCAAGAAAGTTTACCAGTGGTTGACCAAGCTCTAAATGGGCTGCATATTCCATAGCAGTCTGGAGTTGAGTTTTTGCTACAATTGCACCATTTTTGTAATCATCTAAATGAGATAAATGTTTGGGCAGTTAATGGGTGTTTAACTGCATTAACTATGCTCTCCTATTTACTCATTTTCAACCACACATTCAAAAAAAATATTTTATTAGTAAACCCAAAATATTTTCCTACTTTGTAATCACACATTCTGAAAAAATTCACTATTCAAAACAAAATTTTTGCCAATAATGGCCATAAAACAAGGGCTAAACACATAAAGTCACCTGGATCGCATATAGTGTAGTTTTCTGGTAACGGAAACGGAAAATGAAATGCGATACGACACTCACACGTGAAAATACTATTTTTGAAAAAAATGTAAGATACCAAGCATTTTAAAAATGTTGTACAAAAAATTTGTTGTTTTTTTCCTTTTAAATTAAATATTGAATTTTGAAAAGCTAATTAATATTTAATATTAATCCAAAGTCTAATCCCTTGATAATGTATTGAAGTATAAGAATTAAAGCATGAAATTATGTACAATTGTAGTTGAAGCCCAAAACTAAGTTAATTCTTAGTCAAAGTCCCACAAAAAGTCCATAACAACCTTGCTGGTCGTACAGATGGGGATGACAGAAAGGGTTGACAGATCCCTCACATGGGTGGGGTCCGTAGCAATTTTTTTTTTTAATACAGGTGAGGCTCATGCTACAGTGAGGGATCTGTCATCCATCTCTATACAACCAGATTTATTCAAGTCCATAGTAACGTGCGATTTTTAATCCAAGTTTTCAATACTTTGATCAAAAGTTTTGCAAAAGTGTTCGTAAAGTTCTCAAATTTTATTAAAAGAAATTGGGAAACTTTTTTGGAGTTTTTAAAGTTTCCGAAGCATGTTTGTTATGAAGAGCTAGCGCCTTTGAAGTTTTTGTGCAACTTAACATATAGTTTACCAGGTTCTTTTCTATTAAATTTATTTGATTTGTTATGATTGCAAAAAATTATTTTTTTGGAATCTTCCATTGAGTGTAACGAGAAACCAAATGGAGTGGAGAAAAAAAAATTCATGTAATCCATCTTAAATTTAGTTGACTTGTTCCATTACTTTATTGTGGCAGACAAAGTTAAAATTAATGATATACATAATACTTGAGGATTTTATAAAGGAAAAATTGTAGTGGAGGTCAATTTCGTGCGGGCATGCCCTATTGACGATCTATTCACAATTTAGTAAGTTCGTCGCCAACCCATTTTTTTGATAGATTGGTCTCTCACGTTTCAAGTTTGTATGAATGTTGTCTCTAGTGAATTAAAAGTGTTTAGTTTTATGGTTAAAATGTTCATACCCTTATATTCAATTAATACAAAAAAAATGTTAGAAAGAACCAACATATCGCTCCCACCTCTCCATCCTCCATTACCATGTTACGCAGGATTGGGGCCAATGGCATTGGGGCGGAGGGGAAGACAAATTGGGGGTTTGGTAAGGAAATGACATATTGGTTTGGGAGGTAGGAAAAGGAGGAGGACGGACAAGATTGGAGGAAAAAAATCAGTGGGGTTGACGGCGCGGGATATGGTTTAGAAACCCTAAATCAGTGGAGGAAAAAAATTAATGTAATCGATATTAAATTTATTGGAAATACAATTTTTACTTTATTTATTTGGCCGTGTTTCTATTTAACCAAACAGCTAGACTTGTTCCATTACTATTATTATAGATAGTTTAAAGGCTTATAAATGTTATAATTACGCTAGGGAGCCAGGCTCAATGCCAGGCTCCCTAGCCAAGGGGCGCATTTGGTGCCCCCCTATTGGAGGGGGGCCTGGCATTGAGTCAAGTCAGGTGCCATTTTCCTAAATGTTATTAGTTTGAATGGTATTTATGATAAGTAATAATAAGTAGCTGGTCTCATTACAAGTCTCTAAACGTGTTATCTTCAGAGAATAGAAAGCATTTAGTTTCATAGTTAAAAACTTAAAATTTGGTTGAAAAACGATTATATCCTTATTTTTCGATAAAAATAATTGCATAAAATGGAAAAATATCCTTCCTCTAAGATCATCTTGTTATCCCCTCTCTCTAGTACCATATTTGGCATGGTTGGAGTAAAGTGGAGGAAGACAGACAATGGATTAAGGTAAAGGGAAGGTGTGGTTTATTTTTGCATTGTTTAACTATTTTACTTTGTGTTGGTCCCCAACCCAGTTAAGAGAAGTAGTCCTAACACTTATAAGTTAGTCTATATTTTCATTTTTATTCGATGTGAAATTTTATCGCTTAACGTTGGAATTTCATCTTAAAATATCAACATTATTAAGAGAAGTAACATGGACCTTTATAAGTTGGTTTGTATTTTCATCTTTATTCTATGTGAAATTTTATTTCTTAACATGCTCGTTTGAGCAAATCAATCTTGAAATTCGTGTGCTCATTTTTTTTTAATCTTGTTCGTTAGAATTTAATGAACTCTGATACCATATTAAGACTTGTGGTTACACCTTAAAATGACAACATTGTTAAGAAAAATAAGTCAAATCCTTATAAATTGGTCTATATTTCGATATTTAAATGATGTAAAATTTATCCCTTAACATGCACACACAAGATGATGTCTCATTTGAGCATACCAATTTTGAAATTCGAATGCTCGTTTTGGAGTCTTAATCTGATCGAATTATTTGTTAGAGTTTAATGGGTTCTGATACCATATTAAAACTCGAGATTCCATCTTAAAATGTCAACATTGTTAAGAGGAGTGATCCAAACTCTTATAAATTGGTCTCTATTTTCATTTTTATTCGATGAAAAACTTTATCCCGTAACGGACATGTTCGATTTGGATAGGTTGGGTTTGTAGGAGTTTCCCCACACCCACCATTGACCACCTCGAGCCACCACCATAACTAGCAAGACAACAACAACAAACCACAACCACCACCCCAAATCTCTACAAAAAGCACAAAAAAAAATAAAAATCATCAGCCACCACAAACCACTACTCCATAGCATCCATTTCGGAGATATCAAACTAAGAAAAAATAATAATAAAGAATAGATCTGGTGGTACCGAGTTGGTAGTGATGGACCTGGTGGTCCATGGCAACTTAGCAGGAGTTTGGGGTGGTGGTGAACTTCAATTGATTTTGGGTGGTGGGTTGTTGTGATGTGCCAAAATTTGGAGATTGTGGTGGAAGAGAAATGAGTTTGGGATTTTTGGTACAGAAATGGATTTCTTTCTAAAAAAGGAATCGAAGTCAGGTCGGATTAGGATCGAACGTGACCACGGTACTGACTGGGCTCCAAACTGATATAATTCAAGTGAGGTCTGCCTTTAAAAAAGATTTTCTTATGAATGTGATCGGAAAAGCACCTAGTAAAAGGGATAAAGATACTTGGCCAAGGTCATATTGGCCCTGGCCATCCAAGTGGCGCCCCCTATTGATAGGGGGGTGGAAGCGCCCATGTGGCCCTAGCCATCAAGTACAACTCGAACTAGTAAAGATGCCTTGAAATTAAAACCACGAGTCAACTCAAACAACTCGTGCCTAGTTGACAAATTGGATGAATTCGGAGAGTTGGGAAAGTTGGCCCTCCATCCAACCAACTCACTTAGTTCGATAAGTTGAGGTGAAACTCTCATTTCAATTATGAACTTAATGGTGCTAGTTGATTAATGTATCTTTTTAAAATTTATGACATTTAGACAAAGTTGTTGTTGATGATGAAGATGAGGGTATATTGAGAATACATACATCCTTTTAAAGATCAAATAAAATCTTATGTAATTATTTCTTCATTCCCATAAAGATAGGCTTGCTTTAGTTGTTCGCGTATCTCAAAGTATATGTCACTTTTCTTGTTGAGAGTATAATTGATTTTTTAATATGTCACATTATCAACTACTATGAACTACTCTTATTTAAATCATTATTTAATGTAGGAGGAGTATACTAGAAAAAATGTAAGAAAAAATTATATTTTCAACTATATTAATTAAATCTTCTTAATCTGTGTGAAATTGAAAACAAGCATATCTTTATGAAAAAGAGAATATTTTTCTTACTACCAATGATCTCGTGCACTGTGCAATTATTTCTCACAATGCTTTATTGATGGTATTTTTCTCTTTTTCTATTAAGAAATTTTGGAATATAGTAATATTGGGGTAATATTAGCCCATGTAAGTGAAAAATATAATGAATGTACACAGAACACTCAAATATTAAGCTAATATTTCTTTTTCATAAATACGTACAATGTATATGATCTCCTTGATATTTCTTCTCTTGACAATCTTAATTTTATTGATTTTACTTAATATAATATGTATTCAAAGAAATTTAACAAAATATTGTCATTTTGTACAAAATTTAGTTGTTAATTAAGAAATTGGTTCCTAGCTAGGTACTTAGCTAAACAACTCCAAGAACATGTGCCTTGTAGATTAATATCCATCCAAAATGAATTATTTTATTTTAAAACGCGACTTCTTAATTCCATTAAAAACTTTGAATGATTTTGAATGAACACAACCATATTCTGAAATACGAAAGAGGAGTAAATTTCGGTATAACAATAAAAGTAAGACGTTAATTTGTATAAGAAGAATTACCAGAGAAAGAAGTTAAATGAGTTGTATTTCCCTTTCCAAGGTGGTTCCAAGAAGCTGATGAATTATTAGATTTCAATTGGCCAAAAGCTTCACTTAGTTGGGATCCCAGTCCCATCCACCAAGGCCCTATGCCAATGGGATTTTGCAAATTAATCCCTAATTCGTGCTCTTTGGAAAATATTGAGTGCATGGTCATGGTATCAAAGTGCACCTTTTTCCTGCATTTCCATCAATTTAATTAATTAATTAATTAATAGGCAACCAACCTACCAAAATTTAGAAATAAGAAATTAATTACATGTCATATTCCTACGATCTTGCACTTACACATTATTCTAGTTAGTGCTTGGGAATTCTATATAAACTTAATTGCAGCAATTTAAAAAAAGTTAGAAGGAAAAAAAAATTAAAGTCTAGAAAAGCAAGACACATTATCCATTTCTTCTGTGTAAAATTAAAAAAAAAAAAAAAAATGAAGATTACTGGGCAAAATTTTCATAACCATGAATATGTAAACAAGATTCAAATTATAACAAAGAGTTTATATAACATAATGTGAAAGCTAAGAATCTTACTGTAGCACAGATAGGAGATTTATTTATTTATATATTTATTTTTTTGGCAGAATCACCATTTTAAATCTACTCAGGCTTTTAGGTATCCACCTAGATCTAGTCGGAGAGTTTGGATTCTCCTGGTACAACGGGAGGGATGAAAGAGAAGAAAAGAGGAGAGAGAAAGTGAAGAAATAAACAAAATACAAAGATACAGAACAAGAAGAAGAACATACCTATTTGAAATAAGCAACCTCAAATACTATGTTGTCCGTACAATATCAAACCAGAAAGTGGGAGAGGAACTGAGGAAGAGAGGGAGGGGGGAGGGGGAGAGGGAGAGAGAGGGGAGTATGTATAGTATGTGTAATATGGAACTACCCAATGAGATATCTCTGTCATGCAAGTCTTTTTCTATTTACATAATAGGTTTTTTTAACTTTGAAGAATCTCTTTTTTGATTATTTTTGTATAATTACTTATTTTAAGGCAAGTTTGATTTACTTATTGCTTTATCTTCTCATCCTCAATTAATTCTAGATGAGTGGTACTTATGATTAAGTCTTATATTATCTGATACAAATTAATTTAAGAATTTACTTTCTCCGATCTAGTACAATTTACAACAACAAAACTTGAACTTATTCTCAACAAAATATTTAGGATTGATTAATATACAAATTCTTCTTCATTCTCCATTCAATTTATCACAGAAAAATGATAAAAAGTAAATAGATTGTCTTCAATCGATTCAACATTGTACATAATAACTACAAGGAGCTAATATTATTCCTCCTAAAAAATTACTAATAATTTTAGACAAACAAAGGTATAAGAGAATCTTCCATATATATTCGATTACTTTGATATTTTCTTCCCTTGTCTTAGGGTCTATGATAATGACTTAATTCGTCCATGTCAAGCACCTTTTTGACATGTTGGTAAGGCAGACAAGAGAGCATTTGACACTGCTAAAAAAATATTTTACGATCTAGATGTATATCTAGTCGTGCATATCAAATATGCACTTTAGATATAAATTTGGAGTAGGGATAGTAAAAAAATCCGTCAAACCGGATATCTGCGATGCCCTGCCCCCGAATGTGGTAGGGATTACCCGCTTAATAGGATATTTGGGTCAGGGATGGG
This sequence comes from Osmanthus fragrans, assembly GCA_019395295.1. Classification (NCBI taxonomy): domain Eukaryota; kingdom Viridiplantae; phylum Streptophyta; class Magnoliopsida; order Lamiales; family Oleaceae; genus Osmanthus; species Osmanthus fragrans. The sequence continues at coordinate 3,493,746 of CM033354.1, read as the reverse complement.
TAACAAGGGCCCCGTCCCATTTAACTCTTTTTTTTTTTAAGAATTTCATACTTTAAATGAAAAATTCCATGAATTTCATTAATTCTAATAAAAGATAATAGCTAAAATTATTTAAGGAATATAATAAATAATAAAAACCATAGTTCACCAAATATATTTAAATAATTAACTTTTAAAAAAATAAATTTAATAATTATATTATTGTCTCACGTTAATAAACAACAGAGCAATAAAATGAATTATCAAAAACAAAAATGGTACTAAACGGGAGCAAGAGCCCTGCCCCGCGTTAAACGAGTAATGACGCGGGAAATTACCTTGTTGGCATGGCGGCCGGGGGAGGTTGTATTGACCCGAACTCGTTCCGTTGTTATTCCTAATTTGAAGGAAGTATTTAAAACCCCAAACTATACTCTCTTTTTTCCCGCACAATTCTAATTGTGAGATTTAGCTTATTAGTAGTGAAGGAAGACCTTTGTTTTATGACCTGCGTTCGAAAAATTAACTTAATCGAGGAAAAAATTCATGTGTACTTTTATCTTTATAACACGTCTTCTTATGTATATCGAATTTTAATTTATATTTTTTTACTGCAGACACGATGGTTAAATTCTTATGATTTAGTTTTTATATTTTGCCATATTTATAGAAATATAGCATATGCAATTACTCTAAATCATTGAAAATGGTATCTATAAGTAAATTGGTAAACCCTCTCAAGTCACTTGAAATAGAAATTTATCTAAATTATTGAAAATGATATCTATAAGTAAATTGGTCAATTCGAGCTATTCCCCTAATTTGAAAGTTTTGTGTAGCTTACCCAATTAGCGAATTTATACAATTCGACATTGAAGATTATATGATTCATATTAAAATAGACGAGTTATTTTCATTATCTAAGAAATTCGATTAACACAGATCCAACCTTTACACATCGGTGCGCTCAAAGGAGATCCACACACCTCTCTTCCTTGATCTTAATCGATTTTATTATGTCTAACATATCAAATACATTGTAAAACTCTGAGGATGCTATAATTAACCTCTCTATCACCAATGTATTGCTACAAAAGGGAACCAAAATGCGTCCCCCTCTATCAAAACTAAAGTGGTACAACTCTTTTGATCACTTTCAAAACTTTGATCTTTGGCTTTTAGCATTGGTTTTTGTTTTTAGGTTTATGATGTGTGCCACGTGTCGAGAACCCATTAACTTCTCAAAGTGGAATACACAGAGTGTACAAAAGATTTCTGATTTTATCTTCTTTCTATATTTGCAATCCACATCAGATACAGACAACTTTTGTTGTATATATAGCTAACAATCCACCATTGCACACCTGGATTTTGTTGTACAACCTTTTTCAAGTAAAAAAGAAGAATATATTGAATTATATTTGAATCTTGCTGATTAACATCATCCATGATGTCATTTGTCAAGCCACTATAAATTTATTTGCTTCGGAGTATTAAATATGACTTAAGTATTCACTTTGTCAATCAAACTACGGAAAATCACTATTTAAAATATTGTTAAGACAAAAATGTTAATGTAGTATGCTTCGAGTTAGAACTCTAAATCTCAACTAGTTACCTGAATTACATCTCATACTTAGTCATGTAGATTAGCAAGATGAATTTTTAACATGTGCCATAGACATGAATGAAGCGTGGTCCCCAATAGATTGTGATGGCGAAAATAATTTGCAGTTCAGTCTAGGTATTGTACAAGTTCATGTAAGGTGATAGTATCTAATTTAGTGAAACAGTTAAGCCTTGATAAAGCCGGTAAACTTTCATTATTTGAGAAAGAAAGAAAAGTAAATTACCTCTTCAGAGATGCTGAGATAGTTCTAACTGTTTTGTAGTAAATTTGAAGGAAGATTGTTAAGAATCACAAATAAAATTATCACATTGGCTAGACATAGGACAAGCGTTGAGGGTATTAGGGAATTCGATTAATCCTAATACGTTAATTTTTGAAATTAAACTTCAAATCTGAACAGAAATAGAAATGTTCTTTTCTTTTCTTTTTTGTCAAGTGGTCGTGTCCTTTTGACGACTTACTTTTGTCTTTTTTCATTCTCAATTATTATGTCAAGTTGGTAAAACCTTTCCATTTGGCAATATTTATAAATTATTTATAAATTGTCAAATTTTATTTTCAACTACAAATTTAAATGGATCCAGAAATACTATCAACGTATCCATTACTTATTTCTACAAATTAAACAGTTTATAAATTCTTTCCAAATGGAGGAAGTTAAAAAACTATACATTATCAGATTTTTCGATAGAGACTTTTCAATTAAATGTTTTTATAGCTTATTTTATGTAGAATTTTTTATTTTATCTAAAAAGTTCATCAAACTTCATTTTTAACCATATATTTCATTCTATCCACAACTTTTATTCACTTTTTAATCGCATATTCTGTGGGATCCACCAGCTTTTATCCAACTTTTTATTTACGAAAAAACTACATCAAACATGCTTTATGGGGCTGGGCCACTAACTACAGAAGCTTAATTATAGATTAAATTACCTAATTAATCTTTCTATATCAGATAGTGGTGATTAGATCATAATTAATGGAGATTAACCTGATGAGATATCCTCTAACACCAATAATATCATATTCTTTTTCTGAAGTGGTTTCCTTTACCAAATTATTATTGCCATACACTGAGTAAACTAACTTATAAAACTCTATAATAATTTCCACTAGATCCTTTGAAGAGGCATTGTCAGCAACTAACTCAGGTTGGGGCCGACAGTCACGTAACGTTTTAACGTCCAAATAATGTTACAAAGTTGAAGGATTAAAATTCGATCGCTACATATTGAGGGTTGAAGACCTATTTGCTCTATTTCGGATACAATAGAGGGAATGTTCATTAAAAAAGTGCAAACCACAAGTACATAGATCATATTCAAGTAATAAAATGGACTTTTTGAATATGAGTTGTCAATATTTCAAGAAATGATTGCTTTCGATTACACAACTTTAATTAATTTAATTCTAACAATAAAAGGAAACACACAATTAAAATTATGATTTGAAAATAAGGAAAAATAAACTAAAGCTCTACAAACTAAGAAAACATAAAAAATAAAAAAAAACTCGAAAAATTTCAGAGGAAAACGTGGTTAGGATTCACGGTTTTGCTTAATTATCGCCTAATTAATTTCTTCACAAACTAATTAACAAATTACTTATTTACTATATTAGACCCGATTTTTCAAATTTAGCTAATAACCTCTCTAGAGCGAAATTAACCATAATTGATTAATTTAATCTACTATATATCTATATCGATTAAAACAAAACACTTGCATTATACACTCTTGGTTTACACTCTTCTTGACCCACTACCTATGTGAGTGCAATGTCAAGGACAATGTACTTGAAGCAAAACTCATATTTTTATCTCCTACAAAAATTTAGAGTCCGTTTGATTGTAAATGTGGAATTTGGGTAGAAAGAAAATGAATTATAGGGAATTGAATTGTCTAGAATTTGTTTGATTGAGAATTGTAATTAATTTTGTTTGATTGATATAATTTTCCACCTGAAAAATGTTGAAAATTTGGTGTCCGTTTGGCTTTATTTTGTACATGAAAATTGTTCATTAAAGTGATAATTTTTTTTACCATTGTGTCTAGAATTTGTTGCAATTGTCAAAATAATAATAATAAATAAATAAATTCATACCGAATATCATTCGTTTTCCATGATAATTGTTAATCAAAGTGATAAAAAAATTTACCATTGGGTTTAGAATTTATTTCAATTGCAAAAAAATTAAAAAAAGAAGAAGGTGGAATTGTTTTTCCCATCAAAGTGGTGGAAAAACATTTTCAATGATTTCCAAGAATTGGTGCACGCGTGGGGGTTGGGGGGGTGGGGAATTTTTGGCAATCAAACAACCAAATTTGGGGGAAATGGAATTAACTTTCTTAGTATTTTTACTATTTGATCTAAAATACACAATCTTTTTTCAAACGATGTATAAATCAATAAGCACAATCTATTGGCTATATAAATGAAAATGTAATAATAACAATAGTAAAAACACTTGAACATAAACGATTTTAATATTAAATAACAAAATTTGAAATTAATTAAACTCCAACCATAAATCACAACAAAAATATTTAGCCCATTTTATATAAATGATAAAAAAGGAGAATATTTTATATAATACATTGCAAACTTAAGAAAATATTGGATTAAATACAAGAGTGAAGATAAAATCCTTTATTGCTTGGATTTTTTTTTTTTTTTTCTTTTTTTGAAGATGGTGATGATTTGATCTTGATTTTTCCCATCTATTTCTCCAATTTCATGATTGCTTCTCCTTTATGTCCTAACATTTACCCCCAAAATGTTAAGAAAATCCAAAGAAAAAGAAGAGAAAAATGAAGAAAAGAGAAAGAATAAAAAATGTGAAGAAAAAAAAAACAAAAGGAAGAAGAAGAATGCATTCAGAATTCAAAATGCTGCTGCCCATTTTTTCTCTCTTTAAAAAGCCCTAAAGTTGTCCAAAAATTGCCAACAAACCCCAAATTTTTTGACTAAATATTAAAAAGGTCCCAGATTTCTTTTTGAATTGAATTCGATGCCTAGGCGCCAACCTTTTGCCATCAATTCAATTGTTTGATGGTTCATTTTGAAGCTAAGGTCCCCAAATAATTGCATCTAGGTCTCTCAACTTTAATCTTGTACAATTTGGTCCTCAAATTTTGACTCCCATTTCAATCACGCTGTCCAAAAATATCATTTGTAGTCCTCTAACTTTTTGAACTTGTGCATCTGGGGTTCCCAAATTCACATTTTGCATACTTTTAGACCCACTTTCCTCATTTTGCCTTGTTCTCATTTCATGGATAATTTTTTTTTTCCAACAAAAGCGATAAACACACAATTATGAATAAGAATTCACTCAATTTAATCATGAATTAGTTAATTTGAATATTAAATAAGTGTTCAAAAATACACTTATCAGGAACGAACTCTAAACAGTTCCAAACCCTCCACCTCTTCATTTATGAAAATCTTCCTATCACTAAATCAAAATACTCTATTTATCCTTCACAATTACCACAATCATACAAAACATGGACACAAAGCAAAAATCTCTTCATCATTCAACGCTGATTGATATATAAATAAGAAACTCGTAATGAGATTGCACAAGTTGTTAGAAACAATTCTAAGATACAAATACACATGTAGTATACCAACAGATTGCCCTATTTTCCTCTGGGATGAAGAAAATTAAGTACAACCCACGCATATTGGCCAAAAATGTAGATTTGAAACGATGAAGAAGAATATTATTTACACTTACAAGGTCAAAATCCACCAAGACTTTCAGTTATAAAGTTCAGAGATCAGAGTTAGAGGTTGTTGACCTCAAATCAAGCGATATAGTAAGCGATATAGTGAAAGAGGGATGGAAGAAGATATTTCCAAATCTAATATCTTATATTTCCTAATTTTCCAACCAAGACTTTTTCTACTTTCGTGCATGACTTCAAAGGCTAGTTTGTGTTAAATTGTAGAGCCTAATTATTATTGAGTTCGCGACTTCGCGTGAATAAAATTGAGTAACAAATATGGAAAGAATGTGTTGCATTGTGACAATTAGAGTACTATTCGCTTGACAAAAAATCTTGTTTATTATGCAAGGATGAAACATATATATGTTCGTTATCACTTGACTGGTCAGTTCTGGATAATGGAATCTTGATTCTTGAGAAGATTCAAGGGAATTAGATCCAACTGAGATGTTGACAAAGTCTGTTCCAATTGAAAAATTGAAGTTGTGTGCAACTTTAGTTGGACTTCTCAAAATTCTTTTGAGGATGGAGAAGCTGTTTTCGGTGCAGAGGAGCCATAACAGGTGGATTAGTCTTCAAATAAGAGATTATTAAATTGTGAAGCCTAATTATTGCAGCTATACGGATTCTGTACGCAAATTGACCTTCGCGGTAAGGCCGTCGTGGGAATTCGAAGGGGACAAGAAGCTCCCCCGTAGACCAAAAGTTCATCCATAATAATTTAAAATTTTTAGACTTGTAATTTTGATTTGCTCTAGTATATCTTATAAATAGTGTGTTATCATTAGTATTTTATATCATCCTCTAGAAGAAAGATGTTACAGAAGATATAGCGTCTGAATTTTCTCTTATAAGCTTCTTTTCATCAAGTGAATTACTGCAACAATATACGATGATGTAGTTTTTATTTTCTTTCTGTGATTATTACTCACGATGATATAGAATTAAAATTTTTAATTCTCAATTGTTTGTATCTTTCTAGAGATGCAATGCCCCAATATAATTCCAAGCCTTTTCTCTTAAACTCGTACTACATGAGGACCTCAAAATCTTGAGAGTCACTTCCTGAATCAACATCACATATCATACCACTTCCTAAATATTAATAAAATGAGAAGTAGTGAAGATTACATAAGTTATAGTTAGGGAGCGATAAATGTATTTTGTGCACTTATTCGGGCAATATTACTAAGTTTTTATATTGTCAAAGTATTGATTTATGCTTAACTTCGATTAATTTTCTTTTGTTTTCAGTTATGGACTCATTTGACGAAATTGGAAAGGGAAGAATGATAAATTGGTCCTTGGATGGTAAGTATGAGGATAAAAGTTCACACTTTAGGAATTGAAGGACTTGAACTGAATCAAAGACAACATGGGCTACACAAATAAATTTGTATTAAGGACTAAATTGTATTATTTGAAAGATGTGAGCCCTTGGAGAGAAATATTATATTAATTGGACCTCAAACCAATTTTAAAGGGGCTGAAAGTCCTTTTGGAATTGGAAATCAAATACTAGAATGGACTAGACTCTTTATGGACAAAACAAGCTGCCGATTTTTGCGTTAATTGGAAGAGGGATTATCAAAGCCAATTTGAATTCTTTTTGGCAAAAACAATTGCCACGGCTAATTGGAATAAAAGGGAAATAAATTTAATTGGAATGAAACTAGAAGATTGGAAGCTAGAAAAATTAAAAATGGCGAAAATTGGAATACTTAGGCAGACACGCACACGCATAGAGACGGCCAAATATTGGGAAAAAGACAACCACTTCAATTGGGAAAACAAATCACCTTCTGTCAAATTTATCGGTGATGTCTTTTGAATTTTATTTATTTAATTTTGAAATCATGATAGGCTAGATTATTTTAGTATTAGAATTACGATGAAACTTATGTCATGAACCTTTAAATTTTTTAATCTTATTTATTTATTTTTGACATTCGAAACATGTTTTTAATTTTGAATGATTAACATGTATTTAATTTTCTCTACAATTATATGCACAAATAGTTGTATGAGTTTTGTGATTTGTTTTATCTTTCAAAATATTGAAAATAAGTTAGACATAATATCAATTGTCGTATAATTCAATAAGAGATAGAAATATACCGTTCTATGTGATCTTTAAGAATTCACAAATTTTTAAGGCATTATTATATATTCGTGTCTGTCATAAAAATGAATAGTGTTGCATGAGCAGGACCCTTTGTCACAGGGATCGAGGTGGCACCACCTTGGGGCCCACATTTTTAATCAAGGGTCAAGGTGATTCCACATCGGCCCCTGTTACAGGGCCCTGTCTCTGAAGCATGATTCCATAAAAATATAATCGGATCATATGTGATAATATGTTTAATTTTATTCGAAAGTGATTGTTAAACGAATCGATTATATTGATCTTTAAAATTGAATCGTGTTGTCAAATTGAAAGGTTCGGGGTTAAAGAGAATTGCTATAAGGAAATTCGAAATTTTAGTACGTTTTTCATCATCACATTTTTATAAAATTTGCATTTAATTCTAACCTTGAATTAATTTTAATTAATTTAGGTCCTGCATTCATACATAATTTAAGTGGTTACAATTTAATTTTAGAAAAATAAATAAATTTCAATTGTTTTGATTAAGCTAAGTTAATTCGAACTTGAACTAGTACAATCTCTGTGAATACGATATCTGGACTTAAAAAAAAAATATTTTACATCTTGTTAACGAATCGTATTAGCTTTTACTTTTTGGTACATTGTGGTGCTCAAGACGTCGAATTACTCAAACATGCCAATGAAGATCCTTTGAATGTAACACCTTGTAAATTTGCATTGAGAGCGCAAAGTGTAGCCAAGAACCCATCCTTGGACATTGGGGACACACCTTTCGAGGGGAGAGATTATATTTGAAGAGTTAGAGATGATAATCTTTTATCTAATAGAAAAATTATATGTAGAAGTCGAGAATTGACATCAAATTATTGGATCTTAATGCTCAAAACAGTTAGTTACACAATGTTGTAAAAAAGAATCAAGCCGATCCGACGGATCCCCATGAAAAAATCAAGAACCAAACAAGTTTTAGATTTAAAAAAATAATAATAATAAAATAAAGAAGAAGTTGATAATCATTGAAACAAATCTTGAACCGACCGGTTCACCTCAATATATATATATATATATTATTAATTGTTTTTTAAGGGATGAGATTCGTACGTTTTACCGCAACCGATCCCTTCTTCCAAAGTTATTCCCTCACATATATATACACAAAGAAACAATTGAAAAATCGAAAGTAAAAAAGACAAAAACGAAAGAGAGATTAATCAGATCGAGATCTCTCAAGATGTACGGGTACACGGGGTTGAGCAGCAGTAGTCATGGGAAGGGTGAGGTTGATATAGAAGCGGGGGGAATGCTGTATCCCGGCATCGGCCACGGCGAGAATCAGCTCCGATGGGGTTTCATCCGAAAAGTCTACGGAATCTTGGCCGCGCAGATCCTCCTCACCACCGTCGTCTCCGCCGTCATTGTTCTCTATGCCCCCATCAATGACCTCCTACGTGGAAATTCTGGGCTCTTGCTGTTTCTCCTCTTCACCCCCTTCATTTGTAAGCAAAAAAACCCCAAATTTGTTTGCAATCCATGATCTTATTATTGCAAATGGACATAATATGAATATGTACATTATTATGATGTTCGAATGATTATGTGTTTAATTGGATAAGTATACGATTGTTTTGTTACTGTTTCGATTGAAATTTATGTAATATAATCTCCTTATTTAAATAAATTTCATTTCAGAGTAGATAGCTTAATCGCTAATTCATTTTGTGATGTATGGTAGGATGTGTTTTTCAGATCTACTTAAAATGATATGGGCTGATTTGTCATGGTGAGATTATGTAAATGTATAAATGTAGAAGTGGAAATTTAGAGATTTTGAGAAAGTTTGAAGTAAAATAGACATTAGAAGAGCAAAATTGAAAGCAAATGCAAATTATATGGAGCTGATGGGATACATAGATGTGTAAGTTATCGATCTGTTGAAATTGGAAATCTGGATCATGAATTGCTTGTCATCTGATTCAGATGGACCAAACAGGATTGATTTATTTATTTTCTGCTGTTGTTATTGTAGTGTGTTGGGGTGGGAGGTTAGCCAGCTCTGGCAACCTAAGAGTAGCATTATCTCCAAGTTATCATTTGTGTCAAACACATTTTAGTAGGAATGTGTCCTTAGAAAAAAGTTAGGTGATTGGAGAAGAAGTCGACAATGGCACAGGTCTTCAACAAATTGGTGTATGAACATTTTGTATGTGCAAATAGGAGTGTTATATGTATAATGATAGAATGAATGCATTTTAAAAAAAATGGTTTTATCTTGTTAATTTGGTAACTGTTAAATGATTTATGATTGACTATTCGAATTGAAGAAGATGGATATGTTTTGTATTAACTGTCTATACGATTGTTATCATGTAGACTGTAATTTTCTTTAACATATATAATGGACTCTGTAATCCATCCAGTGCTTCATTTATTGTAGTAGAAGCTTTAGGTTCAAGTGTGTACATATTCATCTGTGGGAGTATGTCTGAGTCACGCGTAATTAGTAGTATTGTTGTAGAAATACCGTATCAATTGTGACCCAATTATGGAAATATTGTTATATCTTTGTATGGGTAATTAGAGCTAGTTTGGGAAGTAATATTTCCGTTCCTAAGATAGAATATTATTTCCTTTTTGCACCTATTGTACTATAGTATAAATTAAGGATAGAAGTGTAAGATGAGATGAAATAAGATACAGAAATTTCTTCTCCACCGTTTTTCTATATGATATCAGAGCACGGGTAAATTCAAACCCGGCTATCAATGGCAGAGAAGACTGTCAACAGTAAAGACTCAGAATCTGGAACCAGTGAGACCGAATCCGTCCACACCATGACTTCAATTGGAGTTGATAATTCCTCCTTTCAACTCACGGTCGAGAAGCTCAATGGTAGAAATTATAGAGAATGGGCTCAATGCATTAAATTGGTGGTTGAAGGAAAAGGAAGAATTGGGTACCTTACCGGCGACATGAAGAAGCCTGCAGATCCCGTACTTCTACAAAAATGGAAGTCGAAAAATTCTATGGTTATGTCATGGCTCGTCAACTCCATGACGCCGTCTATCAGCAAAATCTACCTCTTCATGGCCACTGCGAAGGATATATGGGACAGCGTTCGAGAGATGTACTCCGACACGGAAGACTCGTCACAAATTTTCGAAATTAAAACCGAACTTTGGAAGGCGAAGCAAGGAGAACGGAGTGTCACCGAATATTATATGGAGATGTCTTCTTTATGGCAGGAATTGGACCTTAGTATGGACGAACAGTGGGATTGCCCTAGTGATGGTGTTCGGTATCAGAAGAGAGTAGAGAATGAGCGCCTGTATGAATTCTTGGCTGGGTTGGACAGGCAACTCGACGATATAAGAGGCCGGATTCTCAGTCGCCGGCCGCTTCCATCCACCCGCGACGCCTTCGCCGACGTTAGACGCGAAGAGAGCCGCCGTCTGATTATGTTGAAGAAGGACGAATCTGGGGCTGAAGGCGACGAACGCTTAGATGGGTCGGCCCTTTTGTCTGCGTCTAATGGGCCGAATGGATCGCGTGAATTTGGGTCGCGTGAATTTGGGACAAAAAGAATTGCTGCTAAAAAGAGTTTCAATGATGGGCCTAAAGTTTTTGGGCCTGAATTGGGAGCCCAGATATATAAAGGAACAAAAAAATTAGGACCCAGCCCAAGACAACAAACAAGTCGACCATGGTGCGACCACTGCCGAAAACCTGGACATAAAGAAGACACGTGTTGGGATTTGCATGGAAAGCCATCCGATTGGAGATCTAGACAAAACACCAGAAATTACGGGTATCAAGCTGCAGTCAATTCCACTGAAACAAAAAATTCCGCTTCGAGCAATACATTCAGTCCTGAACAACTAGAACAACTCCAGAAAATGTTCTCCAGTTTTAATTCACCTAGCTCTTCAAGTTCTTTGGCTCACAGAGGTAATATCTTGAAAAGTTTTAACACCACCTTATTCCCAAAAATCTCATGGATTATCGATTCTGGTGCGTCCGATCATATGACGGATTCACACAATCTATTTGCTTCTTACTCACCTTGTGCTGGTAATCTTAAAGTCAAAATTGCAGATGGCTCCCTATCCCCGGTGGCTGGAAAAGGGAGTATTCAAATCTCAAATTTAATTACACTGGAAAATGTCCTACACGTCCCAAACCTATCATGCAATTTGTTGTCCATCAGTCAATTAACAAAGAGTTCAAATTGCTCCGCTAATTTTTTTCCTTCTTACTGTGTCTTTCAGGACCTATCATCGGGGAAGACGATTGGCAGTGCTAAAGAGTGTGAGGGGCTCTACTACTTTGACGAGACTAATGTGAGTCAACAACGTCGATTTGCTAGTTGTGATTCTGTTTTTGTTCCTAAGATTAGTGAAATTCTTTTATGGCATTATAGAATGGGTCATCCCAATTTTCAATATCTAAGACATGTATTTCCTTCAATTTTTGCGAATAAAATATTTTCCGATCTTAAATGTGACATTTGTGAGCTTGCAAAACATCCCCGTTCGTCATTCAAAAAATCTGTGTACAAACCATCTAGACCATTCACCTTAATACACAGTGATCTGTGGGGACCCTCTCGAACCCTTAATCGCACCCACACAAAGTGGTTTGTCACATTTATCGATGACCATACTAGAATCTGTTGGGTCTATATGCTAAAAGAAAAGATAGACGTACGCTCTGTGTTCATAAATTTCCACTTAATGGTCCAAACCCAATTTCAGACTAAAATCCAAATTTTGCGTACAGACAATGGCACGGAGTATTTCAATAGTATACTAAAAACCTATCTCCAAGAAAATGGAATAATCCACCAGAGTTCTTGTGTCCATACTCCCCAACAAAATGGGGTTGCGGAACGAAAAAATCGACACTTACTTGAGGTGGCTCGAGCCCTGTTGTTCACTACCAATATGCCCACAATTTTTTGGGGAGACGCTATTCTAACCTCAGCCTATCTCATAAATAGAATGCCTAGCCGCACTCTCAATTTTGAAACTCCTCTACAAAAATTCCAGAATTTTTTCCCTCACTCTCGCCTCACCTCTGATCTATCTCTAAAAGTATTTGGATGTACGGCCTTTGTCCACCTCCATTCTCATCTTCGAACCAAACTTGAACCCCGTGCAATTAAGTGTGTATTCATTGGATACTCGCCTACACAAAAGGGGTATAAATGCTATGATCCACTCACGAAAAAAATGTTTGTCAGCTTTGATGTCACTCTCTTCGAAAATGAACCTTACTTCCAAAAGACCTCTCTTCAGGGGGAGATTCTAAGTAAAGATGAAGATCGGTTCTCGGAAATACCTCTAAATCTTGATCCCTCCAACTCTATCCCAAACATTGAACCTACACTTTCTAATATGCCATTTATAGAAGGCACCTTAAACTTAGGGGGAGAACAGAAAGAACAACATAATAAAGAGATGATTGTTTACTCAAAAAAGCCAAAATCAAAGGATAAGGAGAAACTCACACTCGAAGTACCAAGAGAGTCAGAACCGATGATAGCTCCACATCCTCATGAGCTTTCTCCTAAATCACCTGACATTGATGATCTACCAATTGCCATCAGGAAACAAACTCGGTCATGCACTCTTCACCCTATCTCAAAATTTGTTGCTTATAATGCTCTATCTCCAAAATATAGAACATTTGTTTCTAACCTTGATAGCACAGAAATTCCAAGAAACATTCAAGAGGCTTTGGAAATTCCCAAGTGGAGGAAAGCAGTAATGGATGAAATGAAAGCATTGGAAGCAAATAAAACCTGGAATGTGATGGAACTACCAAGAGGAAAGAGACCTGTTGGGTGTAAATGGGTATTCAATGTGAAATATAAAGCAGATGGAACAATAGAACGGTACAAGGCTCACCTGGTTGCAAAGGGATATACTCAAACATATGGCATAGATTATACAGAAACATTCGCACCAGTTGCCAAATTGAATACAGTTCGAGTTCTCCTATCCCTAGCAGTAAATCTGGATTGGCCACTCCAACAACTTGATATTAAGAACGCATTTCTGAATGGGACGTTGGAAGAAGAAGTCTATATGATGCTACCACCGGGATTTTTCAAGGGAAATGAAGGAAATAAAGTATGCAAACTGGAAAAATCCCTATACGGTCTCAAACAGTCACCTAGGGCATGGTTTGACAGGTTTGCAAATGTATTAAAAAGGCAAGGGCACCAACAAGGACAATCAGATCATACTATGTTCTTCAAATTATTTGAAGATGGGACAAAGACTATTTTGATTGTCTATGTTGACGACATAATTCTCACCGGAGATAATACAGTGGAGATAGAAAGGCTAAAAGAAGGATTAGCTGCAGAATTTGAAGTGAAAGATCTGGGACAAATGCGATATTTTCTGGGAATGGAAGTAGCAAGATCAAAGAAGGGGATCAGTGTGTCACAACGAAAATATGTTCTAGACCTCCTTGCTGAAACTGGTATGCTTGGGTAGAAACCATGTGATACTCCTATGGACACTGGAAGAAAAATTGAGAATATTGGAGCATTGGTTGAGAAGGACAGATATCAGACTTTAGTGGGAAAACTAATCTACCTATCCCACACTAGACAAGACATTGCATTTGCAGTAAGTGTGGTAAGCCAACACATGCATGCTCCAAGGGAAGCTCATCTAGAAGCAGTATTTAAAATTCTGAGGTATCTCAAAGGCTCCCCTGGAAAAGGACTGCTGTTCAAGAAGAATGAGGAAAAAATGATAGAAATATTCACTGATGCTGACTGGGCAGGAGCAACAGAAGATAGGAGATCAACTACTGGGTATTGTACTTTTGTACGGGGAAACTTAGTTACCTGGAGAAGTAAAAAACAAAATGTAGTAGCCAGAAGTAGTGCGGAAGTAGAGTTTAGAGCAGCTGCTCAGGGAATATGTGAAGGTTTATGGTTAAAGAAACTGTTGGATGAGCTGCGGATTCCAACTAAATTTCCAATTAAACTCTATTATGACAACAAGGCAGCTATCAGCATCTCACTCAACCCAATTCAACATGATAGAACCAAACATGTAGAGGTGGACAGACACTTCATCAAGGAGAAAGTAGAAAGTGGAATTATCTGCACGATCTATGTTCCTACCAGAAAGCAGATTGCAGACGTATTTACCAAAGGTCTACAGAGACAAATATTCGATGATTGCATTTGCAAGTTGGATATGATCAATATCTATGATCCAACTTGAGGGGGAGTGTAGAAATACCGTATCAATTGTGACCCAATTATGGAAATATTGTTATATCTTTGTATGGGTAATTAGAGCTAGTTTGGGAAGTAATATTTCCTTTCCTAAGATAGAATATTATTTCCTTTTTGCACCTATTGTACTATAGTATAAATTAAAGGATAGAGGTGTAAGATGAGATGAAATAAGATACATAAATTTCTTCTCCACCGTTTTTCTATAATTGTACATGTGCATTATAGCCTTTTCCGGCATTCTTCAAATTGTTTATTTGTAATTGACTATCCTCTGAAAATTACACACGTGGTGGTATCATTTATTAGGTTATACTATATTGGTATTAACTAACAATATGCTTGTATTCGGTTAAAGACCGGTATAAATGCTCAATTTATTGCCTTTGTATGGATGTATTTTATCTCAGGTTTCTAGATTTCATCTCGGCCACATATTATATTAATGCATTATTATTTAATGTCACTGATTCCTCAAATATTGGATAACCAATATAGTTCGCTTCATGTTCGTGTACCAGTTCATACATTTCAAGTGATATACTGCTGAAGGAATTTGTAGGAATTACAGATAAAAGAATTTGTAGGAAATTATTAACTTCAGATGATTTACAGCTGAATGTGTAGTTGCTGTCTGTTTTGATACTTTCCCAGGATGATTTGAATATTTACTTTTGGAGGACATTATCTAAACTAACTATTTTGTATTTATTATATGTTAAACTAAGCATTGCTTAAATTAGTCACCTTGAATCTTCATACTCCTCTGTAATTTCAGGCTCTTTTTGTTCTAACATTCTTGCTGCACTTCTTTAATTCAAATGACAAGTTGGTGTGATGAAGTGTACACGCGCCCCATTTTATCGAGAAACATTAGTTGATAAAACCTATAATATCTTAATAGTCTTACGTATTTAAATTTTTTGTACATGTACCAGATGTAGAAACTAAAATGAGTGCACTACATCATTGAGTCTTATGCTTGCAAGTTGCAACTCTTATTCAACCCCGACATCATTTGTTTATGGGCCTTGTCTGCATGTCGATTATATATTAATAATGCATCTAATCTTATGCAGTACTTTGGCCCTTGCACATTTATCAACAAAAGCATCCTCTGAACTTCATCTTACTCGGGCTATTTACTGCTTCCCTGAGTCTTACTGTTGGTGTTAGCTGTGCCAATACTGAAGGTCAGTAGTTTTCCTGCGAATTTGAAGATGTTATGGGAAACTATTACTTGCCTGACTTTTTTTCCTTGTGCCATTCACAGGAAGAATTGTACTTGAGGCCTTAATCTTGACATCAGCCGTGGTTTTAGCTTTGACTGGGTATACTTTCTGGGCTTCCAAGAAGGGAAAAGACTTCAGCTTTCTGGGACCAATCTTGTTTACTAGCCTCATTGTGCTGCTTGTGACCAGCTTTATCCAGGTCTCTCTCTATCTCTCTGTTATGTGTGCATGTGTGAATTCTGTCCTCTTTATCTTTCTTTTTGTTCCCAGAAAATTGACATTGACATCAATTATCTAGTAAACAATATTTCATGTGGCATGCAGATGGTCTTCCCTCTTGGACCTGCATCTGTTGCTATCTACGGTGCATTCAGCGCCATTATATTTTCTGGCTACATAATCTATGACACCGACAATCTGATCAAGCGATTCACTTATGATGAGTACATCTGGGCATCGGTCACTCTTTATCTGGACATTCTCAACCTTTTCCTAACTATTCTGCGGATGATGAGACAGGGAGACAATTAAGACCCTGGTGCATTAGTGCCCGACTACTATTTGTGGCGGGGATTTACTATCTCAACTATTAAGTGCAAAGACTTGTACAACTGGTATTTATGTTACTACTAGCTGGATCTTATGAATCTGAGTGATTACATGGACGCCTTAAAATCTCTTTAATAAAGGGGTGAAATTGAGTCAGTGTGTATGTGATTTTTGATATTTCTGCATTATAATTTTGATTTCATTGTAAATTCAGCTACTACGAGGTTGAGCAGTTTTGAAGGAAAAACCTGTTATCCTCGTTTGAATTTGTGGACCCATAATATTGGCCTTTATTTTCTCTTAAGTTAGGCCCCATTTGACACAGGAGTGTTTTTGAATTAGTACCCTCTGAAATTTTTTAGTTTGGTTGAATTAAGGTTGCTTCTTCCTTGGGGAACTCTTTATAAAAAGTAAAACTCCCTGATAAACAGGCCCTAAACATGTCTAGAAGTTTTTTACTTGGAAATTATTTTTTACTTTTTAAAAATTTTCCTTGGGGAACTCTTTATAAAAAGTAAAACTCCTGATAAACAGGCCCTAAACATGTCTAGAAGTTTTTTACTTGGAAATAATTTTTGACTTTTTAAAAATACTTCCTAACAGACTCCTACCTGAATTGGCTTGAAGTATGTAAGCCGAGTCATGATGCTGGAACACTCGAACAATGGTTTTGGTCTATAATTTATGGCTAAGCTTAAAACATTTTCTTTACAGGTAAATTTACTTCTAAGTAGATAAGTTAATTTTAGAATAATTAATTTTTTTATTGGTTAAAATAAAAACAAATAATTTTAAGGTTAAACAGTAACTTTTATACTTGAATATTTGTTGAAAAAAAAAATTATTTTTAAATATTTGCAAATAATTTTTAATTCAGCATCGCAATGAAGGAAAATAATCATAAATTTAAATGGCTTGTTTGAAAAGTACTTGATATAGCATAAACATCTTCTATATTTTTGGTATAATTAGTTAAAATTGCTATCGAAAGTCATAGTTGATTCTTATAGATGGATCGAGTCAATTTTAATTACGACCTACCTCAATAACAAATTGAATTTAATTCAAGTCACATCGTCCATATATCGACTTGGAATTTTAAGTCAAAGTCACACAGTCCTAGCATAACAATTGTTCGTTTGTAAGCATTTCATTTCTCTTTTCCCATCTCTACAATGAAATTACAGGAAGAAATGTGAACCATTTTGTCTATAGCCATCATCTTCCGATATCTCTTCTTGTTTCCTTCTTTCTCTAGCCTATACCACCACTTCTAATTGGATTTTAGCAATAATAGTTTAGATCACCACGACATTATCACTTTTAGATTGTTAGGAATCCTCGAGAGAGTACAAAGACACAACCGACCAAACTGAAGATCCAAACTCGAACAAGAATAATCCAGGATGAACGAAGAAAATGGATTACGCTCTCTCTAAAGTTTATGTTTTAAGTCCAAAACGTCTCCCAAGTTTATAGCGAGCCATTTAAACTTTTGATCTCACTTTTCATTCGAACGATTTTCCAGCAAACATACCATATACACAACTGAACCTATCAGCATGACATTCAAATGACGGCCGATCTGTGTTTGATGTTTGCAGACATTATTGACCTTGATCAATCCCGTCCACTGCAGAGCCCTTCAGCGACGAAGGAATCCATTTGTCTCCCTTGCCAGTGAGCAAGTAGAGGGAGTTTCTGACTCAGTCATCTCCTTCAAAAAATCAGCAAGAACTTGGCCTTTATTTTTGCTTCTGGACCAAGCAAGCTAGGTCCTGTAGGACTAGAAGCTGATTTAAGCAGGCGACCATCTTACTAGGCAAAAAAGAAAAGTAACAGGTTTCCAGTTTTTCTTCCCACCTACCACTACATTCAAATACTTCAAAATCATGATTAGACTGCAATCTGGAACACTAATATGAGAAGGAAGGAACTCAAGTAATTGCAATCATTGTGTTTTATTCTATAACAAATGATCTGCAGTCGAATAATCACACATTTGGTATATCTCATACTCGACTTTTTCACAACCAACCTTCATGTTTTCCATCGCTATGAGGGCCTAGAACTTCCGCCCGGGGCTGGGGTGGGGTTGATTCTTGGAAAGGTAAGCCTCCATACAGTCAGTCAGTTTCGGTAGACTAGTATAAATATAAAGTTGGCTTGCACGCTTGAACAAAACTCAAATATTGCACACTTCATTCCAATACTTCAAATTTTTCATATGATCGCAGTGCAAGAGAAAGTTGAAAATTGCATAAAAGAAACTGCTTATAGGAGTTCATATCATCAATTGCCCAAATATTAAGCATACCATTCAAATGCAAACGTCAGCTGCACCAAAATTACAATATGCCACAATGGAAAAATATCCAACACGAAAATAATGAGCATGATATGGAGCAACATAATCACATTACATACATATTGCATGACATACTGCACCCTCCTCGTTCAAATTCTTCTTCTGCTCCTTGTAATGGGTTTCTATATACTGCATCGCTGCAGCCACACGCTATTTCATCAGATTTGAGGCTTCCTCAGATGAAAGAGCCTGTGAATGTTCTTATTCACTACCCATAGAATCCTTCTTCTTAGTTGAATACCTTAAGCGGTCCTGTGGTTGAAACCTTTGGAGCCAACTACTTGGCGGTAATGTTTTGCTTTATACCTTCGTGTCCTTTCAGCACGATCAAATTCTGATGGTTGTCTTCTCTTGTTTTTCCATCTATTAATTAATCATGTAATGAATCCTACTTTTTGGACAGAAAAATGGCTTGGCATGTTATTGATCCTTGGGCAATACACATTTAATATCATGACTTAGCAGGCTCGTCGTCATCCTCTATATCCCATGTCAGATCTTCATCTTCCTCAGCAGCACTCAATCGCTTGCGCAAATCAGCTCTGTTTGAACTTGGACTATGGCTCCCTCGTCCACTTCCCTTGCTATCATCCCCTGTCCCAATATATTCAATCTCATCCCATTCAAGGTCTTCTTCCTCATGTGATGATGGTCGACTTGGAACAACAGAAAAATCACTCTCATGAGTCCCTTCTGAACTTGCTTTTTCATCGCATTTCAGTCTCTCTTCCAAATCTTTCTTCTCAGCCACTTCGCCATCAGTTTTTATCCCTGAAACCCCCTGTTTATCCTCAATGTCCCTTTCCAAATCCTTCTCATCTTCAACCCGCAAATTTTCAACTTTCTTTCCAATCTTCCCAATTTCATTCCATTCATTATCATCATCATCACTGTCAACATCCCAACTCAACTCCTCTTCTTCCTCCCTTGATATCGCTCTTTTCACAATTCGCGCCCTCGTTTCCTCTACTTTCATCACCTTATATACTCTATAGAAGTACCTACACCAAAATGTCTCCTCGTCTACTTTCAATGGCACGAGTTCATCATGAATCTCCTTAATCACCCCATTTTCTTTAAACAACTCCTCGATTTTGTCCTTCTCCTCCTCAATTTTAAACCCTACTTTCCACTCATTATAACCACTCTCCTCTACCTTCTCACAGTATGTTTTAACATCACACTGTATCGCGCGTATTATCGCATCTACTCTGCTATACGGCTTAGAATTTTCACTAAAGCTCGAATCTTTATCAATTTCATCCAAATGGGCATCCAAAAAATCATCATGAGAAGTAAAGTTCAGCTCTTTACCTATGATTCCCGAGACAGTGGACCCCACGTTGTCGATGGCCTGGCCGACAGCCTCCAGGGATTCCTGGGCAATCGCGGCGCCGGATTCCAGCCGAGAAGGGAGGTCATGTACGGCTCTTCTGGCAGCTTGGCGGATCACCGATGTCTCTTCTTTCAATCCAGAGCTGAATTCTTGAAGATCTTTGTAGTAATTGTCAATGAAAGATTCAGATTTAGAGGCTATGCTTTTCAACAGGGTAGAACCGAATGCCCATGGGTTTGATTTGGTGGGCGGATCGGGCTGGGAATTTTGTGATACGGGTGGGGAGGTTTGTGAATCAGAGGAGGAGGGTTCTGTGAAGACTGATTTGAAGAAATCCATGGGTGGGTTTTTTGGAGTGAAATTAGAGTTTTCTTGAATGTGTACCATATATAAGAGACGGTGGAGTGTAAATCTTCATCTCTATTTTCTGGATGAATAAAGTTATTTGTACACAATCCCCCACACAATCCCTTACACCCCCTCACATGGAGGGGGACTCACACATAATAAAATATTTGTGGCCCCATTCCATGTGAGGGGGGTGTAAGGAATTGTGTAGGGGATTGTGTGTACATGTAGCATAGTCCTTTCTGGATAGCACTGCAGCACTTTTATGAAAATACCAAAGCCCCCATTTTGGATTTGAACAGAGGAATTATGCCTTGCTTTAAAAGGGCTTATTTGATTTAATTCTTGAATTAGAGAAATTGAAAAATACCTTTTATCTCATACTACTCGATATATAATCAAATCTTTTGAAAAAGTCAAAATACGAAAAAAAATCAAAATGAACAGCGTTCATTGTCTAATGAATAGGACAAAAGTCTTCTAAACCTTTGGTATATGTTCAAATCACCGATTTGCTTGTTGAGACATATTTTTATCTTCATAGATTTCTCAAGATATTTTCTTACGAAATTTTGTTATAGCATCTATAACTACTTCTGGTTTAGGTGGACAACCTGGCAATTTATTAAAAATCTCTACCTTCTTCACAGTACAAATACACAGATGATAGATACATATGCATATACAACGATTTTTAATAAGTATACAACTTTGAAATGTACATACTAAATTCTTTTTAATAAGATTTTATGATTTTATAGAAATTTATTCAAATTCATGAAATTCATAAACTTAAAAATTCACTAAAATTCCAATTGAGGACATTAAAAAAATGATTTTATGGTGAGGCTAAAGAAAATAAAAGATTATAGATTTTGATATGGTTTAATTAGCTCTTTAACTAGAAGAATTGATAAATAGAGATTTTTAAATTCTCACATGTCTTGCTCTTGTCAAGGTTCGTCTCATTGCCATCTCTAGAATGCATGATAACTATAAAATATTTTGAACAAGTTTGTAAATGGAGACTACAAAAGAAAAAATTAAATTAATGAAAGATTAGGAACAAGTTTGTATAAAAATAAAGATCGAAGAAAAAACATTAGTCAAGCAATACAACAGACTTCGAGAACAATGCTAGCAAATTTTCCATCTATAATAGAATTTTATTTTTTTCAAAATTCCTTTCTATTTTCGAGATATTGTTACATCTTGAAATGTTATTTTGTGCACATAAACTTTCTCATCTTAAGTTTTAAAATTGCACATTAATCTTATTATTCAAATAGCGACACAAAGATAAAATCATAAAAGTAGCGTAGATAATGACATCACTGCAAAATAAAAAATAAATAATTAAATAAAAGTGAAATAGTACAAACTTCAAGAAAGACCCCAACAAATTGCCCATCTAATAAAGATGAATCTTTCTCTATTTTTTGTTTGTTTATTCCTTTTAAGTAGAAATATTTAGCCTATGTTTGACATATATTTTTTGGGAAAGAATGAGATTTTGATTAGTAAGCTTTGGGAGAATGTACGATTAAAAAATATAAAAAAAGTTTGGAATTTACGTGAATAATATTTTATTGTGAGAATGTGTGGTCGAAAATGAGTACCAGAAAAACAATGTGGGAGAATGATTGTCAATATTTTGAAGTGTGTACACGAACTTTTACGATTAAAGTTCAAAAAATCAATGACTCATTTGACGTATGCATATAAAGTGAATATTTTGCCATTGAAGTTGTTCATAGAATTAAATTGGATTAAATATTCGGTTGAAAGAGATCGAGTGTCAAATAGAAATAATAAAACAAGTTTTTAATAAGATTTCGATCAAGTGGTACGAAAAATTTTGAGTACCAAGTTGAGATGGTTGAAATGAGTATAAGCAAGGGATCCATTATTTGGACAATGTCATGTGCACAAAAATTGAAAGTTAAATAACAATACTCTTGAAAAATAAAAGTTAAAAGTGAAAGTGAAATAGTATAAACTTCAAGGACGACGCCAACAAATTGTCCATCTAATAAAGATGAGTATTTCTTTATACGTTTTCAGGTAGAGATATTTAGGGCTGGACATAATTATATTTGGACGTGTCATTAATTATTTTTATTTATGTATGTTAAAAAATATAATTATGGTACGGAATCGAACGGAACCGAACCGAACCCGAATGGTCCATAATTATATTTGGACTCGACGATTCCATTTACCGAAAAAAAATTGTTTGATTTGATTCTCTTCAAAATCAAACCGAACACAACCTTGTTCAGCCCTAAACCTACCCATTAACTAATGGCAATAACCATGAGAGTTTTAAAATTGAAAAGTCACTTGAAGAAAACAAAAGAAAAATTGTAGCAAAATGTAAACACTTCTAGGGGGTCAGTTTTGCTCCTTTTGATCCGATATTCGTGTACGTAGGTCGCGCTCGCACACAAGTTCAAAGTTCAAAGCACATTTCGGTCGGTGATTCGGTGATTTGCACCCCCTTACGCACGCACTTGGAGAGAGAGCCTCTATGCTACACATGATTACACATTTTCAAAGTGCAACCATTTTCATCAAGTTCCTATGTGGGACAAACTCTTATTTAGTTTTCCCTCCTACATAAACTCCTTTCACATGCCATACTTTGAGCTTCAATTTCTCATTCACCCAAGCATCAATTTTGGCAAGTAAATATATAATTTCGATGGATTCACGGGGGAGAACACAAATCAACCTTGATCTTCCAAATTAGCCAAACAGGTCTCACTCAAAATTCATGTTAAAGTCAGCCCAACACTCATTTTTTTCCAACAATTTTGTGATGACACACTTTAGGCTAACACGATTAAGACAATACATTGCCCAACTTGGAGGAGTTTGATATTGGTCGATTGGACATTACAATAAAAATATGTTATTAGGCGAGACAAATCAGATCGCTTCATAAACTAAGAAAACTATAGGTTGAGTGCATATACTATTCGACTTTGATGGTCTAGCAGCTACTCAAGATAGTGTGGAAAGTTTACTTGGTCGGTTAAACTCTTTGAAAATGTTAAATGTACCTAAATTAGTGCACATCACACGGAAGGTTCCTAAAGGAATTTGTGTGTTCTAGAATTTGACATCATTTGATGTTGGAAAATGTGGCAGCTTAAGGTACTTATTTTCACCTTCACTGGCCAATTCGCCTTGTGGCTCTAGATGTAGATTGTGAAGTAATTGAAGAGATTATTGGAGGACGAGGAGGACGAGGAGGAGAAGAGGGCACTTCTCAGATTGAAATGGTAGAAGAAAGAATGACGAGCGTTGCCTAAATTGTACCGTTTACAACTCAAAAATCTTAAAAGATTCAGAATGTTTTCCTCTCGAAACTATAAAATTGTGTTCCCTTCACGGGATAAATCGGAAATTCGAGATTGCCCTGTGATGACAGAATTTTGGTTATGACAGCTAAGTGCACCAAAGCTCAAGTACCAACTTATTTCCAATTTCCTGGATGTTGAACTTGAAGGTATTCTTCTTCTTGATTCCCATTTTACAACATCTCCTCTAATATATGTGCGCTATGATGGCCATTCATATAATTATTTTTATGCATGAATAATTGAAAAATTAATTTGCTCCGATTCTCAGGCTTGGAGGAGGAGGAATAAATTTGTAGCAGATGAATCCTTTCAGCAATGGCAAATAAGCATATTGAGAGTGCCCCGTTTCAATTTTTACCTCTCTTTATTTTCTAACTATAAATAATGTTGCCGTACATAGAATTAGAGATTTTTTGTTAATTGTATAAAATTGTTGTCATGAATGAAATTAGAGAGCTTTTTTTGCAATTGAAAATCGGATTTACAACTTATTGGATTGGAACATACCGTATATTCAACTTATCGGATTGGAACATACCGTATATTCAACTTACCGGATTGGCGCACATACCGTATATTTAATTTACCGGATTTTTGCATACCGTATATGTGGGGAACAATTTAAAAATTCATAAATTCACCAACTTCAAACGATACTAGCATATTAGAGATTTATAAGGATTCCGTCATTAACTTACCGCAATGCAACATTCATAAATTAATCTGAAATATTTGACATTTTACCAACAAAATTTTCCCCGTACAAGTCAAACACGAGACTCATACATGACCATATAAAATTTTCAGAAGCAGCTTACTGTAAAGTTATAACATTCTTCAGTTCAAACCTAGTCTACTAATTACTAATCAGGATTCACCGACTGTATTTAGGACTTTGATTTGTTGGCTGGTCTCCCAAACATAAAGTTGGCAACAATTACTCAAATTTTTATCTCATAAAAAAAATTAGTTTTTGGTACAAATCTTGATTTTTCAACAGACTAAGGATTATCTGAAATTTGGTACAAGATTGAAGCATCTAATGGGTTCTCATGGAGCAACAATACCTCCTCACGTGCTCATATTTCCTCTACCAGTTCAAGGCCATGTGAATACCATGCTCAAACTGGCCGAACTCCTTTGTCTTTCTAGCCTTGATGTTACATTCATGGTCTCTGAGTTCAGCCACAGCCGCCTCCTCAAGCACTCCACCGTCATTTCTTGTTTCGAGCAGTATCCTGTGTTCCGTTTTGAATCCATTTCCGATGGCTTACCGATGACCATCCTCGAGCTGGGGAACAAGTCATGGACATCCTGCCATCGACAAAAAACATGACAGGACTACTCTTCAAGCAGATGATGATTGAGAAGAATTTATCGAGTTCTGACACCCGAAGGCCAGCTACTTGCATCATAGCTGATGGGGTCTTGAGTTTCGCCTGTGATTTTGCTGAAGAGAAAGGAATTCCCCTTGTCTATTTGCGTACCGTATATGACATAAATAAGTGATTTAAAGTTTTCAAAGAGAGAAAAAATGAAAATGCAAGACAACAAAAAGAGTTCACTCTATTGAATTTTGCTACTACGTCAAGTAGTCAAACAACTCTTCAATAACCCATGACTCAATCATGTTATTATCTCGCATCATTGCAGACAAGTTAGAACTAATCGACAAAGTATTTTCTAAATAAAAATACAGATATCCATGAACGACAAAATCACAATTCAAGTAAAAGAAAAAATTAGATTGATGAAGCTCTTATAAAAGCTTCTCTGTCAACCTGATCATGAATGAATTTACAGCAACTGCATCCAAAACTATCCATGATGATTCAAACAGCTCGTGGAAGTACTCAGCTCCTGTCTCTTCAGCAGCACTTCTGAAAGCCAATCCAAATGCATTTCCTTGAACTGCACCTAGCCGCGGCTTCCCACAGACTCCGACTATCAATACCTTCTTTCGCTCGTTAGTATAGCATACACAGACCAAAGGCTTCATTCTTGCTCCCTTCTCGCGTAACGCGTCCATCAGAAAATAACCAAATTTAGTTAAAGCCTGAGGGTGGCATAGGAGTTCGGCATCAGCTGAATCTTCAAGTTTCACCCACCTGAATTTACTCCCACTTCTTATCGATCCTTTCTTGGTTATAGCTGTACTGCCTTGTCTAAGAACTGCTCTTTGTACCTTGATAGCTTGTCGCATTCCCATTTCCAGCTTCTCGAGTTTGCTTAGGGACAAGGCATCATAAGCTACTCCAAACTGCTTTGAACTGGAGGAACCATCCGATTCTAGAGATGCCTCTAGCAGGGCAGTCACACCATATACCACATCTGCAGCAGAGATTTTCGAGCTATACCCATGAAGTAGCGAAAAACCTCTGTAATAAAAATCTGTCAGCCCAAACTCCAGTAGATATTGTTCAAACATATCCTTCATTCTATGTTTAATCTCTACACTCATATACTGAAACTTCTGTTTGCACTCCTCCCGTGCAAATCCCATTCGAGCTAAAAGAAGCTGCATCTTTTTCAACCCGTTGTCACTCCAAGTTTTCAACTTAGTTGCAATGTACGACGAGCATAGCATTGAATCGAACAAGTTCCATTCTTGCAATAACATCAACCTTGGTTCATCCTCATAAGCTATTCGAGAAGTATCAGGAGCAGTAACCTTTGTGCCATCCTTGAGAGTCACCGAGGTAATAGCATCCAAGTTTCCCGAGCTATTGATGTGCTGCTCGAGCTCCATTACTCCAGCCTGGTACCTTTCATCTGTTGACCTCTCGTGTACAAACTGGTCAGTCAAAGCTACACAAGCCAGCCATAGCAACTCATTATTGTTCTTCCTCAATGAATGAGATAGCTCGTACATCGAGCACCCTGATGGCTTCCCGTGGAAAGTACCCATGTAATAATATTCTCTTTTCAACTTTCTAAAAAGCTTAACTGGATCGCTCTCATTTCCCCCCGAAAATCTCCTTCTCTTTCGAGTCCCACCCCCATCATCCTCTTCCTCACTATTACTCTCATCCTCGCTATCTGAATCATCTTCAAACTCATTGTCACTGTTCAAATCACACTCGTTGGCCAAAGCAGACACATCGAAGTCATATACCAAATCAGCTTGGTGCTCATCATCCTTTGCATAGAGCACAACTACAAGATCATTCTGGCTACTCAAATTATGCAAATGAATCGGCCTATGACTATCAACAACAAAAACACGTGCAGAGGGACCAATTTCAAGATCCCTCCTAAGATCCCTATGGCACCCCCAATTTATCAACAAAATTGTAATGGGTTCATCCGAGGACGAACTCGAAGAAGGCCCTGCATACTTGTGGATTTCCTTAAAACTCGAAACTGGGTAGCAAGCATACCTAACCGAGTCGGATTCAAGAACATGACCTATTATTTTTAAAGCACATAGCGAATCGACATCAGAAGTCGAGGGGAAAATTAGCAAAGGAGTGGAGGAAGCCGAGGCTCGTGCCGATTCACGTAACCGAGTATAAAATGACTCTATACTTTGCTCCCTGACCATAATTTCCCAAATGGATACCCAAAACTTCACTAAAAAATCAATCTTTTTATCTTAAAAAAACAACTGGGGAATCACGAAATGGTGAAACTCCACTTCAGCTTTGAATCGTTCACTCAGAACCAAGCATGAATATCATGGGATTTCAAAATTACGAAAACAGGCTATTCTGTTATTTCATTGAATTCACTTTGGATCTACTGAAATTTGCGTTATGAAGAGATACCTGAACCCTGAAGCTAGGTACTTGAAGATGAGATTGAGAATTTCTGGGCCCTCTACTTCGGCTCTCCTGCTCTTTTCCAATCCAGAGAGAGAATCAGAGAGAGGGTTTGAATTTCTTTTGAATAATCGGCTTACTTTTTCTCGAATAGTTTCAAATGAAAATGAAAATTTTGAAGTTTTTAACGAGCGCCAACATTTGGCGGTGAAATTGGTTTCGCATCTGCGAAACACATGTTTACTAAACAATGTCAAGCATATGTTTATCCTTTTTTGGGCCGGCTATTCTGAAAAGTTGGACATTACTGGACCTGGATCTTCGTGGGCCACGATTTCTTTCAGTAATAGACCATAAATCGAGAAAGTTAAGCCCTGTTTGATAACAATTATTGAAAACTTTTTTTTTTTTTTTTTTACATACTCATTTTCAATTACACATTCACACAATAAAATATTTTACACTTAAAACTATTTTTTTTTTGTAGTTTTTAACAAACATTTTTTAAAAATTCACTATTCAAAACAATTCTTTTTCGAAAATAATGGTTGTCAAAGAAGGAATAAATTTCAATGAAATCCTTTAAAATTTAGGCATCGTCAATAACTTATAGATTTATTAGGATTTTATTAATAAAATGAATTCAAAATATTTGGATGAATTTTAAGCTTAAAAACATACATAATAAATTCTTTTAAAATTTTCATCATTTTTAATGAAAACCATATGTTTCAAGGTGAAGATTTATAGTCGGGAATCAATAGATGAAGAGAAGAGGGCCATTCATGTGAAATACATAGAAGAATTTGATGTGGACGTTTTACTAAGCAAATGAAATGTCAATCAAAAGTTTATCGAGTTCAGCACAATTTATGAGTCGCACTTCAAAGTTTCTTACGAGAAGTTATGCACACAACAAATATGATAAAGGCAAGAATATGAATAAAGTTGAGCAATTCAAGTGAGATCTCATTTAATACAGTAACAAACTTAGGTTAACATGAAGTATTAATTTATGATTTTAA
The DNA here is from genome assembly GCA_019395295.1 of Osmanthus fragrans. Lineage (NCBI taxonomy): Eukaryota > Viridiplantae > Streptophyta > Magnoliopsida > Lamiales > Oleaceae > Osmanthus > Osmanthus fragrans. The sequence goes on along the minus strand of CM033354.1, from coordinate 3,465,039 downwards.
TAAAATGATGCCAATCGACCAAATAATACTTAGCCCTTGTTTAATGGAGATTAATGTCATATTCTTAGTTGATGAAATGTGTGATTGAAAAGTCGTGCATTCTATAAAATATGTAATTAAAATTAATTGTTGACTTTTTTTTTTATATTAAATTTTGGATTTAATTGCGACCAAACAAGGGTTTATGTTCTTATCAAGATTATTCATTTACAAAACGTGAAAACAATTTGATCACTTGTTAGTAGATTTTAATAGAAGTATAGCTAAATACTGTTGTTTTCGATTGATTATTACACATTTAGTGTGTAATTATGGGAATGCTTAGTTCCCATTTGACAACAAGTAACCTTGCACGAAAGCTCTAATCAAGATTTAATCTTTAGTGCAAGTGCCACAATTTGATTGTAAACCAAGGATAAGTGAAATCTCCGCCTCCACCGTCGAATTCGATTGCACTCTAATTATTTTAAATTAAAAGCGCCTGCTAATTAAGCCAGCCAACTAAATTGTCAAAATTTAAAGGAACCAAACAAATAATGAGCCCAAATGACACCAAGCACAAGAATGATGAGACGTTGAATTTTGTTGGACAAATTTCTCGTGACTGAATAATGGATTTAGCAATTGAAAACTGGATTTACAACTTATTGAATTGACGCACATACAGTATATTTAATTTACCGAATTTTTGAATACCGTATATTTAACTTACTGAATTTTTGAATACCGTATGTTCAACTTACCGTTATTTTAGAAACTTAGATATCGTATTTGCTCACAACAATTTTGTACCTATCGTATATGCAGTTAACTTACTGAGAATTTGCACAGAAATATTCGATTAGCATAAATACCGAATTTTAGCCAGAAAAATTACAAATTAATAAGTTTATTAATCTCAAATACGGTTAAGGGTGTTGGTATTGTACGGTTAAATAACAGGCCCTACTGGCAATTTGAGAAAATATTTGAATTGTTTGGCCGAAGCTGAAAATATGCCAAGAGTACGTGAGAAATAACCCAATTGGTAAAGAAATGAACTCAGACAAAAATTGGGAGTTCTTGAGAAACAATTTATAAGGACGAGGAGGATTTGCGCGTGAGGAGGAGAATGATGTTTTTGTCTCTCTATAGATTTTAAACACAAGCGCAAAATCCCATAACTTGTTGTAAAAAATTGAGGGGATTTGATCGAATTTTCAGACATGAGAATCCCATAAATTATTGTGAAAAAATGAGGGGAATTGATCGGATAAATGCGCTCCCGGACGAGTTAATTCTGAAAATTTTCCTGCACCTGGATTCGAAGATAAGCTGGGACGCCTGCTCTTTGGTGTGCAAGCGGTGGCTGATGCTCCAGAGGCTTGGCCACCATACCATCCATCTTGGTGCCTCCGCCAGTCCCCACGGCCTAATTGACCTTCTCACCCGCCGGTTTATCAATGTTCGGAACGTGTTTATCAACGAGAGCCTCTCAGTTTCGCCCCCTGTCCAATCTGTAAGGATTCGTTTCATTTGAATGATACAATTAATAATCTCTTTTCATGTCGTTTTTTTTTGCATCTCTATATTATTTGCTCGCGTTGCATAGCTGATAACAGAAACCTGAATTGATGTTATTAGGTTCAATAAAGATTTAAATGAATGAAATCTTTATTTTTTACAATTTTATTGCTGAGTGTTAGGATTTAGGGAAGTTAAATTGGAGTTTTAGATGGGACAGAGTTTTTTGGTTTACAGAAATCAATGAAAGATACTTTTTTGCTCAATCTCGTGTGTTTGTACGGTCATTTTTGGTATATCTTTATACGGTCTCGGTAAAATTTTAGGCCAGAGTTTAATCTTTAGTTTCAAATGAGCGATACAATCAAGAAAAGTACTCTACATTAAACCCGCCATCAGAGAATCATATAATGGTGTTACTATGTATGCCCCTAGTTATATAATGCTAAAAGAGTTGTTTGTCTATTCACAAGTTTCCAAAATATGATATTATTTGATGGCACAATAGCTGAGACTAAACTGAAAGCACGGCACTCTCATCTTTATTTTGCAATTGTGTTGATCAATAAAAATAATTGAACTCTTAGTTCTTCTGGGAGTTTTGCATGATTGATTAATTATAACTAAATATAAAATGTGGAACCATTCTTATTTGACTTCTTCACTTTTCCTGACTTATCTGTCTAAATGCGTCTTTTGTTGTTTATGATGCAGGGGAGAAGACAACGTGCTGATCAGTCTCCCCTTTCTGCCCTCAGACTTCACCGTTTGAATGAAGAAGACAGCGGGCTGGATTCATACTGCTTATCAGATTCCAGCTTGTCTGCTATTGGAGATGGCTTTATAAAACTTGAGAAGTTGAGCTTGATATGGTGCTCTAGCATTACTAGTGCTGGGCTACAAGCTATTGCTGAGAAATGCAGATTCTTAAAATCATTGGATTTACAGGTGAATATGCGGTTTTTTTACTTGGGGCTTGCCATTCCTTTTGCAGGAATTGTTTCTCCATTTAATCCAACTCTGGGTTGGATCAAGACTTTCACACATAATATCTCCATCATCAAGTTACACTGGCACTTCAGTTATTCATGCTTTTGCTATGACATGTTTTTCCTTTAACTAAAGCTTGAGTTTTTCGGGTTTAAAGCTCACCTATAATTATCTTCTGCTTGCTGTTTATTTTAAGTGACATTCCTAAGTAAGCTTTTGTTTCATCTTCCTCTTGAAGGGGTGCTATATTGGGGATGCAGGTCTAGCAGCTGTTGGGGAATGTTGCACACTACTTGAGGATTTAAATTTGAAATTTTGTGAAGGTTTGACCGACACAGGAATGGTTCAGCTAACCTTTGGTTGTGGGAAGACTTTGAAATCGCTTGGTATTGCTGCTTGTGCAAAGATTACCGATGTCTCATTAGAAGCTGTGGGA